>OY728138.1:1784893380-1786143380 GCA_963277665.1 Viscum album
AACAAGACATAAAACATGACTGACCTTCTTTTCCCAAGTGCCTTGCGGTAGGAGGTATTTATCATCACTACATAACCAAGGGGAGGACCATTATGATGAAGAGAAACACTACATTAGATAGAACATCCACAAAGAACATCGTCATGGGATAATAATACCATGGTAGATTATAGAAAGGGGAAGAACCACTTTCTCTTTGATCTTTTGGAAATGCAGAGGGTTTCTGTGACTCTTTTCAGGAGATAGGATCACAAGACCAATATAGTTATGATCATGAAGAAAGCATTCATGGTGAAGTGTTCAAGGAGGACCTTCATAATTACTACTATTTCCCCCATACTTTTTTAATGGGAGAGTAGGATTATGATTTAACATAGATAATTGTCTGAGGGATTGAAGAAATATAACATTGAGTAGAGAATGATCATAGATCAAATCTTCATTTTCAATTTGTTTCTGGTGAGGCTTCTTTTTTATGCCTTCATTTGAGCGATTATGGCCAATTTCTAGGGGAAGTTGTTTTCAAGAATAAATAATTTTTTAACTAGCTCTCATGTTACTACTAGAATTTTACAATAGGATTATGAAATTTTAGTAGGGGTTTGTGCCCGCCTTGGAGAGGCCATTGGAATGGGTTGATTTCTTCCTATTGTAACAAGTGTATGTCCCTAATCCAGCAGTTCATATATCACGAGGGAGTTTTCCCAACGACCCTCCTAGATGGGAGTAGAGTTATGTGTCTTCCCCGAGGTACATACCAGTGAGTTACCTCATTTATGGGGATGGATCTATGTGATCATACCTCTTTCACTACTATCATCACTATTATGATGTCATGATAGGCCTGTATGATATGGGAAAAGATTTTCATCTTCCCTTTCACTATTTTTAGGAAATTCTTGGTGAACTCAGTGATTGGAACGGGGAAATATTCCCATTCCATATTTGGAGTAGGGCTATTTGTCTGATCCTATCCTCCCTTTCTTACGAGTGGAAACTAATAATACTCATGTGTGGGGGAAGAGAGTTGGGTCTGACTCTTATTCATCATTTGGAATTTCCAATGGACTTCTCCAGGTGCTGCCAGATAGAATTGTTGAAAGGATTGATGAATGCATACAGGTGTATGCGCCTGCTTGCAGTTTTCCACAAAAATTTGTTAGAAGGATTCCTTGTGTGCTTCTAGATGATTTTTCGGGATAGATGGATTACTATGAGAAGGTGTTTGTTCCTACTTGAGGTTTCTAGTTGTATTTGAATGGCGAGATTACTTTGATGCTACTAAGTGATTGTACTGGATAGATGTATTAGGGAAGTAGGGTGTATGTTCCCACTCACAGTTGGAAACTAAATTTGATTGGTGGGATTCTTTAGAGGTGGGATAAGGTGTATTATTTATACCTGTTGACAGATTAATTCTCTCAGTGGGTAGTCTTGTTTACTCAGGTCTAGGTGACCTAGGTCAAACTACCAAGTATGGGACCCTCATCATGTTTAGGGTTCACTGTTACACGACATTATCGATTAAAACTAATGGTATGAGGACTATAGAAGGATCCCTATGTCTTTTGGACAAGGTCTTCCATGGAATCTTGATCCACCTCTCTAAGATATATGAGGGATTAATTGTCACATTCTAGGGATAATCTCACTAAATAGTTGAATATGACAATTGGTGTTGTTTTCTTCTGGACCACTAGATGTTGCTGGTTGGGAAAAGAGTGGGGTTTCATGAGTTGGAGGGCCTATCAGGCAACCTATAGGGTTAGGATCATACTATTTTGGTGATATTCCTCATCCAGAGCATTTGATACCCAACATTGAAGATGATGGGTTGGTAATGACATCATATTCCTAGATGAAGTCCCACTATGAACAGCAGCCATGGCATACATTTGTGAAATATGGAAGTACTCAATTGGATTGAAAGGAGTTTTGAGAGAAAGTGTCTGGATATAGATGAAAAAAACAAGAAAAACCAATTAAATTTAATATCATTTGAACTAACACATGTATGATTGATTGAATTGTTTAGACCTCTTTCATTGTGAGAGAGAAAGGGACTTGATAGGTAGGTGATGATATCATCTTGGTTAAGGATTCATATCAGTTTCACCATTTTTTATTCCCCATGAAAATGTGTTTTATGAATGGTTTATTGTAGGGGGTTTAGTTTTTTGAAATCATTAACTTTAGGCTCACTATTTTCAAATGGTTTCTAATAGGTTTTATTCATGGAACGTAAAACACCCAACAGTTCTATATCCATGAGGGGACTACTTTCCAAAGATAGGAGCTCATTGCGGAGTTTGGCCAATGATACTTAAGAACTCACATTGGTGAAGAGGATGGGAGGTCAAGCTCATCATATCCTTTTGGGGTAATTTTTTCCTACTTCGAGACTCTCTTATAGATTTAATATATTTTCACTAATCCTTCATTAATTCCCAAGTATAACATAGTCCACCCTTGAATTAACAGTAAATTATTTTCATACATGGAATTTAAAATCATTTATATGTGCCTAAGGTTCTTTATCAATGGAGATATTTATATGTATCCGAGGTTCTCCATCAATGGTATCCTCTTACGTGCTGATTAGAGATTCTTTGGTCATTATTATAATGATGTTGGTTTTCAACCACATAGTGGGGTGATCTAGATAATATCATCATCCATGGATATGGGAGTTTTTTTGATATTAGGATTAGACCCATAAAATGGTTTTACTATTTATCCTCATGAAAGGTATTATAACACACACAGTTTAGTGCCACTTAAAGGGGAAAATCATACCTTTTAGGGTCATGTGATAAAGACCAAACCATGTGGTTTATAGTCACGTGTCAAAGACATCTTGGAGGAAGGTTCCTAGTCAAGGTTAGGTGTGGGACTTATGCTGAAGTGACTCAGAAAACCTAGAAAGGATATGAATTTCCAAGTTGAATAAGTCCCTACTAAGGATATGACTCTGATAGAATTAGATCTTATTTAAAGATGTTGGGTTTTGACCTCAAAGAGGCTCCCTACGTATCCCATTCAAACATGAATCAAATAACACATAGTTATACTGTGAGGACCTATGACTATAGAGGCCCTATAAGGATTTATCTCATAGGGGAGTATGAACCTTTGAGAGGATTAAGTTTAGACTTACACTAGAGGAGGATTCCCTATAAAAGGGTAGATGAGGGTTGCATCAAATCATGGTGATTTGGAGGCTTGTTTGAGGCTTACACCTTTGGAGGAGTCCCATGGATGAGTATAGTGATATAGTTGGGACTTATTCTTGAAGGGAAGGCGCAAGGATTTAATTTTGGGTATTATTCCTAAGGAGGATTTCCTAGTAATATGTTGAGGCTTATACCAAGTAGAAGTCCCATAAGGTTCGGTTGGTACATACACTTGGAATGATGCCCATCATGTTTGGGATCATGTGGAGGTCATGACCATCATCAACCTCTAAGACCACATAAGTCAAGATCGGTGTGAGAAACAATAGGAAACTTAATATTTGGGAAACCACGCAATCCACTATTACCTGAGGTTGTATGCATAAACTTGAGGACCCAGGCCTATGGAGGTACTCTAAGGTAAGGTGAGAGGAAGATTTGAAAGAAGATTCTCTTCCAAAACATGCATATGATCATTCATAAAACATGATCATTACTAACCTCTAAGCCCATATTCTTCAGGATGAGTCATTATTTATTGTGAAAAATAAGAAGAAGTTAAAGATCTATAAAACCACATGCTCCCTCTTCCATTGGTGGAAGAGGTTGAGGGTTTGGGAGAAGAATAAGGGGATTGGATTCGCTTATTCCCTCTCCCATTTCATATCCAGGATAGTCACATTAAACTACCCATCTAAAAACAACCCAGGAGGTTAATATAAGAAAGAGTGAAACATCTTGCAAGAAAGTTTAGGGGATTACTTTATGGGTATGCCCTAATTTTTTTTAGGAGGAGGATATCATTCCCTATAAAAGATAAATTCAAGTGTGTTCTTTACCCACCCCACCCAGAACTGGAAGCTCTAGGTCTTATAGATGACTAAGGAAGGACATGGTCCTAACCCTAGTACCAAAGAATGAGAGTTATTTGGAACTTCCCCCAGGGTCTGGGCCCCCATGACCATGAGAATGCATACTCACATTCACCATGAGTACCATACCCCTCAGGTAGGACAAGTGCGGGAAACCCCTGACTGTAGGGATGCACACCAAATTGGGAGACATGTTGATGTGCCTATTTGCATGGGTTTTAAATTCTTTGTGATTTAGTGTAGGTTTCAATTTGGTCCATTTCAAACAAGGGAACCAAAGTAAGGGTGCCCCCTACCATTGGTCTCTTGGAATAGGTCCTAAAAAGGGGGCTCACATATGTCATGGATTAGAGAGAAAAAGAGATTTTCACAGGGCCAGGGAGGTAATGAAAGTGCTTAACATAGAGGGTTTAGGCCTGAGTAAGCTAGATATTCCATGGGAAATGAACCACCTAGAAAACAACACATGGGTGGAGCTTTTTCCTTATAACCATGGGTCTCCTCAGGTGTCCCTAGATGTGGCTCGCACATGTCCCTGGTTAGAGAAGGGGTCTTGTGTATGTGGTTTTACACTAAGGGAGAAGGGGTAATTATATAGGTGTCTTGAATTTTAGACCCTGAATAGACTTTTATCTCACTTATTCCCCTTAATTATCTCTCCTATATTTATTTATAGAGCCACCTAATAGGTTTTGGAGAACCATGGTGAAGGGTCTATGCAACCAGAGCTTCGAGGCTTCCTCTAATTTTATAGTTTTTCAAATGAGGAGGAAAAGGGTAATATTTATAGGAAAATATGAGACCCAAGTAGAAGGAGGTACCCCATGCAGGTCCACGGTGTATAAACCTGGAGCAGGTCACCCATATAGGGTTGGATTTTCTTTAAATGTCACTTAGGGGTCTCCATGAGCCTACTGATGTGCAGGGAGATGCATGCATGGAAACTTAGGCATGTCCCTTTGATTCTTCTTGAGAGATATTAACCTTTTTAACATTATTGAGGTAATATTAATAAAATTTTCATCCAACTTGAAAAAATGAAGTGTCAATAATGATATGAGGGTTCATATTTTAATTAGAATAAATTGAGAAATAGTTGAATAAAGTTCTCTATATAAATTTCCAATTTGAAATTTGAATATTGAGGGTGAAAAAGTTTTATTTATATATAAGGCTATGGATTTGGTTCTTTCATAGATTATTAATAAGAAACACAAAGAGATAAAGATATTAAAATGTGGAGAGTGTGTTTAGATAATTACACATAGAAAGTGAAAAGAAAAATAATGAGAATAAGAGTAATTAAAGCTATGAAAGTCATAGAAGAAAAGGAAGAAGAGTACATGATTAGTTGGTTTGTGTATGTGTTCATCACACTAGTGTGTGTGATGAAGAAAAATGGTATAAGTAATACTTATTCTAAAATGTGAATATGTATAAGAGAAATATATAAATTTAAATGAAAATCAAATCATAGGGAAAAGGATAACCCCTAACTCATTTAATATCAATACAATAATGAAACTTATTGTGATGAAACATTATTAATATTATTATAACATGAGTTAAAGGATAAAACTAGATCATTTAATCCATAATGGTAATTATAGATAACGGTATGGTCTTTTTTGTTTTTGGATCATGCCAAGGGGTAACTACACATTCTTAGTGGTGAACCTTTTATATTAGGTGTTTCTTATTTTTCTTTAATTATTATATATGTGTGAATTATGTAGTTATATCACTCACTATATCGTGTGATGAAGGTTTATTTTTCAAGAAATCATAAAAATAAAAACATAGTATCATTAATTAATTCACTCTCTTATCAGTAAACCAAAACTGTATCTAGGGACATCACAAGTGGTATCAGGGTAGTATAGATTTTCTCTAAAGATTGAGAAGATTGAAGTTTTATTTTGTAAAGGTTGTTGAACTCAATTGTTATTGAATATTTTCTCCCAAAATAAAGAAAGTGTTCCTCTATGTTTGAAGATTTGGTCTCCAAAATTCTATTGTGAACATGGACAATATTAATTTCATAAATAGGAAGGGGATTCTAAAATTTTATGGGAAGAATTATTTTATTTTGACTGATAAGATGATTTTATATATTTATTAATTAGTATTAATATATTTGAGTATACTACTAATAGTTTTATTCCATAGGATAATGGAAATAAAATGGATATAGTAGATAAGAAGAATTTTGAGAATGATGGTCATGCTCAAAATTCCATCATGTCATCTCTATCAAAAAATGAGTTTCTCCAGGTTAAAGGGGTCAACATGGGAAAAGGTATTTAGGATAAGTTGGAAAATATTTATAAATTCAATGTGAAGGTGAAATAAACCAAGATAAAAGTTTATATATTGAAGTATAAAGACCTTAATATTAATGATAATTAAATAGTATATGACTTATTTACTAATGTTAATGAAGTTATTTTTACCAGCAAAGGTTTTGGTGAAAATTTATAAGATTCTATGTTTTTTTTGTGAAGATACTATGTATCTTAATGAAAATATTTGATGCAAATGTTTTAGAAAAACAAGACCATGATTTGGGTACAATTACACTATATTATCTATATAAAATTATGATTACTTGTGAAATATATAAGGGAAAGTTTTTCAAGAAAAAGATAAAGGATAATAGGGAATTTCCTTAAAGGATTTTAAGGGTGAGGAGGGTCAAAAATATATTAATGAAGATGAGGAATGTTCTTATTATGGATAAAATATCAAAATGAAATTTGAAAAACCTATTTCATTACTTTATATAAGTGTGAGAAGAGACATAATAATGTTTCAAAGAAATTTTCCAATTAACATTTTTGAGTGTAGGGATATTAGACATTTTACAACAAGATGTTCAAGGTTGAAATAAGATAAAAATGTAAAGATGAGGATGAAAATCTACGAAATTCCTAAAATAAAAAATCATAAAAATATTCTTTAAAGGTTAAAGGTAATAATTTATCTAAATTCAAGAAGATAAACTTATTATCTATGTTTTAAGAGAGTGATAGTAGCGAGGATGAAAGTTTATACATCTAGTAAAGTTAGCGAAAGTATTCTAATTTTAATTGTGAATTAAGAAGGACTCATAAGTGGTGAGGGAAGAAACAATAAAAGTGAGGAGGAAACTCAAATTGAGTTCATGATAAAGTTGGAACTCAAAGTGTGTCTCTTAAATATTTATCAATTTGAAAAGGAGAACCAAGACTTGGAGAAATATTTTCAATTATATCTCAATAATGATAGCTTAATTTTATAAAAATTCAAAGTTAAAAAAATGATATTGAGAATTGAAAATTTTTATCGATGAATAAAAGAATACTTCGAAACATTAAATTGAAAATAATATTATAGAAAAGGATAAGGAACTTGATCTTGTTCAAAAAAATAATTGAGGATAAAAATGAATTAAACAAATTCATATTCAAATTAAAATATTCTACATAGAAAGTTGTATGAATATCAAAAGTGATGAATGTGTAAAAACATAAAGTTTGAGATAATTTTAAAATTAATGCAGTAAAATGAATATTGCATTAAATTGATGAAAAATAACATAAAATTATTGGTTAAAAGTATGATTCAAAGTCATACATGAATAAATTATTTTTTTTGGAAAAATAAGATGATTCTAAAAAATATAGAAATTATAAGAACACTGATTTGAGAGTGAAAAATACTAAATATAGTGATTTTAAAATGGATGTAAATAATTATATATTTAATGTGGAACTGTTGGGTGCATACCATAATTTTGGTTACTAAAAAGGGGCCAAGTTTGATGGTCAAAAAGTTGAAGAACAACAAGTTTCAATATTTTGGAAACAATATATTTTCAGAGGAAATTATGAATTTTATGGACACTATTGGGATTTTATAGGATTCAAAAAAATTTTATGGTGATGCTCGCTTAAATAATAATATTTATATGAGAATATAGGACCAAAGAGATAAATATTGAGGGGAAATATACCCATTCAATGAATAAAATCTAAAAGGAAAATTTCAAATTCTAGACTAAAGATTTAGAATAAGTCCCAACCATTGTGTGAGGTATGTGGGAGATATAACTGGACATGTGACTTTTTGATTTTTGTCTCACTATTTTACCTAACCAAATGAGTATGAATTATAATAATCAAAGTATTTGAATAATAAAGAGAAATAAAAGTATAAGGAATTGATTGTTGAAGTGGAACACAAAGCATTACAAAGAAATGTCTATGGATCTTGGATAATAGATTATCCTCTCGTATGAATGTATATTTGAATCTCTTGATGTATTTTAATAAGTAAAATAAAGTATTTGTGACCTTTGGCATTAGAATATCATTGAAAATTTTGGATATGGTTTAAGAATCATTATAGAATACAAGATGCTATCAAAGAACACGTTGATTATTGATAGGATGATGCATAATTTACTAAGAATATATCAAATATATGATATATGAGATGAATTAGTATTTTATAATATTTAATGTTTTGTAAAGAAGCTAAATTATAAAAAAAATTATGAGAGGAAAATAAACATGAGGTATTTTTTTCAAGTTGGTGAAGATGGAAATACATGCGACTTGATCATGAAAGAAGAGAATCAAATGCAACATAAAATAATTTTCCACCTTGGTCAAAATAATTTTCCACCTTGGTCAAAATAATTTAAACAAACTAATATAATGAACATGGAATATTATTTATATCATATATATGGATGTACCAGAATGCTTAATGAATGGAGCTTCATATTAAAAATAACGTTTTAGATGTAAATATGATAAAATAGTTGTTTTTTAGAGACCATTGGATATTTTTGACTTTAAAATGGATAAATAAACTATTATAATCTAAAAGAAGGTAAAAGGAGTGATATAAAGATTAAGAGATCAAAAAATAAAGGATGAAGGGGTTTTTATTTTAGTATAATAATTTCAATGTTCTGAAAAAGAATTTGAAGCAAAGAGATGCAAGAAGAAAGAATCTTTAGCATGTCATATTTATTAACTAAACAATAGATGATTTATCCTAATACAAAATGTGAGTTAAGATGATTTTGGTTGGTCAAATTGATTTTTATTCAATGTGTGGATATAATATCAATCCATATATATTGAAGAAGAAATCTCATCCTTCCCTCATCAAAGTATACGGTATAGTGAAACCTTCCCCACACCTAATTTTTCATTAGATGTGTTTTTTTATTAGGTAGATAAAGAAACATAAATCTATTTATGTTTGTACCTTAATGTATTTACAAAGGGGGAGAAAAAATATAGGATGAGAACCAAAATATATTTGTTTAACCTAATGGGGGAGAGATATTTTATTTAGGAGGATTATATATTCAGAGGTAGTTTTTTAAAGGGGTAAACTATGAATTTAACAAGGTTGTGTGAGTTGTGAACTATTTTAACGTGTTTATTGAGTATGTATAAAAAATATTGTTAAATACAAGCTCAAAGAATATTTTTGATAAGTGTTGGTTATTATCAATTTGTATCAAGAGTTGTGAGGAAGTGGGTATAAGTCACTTTAATAGAAAATATGACATTATTATTCAATGTTATTATTTTCTACACTAAGTTCACTCAAATAAGCTTATAATTATCAAGTAATGATTTATTTCTTAGTGTGTTTAGTTTTAAAAGTGAATTATATTCATTGGTTAATAATAAAATCTAAAGGGTGAGATTTTTTAAATCAAGAGATATTTTTGGGATATGTTAAAATATGAATATTTTTTCTCCTTAGGAATATAGTTTTAAACTAGGGATATTTTTATTAAATCAATAGTTAAAGAATAATAAAATTTGTGGTTGTTTGTAAAAGGGAAGAAGATATGTGAAGATGATGGAGTAGATATTCTTATGTGTTTAATTTTATTATCAATATATATATCATGTTCATAATTACATAAATAAATTTTATAATGTGAGATTAAGGGTGTTATAAAGTTTTTAAGAATTTTGGAGTTGTTTGGAAGATGTTTGGGGTTTTGGGGCTGAGTAAATTATATCTGAAATTTCGCTAAGTCTTTAGTATGAAAAAGTGATTTTTCTCATGTATTAAGGTCACTATAATGATGAGAATATTAGATATAAAATTTTACTAATTCCTAAATACATAAGAGTAACGTTTTCCATTTTTAAAGTTCACTATGGTTTTGATATTATTGGATATGAAATTTGTCTAAGTCATCAATATGTAAGAGTAACTTTGATCATACATGAAGGTTACTCTAGTGTATAGAAGATTGAGTAAGAACATTTTACTAAGTCCCCAATAGGAAAGAGTAACCTTTCTTAGTACATTAGGGTTAATCTAATGCAAAGTAGATAGTCTAAAAATGTTAAATTCCTCAGTATATAAGAGTAATTAGATTTTACCTAATAGTATTTATATTTATATATAATATTTCATCTAGTGCTGAGAAAAATAAGTTAAAAATTTGGAAAAGAAAATATGTAATGGTTAATATAATGATATATAAAAATTAATCCAAGGTAAAAGAAATATGTAGATGTTGATTTTATAATATCTAATGGATAATCCAAGTAAAATCCAATACATAAAGGTTGATATGCTAATATATAATGGTTAATTTGAGGTAGAGTAAATATATAACGGTTATTCCTATGATATATAAGGGTTATATAAAATTTTTCTTGGATATGATAGAGTCACTCTATAATATAGGCTTACATATAAGGGTTTAAAACTTGTAAAAAATCAAAGCTTTATGGACTTGATAAACATTTGAAAACTAACTCTTAGAAACTACCTCTGTGTGATCTGGATGTATGAGAGGGGATCCAAGCTCATTCAAAAACATTCTTAAATAAATAAAAGGTGATTTAAATTTATTGGAAGATTTAAGGGCTCTAATTTTAACGATAATAAGTTGATAAATATTTGAAGGTGGTTTATTATCTGAATTTGAAATTTGAAATTTGAATATAAATAGATAAAGACTGCTACTTCTATGTATGAATGTGAATTTGGGGTTTTCATGGATTATCAATAAGAAATATAAAGATAGAAATATGTTACATTTTATAGAGAGTGGGAACATACATGTGCCCATAAAGTCAAAATACGAGAAATAAGAATAGAAATTATAGCTGTATAAGTTGAATAAGAGTAAAAAGAAGAGTATACACTTAGTTAGCTTATGTGTCTCATAATCACACATGTGTGTGTGTTCAAGAAATTTTAAAGAATAGGCACACGAATTCTACAACATGGATAACTGTGGGATAAATATACATATTTAGGAGATAATATAATCAAAGGAAAAGGACAATCCATAACTCATTGAAGATCAATACAATAGTCTAAATTATCAGGAGATAAATTTATTAATATCCTCATAAAATGATTTAAAAGATAAACCCTTCTTATTGTACCCACAATTTTTATTCAAATGGATTTTATGGTCTCAGGTGTTTTCATATCATTCCAAATAGTAACGACACATCCATCGTAAGGTGGTACAAAATTCAATAATTTCCTATTGTTAAACTACAGTATAATAGAGACCAAAGGTTGTCTCTAAATAGGGGTATAAGATTAAAAATTTCACAATTAGTAGAATTAGGGGGTGGGGTTAATTTTATTTGATTTAATAAAACTAATAAAAATTTTAAGTAATAATTTTTTTGATTCAAGTGATTAAATAGTTAACTGGTTAAATGGTTGGATCACCAATTTCTATGATATCCTAGTCTTAAATTGATCAATCATTTTTTTTATAAAATGTGATCAATGAGATAATATAATTTTTTTTCATCTCTCATATATGGATGTTAATGAGTGTGATTATCAAATCACTAGTAATAAATTCAAATAGATCCTATTTCATATGAGCGTGAATGATAAAAAATGGGATCTCCCCAAAATTACCAAAGCATCACTCAATTGGGTGATGGAACTCCTTAGCAACATACAAAGATCCACATCATTCCACACTAATATCAACAATATCTAAATACTTTTCCATTGAACCCTAGCCATTACATTGTCTATGTATAAAATCAATTGTATATAGAAAATAATTTAGCACCCTAAGTATTTAATAATGTGTGAAATACCAATTAAACAAAATCACATTAAATTAGATAAATTGACATTAGAAAATGAGACTAAAGAATATTTGGATAATTTTATTGATAACTAGACTCATGAATAAAACAAGTTTATTATCTCCACCGCCCCAATCACAAAGATATTTTTATCCATAAATGTGTAGAGTTATATCCATGAAATAATTAAAATAAAATGTAAAAATTTATAACAAAATATAATTATAATATATGGGATAATACTTTAATAATCAGTGGCATAAAAAACCATTTACATGTTCTTGGGGGTGGATTCCTCTTAGTTATGGGATGGGAAGAGGTCAGTTTCCATGTGAAAATGATATTTTATCATTATTTATAATCACCCATGACCCTAATATCCTTCTCTAAATCTCTCTCAATATCATATTCCTTTAGAATTAATGGACATAGTCAACCAAGATATAGAATTATTTTAATGGTTTAAAGTATTCGGGTAGTTGGAATACTGTAAATATACATTAAAATGTGTCATTTCCTAAAATGGTTATTAATCATGGTTTGTTTTTTAATTATTTTCCTATCTTCACCTCATTTCATTTCCCATGGCATAACTGCAAACTTTATTCTATGGTTAGCTTCTTTTTCTTCTCTCATCACAATGCGATCATCTTCTTCATGGAATAAGGATTCTTCTTCAATTCAAAAAAGGATAAAATATTAAAAGAAAAATTGCTCATATTTATCCAAGTAAAAACCTTATGCATCACCTCCACTGACTCTAAAAATCTTACACATTCTCCCCAATGTCTATGTAGAAAATATTATGTATTAGTGTATTTCAGTGAAAAATCTTTACACTTGCTTAAAAATATTATGTTTCCCCTTGAAAATATATTATAAAAGGGATCAAAAATAAAGGAAAATATATTACACATCACTATTGGGAAGTGGGACAAATAGTATGTATCACTTGTTCCATCTATATGAAAAAGGTATACATCTTACATACTAGCCAAAATTTCTTTGACATAGAAAAATATATTATGCATGAATCTTATCTACAACCAAAAAAAGAAAATTTTCTTATGTATTTTCTTAGGAATATTACACATTTCCATTGTCTTCCACTTATTATAATTATTTAATAGTGAACAAGGAATATATCTTACATAATATTGAAAGGATGTTATGTTTCACTTATATGGTTAGTACTTTGATAAATTTCATTATTCCTCTTATATTTTCTCACATATTGGCCAAGAAACTCATATATCTTAGTTATTTTCTAATTTCTTTATCCATTATTCCAAAATATAATCCCATTTATTCTAAAATTTAATACTTTTGGTAATTCATCATTATACTATATTCATATTCCAGAACATTTTCTTTCTTGAGGTTATCTTCTGAGTCACATAGGAATTCAATCCTGGACATTCTCAGGTTATCTTCTAGAATTCCTTAGGTTAAATTCTAGAGTATTCCACTTTATCAAACTTCTTAAAAAACAAAATTCAAAGGATTTATAAATAACTAAAAATTCATTTGATTTCACAAATTAAATTAATCAATTATATTCACAATTCATCCATTTTAAGAAATATTCAAAAAATCCAATGAAATGATACTTTAATTCAAAAAAAATCCTAAAACATAATTAATTAATAAATATGAGGGAATACAATTAATTAAATTTCAATAACTTATAATGAATTTATTTATTATTTCAATTCCCAAACATTTAATCCTTTTACTTCTAGATAAGTGAACATCAAAAGTATTACTCAATAAAAAATTTAAACGCTATCCACTGCGTGTCCCTTTTCCAACATCCATGTCACACAAGGCTATCATTCATCACAAATATTCTTAATTATATTTTATCCATGCAGTATATTCAATTAATTTACACTTCAATAATACTCCCACAAACATTCATACCTAGATCCCTTGAAGTATTTCCCTCATCACATAGATTATAAATTTCAAGAAACGTTTTCTCATTCCAAACACATGAAGGGGTCACCCAATGATTCAAGTACATGTGGTTATCATGAGTATTTTTAGGGCTGTTCTATGGATAAGGGTTGGTAAATTATGATGTTTAAAAATTATAATGTATAATGATAAGTTTTTAATTATTAATGAAAAATCCATTATTAAACAAGTATAACACTCAATCAAAATTTCCTTACTGAATATCTATCAAATTATTTATCCAAATGCATATTCCCCTTTATAAGGGTGGTCCATAAAGTAGTGTAACTTAAATGGTTGATTCTTAATATAATCTTAATTATTTTTTACTTTTTTTATAAAACTATTATTATTTTTATTTTCAAATGGATATAAAGAGGGAAATAATGTTCAAAATTATATCAACACTCCTGAATAAATAAATGTTGGAAAACCCCAAACATTATCCCATCACGAACCCTTCCACTAAATAATTCATGAACCAATACCTTCCATCACACATTATCTTTATTAAATCATTCATATTACTCAATATTATGATAGAAATAGATAATTATCTTATATTGTGGCTACCTAGAAGGATATTTATGGTTTCTAGGGGGCCACTATATGTCAAATGTTAAAGTAGTATAGAAAATATTTTATTATCAAAAATTATTTTAACCAAAATAACTACTCAATAATTTTTAATGAAATATATTTAATATTTAAAGGTTTCAATAAGTGTGATTTTTCAAAAATCACTATCTAATAAATTTTCCATACCAAAGCATAAAATATAGTGTATGCCCTAGGTCGACCACTTTAGGACAAAAATCACAAACATTGAATAACTATTATCTCTATTAGTAACAATAATATTGTATTATAATATACTAATAATATAGCGTGGGTTTTAAAATTATCATTATATATAAATATAAATGAAAAAATTAAAAATACACAACGAAATTAGTGAAGAATAAATAGTTGTTGTCTTTAAGAGTTCACAACAATGTTATAATTATTATTTAAATAAATCACAATATTCTACCTAATATTGAGATCGAACCTATCACTAAACACCTTATCACATGAAATGTTGTTTCCCCAAACTAACCCTCTGCATGTGGGATGAACTCCCTCAAATCAGCACCATAATACTATATTGACCCTCTTCATATATCATTGTGATGATGAAGGAGAGTAAAAAATGAAATAAAAGAAGAAAAAATAGTAGAGAAAACAGGGTGACAAGACACTACAAACTATTTAAACACTATTCAAATTATTAAAATAGAATAAAAAGAGTAAATTGATGTATAATGAATTTAAATATCACCAATTCCCCTGCTAAAACAACAACTATGTACAATTATCTATTTTCATGGTGTTGAGAAGAATAATGGTGGGAGAAACACAAAATAGAAACAAAAGAATGAGAGGAATAGGACGAGGAAACACAAATATATATTAGGAAGGTAAAATAGAATAAAAAAATAATGAAACTCAAATAAGATGCTAAATATGAACAACTAAAATAGACAACTAAAATTTATTTCCCTTTTGAAAGGAGGTGGAGAAACATTTTTATTTCCAAGAGGGGTGAATAATTTTATCTCCAAATATATCCTTAAGAAGTTTATGTGTCGTTGGAATAGTAAATTATTGAATTTTTAAATTTAGCGTTTTAAAAATTTGTTCTTCACTCTCTTGTATGTAGACCCACAAACTTTGTGCTCTATTGTCCACATGTATCATGATTTATCAAGAGATTATTATGAAAAACTTTTATGAGCTGTTTGACTATTTCAATTCAAAAGCACCAATTTCCTATGAATTTATGTCCATTAAGAAGGATGAATCATGAATAGATAAAATTGATTCCTCAGCTTACTATATATCCCCATGTAAATTTTTATCTTATTATATTGTCCTTTTATGTGACATGGTCCTATCGTTGAAAGTCTATAGAACCATGTTTAGATTTTAGGGCCTGAATTGTGAGCTTCTTTTGGGCCTCTTATAATTGTATTAAGATCATGATCCAATTGAATTAAATATATTAAATCAATCCTATAATTCTACAAAAATCTAATTTCATAATCTGGATTACTATAAAATAATTTTAGGACAAAATAACAAGCTGATATTAAAATACTCAAAATTTTAAAATAATCTATTTTCAAAATTATCTTCTAAACATTATAAAATCCTAAAAATGTGAGAAATTACCCTTAAATAAAAAAAATCAGATTAGAAAAATTTTATTACCAAATAAAATGTGTAAAATTATGAGATTCATTAATCCCACCCATTAATCATTGCAATCCACTAAATTCCAATGGAATATACTAACAAAAATAATTATCCTTGATAGGTTCTAATACACATTCTAGAAAATAAGAAATTCAAAAATTAATCCATGGATGAAAATTTAATGCCTTATATTTGAATTTTACACACTTCCTCACATCAATAAAAGTTAAAGTTCTAGTTCTATGTGTGAAACAATAATATCTAATTGAAATTACAAATTTATCAACAAGAACTTTTCAATTCACACACTTACTTAGGTTTCTTATAACCAAGTTCCATGTTAAAATTCCTTGATAAAAATTAAATGACATTATTATAATCAAATTTACAACTTATTAATTTTTTTAATTATTCCACTCACCTAAATGAAATCCTTTATTAAAATTATGTACTTATCGAATTTTTCATAGACATGTCCTGTGAAAAGAACTTATTGGATCGTATAATAGAATTTATTTAGATACACGCCTAGTGTATAATATCTCAGATATTCATTATGGGATACTAATTTTACATTTTAATTAAGTTTCAAAAGACTTATATGACTATAATTTGGGTTTTATCCCTAAGGTATTCCTTTTCAAAAATTCAAATTTACCTAGGTTTAATTTCAAAAATCAAGTTTCCCCATGTTACAATTGCAATTTTGTAAATATATTTTTAGTCATAATCCCTTTAATAGTTCTCAAAAATAATTTCCATGAAAACATTGAAAAAGTTAACTCATCAATAATTCAATTACAATAATTTTATAATCAATAAAATCACACAAAACTAGCTTATGATTTTTCCACTAAACATGTTAGCTTTGAGATTCAAGTTTTCTAGACTAAAAACACATGAAAAATGAAAAATTATAAAACAATACATGAAAACATAAATAGATCGGTACCAATACACCAAAATTAAAATTTTGATATAAAATTTTTTATTCAAAAAATTATTTCATTATATTTGCATGAAGAGTTAAATTAGGAATCAACAAAATAATGGTAAAAGGGAAATACATCCTGACTTATTGGAACAAACATATTTGAGTTAATATCCAATCTACTACAACTTCATATATAAGAAATTAATATAAAACATGATAAATTTATTGAAATAAAAATAAAAAAATAAATAGAAATGGGAAGGAAGAGGGATATAACTTCATTTGGAATCTCTAAGTGGTACTAGTTTTTAACTGCCTCAAGTTTTCACATTTGGTTGTCACCCAATATCTGATGGTGGACGTGGCTTACATGATTTAAACCAGCACATTGTTTCACTTCCAATTTATAGTCCTTAAAATATGTTATATAGGACTCCTTGGATAAATTATAGTAGTTCTATACCCAAATTAATGTAGTATAGTTTATAACGTGGGGGAAAGATAAATAATGGGTTCCCCACTGCTTCGAACAAAAATTATTTGGCCACTCAAACTTTAACATCTAGGTAATACTAATGTGATGCTATTTTAAAAATTATATAAAAGGGAAATCCAAAACAAATCAACTATACTATGATTTAAATATTAAGAATAAATAAATAAATATCACCCTTTAAATAGTTTAACTTCTAAATTTATCTCTTTAGGAAAGGAAACTAGGAACTCGGTCTCAGTAGGATAATAATCATTTTCTTTATCATCCTCCAAGTTAATCCATTTGTTAAATGAATATGAAAATTTAAAGTAGTGAAAGCTAATTATAAATTAATTTTCAATAAAATTATAAATAAATGAGTTCAAGTAAATATTAACTCCTTGAGTAATCTCATCTTCAATTTCATTTTACATTCTCAACAACTCTTAGAGTATGTTTTTGTACATAGTGGAATGTAGTAAATATCCTCCATTTTTTCTTCAAATTACACCACTTGGGTGGTGTCATCATATAAATCAATATAGGGGTATATAGGTACTAACTTTTTATTACATAATATAGGGGAATCTTATACCTTTGAAACTTCTATAAACTAAGAACAATACATATCCAAACCATTTTGATCTCACACATGCTCATCCATTAGAATGTATTCTTCTTTAACCTCCTATGGAAATGGCATGTATAGGTTCATGAATATTAAATCCATAAATTCAACATCATAAGAATATTCAATTGGAAAATTGTAAAAAATAGTTTTGAATCCTCATTTTCATGAGAATCTTTTCAAGCATCCAATTCTTCTAGAGAAGTAGAAATAATTTTAATTTGATTCCTTAACTCTTCATCCATTTTTTTCATTGTGTTGAAATTGAATACATCATGAATATTCCTATTGAGTTAATAAGGTTTCCTTATGAATTTTCCATTCATCTAGGTTTTGAAAATCACAAAAACTCTATCTTAAGGCAAATCATATTTTCCCTAAGATTTATTTTTATAAAGAAAATTTTCCTTCTACAAGGAAATTTATACTTACCTATGTTTTCATTGTTCATTTTATAGTTTCTCTTAATTTAACACTTTTTATTCCTAAAGGTTAAAATTTTGTTTCATATCTAGAAACCTCAGAATCCTATAAATCCTTGGTTATAGAGTATTATGTTTTCAGACATTGAATTCTCTAAAATTCAGATTTTGAATTATCTAATTTTCAGAATCTGAATTCTCTAAAATTTAGATTCTAAATTTTATGAAATTCAAACTCTGAATTCTATAAAATTCAGATTCCAAATTCTATGAAATTTAGACTCCAAATTCTCTAAAATTAGGATTCCTAATTCTCTGAAATTTGGACTCCTAATTCCTCAGAGTTCAGACTCCAAATTCCTAAAAATTTAGACTTTGAATTCATTAAAATTAAGACTCTGAATTCCTCAGAATTCAGGCTCTGAATTCCTCAGAATTAAGACTCCGAGTTCCTTTGAATTCATATTATGAATTCATTAGAATTCATATTATGAATTCATTATAATTCATATTCCTAAGTCTATAGAATTTAGGTTTTGAATTCTTTGGAAAATAGAATCAGAATATACACGATTTATAGTCTCCAAATTATTATTTGCTAAGACTCCGAACTTTTATTTTTCCTTACTCTAAGAAAAATATATTTGGTTAAGCAACCTTATTTTATTTACACCTTTTATAGTTATGAAATTATTTCATACATTCTGTTTCTGATTAACCATTGTTTGAGTGACATGTGTATAAGTCCCTCCAAAATTCAAGGAAAAATATGACTATGGGAGGAGGGATCCAACCGTTGGAGAAGTGACTATAAATAGGATCTAATTTAAATGAGCTCATTGCCGATCCATCACTCTAGATATTTCATGCTGCTGAAGTGATTTATAGAGAGAGAGACTATCATTCCTTGTGCGTACTAAAAATCTTGTTCATCTTGCTTCGTGCGACTCCGATTATTTCTGTGTACAATCAATGAATTAAAGGGATAAGAAGACAGAGGAACCAACTACCTTAAAGTTTGAGGAATTCTGGGTATAAGAAGACAGAGGTGATGACTACCTTAAATTTTGAGGACTCCCATGGATAGAAATATAGAGGTTCTGACTACCTTAATGTTTGAGGGCTTCTGGGGATAGAAATACAGATTCCGATATTCCTATTGGGGGATTACCCTGGTGTGGGTAAGACAAACTTTCTTGAAAGTATAAATCAAGGGACCTTTATCCATGGTTGTTGGATACCCTTATCTTTGGGTTAAAAGATTTCATACGTGTTACTTGTTTTGTTTCACGTTTATTTTCGCTACATTTTGATAAAGGAAGAAAGTATAACCTTCTTATACTTTCTTGTTATTTTGTATACTCAGATAAGTAAGATTCTATATGCTTTAAGGTAGAATCTTTTTCTTGTAAAATTTTATTAAGTTTCATTTCTGGAACCATATTTATGGAACCTATCATGTTTGTAGAACTAGAAGAGGTCTTTTGAATTTATCATGTTTTGCTTTGTCAAACATAGTTTTCCTTAAGGTTAAAAATGAAAGTTTTTAAACTTAAAATTCACCCCTCTTATAATTTAGCATCTACATTCATATTTCGATCCTACAATTAGTATCAGAGGAGGTCTCTGAAATAATTATATTCATATATAAGTTTTCTTACTCAAGTTTTCATTGTTCTAAATATTTTCTTTGCTTAGTAATTTTTATCCTTGATTACAAAATTTTACCATTAACAAGTTTCTACGGAAAGATATTTTCATTTAGATGACAGGAATGAATGTTGGTTCGATTGACAATCTAATTCCTAATAGACCACCTATTTTTTATTGGAATGATTACGAATATTGGATAGATTTTATGAAGACTCTTGTTATTAATACTAGAGTAGACAACTTTGTTACGATTACTGGTGATTATAAGATTCCTGATAAGAAAGTCATAAATTTTACTAATCAAGAAAAGTCATAATATAAACTAAACTGCAGGGTACACAATATTTTTGTTGTGTTCCATGACTAGGAATATATATAGTCAGAATTCTTCCTGTGAAGCTGAAAATTGTATTTTGAAGAAATTGGAGGTTACTCATTTTGGTACATCCAAGGTTATAGAAACTAGAAGAGCTATGCTTAGAGTAGAATATCATGGATTTCTATTTCCTTATGGAGAACCAGTGTGCAAGGTAAAACAAAGGTTTATGACTATTGTTAACAGTTTACAATCAATGGGTGAAAAGGTTTAGATGATGAGGCACTTGTGGAAAAGATTATAGATATCATGCCTAATGAGTGGGAATCTAAGAGAACAACTATTAACTAGAATAGTAAAGTATCTCAAATTACTCTTGATGGACTTTTTGGAACACATTTTCAAAATGATACAAGAATGAAAAGAGATGATGATATTAATAATAAGAATAATGGCAATGGAAGTGTAGCATTTAATACTACTAAAGCCAAGACTTCTGAAAGGGTTACAAGATCCAAGTCAAAGAAAGTCACTACTTTATCTAAATCAAGTGAAAGTGAAAATTCTGATAATGAGAAAGCTAATATTTCTTAAAGTATGAAAAAGATAGTTTGGAAGAAATACTTTCAGTATAAATTTAAGAAGAATGAAACAAAGGACAATAAAGACTCAAAAGTCACTTGTTATGAATGAAAAAGAGAAGGGCATATAAGACCAGATTTTTCTATGCTTAATAAAAATGTTATAAAGGAAAAGAATTCTGAGAGAAATAGATAGAAGTGCTGCAAGGATAAAGCTATGAATGTTTTTAAAGCTGAAAACACCTGGACTGCTAGTGGTAGAGACTCGTCTAATAAATCCTCAGAGTATGAATCTTCTAGTCAGAGGAATCTTGGTCTTCTTGCAAAGCTACCTATTTAAAATCATTATATAATGTCCAAGGTACACAATTCTAAATACATAACTAATTTATCCTTAAATGAAAATTATAGTGATAATAAATATTATTAATCTTCAGATGAAGAATAATCTTCGGATGAAGATAATATATTACCTACTTATGAAGAAGTATCTAGGTTTTCAAAACTTCCTTCGAATGAAAATTCTAAACTCAAGAAAAAGATTGATAAGGAAAATTCTCTAATTTCTATTCTTACTAAATAAGTATCAAATATTTCTAAAGATCTTGATAAGAAAATTTATGATTTTGAATGTATTTCCAAGAACCTTGTGGAAGTTAATTTTGATAAGGATAAACATTCTAAGGATATTGAAAATGTAATTTCCAAGAAAAATATTTTAGAGACTAAATATAGTGATAAAACTAATGTTTTTGAGGATAAAAACTTAGTTATTAAACTAAATTCAGAAATATATTCCTTAAGGAAGTGTTTGTCGAACATTACCTTAGGTAAGGAAAACTTTGATAAGATGTATTCCCAAATTCGACCTCTAAGGAATAATTATGGATTTGGTTATACTCATTCTAAACTAGTTCTTTGTAATAATTATTTTGTTCCTAAAAGTTCCCCATTCTATAATAAATTTCAATGTGGTGGAAATTGGGAAAAAATTTTTTCTTTAAACAAAACTCAGTCTTTAGGTTTTCATAAATCTTATTTTTTTAAGAAAATGTGGATACCTAAAATTTTGATTTCTGAAATTTCTGGATCCATGAAAGTTTGGGTTCCAAAAGGCTAACACTCTTATTTTCAGTAAAATAAAGATAGTACCAACAAAAATAAATAGTACATGGCTAGTTGATTTTCCCAGCACATGACTGGTAACAAAAACTTCTTTGAAAAGATTATCAAGATGAAAGGAGGAAAAGTAACTTTCAGAGATAATGCTAAGGGAGAAATTATTGGTATAGGTAACATTGTTCTTCTTGAAAAAAATTGATTTCAAATGTTTTATTTGTTAAAGTTCTTAAGCAAAAACTCATTAACATAAGTCAATTATGTGACAAAGGTTACCTTGTGAATTTTAGGAATGATAAATTTTTAGTACACAATTCAAAGGAAGAGTTTATTCTTTCTACCCATAGGAAAGAGAATGTATACACACTAAACTTAAAAGACCTTAGGATCCAAGATCTACCTTATCTTAGTGCAATAAAAGACCAATATTGGTTATGTAATAGAAGGTTAGGACATTGTAACCTTAGGAACTTATGTAAAGTCTCTCATAAAAGACTTGTTAAGGATTTACCAGATCTTAGATATAGTTCTTCAAAAGTTTGTGATACTTATCAATATGGAAAGAAACATAAAAGAAGTTTTTAATCAATTGGTGAAGTCTCAGCTTCTAATGCATTACAGTTGGCGCATATGGATCTTTTTGGTCCAACACAAACTTAAAGCATTTGAGGCAAATACTATGTGTTTGTCCTAGTTTATGATTACACAATATTTACGTGGCTCTATTTTCTAGCAAAGAAATATGAAGATTTTTATTATTTTAAAAACTTTAGATCCCAAGTTAAAAATGAGAAAAACATTCCATTGATAACTATTCATAGTGATCATAGAGGAGAATTTCGAAATTCTGATTTTGAAACTTTTTGTAGTAGAAAAGGCATTACTCATAAATTTTCAGCACCAAGAACTCCTAAAAAAATGGTGTTTTTGAAAGAAGAAATTGAATTATTCAAGAGATAACAAGAACCATGTTGAGTGAATATTCAATAGGTAAATTGTTTTGGGATGAAGCCGTAAGTACAACTTGTTATACTATAAATCGAGTTTTGGTTAGACCATTTCTTAATAAAACCCCTTATGAATTATGGAATGGTAGAAAACCTATAATTTCCTAATTTAAGGTATTTGGATGGAAAGTATTCATTCTGAATACTAAAGATAATTTAAATAAATTTTCACCCAAATATGATAAAGGAATTTTCTTAGGCTACTCCAAAACTTCTAAGGATTATAGAGTTTTTAATAAAAATACTTGTACTGTTGAAGAAATAGTACGTGTTAAATTTGATGAAATGGGTCCTTTTGTGTTTAAACAACCTCAACCTACATCTTTGGATGTGTTTTCAATAGCTGATTATCAACCCTTGATAGAATATCCTTCTGATAAAGAAAATTCTAAAGAAAATGGTTCTGATACATTTATCCTAGAAGATTTCCAACCATATGTTAATGAATAGGTTTTACAAAACCCAAATTAGTTGTTTCTTAAGAATCATCCCAGTGATAGTATCATTAGTGATGTATATAAACCTGTAAGGACTAGAAGTTCCTTAAGAAATGAAGTAGAACATCTATCATTCCTTTCTCAATTAGAACAAAAAAGCACTGATGAAGCTTTAGTTGATGATGATTGGATAAAAGACATGCAAGAGGAGCTAAATGAATTCGAAAGGAATAAAGTCTAGACCTTGGTTGAAAGACCTAAGGAAAAATCTATTATCAGATTAAAATGGGTCTTCAGAAACAATTATGATGAAAATGGAGTCATAGAAAGAAATAAGGCTAGATTAGTTGCTAAAGGCTATAATCAACAAGAAGGAATAGACTATGATGAAACCTATAATCCAGTAGGAATACTTGAATCTATCTATATTCGACTTGTCTTTGCAGCATTCTTTAACTTTAAAATTTTTCAAATGGATGTTAAATGTGCTTTCTTTAATGGATATGTTCAAGATGAAATTTTTGTTGAACAACCTCCTAGTTTTGAAGATACAAAACATCCTAAACATGTTTTCAAAACTACCAAAGCTTTATATGGACTTAAACAATCTCCTAGAGCTTTGTATGATAGACTTACATGATTTTTGTTACAAAAAAATTACATTTAGTGAAATTCTAATCCAACCATTTTTATAAAGAAAGATAAGAAAAATGTTTTGATTGTTAAAATCTTTGTTGATGACAATATATGGTTCAACTCAAATGTATTTAACCGATTCATTTTCAAATATAATGAAATATAATTTTGAAATTAGTACGATGGGTGAGTTAACATTTTTCCTAGGTTTTCAAATTTCTCAAAAACCAGAAGGAACATATATATCCCAACAAAATTATTTTAAAGATCTTAAAAATTATGGATATGAAAACACTAAGAGTATTAGTACTCCCATTGGTACCTCAAATTTACTTGATCTTGATGAAGTTGGGAAACCAGTATATCAAACATCATTTAGAGGTATGATAGGAAGTTTACTATACTTGAAATCTAGTCATCCAGAATTAATGTTTTCAGTATTCTTATGTGCAAGATATCAATCCAATCCAAAGGAATCTCATTTAAAGGCAGTGGAAATAATTTTTTGCTACTTAAAGGGAACCATGGTCTTAGGACTCTTTTATACTTAGGGATATTATTTTGTTTTAATTTTTTTTAGATTATGACTTTGGTGGATTTATAATGGATAAGAAAATTACATCCAGAACTTGTCATTTCTCTGGAGATTTATTAGTTTCTTGATCATGAAAAAAGAAACACTCAGTAGAACATTCCACTGCTGAAGCTGAATATGTACTAGTTGGAAGTTATTGTGCTCAAGTATTGTGGATGAAACACACACTCACATTATATGGTATGAGTTTTACCAAAAAAAATATTTTGTGATAATACTAGTGTCATTTCCCAAAGTAAAAACCCGGCACACCACTCCCATGGAAAACACACAGATATTAGGCATCACTTTATTAGGGATCACACACAAAAAGTAGATATCATTCTTCAATTTATTGGAATGCAAGATCAACTTGTTGATATTTTTACAAAATATTTACCTTCTGATACATATGAATGCATTAAACAAAATTTAGGAATGATAACCATAAGGTAATCTTCCACATTAACTACTTGTTGAAACCTATCTCTTTATAGTACGAAACTCCTTTTCATAGGGGGAGTAAATTTTCATGTTAGTCAAAATTTTTCTTTTCCTTATTCAAAATTTTTCATAATCAAAATTTTTCATAATCAACATTTTCATAATCATATTTTTTTTAATCAATTTTTTTTGTAACCAAAATTTTCTTTATTTTTTTTAAATCCGAAAATCTTCAAGAAGAATATTCCTCATTACGAATAATTTTCCTAGCAATATGGAAGGTATGTTTTCTTTATTAAATTTTCATAATCATCTTTTTACATGTTGGTATTTTTATCTTGTTTAAGAAACTTTTTGAGATTCACTTTTTCTTAAATCCAAATGTTTATCTTAAAAACCTCAAAAGATCAGAACCTACAAAATATCTTCTTCGGCTATCATCTCAACCGTCAGATTTGATCAAAAGTTTTTTAACCGTTCGATCAATCATGTAAGTTAAACCATAATCTCAAATGCCTATATAAGGACCCCATATTAGAAGTACCACATTGATCTTCAAAGCCTTCACGTGCTAAAGTTTTTCTCCTTACTTAAGGTTGTTCCAGATCTTCAGGTTTTCTTCAGTTCTGAATGTCTATTGAAGCCTCTCCTACAAAAGAAATGTCGAATGTAAAGGAATTATGTGAATGGACGATATACAGAGAAAGGTTAGTTGATCCTAATTTCTTTTCTAAGTACAATTCAATTATTTCAAAGAACATCAAGCTGAAGGGATGAAAAAGTCTATGTATATCAAAATAGAAGGCGTGGGATCTGGTTTATCCAGAGTTGTTGGTTGAATTTTACGAATTAGTAAGTTTCTTCAAAGAAGGAGGGAGAGATAAGTTTTCCTTCAAGAGCTATGGAAAGACCTACTCCCTTTCCTACACCAAGGGTGCAAATATTATTGGAATTTATAATGAAGGTGAAGCTGAATTTTTCACCCATAAATTACCGGATTTATCAGGTTCATTTGAGAAGGGAAATGCTTTAGAGTTCCTTGGATTGAAAAAGTAAAGACTCTGAAGATTATCTATCTATCTATAAACATCCAGATTCTTGAATTATGGGTTCAAGGTTGTATCATTCTGAGAAAAGGGGATAAATATTTTCTAAAGAAAAGTAACGTCTATATTCTAGATTTCTTGGTGAACCTCAGGGAGATAAATTTGGTCAAGTATATCTTGGTTATAATTGAGAATATCAAGAATGGAAATTTGAAGTCTCAAATTATCATATATCTGGAAATTCTCTCCAAAATTATTGTTCTTTGTCTTCAATCGTTCAAAATCTCTTGCAGTTCTAAGCCAAGAAATTACAAGGTTATCCTGCTTAGTGATGATACCTTGAGAAGGATGAAGGTTGTCTTCAGTTGTAAATATGAATATTTTTATGATTTGTATGAATCAGAAATAGAAACTCTATCAAAGAAACCAGAAGTGGATGAAACTTCCAAAAAGGGTAGAAGGAATAGGAAGGCAAAGGAACCAGAAGAGAAAGAAAAAAATCATTGCGGCTAAGGAAACTCAATCAGCACCCCCAAAACCAAAGAAGAAAAATGCTTACCGTGATGAAGTAGTGGCTAAGTAGAGAGAAGACAAGAAGAACAAGAAGGAAGGGGAGACAACTTTTGGCTTAGACCCTACTGAGGAAATAGATTTAAAGATAAAGGATTTTGAAGATCTTGAGAAACAAAAGAAAGAAAAGAACTAGAGGAAGAAAATGTTTGAAGCCGAGATAGTTCAATTCCTTATTAAGGCTGTTGAGAAAGCCTCTGAACAAATCTAGGAACCGAAATCATTTTTGAAAGAATCACTTCATGTGAATCTAGGAAAGAAGGTAGTAATTATGGAACCAGAACAACAAGAAGAAATTGTGAAAAAGGAAAAAGTATAAGTAGAAGTATAAGAAGAAGAAGAATAAGGGAGTGGTGATGTAGAAGAGATGATAAGGAAAGTAGAGGATTATCATGTGAAGGAGAGTCCTTCTAAGAAACTATCAATACAAAATTATGAAGCCGAATCTTCAAAACTTTCTACTTTAGGAAAAGAAGGAAAATGTCATGAAGAAGTGAATAAGATATCTGAAGAAGAAAGTAGCAACCACTACTTCATTTAGCCAGAGGATATTATGATTGGTGTTGAGAAAGAAAACCTTGAGGAAGATAAAATTGTTTAGTTATCTGATAGTGATCATGAATCAACCAAAGAAGAAGAAATAATCCCAAGGGTTGATAAGGGAAAACAAGTGTTAGTCGATACACCTAGTAAATATTTGGTGAAAAAGAAATATGTTTGTGATTTATCAAAGAGAAATGCTGAAGAGATAGAAAAAGAATCCTCACCATCTAAACACTTTGATTCAGAATCATCGTCTATTTGACATGATTTTGTGGTACAATATTTAAAGAAGTTGGTCGATATAATAATTTTATTTATGAGTATAGACTTGAGGTTCCAGATGCTTCATCACTCATTTAATCAGAAAGTTGATTTAGTCACCATGCTTATGGATAATCATGTGAATCTTGAGATAGATTTCAAAAACTTTCTTCATTGAATATGAAGCTCATAAAAGATCATGCAAGAAGATTAAAAGTTGGTCAAGGAATAAAATCTAAGATTAAAGAGACTTTGATGAATTTCATGATAATGCGAAAGATGATTTTGACACCGAAGATAGGAAGCTTAATGATCTTACTAAGAGTTTTGAGGAAAAGCTGACTTTCAAACAAACAACCCGGAAGCATGAAGTCAAGGACATGAATGGAAAGATTAATTCTGTGGATATGAATTGGAAGAGAGAAAGGGATCTCATAATTGAGTTTGAAGAAAATCTTGTTAAGAAATCAGAGGTTTTGAAGGCTCAAGAAGATATTCTTAAGGCTCACGAAGAAAAGATAAAATCCTTAGAGAAGAAAAATGAAGATCATGATCAAATGCTTAAGCGTATGGAAGAAGATCACAAGGAGGTAAATAAGCTAAAACCATTGTAAAGAAGTTAATTCCGAAGTAGAAAGAAGGATAATTTTACCCCATTCTGATCTTTTTTTGCATTTTCTTCTTTGTACAAATTCTTTTAATCATAATGGAATTTTTACATGTTCTTCATATATATTTGGTTGTTTAGTACTAATTTTTCAGGTACCATATTTTTTTCCATTCTTTTTATTCTTTTTTGAAAATCATAAAGGGGGAGAAAGGAATGTTAAAAATAATTCTAAGTAAAGAATAGATTTCCCTAAGTAAGGGGGAGTTCATCTAAGGGGAAGTTCTTATCAAAGAAGATTTTTTTATGTAAGAAAATGTAAAATATCATTTAAGAAATCAAGAATAAAATTCTTAAGGATTTCAAAACCTAAGGGGGAGTTAGTCGTATTCACTATGTTTCATATGTAAAGGGAGATATGTTTTTCTTTTATATAAATAAGGAATTTTTCTAAGTCCTTATATATTTTTTCGTAAGGGTGTTTGTGTTTTCCAAAAAAGGGAGAATTTGTTGAGTCAATAATCATTCCTTATGACTTTTCCATTCATCTATGTTTTGAAAATCAAAAACACTCTATCTTAAGGAAAATCATATTTTCCCTAAGATTTATTTTAAAAAGGAAATTTTTCTTCCCTAAGGAAATTTATCCTTACCTATGTTTTCATTGTTCATTTTATAGTTTCTCTTAATCTAACTCTTATTATTCCTAAAGGTTAAAATTTGGTTTCATATCTAAAAACCTTGGAATCCTATAAATCCTTGGTTGAAGAGTATTCTTTTTTCAAACTCTGAATTCTCTGAAATTCAGATACCAAATTTTATGATTTTTAGAATTCAGATTCTCTAAAATTCAGATTCTGAATTTTCTGAAATTCAGATTCTGAATTTTCTGAAATTCAGACTCCAAATTCTCTGAAATTCAGGTTCTGAATTCTTTGAAATTCAGACTCTGAATTCTCTGAAATTCGGATTCTGAATTCTTTGAAATTCAGAATTCGAATTACTCAGAATTATAACTCAGAATTCCTCAAAATTTTGACTCTAAATTCATGATAATTCCGACTCTGAATTCCGAATTCATTAGAATTCAGATTCCAAAGTCTATAGAATTCAAGTTATGAATTATTTGGAAAATAGAATCAGAATATATATGATTTATAGTCTCTAAATTATTATTTACTTAGACTCTAAACTTTTATTTTTCATTAGTCTCAGAAAAATAGATTTGGTTAAGCAACCTTATTTTATTTACACCGGTTATAGTTATGAAATGATTTCATACATTCTGTTTCTAATTAACTATTGTTTGAGTAACATGCATACAGGTCCCTCCAAAATTCAAGAAAAAATTGGACTATTCGAGGAGAGAGACAAACATTGTAGAGGTTCCTATAAATATGATCTCATTTGAATGATCTCATTACCAATACATCACTCTAGAGATTTCATGCTGCTGAAGTGATTTATAGAGAGAGAGACTCTCATGCCTTGTGCATACTGAAAATCTTGTTCATCTTGCTTCATGTGAAACTGATTTTTGCTGTGTACAATTGAGGACTTCTGGGTATTGGAAGATAGAGGTGCCGACTACCTTAAATTTTGAGGACTTCCGGGGATAGGAAGACAGAGGTGTCGACTACCTTAAAGTTCAAGGACTTCTGTGGATAGGAAGACAGAGGTTCCGACTAACTTAAAGTTTGAGGGATTTTGGGTATCGCAAGACAGATTCCTATATTCTTATCGAGGGCTTAACCTGGTGTGGGTAAGACATACTTTCTTGAAAGTATAAATCAAGGGACCTTTTTCTAAGGTTGTTCGATACCCTTCTCTTTGGGTTAAAAGATTTCATACTTGTCACTTGTTTTGTTTCAAGTTTATTTCCACTACATTCTAATGAAGGAAGAAAGTATAACCTTTTTATACTTTCTTGTTTTTTGTATACTAGATAAATAAGATTCTATACGCTTTAAGGTATAATCTTTTTATTATAAACTTTTCTTAAGTTTCATTTTCAGAACCATAATTCAGGAACCTAGAAAGTTTGTAGAACTAGAATAATTCTTGTGAATTTACCCTGTTTAACTTTGTTAAACATTGTTTTCCTTAAGGTTAAAAATGAAAGTTTTTAAACTTATAATTCACCCCCTCTTGTAATTGAGCATCTACATTCACATTTTGATCATACAATTTCTTGGTTGAATCATAAAATTAGTTATTAGGATAATAATATGAAAAATCACTTTGAAATTCCATATTTGAATGAATAAAATAAAGATTTCTAGTGAAATTATATTTTTTTGTTTTTTAAATATACAATTTTTTGGTCTTTTTTTCAAAAGAAGCACACAAAGTCTTTTAATCACTATAAATAGTTCTATATTGATAAGAGGGATTTTTCATAAATACCTAACCAATGAATTTTTATTACCAAATCATAAAATATAGTGCAAACCTAGGGCCGATCACTCAATGATTCACCTCACAAACACTAAATTCCCATTGTCACTATTTATAACTAAAATATAATATTATAATATAATAATAATAAAATGGGGAGTTTTATAATTAATATTATATAAAATATAAATGTAAAAAACAATGAAAAAATACCTAATGAATTTATTGACTAATAAAGAAGCTTATATTCATAGGAGTTCATGAAGATGATATCATTGTTCTTTAAATAACTCTTAATATTCTACTCAATGTCATGATCTAGACTCTTACTCAAAAACCCCCATTTAATATGTTATTACCCCATATTGTCCCTTTTCAAGTGGGATAATATACCACACATCATCAGCATAATGCTACACCAACCCTCTCCATGCAGTATTATGAAGATGAGGGATAAGAAAAAATGAATGGGAAAAAGAATATAATAGTAGAGAAAGTGGGGAACCCTCACACCAAAAATAGTTTCAACACTATTGAAATTATTATAATATAATATAAAGAATACATTTATTCATAATTAATTCAAAACATAAATTCTCCCCCTATCAATATACAACGAGGGTTGGTTCTCTATTTTTATAGAGTTGAGAAGAAGCATGGTGGAAAAAACACAAAATCGAAAAAAAGAACGAGAGGAATGTGAAGAGGAAACTAATATATATTAGAAATGTAGAATATATTTTTTAAAAATGAAACACAAATATGATACTAAAAATAGATAACTAAAATATCTAACTAAAATTGAAAATTCATTTTAAAGGAGGTTGAGACACATTTTTATAGGCAATAGGGATGAATAATGTTAGATCTAAATCTATCCTTCAATATTTTTGATGTGGTTGACATAGGAAATGGATGAATTTATAAATTTTCTCTTCCAATTTTTTTTACTCTCTCTCTCTTCAATTTACCCATGCATTTTTATCTCAATTCTCCATGTGTATCTTGAGTTATAACTGAATTAATATGAACAATGTTTCTATTATGGCTGACTTTTTGAATTCCCATATACCAGTTTACCACATGTTTATTTCCATTAAGAAAGCCAAATAATGCACAAAAATAGTTGAGTAAAATGATCATAAGACTATTTTATATATCCATGTGAAATATAAGCTTATTTGGATCTTATATTTAGGAGATATGGGCCCATATTTTAAAGTCTCTAGAACCATACTTAGATTTCAAATCCTAAATTGTGAGAATCTTTTGGGACTCCTTTGATTTATTTAATGGTATATAAATTTATTGAATATATTTTTGAATATAAAATTACTTAATTTTGGAATTAAAGTAATTTTATTTTTCATTTATTTTTTTATTCATTTGATAATAGTGAATAATTTGATATTAATCTGGAGAAAAATAAGAAAGTTATAATTAATGATGCTATAGAAAATTATCACCACAACACTTTATGTCATACAAATAATAAAGATATAGTGGAATAGAGAATATGTTAAAATCATATTTCACATCATGAAATAATATTCACCCTATGAACAAAGCTACATCAAGGTCCTTGGATCATTTGGAAGGATACTAGAAGTTGGTTCATGGTTGGAATCCCCTATTTATGATATAAATAGTTAAAGTATGTAAAGGATAGAAGATATATTATGATAGTACACAACATTAATTACATTTGAAATTATGAATTTATGAGGAAAATGACTTTTGAAGATAGTGCCACAGTTTTTAGGCCACAAACCAGATTCAATACTAGATTTTATAATGCAGTCTTCAATTATTTTAGGGATAATTCAAAATGGTTAGACTAAACATCTCAAGGTTTTAATTTTATGATTAAAAGGGGATATTTTTAAATCCAAAATGGAACTTGGGGTGTTTTCATGCCTATAAATTTCGAGGCTCAACTAGTTGTAAAAAAATAGAGAGAATGGGGTCTCAGGTGAGGTGTTGCTACTATAGAGTCCTTCATGAGGCCATCTCCACATATTCTGTAGGACTTTATTTTTATTCCTTTTTCACACAATCATGGATATCACGAGGGGTGATTTTTTTGTTCCAGGGTGATTTCAATGAAGGGTTATTGTTGTAATATGTTTTTTATTTTTAATAAGAAATTCATATTATGGGGGTTTTCATTCATCACTATTCTCATATCTCACCCTATCTAATTCTATGAGGCATACCCATTATATTATAGGCGAGTGATTTAGTGTTTTTAATGAATTAAGTAATAGAGTTATTTTACCATGAAAATGAGACTAATTACATTCTATTGTTAAAAATTGTTTTGGGTTACCTATATTTTGATTATTAAAAGTACTTGACCTTAGGAAAAGATGAATCTTGATATGGAGTGTGTTTACCAAGACCAAGGGACTCACTTAGGCTCAATTTAGAAAACCAGATGATTGTCTATTCATTATTTTATCCTTTATTATATCATGTACCAATATTTTTAATTATTCAATATCTTTATTATATTTTCATTTCTCTATAAAAATCATAATCACTCCTAATTCAAATAGTATTAGATTTATTTTAGTTGTGGTAGGTATTTACTGCTAAATTATTGTTTTCTCTAACCTCATCTATGTGGAAACAACCTCAGGACTTGATGTTCCTATACTAGTTGGTATTTTATAGTATTATTTTTTTCTGGTTTATAAATTTATAAATTGGTACCTATGGGAAGGAATTAATTAATCCTTATAGCTGCATCAATTTATTATGTCATTTCCAAGAACTTGTCCATGAGATTACTCTAATTTGATAATATAGATAAATTCTATCCTCGTCATTTTTTGTTTTCTGATTTTAGTTTGGATTTCTTCTTTATTTTGTTTTACTATTTATTCCTAGGTGTTTTTGGTTGTGTTTGTAGTCTAAAAAGGAAAAATGAATCCCCATATCCAAATTGAGATTCAATTATTAAACTTATCACAAAAAAATTATGTTCTCAAAAAGAAAATTCAAATCCAAGGATGGGATTGAAAAATATAATTATGTGTAACATAACCACACCAAATCTCAAATGAGTTGATCATATAAGGCATATAATATTCTTTCAAAAAGGGACTGAAAAATCTAGAGAATATTATAAAGAAAGCTGAAGAATATAAGTATGATTCCACGGATGAAGCTAAATTTTAGGAAGAGATTTAAAAACCATTCACATGAGTTGAACATTAAGAAAATTTTGTGGTAATCATTATTTTTTAATTGTAAATATAAAACGAACCCTAAACTTTTCATAGTATGTCCCCACACATATAATGATATGGAAGAAGAATAATAAGAAGAGGAAACTACCACAAGTGAATAATAAGAGGAAAGATATGGGATTATGACTATTAAATTTTGTAAGTTTATGTTGTAAATGGTGTAGGAGGCATATATGGAACCTGTTGAATAAGAAGAACCTCCAACACAAACTAAAGAGTAATAAGAAGAGGAAAGAATGGTTTCTAAATATTAATAGATCCTTTAAAATTTGAAGAAAATCATTCAAAATAATAAGAAAAAAATGGAGTGTTTCCAAGTGTATAAAGATTCTAAATTTATACTCTAAACACTAAAGCCATCAATATTTCAGTTACCTCCTAACGTTTTCAAAGAATATTCAAGGAGGAAAAAGTATAGAGCTTCATATAATGTGAAATAGTCATAATTGGGTAAATAAAGGATGATTATATTTATTCCCCACTCCAATTATGTGATCAACTAAGGTAAGTCTAAGCTTAAAGACTATAAACAAGAGCGACTTTAGGGATGCAACATGAGTTTTTATTTTCTTTATAGGACTTTAACATTTATTATTTTCCTATAAATTAATATTTTTTTGATATTAGCATGCATAATTAATTCCATTTATTCTTTTTAAGAATAATTGAGTATATCCCTTCACTTCTTCTTATTTCTGTTCTTATTTTCAAGACCGTTATTAAGGCATGAGGTTAGAAGAAATAAAGAAACTGAATATGTTATAGGTGATTCATGTTAGGAAATGAGGGTTTACTCTATAATCATTTGTATAATTGATCCTTTATAGGGAATCATCAGAGTTAACAACTACAAACCCAAGACACCATAAAAAAAGGATAGTATGTGTTTTAATTCAGTTTTGTTTTTTTACTACCCTATATTATTTAAAATCCATTTTGAGGTTTAAATTAAAAATCCATTCCCTATATTTAGTTTATGATTAAATTTATGATATAGGAGAAAAAAGATACTTTGGATAACCATAATTCCATGATTTAGAGTACATTTTAAATAAGATTTAATGAGTAATATAGGGATTTATTTATTAGATCTATGCATGTGGAAATGGATTTAATAAATTATGATTTAGAGAAATTAGTTAATTTTTTGTAAATTATTTTTTTGATATTTTCCATGCTTTAAAGTTCTGAAATTTTCTTTGATTAATTTGTATTTAGTTTAAAATTATTTGAGTGATTGTCCCAATCATACATTGTCATTCCCAAGAGGTTTGTAAGCTATGTTACCATTTCTTTCTTGAGAATATTTATTGAGGGAATCAGACATGTTTTCTTCTATACCTTTCTTTACATCTCATCATAGATCTGATTGTAAAAAATCAATTTTAATACAAATGAATATTTTCTATTGATTTATCTCTTATCTTTGAGACCACATTTCATATTTATCCTCCTTTTAGTCCACAAAATCCATGAATATCATTAATATAAAATATTCACATTACAATCCAGTCATATTCCTTTTCCAACCATACTCTTAGTTTTTTGCATGATAATCAATTAGATAAGTGTGCATGTATGGGGGGAGTGGGTTGGACATGGTGAAAAGGGATGGTTTATAATTAAGAGAGATGATGGGTGATTTCATGGGATGTTGGGGAAGGGTTCATGATTTTATTATTCATTTTATTATATTCTGTACCCCTCCTAAAAAAGAAAAAAAATTGAAAAATGGGTTGTGTCTTGAGTGGGTTAAAAATCACCATTATTTGAACAATTATCTTATTATAACTAATAAAAATAGTATCATGGAGATATCATGTGGGTTTGAGTGATAGATGTGAAACTTTCACCATGAAACTTTTTCAAGAAAAAGAAAAGAAAAAGAAAAACACAACAACATGGTGTATATATTTCATTATAATTGATTCATGATCCTACTTTGAGGGTAGGGAATTTGAGATATTATTTTAAAGGAAATTTTCATTGTACTTTAAATTTTATTTTGTGAAATATGATTTTTATATTATAATCCTTTCAGATATTTTTTTATTCACACCATTACCTACCAAACCAATGCTTCAAAGTCATATGAATCCAAATGTGAATAACTCATGATTATTTGTGAATTTTGTCTTTGCAAGGCAGAGACTCAATATTCCTTTCAAGCCTATGGTAAGGTGCATGAATTAATGCATGATTAAAACCTGATTTACATTTTTTACATTGAATGATGAGAGAAAATAATTTAAAGATAGGTAGATTACAATTGGAATGCACATTAATGACAAATTCATAAATACGAGTCGAAAGAACGAAGAATAATTTCCAAAATAAAATAGGAAAAGTAAAATAATTAGTTTACTTGTTTTCATTAGAAAGTGAAGTATTGATGAAATTTTCTTATGTGATGACCATCGATATTATTCCCCATTGTTTATTTATTAATTTTTTTGTCCTTTATGTTTTAAATATTGGTAGGGTGAGCTACCTTTGGGTTGAATGTTGAGATTTCATACATGAGGACAAGCATGAGTTCAACTGTGGGGGGGGGGATTTTATTGCTAAATTTTATGCATATATATTTTTGAACATCAAATTACTTAATTCTGGAAATAAAGTAATTTATTTCCCTTTTTTTAAAAAGATTATAGGACAAGCCCCACAAATTTATTTATAAAAGAAGGTCAAAGGGATAAATACATGAAAATAGTGCAAGAAAATACATTAAAGTTCCCTCCCTTGGGGACCAATATTATTCCTTATCTTGTCACCAATTTTGCGTTCTTGGGATCTTAGTTCATTCCACATTTTTCCACTGAGGCGCCCCTACCTTTTCTTCGAGATTAGCGGTCTGAAATCTATTGAGCTTGCTGAAATAGTGTTTCAATATCTTCATCAGAGCTGATAATTTATTTCCCATTTAGTAATTATTTAATTCATTTGATGTCAGGGATTCAATTTATATTAATCTAGAGAAAACAAGAAAATTAGAGTGAAGAAAGTAGGGGAAACTTTAAGCCAAAAAACATGATGGCACAATACAACACATAAATGATGTAGATGGACATGATTAAATAAAATAGGAAAATCATGTTTTATGAAGTGAAACACTATTCACATTGTTAATGGAGTTATGTCAATATTCTCAGACCATCCGTAAGGCTATAAGAAGTTGGTTAATGACCTAAATCCCCTATTCACAACATGAGTAATTGGAGGGTGTATAGAATAAAGGAGATGCAATGATAGTTCACACCATGAATACCATTTCATGTCATGAACTTTAAAGGAAAATTACTTTGAAATATTTTTCTAAACTTTTAATGCTTGAAAAATATTTTCACTCCAAGAACTTGAGTCAACAAAAATTTATGATTCACTTTTCTATTATTTTAGGGGGATTTTAAAGGGTTTTGACTTAGAATCTCCAAGAATGACTTGGATGATTAAAATGGTGTATTTTTTTACTCCAATGTTGGGAATTTGGGTGTTTATATGCCTATAAATAGATGGGATTAACTCTCTGTAAAAAGAAACAGGTGGAGACTGTGGCCTATGGTGTGGTGATGCTTCTGCATATTCCTTCAATAGGCTATCTCTATCAATTATGTAAGATTTTTTTATTCTTTTATCACCCTCCCATAGATTTCATATAAGTGTGGGTGATTTCTTTGTTTCATTATGATTTCAATGAAGGATAACTTATGTAATTGGTATTTTATTTTTAAAAAATGACTCATCTTAGGATTTTTAAATTCATATCATTTCTCAGACATATTCTTCTATCATTATATGAGTCATGGACATTTTTTTTATGTGGGTGAGTGAGTGATTTTTAATGCATTAAATAGTATAGAGCTTTTACCATGATCACTAGACTAATTATCTTCTATATTTAAAAACGGTTTTGGGTTACCAATTTTTGATTATTCAAAGTAATCGACCATAGAAAAAGTCAGTATTAATATAGAGAGTGTTTACCCAAACCATGGGTGTTACTTAGACTTGATTCCAAAAACCAGATGATTTTCATCTATTATTTTATACTTTATAATTTCATGTACATGGATTTTCAATTATCTGATACCTTTATCATATTTTCTTTACGCACTTAAAACTATCACTACTCTTCCTTCCAATTAAAATAGTATTAAATTAATTTTAGCCTAATTGTAGCTATTTACTATTAATTTTTTGTTTTCCCTAAACCTTGTCTCTATGGATGAACCTTAGGGCATGAAATTATTATACTACTTAGTAGTTTTGAGTTTTTTTTTCATTTCTATAATTTTCTAAATTATTATCAACCTGGAGGGATTAATGATACTTTTTAGGGCCATCACTTAAGCACTTCATCTAATTGAATGAAATTTAGTCCATCAAGCTTTCACGGCTATATAAAAGGTATTTCACAATTTTATTTTTGTAGAAATTATTTGATACAAAATAATATATTGATATAAAAATACTCAAAATTCCAAAATAATCCATTTTCATAATTATTATTTAAACAATAAAAAGACCTAAAAATGTAAAAATTACACTTAAATAATAAATTATTTGGATTAAAAACATTGAGTTATAAAATAAAATTCATAAAATTATGAGCTTCATCAAGTTTTGAATAAAATTCATATCAAATTTTGGTTGATCAATATTGACTTGGTTCTCTCAAAAAATGAGGGTATTATAAATAAGATTTCAAAAAATGGTATAGTAGCCTAAAAATTATGTGATTTTAATATTTTACATTATATCATGGAATGGGATTAAAAAATTAGTTTTTTTTCATGATTTTACTAAAATTTTTATATTAAAATAAGTTCATTTTATCATTTATCTAGGTTGAGTTTCCTAGAGTTAGATTAATCCCTAAAAACTTTCATATGTTCTAGAATTATAATGGTAAGTAACTTGAGTTAAATAGGTTTCAAAAACACACAAAAAGAAAAAAACACACAAAATGAAAAATAAAAACACAAAAAATTAAAATTTATGAAAAGTACAAAGGTTTATCCTCCCCTAAACTTAAATAATGCAATTTAATCAATTCATTTTACTAGAAATATAATTTTTAACAAATTTAAAATATGTAAAATATTTAACAAGTTAAGGAAGGGTGGATATTAAGGGTTTTACTGGAAGAAAGGTTGGGGGATTTTGATATTCTCCATTCATGCCTATGAAAGATTTCAAAAATATTTCTTCAACCGATGTTTATTAATAATAAATAGGGTTTTCTCTCCTTATTTTTTAACATATACAACACCGTATGGGTTTAAATTAGTTTTTGTAAAAGTTATTTCCTATCTTGAACTGAGTTTACCTGATATTAATTTAAATCTTGAGTTGTAAATAAGTACATGTTCTTCTGGATGGAAGTCACTTTTTTTAATCAAATTTTCATGTTCTGCTCTTGTGCTCTCCTAATAAATTTTGAAATTTAAAAATAATTCTCTTATTATTTATTATATATCTTAAATCTTAAGTATTCTTTACTTTTAGGAATTTCTCAATTCCATATCCATCTCTTTTACAACCTAATAGAGTTTTAGTTCTAGTTCCATAGGTAAATGAAAACTTTTCCCATAAACCAGTCATTAAGGTGTCATTCCAATGAGGGTTTTTAGGCTATTCTGTAAGCACAAAAGTTTCCTTATAACCTTTAAATACAATATTTAATTTTTTTTTACAACATTTTCCTGAAATCCATTAATCTATATGTTAGAAACTTTATCTTTACCATTGGTTTGTGGTTGATATGGTGTTATTGTTTTTTTGGTACACTCCATACTTCCTTATTAAAGATTCCATTATCTTATTGTAAAAGTGGGTTCCTTAGTCACTGATTATTTCTATATAGATTACAAATATAAAAAATATAATAGTTATAAAAAAATCAGAAACAAAAATGGAATCTCTAGTTTTACTAGATTTAGATTCCACCCATTTTGCAATATAATCTAAAGAAAACAGGTTTTATAAATGTCTTAATAACATGGTAAAGGTTCCCATAAAATATATACCACATACATCAATGATTTCAAAAAAAATCATTATAATTGGGGGAAATTATTATCTATTCTAAATATTTCCATATATGTGACATTTATCACATTTTAAAAAAAACTCATAGGCATATTTAAATAGCATGGGATAGTATATTATAGATTCAAAAAATATTCATAGTAGTTTTTTGAAGTCCAAAGTGTTCTCTACAAAGTAATGTTTGAAAATGATATAGTATATATTTTACGTTACTTTCCAAAGGACACCTTCTAATAATTTTATCATTATAAATTTTACAAATATATGGGACATCCAAAACATAAAATTTTTATTCATCTTTAACTATTAGGAATTATTGTGGGTTTAGATGTGATGTAACTTGAGAATTTGTAAAAACAATCACTATATTAGCACAAAATGGAACTTATCTTTAAATTGAATTAATATTTTAACCTAGGATGTAGTCATTAAATTAATCTTTATATAGAACATATACCTTGAATGAATGGTGAAACCCGATCAATTGATTTTCCACTAGATTTTTAGCTCATTTTATGTCCTCTATCTCCTAATCAAATTCTTGTAGTAGTAACATCCATTTTAATGGTCCTTGTTTTTTTTCCTTCTTTATTAGGTACCTATATCTATATGGTCATAGAAAACTATAAACATAGTACTAATAAGATATGATCCAAATTTTTCTAAATAAGAAACAACTACTAAAAACTTATTTTTAGAGGGTTTATAATGGTTTTGGTATTGATCTAGTGTTCATGAATCATATGAAATGAAATATTTGATTCTTTAAATTTTCTAAGAAAAAATTATCCAAAAACATAATTTTATGCATCCCATAATATCTAAAATTGATATTCCAAATTAGGCATCTATATAAATAGTGATGCGGTTAGTTTACATTTTAGCTCATCAAAAGAACACCTACAATGAGAATTAAAAATAAACTTAGTCTCTTTTAAAAGTAATCTTCATATTAGAAAATAAATATTACTAAAATAATTTATGAATATTATATAAAATCGTTTATGTCCTAAAAAGGATCTAATATTTTTTTCACAATTTGGGAAAGGCACTGATAACTTTAATTTTATACTTGTCAACAAAAATCTTATTTTGGGAAATTACTTGTCTAAGAATAATTCTTTTCTCAACCATAAAATGATACTTCTAAAAATTAAAAATAAGATTATTTTCAGTTTTTTTAATAATTTATGAAGGTTTTCCAAAAAATTAATCTAAGGAATTTCCCAACATAGTGAAGTCATCAAGGATAACTTCTAGTATATCCTTAATAAAATTAGAGAAAATGATTACAATGCATATTTTAAATGTAATTGGTTTATTTCATAATACAAATGAAATTATCTTGTAAGAAAAATAACTATAAGGACAAGTGAAAGTTACATTTTCTTGGTCCTTAGGTATATTGGGAACCTAAAAATATTCCATAAATATGTCTAAAAAGTAATCATTGGGTTTTACTGTAAGACATTCTAGAATTCTTTCTACAAATTATATAAGAAAATTATATTTTTTTATGAATTGATTCGTTTTTTGGTATTAAATACAAAATATCCAATTTTTTTGGACTCTTATAGGAACTAAATCATTATATTCATTCTTCAGAATGGTTTGTCTATATTTTTTTGTATTATATGAATTAGACCTACCCATTATGAATTAGAAATTGGGTAATTTATTTCATCCTCTAACTCTTTTTCAATATTTTTTGTAACCATTTAAATAATTTTAGGATTAAGTATACTCTAAGGATTCTTGGAAGGTTTTACATCATTTTCTAATAAAATTCATCACATGTTGATTTTGAAACCGATTCTAGATATGTCTCCTAAATTACAGTATTTAGCTCTCACATTTTCTCTCAAAAAATGCATTAGTTGTTATTCTTGATTGGATGAAAATTTTATAGCAATAAATACCAGTATATCGAGTCCTTCTATTAAAAATACATAATTTAAATATAGAGGAAGAGGTTTTAATACTAATTTTTTTTGGGCTAGACTAAAGATAAAATTAAATTTGGTTTACCTACCTCAATTTCCTGAACTTCCTATTGAAGATATGAATTATCTACCTATTTATCAGTGAATAAATAGTTAAATCCATAAAATAAATCATAAATTATCTTATTTTTAGACGATTGAAAAAAATTTAATGTATCTCTCAATTATATTAAATATAATTTTAGATCTCAATTGGTTATATAAATGACAAATTTATTATAACAAACTATTTTACTTTCATGTATTAGATTCATTAGAGTTTGATATTGAAAAATGAGTGTTCTTCTTATGGGTATTTTATAGAATCAAAAATATTAAATTAGATAATGTTATCACTAAACTCTATCGTTAGAGTACCTTTATTGAAATTTATGTTTCTATTTACAGGTTTTAGAAAGGGTCTTCCCAAAATGATTGGTGTTTGAGATTGTGTGTTTTCCTTTTCCATGTATAGTACATAAAAATCTACTAGGAAGATAAAATTTTATACTCAAACTAGAACATATTCCAAAATATGGTAATTGAGTTAATACATTGGTTAATTAGACAACCACTGTTGTTGTTTTTAGTTCTCCCATTTGTAAATACTAAAAGGAAAATTATGTAATAAAATCAATAGAAGCTTTGAGATCACATAAGGTGTCTATGAAATTTATGGATCTAATTGTAAAAGGAATATATAATGACCTTGTATCTTTATATTTAGTTTAAATATGTGGTATGATCAATACTAAAACATTTATCTCAAAATTAAATTTCTTATTCCCTTGAAATATTCTTTTTTTTGTAAATTGTTCCTTGAGAAAACTATCATATTTTGGAATCTATATGAGATATTAAAGAAGTGGTATGTTTATACCAACATTTTATAATGATTCCATTGTTTTGGTTTTTTTCCACATAAAGCTTATTTGATTGGAAAATTATTAATTGAAATGGTAGTGGAATAATTTTTTTGAAGTTGTTATTATAATGGGATTTCTAATTTCTGCTTACTCTTCTTGGGTCTAACATCATCTCCCTTTTCTTATTTCTCCATGAGATAGTTTCCAGATTTCTTTTTAGATCCCCTCTCATTAATTTCATTACTCTAATCTCAATATTTTTCAATTTTGGGTTGGTTCTTCATGGAATCAGATCTATAAATAGGGTAAATCACTTTTCCATTCCTTATGGTTACCGTACTTACATTATCTTTGGGATTTGGAATGATTTATCTAGTAATTTACCAGAATTTTTGTTTATCATTTCCATAAACATTCCCATCTAAAATTTTAATTATTTTATGTTTGTTTGAATTTTTTCAATTATAATATCTTCCAGTTTCTCTATATGTGGTTTTTAAATGGTTAGGGGATTTTCCAAATACTTCCTTATATGAAATGGTGATGGATGGAAGATTTTTTGGTTGTAAGGTTACTTGAATGGTTGTTATAATAGAGTATATTGATAGTATTGTTGTTGAAAGGGTTTTTAGGTTTAATCTTATTGATTTCAAAATCCATATTGGACTTGGGAATAATCTCTCCATCCTTGGTCGGGTTTTTGAAATGGAATCTATTGATAGGTAGATGCATTTTTTTAGTTTCCTAAACTTATTCACATTTTTCAGTATAATGAGTTTTAGAAGAAAAAAGACCACAAACCTTAAATATTGTGAGTTTATTACTTGATTTATTAATAACTATATGCTTAACTATTATATTTATTTCTTAATGGTTAGACTATAGTAAGGGTAATTTATTTTATCTTACCTTGTGAAATCGTCATATTCCAAAGCCTCTTATACTGAACTATTATGATTTTTTACCTACCATATGAATTAGTCCATTGGCCTCAACTGGTTACCTATCAATAAAACTTCCCTAGATTATATATCTAACCGATTTATATCACTATACTTAAAACCTTGATAGATTAAAACTAATTAATGGTGTTCCAATGTTTTTTGGTGTGGGAAAATTGTTTATAGATTCTTGAAATTTTCTAAGTACTCATAAAGTGTCAATCTCATCGCTTTTCTTCTGGCATATATTTCATTCATTATAGTAGGATCCTTGAGGTTGGAAAAAATCATCAAATAAAATTCACTTTAAGATGAAACTAGTCACTGATTTCTCTAGGGTTTAAGCTATATATCTATTTTTGGAAACTAATTCTAAATAAAATATAAAGTATATCCATTTTATTTAGTATTTATCTAATTTCCTCAGCTTAATTTTAGCATAAACCAAAGTAAATTATTTAGTATTCTTGTTGGAATCCTCTCCTACTAGTCCCTTAAACTTTTGAATATATTTTATCAATATGGTTTTAAATTCGATATAATATTGTAATTTAGGGAGGTCTATTTAAATATATTTATTAATTTTATGGGGGTACACACATATCTCTAAGGGTTTGGTTTAGATTTTATGGCATGGTTTCATATTTATAGGGAACACTTTAAGTTTCACTTGATTTTGTTAAAGAAATGTATTGAAAATTTTATCGTATATTTAATTTTATTAGATTAGTTAGAAAGGTTCTCTCACTCTTTAGATCGAGAGAGTAAACATGGTCAGTGTTATAATGGGTTATAAAAATTTTGATTATGAAATTTGAAACCAACACCCTTAAAAAGACATAATTTTTTTGACACACCTATTTCAAGGTGGTATAAAAATTAATTAATTCTCTATACTAAAACTATAGTATAATAGAGACCAAAGGTAGTCTCTAAAGATGGGTTGAAAATTCAAATTTTCACAATTATTATAATAAAGGGGATGGTTGGGTTGATCTAATTTTATTTTAGAAAAATAAGAATAATAATTAGGAAAAAAATTGATTGATTCTAGTGAAGAAATATGCTATTGATTTATTTTTTGGATCATCAATTGATATTCTATACTGGTCTTAAGTTGATTAACCATTCAAATAAAATTTTATTAATGAAATAATTCACAATAGAAACATATTATATCAAGGGGTGTTAATGAGTGTGATTTTTAAATTAATATTGATCACTTCCAATAAATCCTCCTTCATATGAATATGAAAAATAGACAATGGGATGCCCCCATATTACCCAATAAACACCCAATCAGGTGAAATAAATGCTGAGAAACATATAATTATCTACTACCATACATAATCATATCAAAAAATTACTAGATACTAAACCATTAATTCCTACCCATTGTATTTTATACTGGTAGACTCAAGTAGAAGGATAAAAACATGTATCCCCTCAAGTAGTAAAAATTTCATAAAATACTAACTAAACACAATAATATTTAATTAAATATATAAACACTAGAAAATGAGATCAAATAATAGTAGAATAATTATACTGATAATAATATTCCAGAATAAGAAAAATGTACTCCTACCTGGAACCATAATCACTATGATAGTTTTAACACTCTATGTGTAAGGTAATAAACATGAAATTATAAATAGATAGAAGAAAATGTGAAAATAAAATAGACTTTAAAAAACTCACCCCCTCTATAATGGAAGGAATAATAAATTAAATAACATAAAATTTATTGAACATTGACTTGTACATGGGGATAAATTCCTCACTTTTATGGGATGTGAGATGGTATGTTTCTATGTCGTATCGCGGTTTTATTATCCTATATAATATCCCCTTGTTGCAATAATGTGGTTATTTATTCGATTTATTGAAAATCACCAAATATTGATAAAGGTTGATGATGTTTCAAGTTATTTTGGATGAATAACCACACATGGTGATAGATTTGTGAGTATGTTTGAAAATGAGATATTAGGAATTATAGTTCCAAGATTCTTGAAAAAGTTTTTATTCTGGATATTGAAAAAGTGAGGGCAGGTTTTAGGATGTTCGGATATGGTTGGGAAAGCTTGAAAGTGACTGGAAAAGGATGGTCTCAATTTTGTTTTAATGTTTTTGGAAGTTTTAGATTATTGATAATTTGAAAATTTGTTCTTCAATGTAATCATAAAGGTCACTAGGACCAAGTCTATAAAAATGGTAAACTATTCTATAAACTAAATACATAATGATACATGGTGTCGAGTAGTCTGTGTTCAAGAATAAGGAAAAATATATGTGTTTGTAAGGTTAAATGCACTAATTCCATGTATATCTAAAAGTAAGAGTTTTTTGGGAAAAGGTAAAAATGTTAAAGAAAGAAATAATTCCTTATAAACTAGTCTATACATTGAATGAATCATTATTCTTGAGATAGGCTATTTACCCATGGGATGTAATTTTGATAGATTCTGAGTGGGGTATGTTTTGTAAGATATTTAATAATTAATAAATAAATATTATGTATTCCCATGGGTTCAAACATTGATATATTCTAAATGTAACATTGGATATTTATTTAAACTTTACAGTTTATTCTGGAATAGGGGTGTTTTACCTAGTTGAGGTATATTCTCCATCCAGGTATCGAGCCCCGATTTTAGCCCATTAAATGGGTATTAATTTTAGTTAATTACTATTTTAATTACCCTGAAACTCCCTATCTATTGTCTAATATTAATATATAGAAACTCCCCTCCCCTTAATTTATGAAATAGTGGAATAAATAGAAAAAATCCCATTTGGAGGTGTTCAGAGGTGTGAATCTGGGTGCACTGATTAAGGATCTGTGATTAGTGTCATGCGATCATGAAGCTTCAGTGATCCACCTTGAGGTAGGGCTATTTATTTTCATTAATTTTTTTATTTATAATTCCTTTTAGATTATTATTATGGGAATTATATTTCTTACTAGTTTTTATTTCATTGGAATCAGAATGATTTCTAGGATTTCTCGGAGTGATTGAGTTATTTATAGGTGTTATGCATATTGAATTCAAAACTAAACGAACTAAAATATCGAGAACACATGTTTCTTAGTTGGTATATGTGTTTTAGGTTATATATGATGTTCAGATGGTGTATTTTCCATATAGACATTCCATGTAGGACCATTGGTTATATGACCCAGGGTCTATCTATATACATGACCAAAAACCTAGTGTCGGGAATGTGGTATGTATAGTAAACACCATGATAAGGTACATGACATGACTTATATGAGAGTACATGACTAGGTAATTGTTCACCTCACATGAATTGTATTAAAGAGAAATTACTTATACTTGTAAAGTACACACTGAGTTTGGATGAGGTACATGCCCTAGGTGAGGATTTTTTTGAACATGCAGTGTACTCCTAGTATAAATCATGTTATACCCTTTTAGATAGTTTTTTTTGCGTTTTCTCAACATGGAGCTAGATTCAGAAAAATAAGCAGCTTATTATGAGTATCCTTCCATGTAGAACATAATGGTGGGGTCCTATTCACTATTATTGGATTTTAGGATGGTATTTTAGGGATAGTTTAATATTATAAATACCTTGGAGACGAAAATGATATTTATATAATAGATCAGAGTTGTTGAAGAGGTGGTAGACTTCTCGAGGTACATTCAAATGCTGGGTGTGGGACATTGACAAGTTTTTAGTGATCAACACCCCATTATATTAATTGGTGTTTATAGTTTCCTTAGAGTATATAGATTCATGAATTCCTATGTTTGGTTAGGTCACAGTAGTACCCACTTCATAATAGAGATGTTTGATTGGAATTTGAGATGCGAGACTCACAAAGGTTCCCTTTTCCTCACATGCACACCAGAGTTAGTTGTTGTGTATGTGGTTCAGATTCTAAGGACAAAGAGTTGGTAATTAAATCCCTAGTCATGATGAACTCCATGGTTAGTCTTTTTTAAGATATAAGATATATTATATCTCATGTTTTTCATCTTGAGTTATGACAGGGGGTGAGGTAGTGGTTGAAGATAATTCTTGATCACCCTTTCAACTAGAATGTCAGTTATAATGTCCATGTGGCATTATTAGTATGGAAAATAGGATTTGGATATTAAAATCCCCAAGATTTTATGATAAGTCTTGGTGATGGCCATTCCCTTATATCGATAAAATTGGTACTCCTCCAGAGATGTCGGGTGTGGATCCTCTATGTTAGGATATGACTTCTCACAACTACCTCTTTATAAGTTTAGGATCCTATCTCGTGGATGGTAGTGGTTCTCTTCATGGATGGTATCAACCCTTGGATGTGGTGTAGGATACCTGACACAGTTTCTAATTGTCATAGTTTCAATAGTTTTTTTATAGATGTGGATCAGTTTATATGTTCAGTATCCCCTCAGCTAATTTGTGTGTTCCAATGAAGTGTGGACCCCTCATGATGGTTGCGAATTTCATGACTTAGTGATGGAGATGCTTGATATCCATGGATGGTTAATTATCTTAAATTATTATGGAGAATAGAGTGATATAATTCTTTCCTTCATCCATATTCTCCCAAGAGAGGAGATAGTTTGGCTAGTGGTTTCTCTTTTGAAAATTTACCCCTTATCCATTTGAGTGCATCTAGGATGTTGGGAATCTATCATATCTTCTAGTTAAGCGAGGAGGTGTGATTTCCCTTTGGTTTTTAAGTGTATAGAATTTTTATAATGTTTAGTTTTTTAAATTATCCCTATTCGAAGTGTTTGATGGCACTTGACACCGATGGACATGAGCCTTGATGATATTGCAATGACACATGGTATCATTTAGAGAATGATGACATGACTATAGTTTTATTAAAGATAATATAGTTCATAGTGGGATATAAATTTATTATCATAGGATCCTACTAAATACCTAGGTCATGTTGGAATGTGGTGATGTGGTCCCCAATTTCAAAATGATAGAATTTAGTAATCTATGTGTGGTTGAGTGGGGAGTTATATTCCCTAAATTTTTTAAACATTGGTCCTGGGAACCTCATTCCTAGGAATGAGTGGGTATTGGGAGTCATCATTAGAAGTCCTCATATGGATTTTATAATAGTATTCTTTAGTGGTAGGGTGGAAATTTCTACCTTAGGTGTCCTTATTCCTCTCATTGAGTTAGGAGGCTGTGTGGTTTAACCTTTCTTATGAGTCTACCTATAGCCTTGTTTCTCTTTTGTTTTTAGGGAATCTTACTGGGTATTTTTATACTCACCACTCTAAGAGATTTGTGTCAGCACATGTTGTGTCTGTGTAGATGACATATAGTCTGGGGGCTATTCAAACATGGATCTATGGAGCCATAGAGTATTGGAGGTAAAGATTTGGTGTGAATGGAAGGGTTCATTACATGCAAAACTTGGGATGATTATCAGATGGCATGGTGATACCCATTCATATATATGAAATTAGTTTGTATCCTGAGTTGTTAGGCCTTGTATTTTTCCTAATATTTCTATATATTTTTCATTATATGACTTGAATGGGTTAGTTCATGTATACATGTATATTTTTTTTATTTCATCTAGTTATATATTTCTTGCATGGTTCTGTATTTAATTGTTGGGTTATGGAGGATCTTTGTTTTATTATGTTTATGATGAGGCCTACTATAAATGTTTTATTACTTCTTAGTGCTATTCACCATCCCTTGACTTATTAAAGGTGGGATTGGGGTGGAACATTCAGCCTATCACCTCTTAGGTAGGGTTTTGGTTGGTCGAGTCATGTTAAAGTGGTATCAAAGTAGGTTAGTCCAAGATATTTATTTTGGAGATAGTTTTCCCCTGATATATTCTTTGGGACGTGTAGGGTGACAATTCATAAAGGCACCTAGTTTTATTAATCAAACTAGGGAACCTAGTTAGTGTGTGATGTCCAATTCGTTCCTACATAATAACTCTAATAATATAGGTGACTAACTTTAGTGATTAGAAAATTGGTTATGGGGTATAAATATGTAGTTCCATTCATCATATAGTAGTAAATGAATTTCTGGTTTCTTGAAATGACATCCAACTTTTTAAGATAATTCCATGCAATGGGGTGGCTAGTTTCCCTCATAAAAATCCCTTTTCTTGGGGGTGCTAAATGGACCTTTTTATGAAATATGAAATCAATATGACTACTCAAAGATGTGTGATATACCTAATTAAATATCACTATAATGTGATGTTTAAAAATAAACTTTCATAGTATTGGTATTTCACCCATTTGGGGCATAGATCCTATATCTGTGTAGTTGGTATTTCACCCATCTAAGAGCTTAGATGGGATAGGGATCCTCCGTTGGGGTTAGTGTCCCCTCATCTACTGTGATCTATCTGATGAGGCATGTGTCGCCCATATGAAAATGTGGTTTTTATTATCCCCAAGGATATAGGGGTAAGGTCAACCATTCATGGGGAATGGGTCATTGATTTGAGCATCGAATTTGTATCCCCTCAATCTGATGGGGTGTTGGTCCCCCATACTATAGTGGGGTTGGAAATAACATGATGGGAAAGGTGAAAGTACTCTATTTTTATAGATTGGTGTTTATAATGAAAAATATGTGTTACTTCTATCTATGTGATTTGATATCCCCATTTTGGGTTGGTCATGGTTTCTCCATGGTAGGCGTAGGTTATCCCTTATATGACACACAATCCATTTGGACATGGGTTTGGTATTACCTTGATCACAACGAGGTGTGGGACCCATACTACTGAGGAGTTATTACCCCCCCCAATAGAAGGTATGGGTCATCCTTCTATATAGGTTTTCCTCAATCTTTAGAGGTTGAATTTTAGTGCAATATAGGGTACGGATATTCTACCATTATAGTGAAACACACCTCCCCCATGATATGGGGAGTAATATCTACTATAGGTTAGGTTGGTATCCCCTATAATAGTTTATAGACACTCAAAATGGTTTGGGTACTCCTCCATAGACCAGTGCTCAATGTGATTTTTGATTGATATAATTATTAGTTGTGGTCTTCTAGTTGAATGTGGTCTAGGATAATCTCTGATTAAGGTTGGTGTGACATGTTGGGTTTTTTTTCATAGATAATGATGGGTATGACATATTGGGTTCTTTTTCAACTCGTTCAAAGAACTAGGGTAACATCTACCTTCCCAGTTGATGTCGATGTTACCCTCACGATATGTTCTGACACTATTATTGAAATTCCTAAGAGTGGATATTGATGATATTATATTATCTCTTAAGGATAGTCTTTGGGTTTACACCAATTGAAGGTGGGAAGTATAATACCCATGGGAAATTTCTTGGTGAATGAACAACATTTGATAAATATCTATGGTTCATGACATCACTTCATGTTGGGTTAGTTTAAAGTCCCACTTTGGGGGGGAAAAGCTATGAATGGATTACCTTTATGGGTCTTGATAAAGGTTTATTATTCTCAGGTTGTAAACTTCCCCTACAATGATTTGAGGCTATATGCTAATGTGGTGGAAATATTATCTGAAATGCAGTATTCATTATTTGAGCATTGGGAAGGGAATTCATTTTTGAGTGAGGTGTGTTCCTAATTTATGCATGTCATAAAATTCATGAAGATAGATGAGTTCATGTTGTCATGTTCCATATTTCCACATGAGTATGGATTCAAGTATTCTTGGGGATCCACTAATTTTATTTCATTTTAGAGGATGCAAATCCATAAAGGTATGGAGGATTCACTGATCTCAGTTTTCCCTTGAGGAATTCATAACTTGTTTTTGATTTTAGGAACACCATTCCCCTATAATGGGTAAAATAGTAATTTTAAATTATATAAAGACATAACGTTTTTTTTGGATACACCATTGTTCTCTAGATGGGATATTTACCCTTGCGATAAATTTTGGTGAGATTCCAAGACTGGCATGTTTTCTAGGGTATTTAAAATTTTAAAAAAATATAATTTATTCCTTAGGTTTGAACATTGATATATCTTAAAAGGAGCTTGAGATGGAAATTTATACTTTTATATTTAGTCAAAGGTGGGGGATGGGGTTACCTAGATAATTTTAATATTTTTTTGGGTATCAGTCCCTGATTTGGGCCCATTAAATATGTTTCCATTTAAGTTAATTAGGGTTTTAATTAATCTAAGAATCCATCTATTTTCTATAAAATGAAAGAGGAGAGACTCCTATCCCCTTGACTGAAAATGTTGTCAAAAAAAGATATGTGATAATTTTTAGACGTGTTTGTAGATATAGATCAAGGAACAATGATCTTGGGTCAGAGATCAGAGGTGTTCAGTCATGAATAATTAGAATTCCTCTATGAGGTAGGACTTGTTATTTTCAATTTTACCTAATTTTTATCCTAAATCCATTTATTATTATTATTCTGTGAATTATATTTCCTCTTGGTTGTATTTTTATTGGAGTTATATTGATTTATTAGTGCTTTTGGTGAGATTGGGTTGTTTGCAGGTGTTCTGCTTTTGAAATTCCTAACTGCATGACATGGAGTCTCAATAACAAATTCCATGTAGTTGGTCTTGGTATTTCAGGTTATAGTTAATGTTCACATGATGTGTCTTCCCCAAATAAACACCATTTAAGACCCTTTATTGCACAATATAGGGTTTTTCCATGTACACGGTCGGACACATTGTACAGGGTACATGGAATGTATAGTACATTCTATATTGGGTTACATGCTATGAATTGGATTAGGGTGCACAACTAGGTACTAACACACCACACACAATTTTTTTTAGTGGGACATTCCATGTAATTGGGAAGTATATTCCAAGTTAAATTTAGGTATACACCTATGGTGAGGCCTTGGGTGAACACACTTTGTACTTCTATCACACATTGTGTTCTGCCATTTTAGCTCATTTTTTGTATATTTTATTACCCTGGATATAGATTTGAAGAAATAGGTAGTCCATTAAGAGTATATTTCCAGGTATAATATTATGGTGGGGTTATATTTTATATTATAGGATGTCAGATAGGTTTTTTTGGTGGGTTGATCATTTTAAACCCCTTGATGATGATGATGATGATATTTAGATGATGGAGCAGAGTAGGTGAGAGGGTGGTAAAATTATATTGGCGTATTTAGATGCTGAGCATGATACTACTTCATGTTTTTAGTTATTAAAACCCTTATATATTTATTGGTGGTTATGGATTCCTTAAAGGATATATATTTATAGATGTTAGTGTTTGATTAAGAGTGAGCGACACCCTATTTTTAATAGTGTAGTTCGATGGGACTTTGAGGTTTGAGACTCAAAGAGGCTCCTATTTCATATTAGGAACCCCAAAGTTAGTAATGGTGAATTTGGTTTGGATTTAAAGTAAAATTATATGTTCATTTTCTCCCTAGTCTTAATATCCTCTATTGCTAGTCTTTGTTTATTAGGTATAAATATTCTCTCTCCCATATTGCATCTTGAATTATGACTGGTGGAGATAGAGTAGTGGTTTCAGAGAATTCTTGATGGTTCCTTCCATTAGACTATTAGTTTTGATTTTCATGTTGTATTTTCAAAAAAAAGACCTTATATTTGGATATTCATTTCCCTATGATTGTATACCAGCACTAGGTTTAGATCATTCCCTTATATTGATGGCGTTAACACTATATCTAAGATATGGGGTGTGTGAAATCTATAATAGAATATGAATTCTTCGATCTCCCCATTTAAAGGTATGATATCTTCTCTTATGGATGTTAGTGGTTCTCTTCATGTATTATGTCAAACATTGGGTGTGATGCGGGATCCATAACACTATTGCGGTTTGGTATGGTTTTGTAGTCATTATTTGATAGAGAAAGATCATTGTTTGATTTCAATATACCCTCAATTGGTTTCTATGATCTAGAAATTCATTGGTCCCCCATGCCATTTTTTTATTGCATAGCTCAGTGATGATGATAGTTGATCTACATGGATGGTCCAGGAGCTCATTGTCTTGTGGAGTATATGGTTTTATAGTTATTTGTCTCTCAATGTGGTCCCTAGAGAGGAGTTTTTTGGGTAGTAGTTTCTCTTATAATGGCTGAAAATTTCTCCATTTTAGTGAATCTGGGAAGCCGAGATTCTGTCTAAACTACAAGTTGGTTGAGGAGGTTATATTTACCTATGAATTTTATGTATATGTATCTTCCCAATAGTTCAGTGTGTGGAATTTTCTCCTTTCAAATAGTTTGAGGGAACTAATCACTAAGGTTGAGTTTGGTGAACTTATGGTGAATTGGGGCCTTATTCAGGGAATGGTGGTGTGGTGGTAGTTTTAGCTATATTCTATATGAATTAGTTAGGCGGCTATTGAATAAAGTATAGTTCATAGTGGGGTGTACCTTTATTATCTTGGGATCTTACCAAATCCCTTGGGTGCATTGGAATGTGGTGATGTTGTCCTTGTTCATGGACTGAAGGAGTTTAGTCATTTACATGTTCCATAGTGGGTAATTTTATTTCACTGATTTGTGAGACATTGATCATGATAACCACATTGTGGGAATGAGGGGGTATTGTGATTCATACTAGTAATACCCATAATGTATTTAATAACATCCTTATTGAGCAGTATGGTGGAATTTTCTCCCCTAGGTGTACTCTTTTCCTCACTGAGTTAGGTGTTTGTGTGGGTTGGGTTATATTTAGAGCAAACATGTATCCCTATCACCCTTTTGTTTCTAGGGTGTCCTACTAGGTATTTTTATACTCACCGTTGAATGAGATTTGTATCCAAACATGTTGTATTTGTATAGATAATGTATAATATGGGGACATTTGGATATAAAGCTGTTGAACCATAGAGCATCGAAGATGGAACATTAGTGAGACTAACAGGGTTCATTAGAGGTGATGCTATAGATGGTGGTCAGATAACATGGTGATACCCCTTAATACACATTTGGTTATTTAGTATCATGGGGTTTTGGGCCTTATGTTTCCCCCTTTTTTCTATATCTATTTAATTTTATTGATTTATTTTATTAGCAGATGTATGCATGTTTATTTTTACATATCATCTAATTATGTATATCCTACATTTTTGTTTTTTGTTTTTTGTTATAGGTGTATATTTTTTATAGGTTGTTTAGGCAAAGGACTCTCATATTTGTTTTATTCCTTCTTAGTGATAGTCACCAATCCCTGGCCTATTAGAGTCTAGATTTGGGTGGTATTCTCAGCCTATCACCACTTAGGAGGTATTCTAGTGGGATGACTAATGTAATGAAATATAATAATTTTAGTGGTTCTATGTACTCCATTATTCCCATGTTCTGTAGTAAAGAAACTCAAAACTGGTTTTAAGATAAAAAAATATTGAATTTTTTATTCCATGGTATGACTAATTATGTTGTGATTGGAATAACTAAGCCCTGAATTTGAATTCATGAATAAGTAAAGAAGCCTATGATTATTAGCTTTTGGATATTTTTGTAACCAAAATAATGTTCATGGGGTGAAACTTTACATTATTGCGTGATATATATTTCTATTAAATAAACTACTGAACAAACCATATAACCATGCCGTGATGAATGTTTCCATGATGCTATTTTTCTAACTTGGATAATTCAAACATACATGAAGATTTTAGAAAACTCAGGTAGGTTTGGTTTTTTGGGATAACCATTAACTTCTTAATTGAATTTCAATGGTATAGATCTTCTTCAAGATAATACAAGGGATGTATTTGAAGAAGAAACAAATTGGAAGATTAAGGTAGTTAATTATTTGTATTTTATTCTCAAATTCTAAATATATAGAAGAGTGATTTCTATATATATTGAAGAATATAAAAACATAGAATATGAAATAATAGAAAGAGATGAATGTGCATTCTTATAAAGAAGAAGAAGGAAGACTAAAACATGGGCATTGTATAATATCAGAATTTAAAATGATTCTATTGCTTATGATTGATGATATATGGATGATAAAAGTTTTAGAATATCATGTATATATCCAGATTTATTAAGTAAAGAGGGAATAATTCAATTGAAGAAAAATCATATGTTGTAATTTTTCATTTTGGATAATATTTTATTTTCTACCAAGTGAAGTTAATTTGAAGATCAAATATTCAACTCTTCTCAAAAGGAGTTGTATATATCTTGTAGTGGAATTGAATAATAACTTGGAATACACTAGGAAATTTATTTTAAGATGAGGATGAAAGGTATATCAGATACTTATAATGATCTGGATGTGACCTTCTTGTCAATAAACTGAGAAGGGACCCTCACATTTATAAAATGAGAATGCCTTCAACAAATTAGTAATCAAATAAGAATAAAAGGGAATGGACCTAGGATCATCAATGTGTATTTCTTTAATTTTGTAAGAGAAGTGTTCCTTTGAATGAAGTTACCATGACCTAAAAACATACATAGACCAAAAAATGTGAGTTATAGTGGATTTAAATTCCCTAGAATAATGATGTGTGTATTCTACATGGATGTATCCACGTGTGGGAGAACAAAGTAAAATTTTATGTGTATTTCATAATTTACTTTTTTCACATGTGCATCCTTATTTTTCTAGACTATCTAAAAAGAATACATGTTTGATTGGACTATTTTTAACAAGGCAATATGATCCAAAATAATTGGTAAGAAAATAAAATTTTTTGAATAGGGAAACACCATAATTTTTCCTTCTCAGGGTGTCTCGGGTTTCAATAAACTGGTATTAGAGAAAATTAGTTCTGTTATAGATTCAACCTGATATATTCATCTTGTGAAGAGTTTATGATTATACATGATATAGATTCAATATTAAAAATTATTTAATTTATTGAAAATAATTTTTCTAATTATAAAAATAAATTCATATAATTTTGGTAAGTACACATGTCCAGAATTTCCTGAAGGAGACCTTGGATATAAAGGGGAAAGAGAAGATATATCACTAAAAAATTCAAAGTATATGTGGATAAATATAGAAGAGTTATATTGTAAGGAATAAATATTTAAATAAAAGAACCATATTTATTTTACTAGTTTTGAATACCAATCATTTGAATATCTGAGTATCAATTCTATTGAAGAATAACGTCACTTGTTTAGAAGAAGAAAAATAACAAGAAGAATGAACATAATAAATTGATCACTCCCATTGAGGTGAACCCGATTGATTTATTATGTATATCAGAATATGAATATACAATATATATTTCTTATAAATATATATATATATATATATATATATATATTATATCAATTGAATATTTTTATAATGATAATAGAAAAGATAAACCATATCACGTGGTAAATCTAGAGATCAATTTTTAAGCAAACAAGACAAGTTTCAAACCTTGAGAGGTGAAGTACGATCCTTAAAGGTTGAGGGTGAAAAGAAAATTTCCTGAATAATATATTGAGAAAAATAAAACAAAATTTTTAAGGACGAATAGATCACTTTAAAGGATTACATTGCAATAATGAGTAAGAAAATGAATAAAAAAGTGATATACTTAAATAATTTATTTACGAGATTATATTAAGTATAGAGAAATAGAAAAATTATGAATCATCCATATATACACTAAGGTAGTAGTGTAAATATCATGGAAATATTGTACATAATGAAAACAAATATCACTTTATAGTTTAGAAGGCAAGCTAAAGGAGAAGGATTTGAAGATTAAGAATACAGAGAGAGAGATCCAAACTATTAAGAAGAATTGAAACACTGAATATTATCATATGGAGATTTCATTTGATGGTAATAAGAATAAAAAACAGGATTTAGTAAAGAATAATAATTTGAGTGAAATATTTTAAGAGAAAAACAATAAAAGTATAGTGTTAGAGAAGATGGATTTTTGTTGCATCATTAGACACATAATGGATTTGTGTAAAAAGAAAATGAACATGTGAAATCAATGGAGACCTGCTAACACATCTCATACATGGAATATTATTGAAGGGAATAAATAAATCATTGGGAGATTTTATATTTTTTCTAACCTTGGTCATATGGAAAGGTACCGTAGGAACATAAGTAATGGAGGTGATAATATGATATTACCCACTCCAATTATAAGAAGGAGACATGAATGGATGAATGATAAATATCTTTCATTCAAAAATTGATTCATGGTGTTGGATGATTATGAAGTGGGAAGAGAAAGGATAATGTTTCAAGTATCATTAATGGACTATTCATATCTTCTATCAGAGAGAGAAAAGAATAGAAGTTTTTTTGTAGAAGGATTGGGTACACTTTGGATGTGTTTATAATGTTCATGAATAAAATCATTTTAATAATAACTCATAATTTAGAATAATATGTCTCAATAGAGAACAAATTGATGGATTTTAGAGATAGGTAATGAAGGAAAACAATATAGAGTTTATCATTCACCAAATATTGTTTACCCACATCAACCTTCTTGGAAAGAGAAAAAGAAATCATAGAGTAAAGAAGAAATAAGTGGTTTCTCTAATTTTTATCAAAGAGGACAGGAAACAAGGAAAATCACACATCAACCTTTAATTTCTTATTATTTCATTTATTTATTTTATTTATGTAAATTTCAAAATTTATCTATTTCCTAGTGTTTTTTCTATTTATGGATGTTTTTCAATTTAGGGTCAACAGTAGGTCACGTTGTGTCTATAATGACCCAAGCCATAAACATGATTTATTTCATAAATTTTTCACATAAATTTACAACAAATAAAAACTAAGTATCTAGAGTCCTAGTTTCTTTTTAATATTATACATACAAATACATCATATTACACATAAAAACATCATCATTTTTTAAAAATCTATGTAGTGCTCCCAACTCCTATATATCTTTTGAAACTGCATATTATACCCTAATGAAAATACATAAAGATAAGGGTGATCTAGAAATCCCATTAAGGGAATAAACAAGTCAATAAAACATAACATGAGAGTTAAAAGACATAACATGACATCATAATGAGAATGAACATAAGCTTGAAAACATGGAATAAGGAAATGAAAACATAAGATCATGGAATCATGGATTATATGGAAACAACATAATACATGACATTATATACATAATTTAGGGGTCACTCCCAAGGTCATCATCATAAAGTGTACTAATTCCCATAGTGGATTGGGTTCACTCACCATTCCCATAAAAAAAGTGGACAAATTCCCATAGCAAATTAATTTCAATACCAAATACCATACAGAACAAATCATGATATATAAATCTTTAGCTAATGCATTGGAGGAATATATAATTTGTATCCCACCCAAAACATAATGAAAATCATATATATGTGTTCCACATAAAAAAAATAAAACATACATAAATAATAAGCTTGATTAACCACTTGAGAAGGAAGTAGGTTTTATAATTCTGATTAAAGGTAAAACTAAAGGATAAATCATTATGATTCCCAAGGAATTAAATAATTTTGAAAATTCCTAATTAAAAATGGAACATAGCTCTTGAAGATGGTGTTCCAATGTATAAAATTCCTGAGAAATATCTTAAGAATAAGAATAAAAATTAATGCCTTGGGTGATGATTTATGAAATAATTAAAGGATATTTTTAAAGAAGGAAAGAGAATATTATTTTCCATAAAACCAAAATTGAACCAATAGGCTTCTATATCAAATAATAATGTAATTATGCAATAAATAGGAAAGTTATATTAAATAAATTTTACTTGAACGTATGAATTTAAAATAGAACTAAAAGCATGTATAAGCCAATAAATGAAAAGGACATTTAACTAGGTACATATATACAAAAATAGAATAAGTTAATGAGAATAATATTCTATAAAATAGAGAAAAAGAAAGATAACATGTAACCGTCAAATAATAAGGGTGGTACAAAAGATCCATTACGGCTTAAGAAATATTCTAATAAAAAAAATAAAGAGGTATAGATCTTGAATTTGGATTCAAAATACCATGAATAATGATAATTAATTTCGTTACATATACAATTGGTAGTATACACAACATTTAAAATAATTGTTTTTGCATAAAAGAAAACGAGACTCAAAGAAGGACATTTTGAGACAAAACCCTTACTTGGTGTTCGCAAGTGATCTAACCATGAACTCACCTTTTTGAATAATTAAATTAAGTTCATTAAATATATAACTAATAAAATTGTTCATATATATTTAATTTTTAAGGTACTTTTATTATCTTTTGATATTTATTTTTAATATGGTTTTCTCTTACATGGTTAAACGGGGTTGTTCAGTAAATTTCTTCGTAACAATTTTGATTTTTTAAACTTGGTGAATGGTGTTTTAAAATAAATTTAGGACCTCTATAATTTTTCAGGTTTATGTAATTTATTATTTCATTAGGTAAATAATTATATAGTTTCAAAGGTTATCCCAAAATAGATCCAAATTAATAAAGGCAACTTAATAAGTTCATTTAAGGTGGTTAATGTTTCTATGAAAATTTATTATTAATTACACATATCAAACACACAATATTATTCTTTCATATTATTAATTGTTTGAAAAATATAATATTTTTTAATTTAATAAAATTTTTAAACCTACCATTTAAGGTGGTGATGGAAAATTGAACACGTCGTTCATAGAGGCGGTAGTCCGTACACACACATAACGACATTTTCCTTTTACTTAATGATTTTGGAGGAAGGTATAAAATGGATATTACATTAGTATAACAACACTTAATCATATTAAAGGATATATTTTGATAATAACATCATGGATATATGGGACATGTGGGATGTATAAGAAGAAAAGAACTTAGAAAATTTAGGTTAAGAGTATTACCACTCCTTTGAAATATCTTTGTCAAGTAACTCCTTAAGACTCGTTAGCTTGGTATTTTGGTGAGACCAAGGATTCCAAGGCATTGGAATGGCATAGAGTAGATACTAGGGTAGAGTTTTTTTATCTAATTCATTTTAATGGGTAGAGAAATTTCTAGGAGGTTGTATTCTTTTATAATTTAAGAAAATAACATTTTTGTAAAAACTCATTATTTCTCAATTATATCACTCCATAATTCAAGGGAAAAAATAGAAAAACAATGTTTTGGGAAAGGATATAATTTCTATCCACCCTCTAACATCCAATATAAAACCTTTTTTCACATTTCTAAACCTTTTTACCATGTTAGACAACTTTTACCCTAATTTACCCTTGTAGTGGAAACTCCACTTTTAATCTTGTACACAAATTCTAATTGAAAAAATTAAAAAATTAAAAATTTAATAAATTGAATATAAAGTCTTATAATTTGTTAATAGTTTTATAAAAATAACGTTTCCATGATTTACTGAAATTAATATTATTATCAACGCATATAATGCATAAAACCTCATTTTTAGAAAAAAATCTATTTTAGGCATACTTTTTATGTTTAGGATAAATTATCAATTTTAATGATTAAATTTACATTAAAATTTATATTATTATTAAAATAAAATTAAATTAAAATTAAAAAAAGTTGAAACCCTAATTATACCATATGAAAATTTTATTAAAAGAACCAGATAAAAAATATTTTTTGCTAAAACTTTACCTAATTTTTCTAAGATGTTAATGGTGGGATTTATATATCAATATAGTATTTGAAAATTATTAATTTAACTTTATAAAATATAATTCTTGTATTAATAATGTTTTCATAAGCTTTCATGGAATTATTTTAAAATAACAATATAAAAGATATTGTATTAGTAAAATCAGTATTTTTTACTATCCATCAAAAAATCATTTGTTTTATAAAAATGAAAAAATTAATCATATTCTCATTTTCAAATGATGAATCAAAAAATAGAATTAATTTTATTTTTTTAAACTCATAAAATTGATAAAATTTATTTTTAAAATACTTAATGTATAATATATATTATTTTGAAAAATATAACTTAAGTTCTAAAATGTCAAATATGGGTTTGTAAATAAAAAAAAATTTAAAATTATAAATTCAACTATAAAATAAATATTTATTATCATAAAAAGGTTTCATGAATTTCTATTTTATACTTATAAACAAATAATTTCATAATAATATTTTTATTTATAAGAAATATATTTTTGCACTATTCAACGAAAAATCAATATTTTTGAGAAAAAATCAAAAAATAATATTTAAATAACATTGAAATTATAAAAAAAGTGAAGTTTATTTTTTTTAAATTAAAATTTTAGAATTTTCTATTTTAACTTTTAATTAAAATTATGAAATACAATGGTAAATTGTTTTTATAGGATAATAGCTTTTATAGATACTTTTTGTTCTTATTATTAATTTATATTAAACACTAATAAATCTACAATTAATCAATAAATTTTTTATTTTATTAAAATAATTATTTACCAATAATATATTGTAGTGGGGAACTATAAATGTACTATAGATGTAGCGGAACTATAGTAGTGTTGACACTTTAGTGGCAGAGTCACTATAGCAGGAATTGCAGCGGCTGCGGTACTATATCTTGTACTGTAGCAGCCCAGGTACTGAAGTAGTACTATTCACCGAAGGGCCCTTTGGGCAAAAAAATGGGCTTTCATGCCTAGTTTTCAGGCCACTTGGCCTTCGACCTTTGGGCTATGTAATGGGTCTCCCTCTACCTAGAAAAAAAATGAGATCATTGCTTTATTAATAAAATGAGGCTTCACCCCTAACATTTAATATATATATATATATATATATATTAAAATCTTGATTTGTTACATTATTCCCTCTTAAATAAATTATATCCTCAAAATTATTAAAATGATATTATGGGAGTAATTTCCATAGGGATATCCTAAATAACTTATACTAATAGTTGATCATGGGTTGATTTAGGATATGATGTGAGATTTCCCTATAATAAATTTGATATGACCCTTTTGTAAAAGAGATAGAGTCCATTCCCAATAGAATCATAATAAGTTAAGAAAAGATAAATCTATAAGGTGTAACTTTATTCAAACCTTGAAGAGGTTTCATATACCATGTATATAATAATTATACCACTATAGGTTTTTTATTTATGTCTTAATTCCTAATAATTCAAATCTTACTTCACATAATACATCAACAAATACAGAGTGAAAAATAACTATCAACCTTAACATTAGTCATTGTATAGGGTTTTCCTTATTCCCATGTGTATGACCCCCAATTTCTGGTATGTAACCCTTACTTGATGGTTTTATGGTTATAAAGTGTAAGGGTGGAGGATGGGAGAGTTTGGTAAACTTTCAAGAAGTTTTTGGGGACAAAAGAGAGGTTCAAAATCTGTGCATGGTTTTTCCAAGCCATTGGGAGGTCTTAGGATAAAACAATGAACACATTTAGTTTTGGGACAGTGGAAAATGCACGGTCAGTGCACGGTTTGCCTAACAGTGCAGACTAGCCACGAACATAGAAAAAGTAAGATCATATTTTTTAGGATCTTACTCAGGATTTCTCCTAAATGGCCCTAATTATAGATTTCTCTCCATTTAAGGTTGGGGAACCTCTCCCAAGCATTTAAGAACCGATTCAGAGCCTTCCCTTAGCATTTGAAAGCCCCATTATCTGGGTAAGTGACGTTCTTCTACATTCTCATCACGTTTTGTTAGATCTACATAGATCTACTTCTCTTATTCTCTTTCTTTCTCAGATATATGCCTATTATGGGTATATCTAGGATTTTTTATTCCAAATATTAGTAAATTTGGTCTGATATGTAATAGGATAAGGGATCTAAGGCCTTTTTTATGGAGAATCAACCTGATTTCTCGAGCGTTCTTAAACCATTTTAGGTTTTTTCCAAAACCTTCGAGGTAGGTGGCTTATCTCTCGACTCCACATAGTATAAATGATTATAATGCTTTAAAATTAAATATCTTGTGTTTAATTGGTTTTTATTTGGATATTTATCAATAATTAGAAACCCTTATTTGTGATAGTTTGTTAAATTGTGAAAATCTGGAAAATTGGGTGTTTTGAATAAATTGCTTTTGTTCTTGATTTTAAAATATATATTTTTCAAATGAAAATTTTCTGGACTCATAGAACATGGTTTTTCTTGGATTTTTCAATATAAATGGATTGTTTTATTTAATTTATATGGTTGTTTGAAATTGGTTTGTTATTAGGTCTTCAATAAAAGGATTGGTTTATTGAAAAGGATTGTTATATTGATATGAAGTGGTTTGTTTGAATTTTTTTTCTTAATTGACTTCAATAAAAGAATAGTTTTTTTTGAAATGTTTTGAATTGGTTGAACACACTTGGTTTTTTACATAATGGTTGTGGGGGTTCATGGGTTTGCAGTATGGATAGGGGTTAGAGGTCTCCCCCATTATTAATGAGATGGATAAGGGCAAGGTATCTCCCATGTAAAATGGTGAATACAGGGTGAATAAGGGTTAGGGGTATCCCCCATCATTTAATGGGATTGATAAGGGTTGGGGATCTCTCCCGTTATTTGGTTCACTAGGGATGGATTAGTAAAAGGCTGACTCACCACTTGCTAGTATATTGAGATCCAAGTTACATGCACAATTGGTTGTGTGGATGTGTGGAATGGTTTGGGTTTGCCAAAGGAATATTGAGAAATGGTTTTAAAGCATTATTTAGTTATTTTTCTAGAAAAATAACTTTCTAGATAAATTGGTTTCAATTACTCTTTTTTTTCATTTTTTTATAAATGATTTTGGAAATTGTTTACATTATGTTATAAACTATTTTGTAGAATTGTTTTATATAAATGGTTTTATATAAATGTGGATAACATCTATATCCTAGTGGTGTGAGTAGGAAATTCATTAGGGAAAAGATAATGAGTGTTATACTCACCCCTTTTTAGACACATGGGTGATTTTTCAGATGATATCTTCTAATACATGGTAAAAGGTAAAGTTTCATATGTTTTTAGCACCACCTCGTGATACTTGGGTTGTTTGGTGATTGTGGAGCACATAGCTTGTGGAGAATGGAGTGTTCTGGTCTTCTTGGAATGTTTAGTTGTTCATACAATATTTTCTTTAAAAGTTGTTGGTCCTCCATTGTTTCAAACTTTAGAGTGTTTTATATGAATAAAGTAGTTATATTGTCTTGATTTTATTCATGCATCATATAGTGAGTTGTTGGTTATTTATTGTTGGGTTAATGGTTTTATTCATAAAGGGTAAATCACCCCAACTTGTATTTGGAACTCTTCAGCATTTATTTCCATCCTTTGGCATCTTGTGGATGTAACTTAAAGCCATGTAATGATTCATTGTGTTCTCAAAAAAATGGGAACAAGAGAGTCATTACAAATGGTATCAGCTTGTTCAGTCCTTTCTTAAAAAGTAGTTTTCAGTTTCTTGGTCTTAGAGTTGAATTCATACTTTTTTATTCCTTGGGTTGTCATCTTAGAAAGGAGTAGGATTGTTGGAACTTGAAATATATATTATAAAATGATGTAGATAACCCATCTATTCTTAATTTCAAGTTACTAGGGAGTTGGGTACATAAGTGTTTTCGAAACACTTATATGATATTGGAATCTCATTGTTATGGATTTAGCCAATGAAATGAGCATGAAATGCATTATAGAGGAATGAATACCCACTAGGAGTTCATATTTTATTTCGAGTAATGATTTATGAATTTGTAAAAATGTGTAAATTTTTGAAAAATAAAAATTTTGTTTTCAATTGAAAGACTTTGAAAAAAGGCATCATAGATGTATTTTTAAAATGGTTTTATTTTCAAAAGAAAGAATGAGATTTTTCAAAAATGGATCATATAACATCCTAGGTGAATAATGAATATGGCATTTTCATATTTATTAATATTTATGAATTAAGTATTAATTTTACTTTAAAGGGGATACAATGTTTGATGGCGTACTAGATACACAACAACATGTTTCTTTGAAATCTTACTTTACACACAACATTAAGTTATACTAAAAAATAATATAATATTATTATTATTCTAAAGGGTAGTTAATGAATAGAAATTGTATTGGAAGTAATAAATAGGAATAACTACAATATGATTATACATGTTTGTTAAATGTTTTTACATTTATCCAATAAAAGTTAGAAGATTAAAATGTGAATGAATCATATTTTAAGCATACACACTCTAATATTCTTTAAAAGTTTGATTTACTGCCTTTTGATAGAGAACCCTATTTAAATATACTTTTTTTCACTTATATATGTTCTATTTGAAAAAAAATAACATTATTATTTAGAATAGGGACATAAAATTTTTCTTTGGATGAAATTTTGGTATTTTTCTGATAATGTTCATTTTTTTTAATGAATAGTGAAAAATACTGCATTTTAATTTAAAACTTCATCTTAATCTAATCTATTTATATAGATAGAATATTATTGTAATTGTTTTTAAAGTTTAATTGGATTATATTGTTACCAATTTATCTAATTTTGGTCATTAGAATCAATTTCACTCTTAAATTGAACATAAAAATGTGTCAATCTTTTGATTGATATTATTTCTTAAAAACAAAATTTTTAGTTTAACAATGTGAATTAATTTTAAATTAATTTCTGCCACTTTTTATTTTGAATTTGAAAAAATGGATTAAAAATTTGGAATCAGGATGTCTAAATTATGTGAATAGGTAAATTTTATTTTTATACATTATTAATATTTACTTCGGTAAATATTTTATTTACCAAGGTTAAAAGGTAAATCTGATAAATAAGGGTAAAACAAAATAATATTATAATAATATTAAATTAACCTAAAAAATGTTTTAATTCTATTTTCTGATACATGTACGACCATGGGTATCCTTGGGTCGATTTTAGGACCCCATGGAGCCATATAAGAGTGATAATGACACTTTATATTAATTAATTTAAAGTAAAGACAAAAATTACATAAACATATATCTTTTATTAAATAAATTTTTACATGGGGTTATATAAGTTATATCTTTTACTATAAAAATTCATTTAAAATATAGAAATATTTCCTACATCCTAGTATTTTATTTATAATTTTTATACATCAAATAAAAAAAATTATTTATGATACAATGATTATGAAGTGATTACCTTATTAATAAATGATTTAAATAAATGAGATTATAAAATTTAAAAATCAATTCAAAACCTGTCCAATTCTTATTGGATGAATTTATTTCAAACAAGATTCATATTATCTTATAATTTAATGAGTTTTTTACTTTTTTAAACCGAAAATCAGTTTATAATAAAATAATATTTTCAAACTTTCCTAAAGAGCCCCTCCTCCCCCTTATAAAAAGTCATCACCTCTAACCCATTAATCACACCTCTAAAACCCCTTGGCTCATCCAAAATCTACCAAATTAATCTCCCTATATCCATATCTTCCTCCAAGAATCCTTAACTTAGGCAGAAGGCACTTCAGGAAGCCTTTTGGTTCAAACCAAAGGGAGTTGCCCAATTTAAAGGTAACATCTTCTCTTAAGTTATTTTCTTTTATTTTACTTCTCTAACCACATGAAATATCTTGATTACTTTATTTTATAGTGAAAATAGTAATCCTAAATATACTAAGTTGTTGTTATGAGAAGGATTCGAACCACACTTCCACACACCTCCATTTAATGGACACGAATATACTTTTTCTATGGACGGTGAACTACTGCCTCACGAAACGATTATTGTTCAAATATCTCCAACATCCTCTCATGGTGGCCATTATAATGGAACTGTATTTATATATGATATATATTATTTTTATGTTTTCTCCATGATTCTGTATTTTTCATTTATAGCATACCTTTATGGTTTCCATAATGGGTAAATATGATAATTTCATTTGAGGAAGTGCGGACTACCGCCCCCTCAAAATGATATGACTCATTCATACCATACCTGTAATGTATAAAGGATGGTGTTAATGAACATATGAAATGTCTATATAATATTATATTATATTGTAATAATAATATACCTATGTATCATTTGGTTTTCATTCCTTTTAAAATGAAAAAAATGAAATGGAAATACTGTTCATGCGTACATACGACTTACCATCTCCATAAATGGTGCATTTAATTTTCATATATCCAAATGATATGTAATATTATAAATACATATATACTGGATATATATGATATATGTGATATATAAATCATTAATATCATTATAGAGATAATGGAATTTTGACCACATGGGCAATTAATAATTATAACAAGTTCATTTTAAACTTAAGTTTAGAACATCGACAAAATGTCCGATATGAACTCAAATAATAAACTAATTGTTAAATAAAGGTAATAAGTGATATAAAAGTAATAATAAACATGAAAAAGGTTCTTAATCAAGTAGAAATTAACTTAAGTTTATTATTCAGTAAGAACAAAGAATATACAAGACAAGTCAGACTTGAGGTAAGGGGTTTTCAACTCACTTTTTATTCCCGTGAGATTAATGCTATATTTTCAACTATTTCCTTTTGACTGGAATATGTAAACCCCATGATTTTTTTAAATATACATTAATTTGTGGGTATTTACATCTTCATTTTATTATCCTTCTTTCATGGGGTGTATATTTCGTAAGTTACAAAATCAGTAAGGGAATTTCTTATTTCAATTTCCACTCATTGGGGTTTACACAAACTTCATTGATTATTTTACTCCAAGATTACGTGTGACATAAATTTCTATTTATTTATGTAGTATTTTCCACTCCCCTTTGTGTGGATATACTTTTGATACACATAATCACTCCATTGATAAATTCTCAAGTCATCGATATGAACTTGATATGAGTAATCTTAACTCAATTTCCATTCATTGAGTTAAACATCCAAGTAATTGGTGTTTTTTACAAGAACATGTGTGATTTACCCTTAATATACAATCATATTGACTGTATTTATATTTTTCACACATAATTATTTCATTGATTAATCCTTAACCTAAGGATACAGTATTTATAAGGGATTTCATCTAAATTTACATTCCATTGAGAATTATTTGTTGTTATGAACCAATTCACTTTTATATGGTGTATATACTTTAATTTGACATAATATATCATGAATCCCTTTATTCTCATGATATTATAAAATTTTTATTACCTCAATTATTGGAATTCAAGCGTCTCTCTTTTGGTTAAGAACTCTTTAACTAACATATTATTTTAAATGTTTTAAGATTTATTCTTCTAAATATTTCTCATTAATGTCCATGTTTGAAAAATGGTTTTAAGGATTTATTTATATCTATATAAATTTTTTGAAATTAAATTTTTTTTCAAAATCTTCAAAGTGGAATGGGACACTTTGATTAAAAAATCTCTTTATTAAATATTTTAGATGATTTTTAAAATGGATTGATAAAGCATTGATTATGTCAATATCTTGAAATGATATATTGTGATTGCAATGTGGGAATGTTATATTTACTTTATTATTTATTTATCGGTTATGAATATGTTATGGTTATTGGGAATTTTTATGTATATTGGTGGTTCCATGATAAACTGAGGGTGGGTGAGCCTGAGATATCTCTCCAATGCATTGGTTAATGTGATAGAGGTAAACGTTAATGTTTCTCCTAATAGATTTAGGGAATATATTGTGATGGGTATTCCAAACGTAAATCACTATGTAGATGTGAAATCTACAATGTAAGTATGTTATGTATGACATATGTTACCTTTAAGATTTATGATTTCTATATTTTATTCATAAATCTTACAATTTCATAAGTTATGTTATGATTGAAAAGTATGGTTTCATTGATTTGTATTTATTGATGGGATAATATTTTCATTCCTTATTTTATAACCCTTACTGAGCTTTTCATGATCATCCCATGTTTTGGAATGTTTTTCAGAGGAAATAAGATGAATAGGGTCAAGTATGGGATCAAGGAAATGTCAGGATATCAAAAACATGGAACAAGACATGTTTTTTAAGAGTTTTTATTTTATGAAAAAATGGAAACTGGGTAGAAGTGTATACTTTGTAATTTTTGAGATATAATGTAATTGTTATGGTCCATTTCTATAAATCTATAAACCTGAAAAGATACTCAAGGTTAATTTTTTATTTAACTCAAGATTAAGTAATGTTTAAGGCTGGGGCCTTGTAGTTGGTATCAGAGGTCGGTTTAGAAAACTTTAGGGATTATGAGTTTTTGTTAGACACATGGTTAGTCTCTAGGTCTATTATCTAAGTTAAATCCTTATTTTTTAACTTTTTTAGATCAAGTAAACATTTTTATAATTGGAAGAAGGTCTATCTAAAATGACATTCCTATCTCTTCCTAATGACTTGCTTGCAATAATTATTTCAATGTCATGTCCAGACGACACTGAAACATTTTCTAACATACATCTCTCTTGCAAGAAATTGTTCGAGATATCAAACACCTCTGCTATACCTATATTCCATTTTGGATCATGGGTTATATTTAATCAAATCTTATTTTCTCAATATTCTTATATTTTAAAGAAAGGTAAATATTATCAATGAATATCTAAATATTTTACCTTATCACAAGATTTTGAAGCGTATAATGATTTTGAAAAAGGTGGTGAAGAAGGATACCCTTGCACAACCTATTTATATTTTCTTTTAAATTATAGTCTTTCAACATATACTTATGGTATTTTAAAAGGACCATTGGTTGAATGATCCAACTCAAACTCGGTCTGACTGTTTTATAAATAGAAAGTTTTATCAGATGTTTTGAAATTATATGTCATTGATGATTTTTTTCCAATTTTTTTTCTGTGATCACCCATATGACCCAAGTTGTACGATTTGTATTTGGATAAAGAAACAAATAATTTTGAAGTATCTCTAAATCATTATTGCAATGCATGAACCATATATCTACGTGAATAAGATGACGATGAAACCAGGTGGACACAATTATCAAGGTACGATGTTCTTTATTTGGGAATAGTGTAATTTTATGGAGGTAAAAAAATCAATATATATAAGACTTCATGAATTAAGATATTGAGGTCATTATTAGTTGGGATGAAAATGAAAGGCATAAGACAACCATTGTGGTTAAATAATGTTATGGTTATTTTTGAAGAGTTTATATCATTTTTAGGAATGTTATAAAATTGTATAATTTTTTGAAAAAGGACATCATGCAGACCGTGTGACAACCAGTCGCGTTAGAAAAAGCTGCAGGAATTGAAACCAAAACCAAAGTGTGATTTGGATTTATCACCTACCACTGGACTACGTGAAGTCCCTGGTTAGTATGACTTATTATTTTTAGTTAAATGATTTTATTGTTTAAGAATAAGTTGATTTAGGATCTTATGTTTTATCAAATGGATATCCTTAGTATAGGAAAATGATTTGGGGATTAAGTGAAAAAGGTTATTTTGGAAGATGCTTTCTTTTATTGGGAAAATATATGCCTAAGGAAAATAGAATACTTTGGGATTTCAATTGAGGAATAATGGTATAATTTTATTTTTTAAGAATCTATGTTTTTATTATGGACATATGGAGATTTTCGTTATTTATAGAAATGGTTAACCTATCATAGAGAATATGTGGTTGGGTTAATTACCCTTTAGTATGAGACTTTAAGAGTAGTAGATGTTATTTGGATATAAATGTTAAGATTTACTATGGAAGAATATTTGATTAAATCCTTCTGAGTTTTGGGTTACAATCTTAGATTGGGTTAATTTGAATAATTTTAAGGACATTTGTTTATTGAATGGTATTTTCCAAAATTTCGGTATTGTTTGTCGAATTTTCGGGATTAAGAGTAGTATTTCTTTTTATAAATTATTATCCTTTTTGGGTGATTATCTGATCTTGTACTAACCGTTTTGGTTTTAGTTAATATATAAAGAAAATGGAAATATATTGTTTATCTTTTGTGTATTATGTGATTTTCTATAAGTTGATTCTAGCACTTTACGTGTGACCAAGTCATCTTGAATACTCTTTTTTTGGAGAAAAGATGGGTTTTTGGTAGAAACTTATTAAAGGATGAAACTGTACTTGAAATGTAAGTATATTTCCTTATGTACTTAGTCAATCTCATAAATAAATTCACCAAATTTATTAAATGAAACATTAAACAAAAACTTTTTCTGTTTACTTTTCCTACTGGGAAACCAAATGTCATTTATCCTATCATAAATTTGTGGTTTTATGGTGGTTAACATTATCCTGATCATGTTTTCTATCACTCTCCTTCACAACTGGACATCTAGTATCTTTTCTATATCCATGTTTTCATTAAATCCTATTATGGGTTATCTCGGGGGACCTTTGTACTTCTCTTTCTTTATTTTAATGTGATATTTTTATACTCTTTTTTCGATGTTGGACTTTTAATGAAGTTTCAGAGTCCAACTTTAAAATTGGGAGGAAGCAATTTTCAAAAGGGGGAAGGATGTAACATCCTAGGTGAATAAAGAATATGTCATTGCCATATTTATTAATATTCGTGAATTAAATAATAATTTTACTTTAAAGGGGATTCCATGTTCGATGGAGTACCCGATATGAAACAATGGGTTTTTTTTAAATCTTATGTTACACACAACGTTAAGTTATACCAAAAAATAATATAATAATATTATTATTTTAAATGGTATTATATTGAAGGGAATTCACATGACTAAATAAAATATTATTATACATGTTTGTTAAATGTTTTTACATTTATCCAATAAAAGTTAGAAGCTTAAAATATAAATGAATCTAATTTAAAGCATAAACACTCTAATATTTTTTAAAAGTTCGATTTACCGCCATTTGATGAAGAAACCTTTTTAAATATACTTTTTGTCACTTTTATATGTTCTATTTGAAAAAATAATATTCTTCTTTATAATCGGAATATAAAAATATACTTTGGATTAAATTTTGTCATTTTTATGATAATGGTCATTATTTTAATGAATGGTGAAAAATACTGCATTTTAATTCAAAACTGCCTTTTAATAGAATTTATTTATATAGTTATAATATTATTTTAATTAATTTTAAACTGTAATTGGATTATATTTTTATCATTTAATCAAAGTTTGGTCATTGTAAGTAATTTCACTCTTAAATCGAACATAAAAAAGTGTCAATTTTTTGATAGATATTATTTCTTAAAAACACGATTTTGTTTTGACAATGAGAATTAATTTTAAATTAATTTACACCACTTATATGTTTTGAATTTGCAAAAATAGATTCAATATTTGGAATTATGAGGTCCAAATTATGTTAATAGGTAACTTTTGTTTTTATAAATTATGAATATTTACTTCAGTAAATATTTTATTTACCATGGTTAAAAGGTAAATCTGGTAAATAAGGGTAAAATTAATAATATTATAATATTATTAAATTATCCTAATATGTGTCCTAATCATATTTTATTATACATTTCTGACCATGGTCATTCTTGGGGGTCGATTTTGGGACCCCATGGAGCCACTTAGGAGTGATAATGAAACTTTATATTAATTAATTTAAAGTAAAGACAAAAATTACATAGACATATATTTTTTAGTAAATTAATTTTTTACATGGGGTTATATAAGTTATCTCTTCGAATATAAATATTCATTTGAAATATAAATATATTTCCTACATTATGGCATTTTATTTATAATTTTTAGACATCATATAAATAAAATTATTTATGACACAATGATGATGCAGTGATAGACTTTTCAATAAATGATTTAAATAAATGAGATTATAAAATTTAAAATTCTATCCAAACCCGGTCCAATTTTTATTGGATAATTTTATTTCTAACAAGAGTCATATTATCTTATAATTAAATCGTTTTTGGACTTTTTGAAACAAAAATCAGTTTATAATAAAATAATGATTTCAAACTTTCCTAAAAAGCCCTTCCCCCCTTATAAAAAGTCATCACCTCTAACCCATTAATCACACCTCTAAAGCCACTTGGTTTATCCAAAATCTACCCAATTAATATCTCTACATTCCTCTCTTCCACCTAGAAGCCTTAACTTAGGCATAAATCACTTCAAAGAATCCTTTTGGTTCAAACCAAAGGGAGTTACCCGATTTAAAGGTAACACCTTCTCTTAAGTTATTTTCTTTTTATTTTACTAATCCAACCCCCTAAAATCTCTTTATTACTTTATTTTATAATAAGACCAGTATCATAAATATACTATGTTTTTGTTATGAGAAGTATTCAAACTACACTTCCACACACCTCCATCTAATGGATACGAACATACTATTTATGTGGATGAAAAATGACTACCTCACAAAACGATGAGTGTTCAAATATCTCCAACAACCTATAATGGTGTCTATTATGATGTAACTGTATTTATATATGATACATATTATGTTTATGTTTTCTCTATGCTTCTTATTTTTCATTTATATCATACCTTAATTGTTTCCATAATGGGAAAATACAATAATTTTGTTTGAGGAAGTGCAGACTACCACCCCCTCAAAGTGATATGAATCATTCTTACCATACATGGAATGTATAAAGGATGGTGTTAATGAACATATGAAACATATATAAAATATTATATTAATCTGTAATAATAACATTCCTATGTATCATTTGGTTTTAATTCATTTTAAACTGAATAAAATGAAATGGAAGTAGCGTTTATGCGTACATACGACTTACCGTCTCCAAAAAACGGTGCATTTCATTTTCATATATACAAATGATATGGACTGTTATAAATTCATATATAATAGATATATATGATATATATGATATATAAATAATGAATATAATTCTATATATAATATAATTTCGACCACATGGACACTTTATAATTAGAACGAGTTCATTTTTAACTCAAGTTTCAAACATCGAAAAAATGTCTGATATGAACTCAAATAATTAACTAATTTTATAGCAAGGTAATATGTGATATAAAATGAATAATAAACTTGAAAATTTTTCTTAAACAAGTAGAAACTAACTTAATTTTATTATTCAGGAAGAAAAAGGAACATACAAGACAAGTCAGACTTGAGGTAAGGGGTTTTCAACTCACTTTCTATTCCTTTGAGATTCATGCAATATTTTCCACTATTTCCTTTTTTGTGGTGTATGTAAAGACCATGATTGAATTAATTATGTAATATAAATTAATTTATGGGTATTTAAATCTTCATTTTATTATACTTCTTTCCTGGGGCGTATATTTTGTAAGTTACCAAATCGGTAAGGGAATTTCTAATTTCAATTTCCACTCATTGGGATTTACACAAACTTCATTGATTATTTTACTCCAAGATTATGTGTAAAATCACTATTTATTTATTTATTGAGTAATTGACACTCCTGTTTCTGTAGATATACTTTTTATACACACAATCACTCCATTGATAAATTCTCAAGTCATCGATATGAACTTGATAAGAGTAATCTTAACTCAATTTCCATTCATTAAGTTAAACATCCAAGTAATTGGTGTTGTTTTTACAAGAATATGTGTGAATGTACTGTAATTTATTTACACTAAATATAAAATCATATTGATTATATTTATATTTTTGACACATAATTATTTCATTGATTTATCCTTATCCTAAGGATTTAGTCTTTATAAGGGATTTCATCTCAATTTACATTCCATTGAGACTTCTTTGTTGTTATGCACCAATTCACTTTTATATGGTGTATATGCTATACTATGACATAGTATATTATGAATCCCTTTATTCTCATGATATTATAACATTTTTATTACCTCAATTATTTGTATTCAAGTGTCTCTCATTTGTTTAGGAACTCTTTAACTAAAATATCTTTTTAAATTTTTTAAAGATTTGTTCTTCTAAATATTTATCATTAATGTACATGTTTTAAAAGTGAATTTAAGGACTTATTTTTATAGAAATCAATGTTTTTTAATTAAAATTTATTTCAAAATATTCAAAGTGGTATGGGATACTTTGATTCAAAAATATTTTTATTAAATATTTTAGATGATTTTGAAAATGGTTTGATAAGGCATTGATTATGTCAATATCTTGAAATGATATATTTTGATTTCAATATGGAAATGTTATCTTTAATTTATGATTGATTTATGGATTATGAATATGTTATTGTTATTGGAAATTGTTTACGTATATGGGTGGTTCTGTGATAAACCTAGGGTGGGTGAGCTCGAGATAGCTCTCCAATGCATTGGATAACGTGACATAGGTAAACGTTAATATTTCTCCTAATAGATTTTGGGAATATACTATGATGGGTATTCTAATTGCAACTCTCTAAGTATCTATTAAAGATAAAATTTAAGTATGTTATGTATTCTATAAGTTACCTTTATGATTTATGATTTCTATGTATTATTCATAAATCTTATGATTTCATAAGGTATGTTATCATTGAAAAGTACAGTTTCATTGATTTGTATTTATTGATGGGATAATGTTTTCATTCATTATTTTATAACCCTTATTGAGATTTTTATTCTCATCCCAAGTTTTGAAATGTTTTTTAGAGGACTTAAGATGAATAGGGTCAAGGATGGGACCAATGAAAAGTCATGCTATCTAAAACATGGAACTAGACATGTTTATTTTTTTAAGAGTTTTTATTTTATGAAAAAAATGGAAACTGAGTAGAAGTGTATACTTTTTAATTATTAAGATGTAATGGAATTGTTATGGCCTATTTCTCTAAAGTTCTAAACCTGAAAAGATCCTCAATGTGAATTATTTATTTAACTCATGATTAAGTAATTTTTAAGTCTGGGTCCTTATAGCTAAACATGGAAAATGTTTTTATAGAAAACAATGTTTTGATAGTTGGTATGATAGAATTTGATATGTAAGACATCAGTTTCTAGGGAGTGAGACTTAATGTGTTGGTCATTTTTTTAAAAAATGGCACTCGATAGGTATCGTAGAAACCAATCATATGAAGCTGCAAAGAACTTTGTTACACCTGACCCATAGGTGAACAAAGAGCTGGTTCAAAGAATAGTCTAAGGGTTTCATGATATGGATACAAGGAATTGGTGGGATGATCCAATCCATATAGATCATTCCATCCTATTCATGGAGTAGAATTCACCGATCTTGAAAGGTGATTTAGAACCTGAAAGGGAGATGGTGTGGCTAAATAGGATAATCATATCATTGAATTCATCAGCACACCGATAGAGCTCAAAGTTAAGTTTTCCATGTATATGCTCAAGGATCTTGCATTCCAGTGGTGGGAACTAATGTTGTATTCTAAAGGAGATCAAGCCTTTACTTGGGAGGATTTTGAGGAATTTTTTAATAAAAAATTCTATCATCGCATGCTCAGGATCCATCGGATGACCGACTTCTTTAGTCTAAAGCATGGAAATCTCTCTATCACTAAGTATGCGCCTAAATTCATGCATTTATTGCACTTTTCACCTGAATTTGTAGTGAGTGTGGCCTTGAAGGAACATATATTAGAATTAGGTATAAGGTAGGAGATTCAATAGAATATTTCACTACTCTTTATTACTGATTATACAGAGATGGTGAATAGAGAGATAGTGGATGAGCGGGATATCGCAGGACCTATGGGAGGAGGAAGTATGATAATGCCAATGGGAAATGGTGGGAACTCTAATAATGGGAGAAAAAGAAAAAGGGACACAGTTTTTCAAAGTAGGAGTGGGACTCAAAATCAGACAGTTGGATCAGCGAACCTTCCTCCACAACCAAAGAGAAAAGTAGGATTTTTCCAATGTGGTTCGCTTGACCACATAAAGTGAGAGTGTACGACACAACCTAAAGCATGTAATAACTTCAAGAAGATGGAGAATATTCAGTGCTATTGTCATAGTGCTCTGAGGTTAGGTTCTTGGGAAACTTCTCAGGTGTCGTAAGCATCGTATGCTTCGATAGGACGAGGACAATAGAAACAATATCATAATTAAAGCATAGTTATCCATGGTGATTCTCGGAATACCATGAATCCCCAGTAAGGGAAATCTCATAAAGGAAACAAAGAGCAGAGTGCAGTGACAAATAAATTATATGGAGCTGAGTAGATGATTGTTCATGATCAGGTTGGATCATCTATGGTGATAGGTACAATTATTTTGGATTCTACCCTTATAAAATTGTTGTTTCATACAAGTGAATATAATTCCTTTATTTCTCCTCGTTTTGTTAACATGATATGTTTAAAACATGAGATGATTCCTTTTGTCATTCAACTTCAAAACTTCTATCAATGAAAGAGAATGAAGAACCTTCGTGTGTAGAGTTTGTTCTAAAACTATTTATGGAGATAAGCTGAAGCGGGACTTATCAGTGTTGGAGATAGATGTCTATGATATAATCCTAGGTATGGATTTCTTGACAATGTTTAAGGCTCACATCTACTGTTATAGAAGGACATTGAGTTTCATGATCGAGGACAACGTTGACCATCTCTTCAGAGGAGGGAGGGTTGTAAAGAAAGGTGAAATGGGATTGTCAGAACCAGTTTTTGGGGAGATGTCTTACCCGTCAGCGGTGTTAAATTTTTCATAAATTGAAGATACCAAAGAAAATAGTTTTCCAGTGGTTGTGGATCAATTTCCATATGTATTTCTGAAGAACTAATTAGGGTTATACCTATAAGGGAAGTAGAGTTTAGAATTGATCTCCTTATGGGGACCAATCCCATTTCTCTTACATCTTATAGGATGGAACCAACAGAGTTGAGGGAACTAAAACTGCATTCGGAGGAGCTAGAAAGAAAAGGCTTCATTCGGCCAAGAACCTCTCTATGGGAGCATAAGTTTTGTTCATGAAGAAACCAAATCGACCCCGAAGGCTATGTGTTGATTATTATAAGCTTAACCAATTTATGATAAAGAATTTATATCCACTTCCACACATTGATGATATATTTTATCAATTGAGTGGAGATCAGTGGTTATTTAAGATTATCTTGAGATCAAGATATCCTCAATTGTGAATTTGGAAGGAAGATATTATAAAGATAGTTTTCAAAATAAGATATGGACACTATAAATAGGTATAACTACCTTTCAGTCTCTTTAATTCCCCATTTGTCTTCATGGATATGATGAATCAAATATTAAAGAGATATTTGGATTCTTTTTTTTGTGGTGTTTGTTGACGATATTTGGTGTATTGAAGGACAAGGGATGATCATGAACAACACATGGACACAATTTTTTGAATCTTGAGAGACCATATATTGTTTTCCAAATTATCTAAGTGTGATTTTTGGAGACAAGAGGTATGATTTCATGGCCATTTGTTTTCTAAAAAAGGCATTTCAGTGGATCCAAAGAAGATAGAAGCTGTTATCTCATGGAAACCACCTAATAATTTCTTTGATATATGATGTTTTTATGGTCTATCTAGTTATTAGCAATACTTTGTGCATGAATTATCACAACTAGCTTCAACAATGACAACTTTTAAAAAGAATAATGTTCCACTCCAATAGACTGAGGAATTCCAAAAGTCTTTCCAAGAGTTGAGAGTTCATCTCACATCGGCACCCATCTTGAATTTTCCTAAATCAGGACAGGGGTACGTGGTGTACGGTGCTACTTCTAAATCTAGATTGGGATGTGTTATCATGAAAGGAGACCATGCAGTTTCATATAGTTCAAGGCTACTGAGAGTGTATGAGAAGAACTAACCAACACACAGCTTGGAGTTAGTAGCAGCCATTCATGCTTTGAAGATGTGGCGTCACTATCTCTTTGGTGATAAATTTGTTGTGTTCACTAATAATAAGAGCTTGAAACATATTTTCTCACAATGAGACTTGCATCTAAGGAAAAGGAGATAGATGAAGTATCTCTGGATGTTTTAATTTGACTTGATGCATACACCAGGAAGAGGTAATTTGTTTGTTGATGAATTAAGAATAAATACATACACTTAGTTGGAAAAGGAAGCTTCGGATAAATGGAAATTGATGTAGGTATTATCCGTAATTCATTTAGAATGTAAATACCATGGTAATTTTGTCATTTTCTTTTTAGTTTTTGTGGTTCCATATTTGGGAAAGACGCTCAAAGAGGCACCAACATCCAATGAAGAATGCCTAGTTATGAGTTCAAAACTCAATGGTGGGGAGAACATAGGGGGATATAAATTGGATGGTAGTTCAGTTTTGTTGTTCATAGATTGGATGGTTGTACTTAAGGATTTTCGAGAACAACTTCTTCATGATTACCACCATTTGAGATGGGTTGTACAACTGAGTATACCGAAGATGTAAAAGGTGTTGAAGGTGCAGTTTTAGTGGATAGACGTGAAAAGGAAAGCGGCTGAGTTCATTTCAAAGTAATTAACTTGTCATCAAGTTATGTCAGAGCATCAGTGACCAGCAGGTATGTTCCAGTCTTTACCTATACCAGTGTTGAAATTAGAGAAGATAGTGATAGATTTTGTAATAGGTCTCCTATGAATAGTTCGGAAGCACGATGCCATATGGGTGATAGTGGTTCGACTTACTAAGTCAGATAATTTCATCACTATTCATGAAACTCATGAGGTAGAGGATCTATCCAAAATCTGTATTCGAGAAGTGGTAAAGAGATATGACATACCAGTTTTGATCATATCAGGTAAATATCTGAGGTTCACATCACATTTCGGGAAATCCTTACAGAAATACCTTATGAATCAGTTGGATACGAGTATGACATATCATCCTCAGATAGATGGGAAATCCACAATGATGATACATACATTGTAATATATATTATTTTCTTGTGTAAAGGATTTTGGTGGCTCATTGGAGGAGAATTCACTCTTAGTGTATTTCTCTTATAATAACACTCATCAGGCCTTGATACATATGGATCCGTTTGAAGAATTATATTGGCATCATTTTAATTCTCCACTGTGTTGGGTAGAAATAGATGAGACTTCACTAGTTGGGCTGAGCTTTGTCAATGAAAAAATGGAGAAGATTCATTTGATCATAAATTGGATATAGACGGATCAAAGTTGTCAGAAATCTTATAAAGATCATCATCGACAACCATTGTTGTTTTCCAAGGGTGATCGTGTGTTCCTTAGGATCTCTCAAAGGCTTGGACATCACCATTTGGGAAGAATGGAAAGTTATCACCTCAGTACATTGGCCCTTTCGAGATACTATAATGGGTTGGAGAGGTGGAATATCGGTTGGCATTTCCAACACAATCCAGTTCGATGCATAATATGTTCCGCGTATCTCAGTTGAAGAAGTATAATCCTGATCCTAACCATGTGATCATATGGGATCACATTGACCTAGATCTAGATTATTTTTTTTTGTACCCATCATGATGTGGATTATGGATAGGCAAGATAAATTCTTGTGTGGAAAGTGTATTGGTCAAGTGCGTGTTTTATGGAAACATGGTTAGATTCAGGAAGAGACTTGGGAACATGAGAAGGAAATGAAAGAGAAATGGACAGAACTATTTTAGGGAATAAATGGTTTTTTAATTTATGGTTATGTAAAAACTAATGGTGGGGAGAATATAGTACCCTTGGTTTCTGGTATGGAACCCTCACATGATTTTTTTATGGTTATAAAGTGCAAGGTAGGAGGATAGTAGAGTTTGGTAAACTTTCAAGAAGTTTTTGGAGCTAATGGAGATGTGCACGATCTATGAACGATTTGTAAAAACCATGTGAAGGAACTAAGAGAAATTGTGCACACATTCAGTTTTGGGACAATGGAAAACACATGGTCAATACACGGTTTTCCTAACCATATGGACTAACCATGCGCAGGGAAAACGTAAGATCCTATTTTTTAGGATCTTTCTCGTTTTTTATCCTACATGCTTGTTTTTTATAATAAATGGCCATAATTTGATATTTCTCTCCATTCAAGGTTGGGTAACCTATCCCAATCATTTAGGAACTAATACAGAGCCCTACCTTGGCTTTTGAAAGCCGGATTATCTTGGGTAGTGACGTTATTCTTCGTTTTCTTCACGTTTCTTTAGATCTACTTAGATATAATTTTTATATTCTATTTATTTCTTATATATACACCTTTTATGGGTATATATAAGATTAAGGATGAAAAATATGATTATCTATGGTCTTGGTTGTGATAGGAGAAGGGATCTAAGGCCATTTTGTGGAGAATCAACCCTGTTGTTAGAGCGTTCTATTTCCATTGTCGGTTTTCACCAAAACCTTCGAGGTAGGTGGATTATCTCTCAACTCCACTTAATAGAATTTATTTTCATTATTTGAAATTGAATATATTCTATTGAATTGGTTGTGATTTGGCTATTTATAAATCTTTTGAAATCCTTCTTTGTGATAGTTTAGAAAATTGAGAAATTTTGGAAAATTTGGGTGTTTTGAATAAAGTTCTTTTGTTCTTGATTTTAAATAGAGAGTTTAAAATGGGAATTTTATAGAATCATTGAGACATGGTTTTTATTAGATGTTTTCAATAAAAATGGAATGTTTTATTGACGTGGCATGGCTGTTCAAAATTGGTTTGTTCTTTAGTTTTTAATAAAAGGATTGTTTTATTGAAAATGAATGTTATATTGAAATGAAATGGTATATTTGAATTGGTTTGCTTAATGGTTTTCAATAAAATAATTGTTTTGTTGAAATAGTTTAAATTGGTTGAACAAAATTGGTTTTTGAAATGATGGTTGTGTGTGTTCGTAGGTTTGCAGGATGGATAAGTGTTAGGGGACTCCCCCATCATTAATGAGATGTATAAGGGTCAGGGATCTCCCCCGTCAAAGGGTGCATGCAGGGAGAATAAGGGTTATGGGTCTCCCCCCAAATTTAACGAGACAGATAAGGGATAGGGTTCTCTGTCATCAATTAGTTCACTAGGGATGACTTAATGAAAGGATGACTCACCATTAACGAGTATAGGAAGATCTGGGTTACATGAAAGGTTGGTTGTGTGGATGTGTGGAATTGTCTGGGCATTCCAATGGAATATTGAGAAATGGTTTTAAAGATTCTTTCAGTTATTTTTCTAGAAAAATAACTTTATGAAAAATTTGTTTTAAGGTCTCTTATTTTCATTTGGATATAAATGATTTTGGAACTTTTTTACATTGTGTTATAAACTATTTTTCAGAATTGTTTTATTTTAATGGTTTTATAAAAATGTGGCAAACTTTTCTATCATAGTGGAGTAAGTAGGGAATTTATTGGGGAAAACCTAATCATTGTTATACTCACCCTTGGATTGGAACATAGGTTCTTTTGAATATGTTGTCTTCCAAGACATGGAAAAAGGTACCACCTCATGATACTTGGGCTATTTTGTACTTGTGGTGCGGGAAGCATGTGGAACATAGAGTCTTGTGGTCTTCATGGAATATTTAGTTTTTGTTCTTCTAATTTATTTGATAGTTGTTGGTTTTCTGTTGTTGCACACTCTGGAGTGTTTTTGATATGAATAAAGTAGTTGTATTGTATTTTTTTCATGCATCGTATAGTGATTTGTTGGTTATGGCTTGTTGGGTTAATGGTTTTATTATTAAAGGGTAAATTGTCCCCCAATTTTATTTGAAACCCTTAAGAATTTACTGTTAACCTTTGGTGTATTGGGTATGTCTCTTAAGTCGAAGTAATGATTCATTGTGTTCTCAAGGTAATGGGAATAATTAGGTCATTACACCATGATCTAGGAGGTGGTTGGTGTCAGTTTTTATCTTTAACCCTTGGATTGGTGCATTAGGTTTCATAGTGACCAAATTCCTCAAATAAAAAACATTGAATCATTAGTGGATCCTTAGTAAGAACATTTTCTACCTTAACTATATCCTTATTTTTCCCTTTAAAACTTTTTTATTAACACCATCCTTTACCATAAGTGAAGAATCTTCTAGTTCCCTTAAAGTAATTCTCACGGAGCTTCTTCCCACATTGTGGATATATAGGTTATTGAATATTATTTCCCTCATCATCTTTGTCACTTTATTTTCCATGAGACAAAATCCTTTTCTTCTTTGGTGGGTTTATAATTTCAACTATGCCCACACAGTTTATTATATTTCATGATAGTTGGTTTGAAATAATCACTAGATTTCTCAGTCTAGCTCCAATTCTAATGAGTTTATCATTAAGGTAATCATAAAATTGTCCCTCGTACCCAAGGTTGACTCTATTTCACCTAGTTCCATCCATCACTAAAAAAATGGGGTTAATGTGAGTAAAAAAATATCATTATAATAGAATTATCATAGATTTACAAAGGGAAATTTTACCTGAACATTTCATACTTTATAATAAAATCATGTTATCCTATAATTCTTTTAGTTCATGTTATATTACTCTTTTTTAACCTATATCATTTATAGATTAACCTATATCATTATTAGATCAAATTATATCATCTTGGGTTCAATATATATCATTCCTGATTCATCTTAGCTTACTTAAGTTGGGTTCTATAATACTTATCAACGTGGTACCTCAAATAAACTAGTAAATCAAGATTTTATAGTGGTTACTTAAAGAGAATATTATTAACAAATGTTTATCACCCAGGAGTGTTAAATTGATTATATAGTTTGGCCTATTTTTAATGCACCATGTTATGATTGAGTTAATACCCAAAATTCCATTTTCATGGTTATTACAACTATGTACATATGTGTTATAGCCTACATCAACATGTAGAATCCAAATATATATTTATTTTATAGGAAAATAACATGACCAATAATTTACCAAAACTTTAGGATTTTATCCTATGCTTAGGATTATACCTTATAATTATACCTAGGGGTTTCACTTAGGTTTTGTCATTATAAACTCCAAAAATAACATAAACTAATTTTGATACCAACTATAGTGAGACAAGCTATAAACAAACTTCATTTCATAATTTTTCCACATATATTTCTAACACATAAAAACAAATGATCTTGAGGTCTAGTTTCTTTAGAATATTAGACATAAAAATACATAATCTTAAACATAAAAAAATCATTTTTACTTAAATCTCTATATAGTTATCCTAACTAATATTGATTTATAAAACTACATAGGATACCCTAGAAATAAATTATAAAGAAAAGGGTTATCTAAAAATCATGGCAAGGGAATAAACATGACAATAATGAATACCATGAGGGTCAAGTGGCATAACATGATATCATAAAGAGAATAACCATGACGTTGAAAATTTTTAATAAGAAAATAAAATCATTTGATCATAGAATCATAGAATATATGGAAACAACATAATACATGACATTAAGAACATAATTCAAGGGTAACACCCAATACCATCATCATAAATAGTATAAAATCCCATGGTGGATTGAGTTCAATCCCCATTCCCATAAATATAGATTACAAAGTCCCATGGTGAATTATGTTCACTCCTAAATCTCATACATAATATATCATGAGATATAAATATTTACCTAATTCATTTGAGGGTTATATAATTCCAATATCACCCATTAAATAATTATAATTATATATATGTGTGTCATAGGAAGAAAAGAAACTATAAATAAATCATAAGCATGATCAAACCTGTGGGAAGGACATGGGTTTCATAATTCTGATATGGAGATAAATGTTAGAAGAATATGTGATCAAATCATTCTAATCATGGGGTTTCAATATTAATAATGAATATATTGAATAATTTTAGGGATAGTTATTTATATATTGGTTTAGTTTAGACTTTGGAAATTATTATTGAATTTTGGACATTAATATATTATTTATTCATATGAAGGTTCATACATTTTGGGAATTATCTTACCTTGTGCTAAATATTTTTGGTTCTAGTTAATGTATAGACATAGTAGGAATAACTTGTTATTATCTTATAGATTATGTGATTCATTAGAAGTTGATTTTATTTCTTCAAGAATAAAAAAACCATCTTTAATACTTAGCATTTGGATACAAAATGTGATTATAGTAGAAATAGATTAAATAATGAAATTATAATTATCAAGTAAGTATATGTTTCTCATGTTCTTAGACTATATAGTAAAGAATTACTTAACTTTTAGAAATGGATCTTGAAAAAAAATTGTTATTGAATTATATTTATTTGAAATCATGTGATGGTATTTTCCACACCTCTTTGGTTTATGGTTTTGTGGTCGTTGACTTTATCATGATCATAAACTTTATTGTGATCAATGATCTCTATAACTATCCATCATTATTAGAACATTATGTTTTTATTATATGTACATATCTTCACTTCCCACTAATTTTCTCATATTTGGGAACCTAGTGTGTGTTATTCTATATTACCTCCATACTTCCCTTTTCCTCTTTTCAAGAGAAAGTTTTATTAACCCTTTTTATGATGTGGGATTTTGAGAAATGTAATTTCAAATGTCAAATATTTGACTAATAAGATCAAGTTAAAAATTTGAGGATGAAATTTATTAAATGTGTGGGAATTTAATATCTTGATACTTTAAAAGTAAGGACATTATGTTCGATAATGTGCATGACACACAACAATGAGTTTAAACGAACCATGAAATATTATTATTTAAATATGATCGTGACAACCTAGTTGTTAAATTAAAGAAAATGAATAAGACTAAATAATATTTGAAATATATATAATTTTTTCAATCAATATAAATTTATTGATTAATTATTAATAAATATATACTCAATTAATATTAAATCAATTTTATTCTTCAATGATATGTTTTCTTTAAAAATGGGGTTTTATTGATTTTTGTGAGAGAATAATATAATTATTTTTTTTGGAACTCCTAAAATTTTTATTTGATAAAATAAATATAATTTATGGAATTATAATATCAAATTTATCATATGGTAAAATTTTAAAATTCTTTTGAAAAGTTTTATTTTTCAATGAATAGAGAAAATACATATTTTTAATGAAAAATATTTTTTATTTTAAAGTATTTTTAAAGTAATATTATATTTTGGATTTGTTTTAAAATTTAGTTTGTGAATTTTTATTTATAATATTATAATTATTATTTATAAATGGATTTCATACTTTAATTTTGTATCAAAACATTTTATATTTCAAATCCGAATTTTTATGAAAAACTATTTTGGCATGTTTTGATGGTTTTATTTTAAATTAAATTAAAAAAATTATTAGTTTTTTATTTTAAAAAAAGGATTAAATATTTTTAATTATAAGGTTAAAATTTTTTAAATAGTTCCATTTTTTAGTTTTTATTAATAGTAAACATTGTAATTTTCTTTTCCACAGTAAATGGTAAATCGGGTAAATAAGGGTTAAAAAATAAAATGACAATGACTCGAAAATGACCCTAACACTTTCCTTAATTTTATTGGACAATTACATTAAATTTATAGTCTCACAATATTTGTTTATATGGACTTTTTTTTTCATTTTTAGGAGATTAAGATCTTTATAATGTTTTTATGTAAAAAAAATTCAAAAAAGACACTATCTTATTTTTAATAACTATAATATTTTTAACATGAAAAAAACTATATTATATGTTTGGTTGTAAATAGAATTTTGAAATATAAATTATTTCTATTAATCATGGTAACTTATTTCCAAATTTTAGTGAAGAAATAATCACCTTAAATGTTTACACAATGCAAACGTAGTAATTATTCAATTAATGGAAAATAAAAATTATTATGTCAAAAATATTAAAAGTAGTATAATTTGAAATAATTATTGTGATACATGAATTTTATAGATAAAAATAATATTTTACTGATGTACTAAATTATTTTATTGTAATTTCATTGATTTTATTTATGTTATTAATGTAAAATTAAATGAATAATTTTAAAATTGACATTATTCATATTTTTTGAAAATAATATTTTATTAAATGATATAAAATTACTAAAAAATTATATCTTCATCTAAGTTATTATTATATGATTTAAAATATCAAATATTATTGATTTTGGGCCATTTTCTATTTATGGTAACTATCTTGACCCTCCAGGATTAAAAAACCTTAGTATCACGGTAATTCTGAAAAGGGTTAACGGGGGGGGGGGGGTAAAACTAATTGATTAGGGTAAAAATGTGATCAAAATATGTCAAAAATTTATTTTATAAGATAATTTAGATTCATAATAATATTATATTTGAATATTATCAATTTTATTCCATTTGGGAATCAAAATTAATTTAATATTTTATGAAATTCCAAGAATACCCCTCCCCTCTATTATAAAAGGGAACTTCTTATACCCAATTCCTAACACATAAAAAACCTATTTTTTATAAAATACATAACAAAATAAATTCCTAAAATTACTCTCCACATTATATAGTCCTTATATTTGGAATAATACCAATCTTAGAGGGCTTAAGTTGTTAATCAAAGAAGATTTTCTAAAGAAGTGGTATAATTTTTAACCGCATGTTTTTGTTTTATTTCTTCTTCCACCTCCTTAAAATATTATTAAACCATTATAAAATAATAAAAACATTACCCTTAATATAATTATATTTTATTATATTAATTTTATAAAATATATCTGTCTCTAACCTCCATCAAATGATACAATAATCCAACATTCGTCTGTACGTCAAACTACCTCCTTGTGGACTGATGTAATCCATCTTCCATCACCACATCTCATTAATGTTTATAATGATGGAATTAATTTTTATATATGATATTCATGACATATTTATAATTATTAAAAGATAATATATGATTTAATTTCTTACGTTTCCATTCACTGAAAAATGATAATGTCGTTCGTGCGTACGTGTGGACTATTATCTCCACAAAGTGATTCGATTCATTTTTTTCACCACATTTCATAGATATATATATAAACTTTTAAAGAAATAATATGGTATTTATGATATATTTATAATTTTATAAATATAAAATAACACTTAACTTCTTTCCATAACAATCATTGAAAAATGTAAACGTTACTCATGACCATGTACAACCTACCGTCTCCATGATTGTAATGTAGTTAACTTTTCCTAAACATATTTCATGATTTTTTTAAAAGTATAATTGATGTATAAAAATGATAACTATTTCCCTATTATTATTATATATATGATGGAATAATTACCTCTTTTACCATATTAAACCCACCGAAGTCATTTGGGACTTACGAACCAAATGTCGTCAAATCGTTCAAAATGAAGTTTACTAATTAAGTAATTGTATATAACATGGTAATTGATAAAATAAAAGGAATAATAAAAATAAAAAATTATATTGAGAATTTAATAATTAATATATGTTTATTATTAAGAGTGAGACTAAAGGTAATAGACTTTCTATTAAAAATACTGTTTTAAAGTATCAATTAAAACTCTTTCTCTTCCATGTCCATATTTTTAAAATTATTTTATAGATTTATTTATATAGAAATAAATGAATTATAAATTTAATTTTATGTCTCTTTAAAAGGTTTTTAAAAAGGAATATTTTACAGAACATTTTGAATTTCTCTACAAAAGATAAAACGAATGTTCTATTTTGACGTATATGATGACAATGACTTTTCCTTATTCCATGACCATTATTTGAAAATTATATTCCTTTAAAATATTTAAAATTTCTTTCAAATAAAAAACTTCTTTCCCATTTATTGGGTATTTTTTATTGAAAATGGGTTTTTAAAATAAAAGGGTTTTTTGATATCAGAAAGTGTTTTTGCATACAGGTTTAAAATAGTTTTTCAAAGGTTTTACAATGAAAATTGGTATCATAAAATGTTTTATTCATGATATTGTAATTGATAATTATATATGAGAAATGGGTTAACCCAAAACAACTTAAATGATGTGTTGATCCCCATTATAGATCACGAGTGATCCCAATATAGCTTATACAGAGGGTGAGCCCCATTATATATCATCAATGCATTGGGTAAAGTGATAGAGTTAACCGATTTGGTTTCTCCTATAAGATTATGGGAATATACTATGATGTTTATTCCATGTATGATCGTAATGTTTATTTTAAGTGTAATCACAATGGTTACTCCATGTATTCATGTGTAATTGTGATGGTTACTCTAAGTATAACCATGATGGTTATTCTATGTGTATTTGTGTGGGTTTCTCCTTATGTAAGAGTAATATGAAAATGACTCCCAAAGATTCCTAAATGTTGTATATATGATTTATATGGGTTTTAAAGGTTTTATTTGAGCATAATGAGTGTGTTTTTTTAATGTTGAAATGGTTTTTTTCATCTTTTCAAAGAATATTTAGATAAAGTTAAACGTTTCATGGGTTTTCCTGTTTTTAATGGACTAACGAATTTATTTCTTTTTATATCCCTTATTTATATCTTTGTGCTCATTTAATGTTTTAAAATGTTTTTCACAGTGATTAAGGTTGAGTAGGGACAAGGATGAAGTCAAGATCAAATTTATGTAGATATGTCATGAAAAGAAAACTTGTTATATCTTAAGAGTTTTGTTTTATGGAAAAAATGGATACTAAGTAGAAGTTTCCACTTTTTAATATATGGGATTATTATATAATAGTTATGACCTAATTATCTAAAACTCTAAACCTAAAATATCTTTAGGAATGTATGAAATTGAATTCTAGTTTATAGTCACTATAATCTATAATTCATATGGTTGGGTTTGTGAAAATATATTATAGTTTGAGCACATATAATTATCAATATAAATTTACAATTCAATGAAAATAATATCTTTACTTATATAAATTAATTAAATATATGAAAATATTGAACTTTAATTATAAAAAAATAATTATTTATAAAATTTTCATATTCAAATATATTATTAGTAGTATATGTCATCATTTATAATACTAACAATTAGCATTAATCAAATTTAATAAATGAAATTATATATATGTATATATATATATATATGTGTGTGTATGGATTTTAAAAGAATATTTATAGATATATTTGTATATATAATTTATATTTTTTAAAAAAATCTTTAATTTAAATATAAAAAATAATGAATAAAATATTTTTTAATACAGTTGATAGTAAATTTAATATATATATTTTTATTTGAAAAATTCATTAAAAATATTTTATATTTAACTAAAATATTGTTATAATATTTATAAATATAACTATATATTTATAGTAAGTGTAAATATTAAATTATTTCTATAATTTGTTTTTGAAAATATAACTAATAAATTTTAAATAAAATTTTAAATTAATAATTTTTTTTATTATGTATAATATGTATATTATATAAATTTATATAATTAGTAATTAATAATATTTATATAACAATTTTAATTCATATAAGATTTTTTATATATTACTAATTAGTTTTAGTGAATTATATATATATATTATAATAAAGTTAATATCATATGGATTTTATATAGTTAAATATACTCACATATGTGTTAAACATACCTATTACACAAACACACAAACATGTCCTAGGGTTATTTAGGCATGAACACACCCACACACCCAAATATTTATATTTGAATAATTTATATGTATAATATTACTAATATTATATACATTTATAGAATTAGTGATTATAAATATTTAAAAATATTAGTCAATATAAGAGTTTTTATATATTAAAAATTAATTTTAGTTTATTTTATATATAAATTAAAATAAGATGAATATTATTTGAATTATATATAATTGTATTTACACACGTATGTACTGAGTTCACGTACTCAAATACACACATGTCCTTGGGCTCTTCACACACACATATTTATATGTGAATACTGGAAGTCATATTTTTAAATTATTAATTAAAAATGAAACATTAAATATGTAAATAAATTTATAAAATGAACTTATATTTGGAATTGTTGTAATATTATCATTAAAGAAATTTATCTTTATAATACTAAAATTATTAATTAATATTTATATTTAAGTAATTCATATTTTAAATCTTTTTTTATGTCTATATATAAGGATTTACGAATATAAATATACATTTATATAATTAATGATATATTTAAAAAAATATATTTATTCACTAATATAAATAATATTATTTTTAATTATAATTGATAGTTAAAAATATTTTTAAAAGATCAAAAAATATATACATATACAATTAATAATATATATTTATATATTATATTTTTTAAATCTATTTAAATATAATTATTAAAATTCTTAATTTTAATTTTACAGTTTTATTATTAATAATTTTTTGTGAAAAAGATTAATATATTTACATTTTTCTTATAGTTGATAAAAAATAATATATTATTAATTTATATATATTTCTTAATAATAATAATAATTTAGTATTATTTTAAATAAAGTTAATATTAATTAGTTATATATTGAAAATAATTTTATGTAAATTGAAACATAGTTATTAATATTTTCAAATATATATATATATATAAGTATAAATTTTATAATATTAAATATTTATTTGTTTATATAATTTTGAAATGTTTATGAATATTAGTAAAAATAATTAAATACGATTATTATTAATATTTATTCATTTGAATTTAATTTTTAATATTTATCCATTTTTATTTTAATATTAATTCATTTTTAATATTTCTATAATTTATATGATTAGTATTATATATTCAATTTTTAAGTATTTTTATAATTTTTTTTGTTCACACATTATTTAATATTTATTCATTTTTTAATATTTTTTAATTTTGAATTTTTTTAAATTTATTCATTTTAAATATTTATTATGTTTTAATATTCATTAATATTTTTTCTATTTATTTGATTATTATTTATTTTTAAATTTTAAATTATTCATTTTCAATATGTTTTCAATTTATATAATAATTATTTATTCATTTTTATTTTAATATTCTTGTATTTAAATCTTTATACAATTATTATTTATTCATTTTTAATTGGTAATTGATTGCAAATATTTTTATTTAAATATAATTTTTAATATTTAGTCATTTTTATTTTAATATTTATTCATTTTTATATAAAATTTATTCATTTTTAATATTATTATAATTTATAAAATTAATATTATTTTATTTATTTTTATATGTACATATAATTTTTAATGAATAAAATTATAATTTATATAATTGGTGAATTGTTTTTAAAAATATACATTCTTTTATATAAAAAATTGTATTTTTACCTTTATAAGTGCTGATAAAGCTACCATATTAGTATTAAAGATAGTGGTAATATTAACTTGTCACATAAGGGCCAATATTTATGCGTTAAGCTTTTATTAGTGCTAAAGATACCTATATCAGTGTTAAAGTTAGCCCAGATATAATCTGAATACTTTAGGATTAACCCTTACTTATAAGGTTATTATATGTGCTAACCTTAGCACTGGTAAAAGAGGCTTTTATGATCACTTAAAGTAGCAATAATGAAATAGGGATTTATCAATGATTATTATTTAGAGCTGATAAAAGCCTCTTTTATTAGTGCTTTTTAGTAAGTAATGATAAATCCCAACTATTTTTATAAAAGATCCCTAACCATGCCACCGACCAGACATCTATTTCAATCTATTTTGGAATCCATACTCTACCACATCCCCTCAAATCATTTTATGAATGTTTCCACTTTCAAAATCAAATATATGAAATCTCCTCCCATAATGACATTTTTTAGTGATGTTTTTGTATTTGTTTTAATAGGAAATGATTCCACACTTTGTCCCACCCCTCATGAAAATCCTTTATACATTTAAATTTTTATTATTTTTTTGTTTCAATTTCTTCATGGAATGAATCAAATGGTGTTGTAGATATGAATTTATAATTGAAATTCCTTGATGGTTTGTGTTTGATTAAAGTTGTCTCAAATGAAAACATTTAAAAAGTTTTTTTTAAAACTCAAGGTTTCTTTGGGATGGTTTGAAAATTGAAGTTGGTTTTCAGTTTTTTATAATTAAGTATTTGAAGGGGAATTGTTTTTAAAGAATAAGTACATGTTTGGTTTGGGTGTATTTATAAAAAATTGAATGCATAGATTTATACTAGAATTTTTATTGAATATTAATTTGTTTTGATGAGAGGAAGTTATTTTTTGGTGTTTAAGGATTTTGTGTTATTTATTTTAATATAAAATATAGTTATTTTCAGAACTAATAGCATGAGTTGTGTAATAATGTATTTTGGATGTATTTTGGTTTTATTTTATTTTTTTAGAACTCTTTTGGTTATTACAGATGTGTTTTCTTGTTATGTTTTTCTTGAAAGTATTTATTTTGAAATAATTTTCTAATTTTTAATGGTTATATGTTGGTTTGAGTGGTATATGTATTTCAAACTTGTAATTCAAGTTTAAAACACATGTAATATGCCCAAATAGGAATATTGGGATTTGTTTTGATGAGGTTTTCAAATTAATAGTGAAATAAATAAGGTATTTATTATGAGATTAATCATAGAAAATTCATACTATTAACAATATAAATAAATGATAAGATATGGAATAAATACCACTTACTACATATAAGTATAACACTACTATAAAAATAAGAAAGGGAAGCGCCACCTTTTATCAGTGCTAAGCAAAAAGTGCTGATAAAGGTAACTCTTTATCAGTGCTAAAATTTCAGTGCTGATAAAGACACCCGTTATCAGCACTAAAAGTTTAGCGCTGATAAAGGGATCCTTTATTAGTTCTTTTCTAGCACTAATAAAACGATAGTCCCATTTTATAAAATGGGGTGCACAGTGCCCTCTATTTATCGCGCCCTCAAGCTCTGGCAGGACTGTACCCCTGCGACAACTCCCCTTCCGCAATCTCCTCTTGTGAGAGGCTACTCTGCTACCACTGCCCTACTCCGCCGCCGCTGCCCTACTCCACCAGTAGCTCTTCTCCGCCGCCGCTAGCCATACTCTGCTGCCGCTACCCTACCCTGCCGTCGCTACCCTACTATGCCACTATCCCTTCTCCATTGCCGCTATCCCTACTCCTTATCCTCCCCCTCGAACCCCTTTCGCAGATCCTCCTCCCCACGAACCCTACTTCTCCTCCTCCCCACTAGACCCTACTCCCCACGAACCCTACTTCGTGTTTTTGGGATTCCTTTTGGCAAGGTTAGATTCTAGGCTTCCCATCTTTGATCTTTGGTTATTTCTCCACTCATCCACATCCGTTTCCTTTTTTTCTTATTCTAATATTCATTACGGTGGTTTAGTTTTGTTTGGTTTGGGTTGTGTTGTGTGTTTGGGCTACGTTTTTCGGTCACATTATTTCCAAAATGCATGAAGTGATTAAATTTTTACCAAGGAAATTGTTTATTACTTATAGGGTTTTGTTAAGTTATTTTCAAGATTAAGATTATTTTAGACACTCTATTATAAATGTGAGTAGTGAGAAGGAGAAAATAGGTTTTTAATTTTTTTGATGGATTTAAGAATGGTGGCATGGGGTGATGAGGGGGTTGTGTTATTGGAGGGTCTCATAGTGATGATTTCATATGAATATAATATTTTTTAATGAATTATGAATTGGTTTTGTAGTTTATAAGTGTTTGGGTATATATGATACTTTTAGTGTGGAAGATTATCCCTTGGTATTGGTAAGTTATTTAATTTTTTGGATTAAATTTATTAATTTTGATGATTATACATGTTTAACCATTGTCATGGTAAAGTGCGCAGGAAGATAACGAGACATGGGATAGAGTTTTGTCAAATTTCAATAGCAGGAGGTGGTGATGTTTATTGTCTAGGTGTTGTGTCCTAAGGTTATGAATTGGCTAGAAGCAGTTGAGGAGGGTTTTTAATTGTAAAATATTCTAGCTCATTTATGGGTTTCCTTAGTATTGGGATTACTTTTAAGGGTGGTTTGAGAATGATGGAAAGAAAATTATGTTCAGTAAAACGTGGTTTTAGGAAGAGTTTTATTCACTAGATATAGAAGTATGAGTGTATAAAAAATATCATGGAATTCAATCAAGTTGGATACAATGTGATTTCCCTTGGGATTTACATTTGTGCATTGATGGTCTAGTTTTTAGAACACTCGGTTGATGAATAAATGAAATCCTATAATTTTTAGTCATCTTTGAGGTTAGAGATTTTAAGGAAGGTTTCAAGTTTATATTTGAGGTTTTGGTTGTAGATGATGGATTGTGATGAAGTTATCAAGAGTGGTTTTCTTGGAGATTCTTAGAAGGCTAAATATGGTTCCTTGAGTTCTGGTCCTAATGGAATTAGGAATAAGGGAGTGATGATATTTTCAAGATGTAGGGTGGGAATTATTCCCTAGGGTTAAGTATCTCAAGGTATACCATAACTATATAGTTGATCTATTTCAACAATGATGCAGTGGGGCATCAGTAGTATGAGTTCCCAATGATTCATGGTGTTTCTTGGTTTCAGTAAGTTGTAGTTTTATTTAGTCAGATGGTCATGTTTTAGTTGATAAAATTTTGGGATGTGGTGAGTTTTGTTTGAGATTCTAGGAATGATTATGTCTTAAGTTATTAACCTCATCCCTTTATTAACCAATACCCTCTTTGAATTGATACTATAAGATTTAGTGGAATTATTTTCAATGGAATTATTTATCTCTCTTTACCTTCAAATTCCTGTGAAAAATATGAATTTTATTGAGTTGATTACTGTGTTTGTCCAAATTTAATGATTCATAAGAAAAAAAAGAAGCATATTTCTATTTTACCTAAATGGATGGGAATTTTTCTAATATAAAGGTCATGATTTTGGGAAATAATTTATTTATGGTAGGTATTAATATTATGGAAGGTATTAATAGTTAGTGAGAGGAGGATTGAGAGGAGGTTTGTGTTTTGGATAGGGATGGTCGATGCGGTCCTTCTTCCTCATGTGTGAGTTTTTTAACACTAATGGATTTTTGATTATCCCTTTGTATGGGAATTTTCTTTTTTTATAGAATGGATGTAATACGTGTCTGTGGATATTAGTTACATGTTTGGGGAAGGTGAGGGGTAGTTATTGAATATCCTTCATATGTTCATGATAGAATATATGTTCACTAACCTCAATTTTATATTTCTTATGTTAATTTTGGTAAGAAAAACTATGATATTTAGGTTATTTCTCTCCCCCACGAACCCCTATGTGTTTGGAAATGCATCTACAATATTAGTTTTCTCATCAAAATTGTATCCTTGTTTTCTTTTTATTTGAGCTTGGTCACTAGTTTTGGGATTTTTAATGTGATTTTTTTATTATGAATGAGGTGGCTGGTAGGTGTGGTTAAAAGGATGTTTAATATTTTGATGCAAGGGTGGTGGGTGCTAGAACTACTGGTAAGGGGGCTGGAAAGTGTGTTGATTTTTATGGGGGGGGGGGGGTCTATCCTATTTCTGTTGATTTCAAAATCTTTATTGGAAATGGTTAGGCTCTATTAATCAATATTTTTATAAGTTTTTCTCTTGTACTATATTTAGAAGTCTTGTTTTGTGTATTTGAATCATAAATAAAAATATTTGTGATTCAAATAGGATGGATACGAATAATGATTGGATGAATTCTAATCATTTGACAATAGAGTATGAGAATGGAGTGAAAGAGTTCATCAAGTTTTCAAAGTATCACGCAAAGGATCCTTCTCAAATCCTTCGTATATGTTTACGTTGTTGTTATTCTTGACTAATTACTCTAGAGGAGTTAGAAGAACATTTGATATGTCATGTAATAGATCAGAGTTATAAATGTTGGAATAAACATAGAGAAAAAGAGAATGTAGCAACTGGATGGGATAAAACTACGTTTTATGTATCATAAATGATTACAAATATGGATAATGAAGAAGATTGTATGGAGGATGTGATTACAAATGTCAATGATGATGAAGATCATATTGAGGAAATGACAAAGATAGTAGAAGATGAATTTCGTGATTGCCCAAAATTGTTTGAGAAGTTAAAGAGTTGTGAAAAGACGCTATTATATGCTGGTTGCACTAAATATACAGTATTTTAAACTGTAATGAAGTTGTATAAATTGAAAGCAGGAAACAGATGGATTGATGTCAATTTTACGGAACTACTTTCTCTCTTGAATGACATGCTCTCAAAAGATAATGAGCTCCCAAGCCAGACATATGAAGCTAAAAGAATGCTACGCTCGATGGGTATGATTTCTGAAAGAATACATAACTTCCTGAAAGACTGTATATTGTTTTGAAAGGAGAAAAAATAACTTATATAATCCCCAAAGTTTGGTGCTTCCCAATACAAGAAATATGAATCTTTTCCTACGAAAGTTTTTTGGTACATTCCAATCATTCTATGTTTTAGGCATCTATATGGAAGTGAAGAAATTTCAAGAAAATTGTCGTGGAATAAAGAGAAAATAAATAAATATTGGAAATTACATCACCCAGCCGACTCTCCTCAATGGAATAGAATTGATCCTGTGTATCCTGAATTTGGAAATGAGCCTAGAAACCTTCATCTTGCATTATCTATAGATGGAGTGAATCCATTTGGTTTTAAAACTAGCACTCATAGTACATGACCTGTTATGTTGGTAAATTATAACTTTCCACCCTGGTTATGCATGAAATGGAAATTCATCATGTAATCTAGTCTTATATTAAGAACAAAATAACTAGGTAATGATATTGATGTTTTTTTGGCTCCTTTGATCGAGGATTTGAAGTTTTTGTGGGATTCATGTGTTATGTTGTATAATGCTTATAAAAGTGAATACTTTACATTGAGAGTGTTGTTTTATGGGAAAATAATTGATTTCCCTTCTTGTGGAAATTTGTCAGGCTATAGCATTAAAGGAACTCAAGGGTGTCCTGTGTTTGAAGAAGATACGAAATCAATTAGGTTGAAACATTCATAGAAATATGTGTTTCTTGGACATCATAGATTTCTACATCATCGGCATAAATACCGATCTTGGATGACATCATTTAATGGAAGTTCATAATAATGCACAACACTTTCTCCACTAATAGGTGATCAGCTATTTGAGAAAGTAAAATATGTGAACACTGTTTTTGGTAAACCATTTTAAAAAAACCTTACGAAAATCGGTTGAAAAAAGATATCAGTTTTTTTAATTATCATACTGGAATTTTCTGTACTTCAGACATTTTCTTTATTTTATGCATGTGAAAAATAATGTATGTGACAATGTTATCAGAACGTTGCTAAATGCCCCTAGGAAAACAAAGGATGGAATTAAGGCAAGGTTGGACAAGGTTGACATGGGAATATGAGAAGAGTTTTCTCCCATGGAGGGTGAAAAACGAATGTTCCTTCTTCCAGCTGCTTACACTCTTTCCAAGGAGGAGAGATATTAGTTTTGCAACTTCTTCAATGATGTAAAGGTTCCAAAGGTGTATTCATAAAATGTCAAGAACATTGTTTCAATGAATGACTATATGTTAAAAGGTTTGAAATCACATGACTTCCACGTTTTGATGCAAGATTTAATTCCTATAGCTTTACATTGAATTTTTCCCAAGAATGTTCGTCACACATTAACCAAACTTTGTTTTTTTTCAAATATATATGCATGAAAGATTTAGACCTGATGAAATTTACAACTATAGAGAGAGAAATTTTCATCATATTATTTGAATTAGAAATTTTCTTCCCACCATCATTATTTGATATGATGGGTCATTTTATGGTTCACTTTGTGAGAGAGATTCAACTTTTTGGTCCTGTTCACTATAGATGGATGTACCCCGTTTAATGGTATATGACAATTTTGAAAGGGTATGTCAAAAATTGAAGTCAGCCAGTGAGTTGTATTGTGGAGTGATATATTGTTGAGTAAACCATTGAATTTTTTACTGAATACTTATCTAATATGGAAAGCATTGGTCTCACGAAATCTCATCACACTAGACGCATTGAGGGTGAGGGAATTTCTGGAAGTGATGTTGTGACAATCAATATTACAGATTGGGAGTAGTCCCACCTTTATGTTTTGCATAATTTTTTGGAGGCTAATCTATATATTGAAACCCAAAAAGAAATTCTTAGGTTGTTGAATCCATCAAGGGATGAAAAGTGGATATCAAATACACACAATCACCGGTTTATAGGATGTTTTCCGGACCATATTTTTTAGGAGTTAGCAGAAAATCCGAATTCAATTTCAGAATGACTTCGATGGCTTGCCACTGAACCAAGTGTGTATGTATTATCTTACAATGGTTATGTAATTAATGGTTATAAATTCTATACATATGAACATGATGAAGACAGTACCATGAAAATTAGTGGAGTTACACTTGTGGTTGAAGTGATGCATGTTTCTGGTAGTAAGGACATAAATCAAATTTATACGAATATTTCATACTTTGGCATTATCAAACAAATATGGGAGTTGGATTATATGATATTCCAATTGCCGATTTTTCAATTCAAATGGGTTGATAACAATAGTGGTGTTAAAATAAATGAATTGGGATTTTTAAAAGTTGATTTTAGTAAATAAGGCTACAAAGACGAATAATCGATAATGGCATCACAAGCAGTACAAGTATTTTATGTTCAATATCCCGCCAAAAAATATGGTCAATTGTTCCGTTATCATCCAAAACTACTGAAGGGTCCGATGAAAATTCAATTGAGGATGATCCTTTCAGTGTTATTTCAAAATCATTTCGCAGTGGTACCAATGTAGATAATGTTTTTTTATGTTATAGGAGACCACAATTATGGGATTTGGATAATCGATAGAGGTATCAAATCCCTTCAGCCGTTGAAAAAAATAAAGAGAGTTCAATAAATCGGTTATATTTTGTTTGTAATATAGATCTTATTATCTCATGTTATTATCTTATCATTACTGAATTTATGTAATCTAAATTAACTATTCAACAACTTTTGCAGATAATGACTTCTGCACATTCTAGTGCTCCTAATCTCAAGGCTAAACAAGTCTCTTAAGCAGCTGCTGCTGCTGCTCATAGTGCAGAGCAACAAAAAGTTTATGAACCTATTGCTGCTCCTAGTGTTGAGGTCCAACAAACATTAGCACATTCCATTTCTACCATTTTAGATGAACATATAGATGATGTTTATATTGATGAAATGGTTAGGGATGAAGGACCGACGTCGCAGACAACATATGTGCATCGAAGTTTGACGGTGTTAACCAGAGTTCTTAAGGAGAAAAGAAAAGGCATCAAATTTGATGTCGGATGGAATACACGAGGCCAACGTGTGAATCCCAATAAGGCTATGTTTAGTGGTTACATTGGAATTGTCACTTGACAACGCATACCTATTGACATAGATTCATGGAACCATGTTTTGTCTGGGATGATAGTTGTGATCTGGGATGAAATTACGGTAACATTATGATATTATTTCTTTAATTTACTAGAAAATAAAATAATGAAACATTTTCTTACTCTTCTCAATCTCTTTCAGAGTACATTTATCATAGATGATTCACATAAGAATTTTTTACTAAGGATTGTAGGAAGGATTCATCGAGGTTTTCACACTATTTTAATAAAAATGTCACCTAAAATATTCAAAAGGTAAAATAAACAAACACCCACCCCTTGTCTACGCTCACCTGATATCCCAAGAAGCATGGGATGCATTTATTGGACAACGTGGAGATGAGAAGTTTCAGGTACATTTTTAATGATAATAAATTGTTTGAGGATACGTGTATTCATCACTTTGATTGTCAATATTTAATTTATGAAATAATAACTCAGTACTGAAAATAAGGAATGTGAATCAAAACCAACATACACCTATCGTAAATCAATAATGGGGTACACTTCACTAGAAAAGAAAATGGTACTTATTCTAAATTTATAGTAATATTGTTAGGTGCCAAAAAACAACATCATAATTATCTTTATATATTTATATGTAGATTGATGAGTCTAAAGCCAAAGAAACTTCCCTCTAACTTCATGTGATATGGAAGGAGGAACGTGTGAATAAGTAAGGGAATCTAGTAGATGAAATCACAAAAAAAGTGTGGGAAATATGTGTAAGTATGACATGATAAAATTTTTTGTTTTAAATTGATATTAAATAATAATAATTACTTATTTCCCTATATCTGACAGTCACAAAAATTAGATACTCTAGTAGCAAATGTAGACCTTTTATCGATGGCTTTGAAGTGGCCAGAATAATACGGTCGTGTCATAGGTGCACAGTTTGGGGTGACACCCTGAGTATATTTTGAAAAAAACAAACAGATGATAGAAATGAAGAAATGAAACAAATGAGCGAAAGACTAGAAACTCTTGAAGAACAGTTTCAATGGCAGGGAGAGTTGCTAGCAACTTTTATGGATGGGAATTAAGGAGAAGACACAACTTAGGAACAACCAGCGCATGAATATCCCACACCACCCCCACCAGCTTTGTGGCGAGCCATTCCCATTAAAGAGCTGTCTTAGCTGTGGTAATCAATATTCTAATAATTGTTCCCATGAAATGTGAATCAGACAAATAATGATACTTTTCCTGTATTGATATTCTACAGGGTGATACTGACTATGATTTATATTTGTCAACACCCACCTATCACCTTGTAGAAAGGGATACAGTGTTCAACATCCCAGAGGACAAGATACATAATAGAACACTTCCAAAAGATTATCTGAAAGTGATTATTACTGTATCTCATGAGAAAAATGAATCCCTAACTATTCCACTTGATGAAGATGATATTCATACGGTCGAAAAGGCTATTGGGACATTCATTTCATGGATTTAACAACTTGTAAGAGTACATGTATACAAAGAGGTATTTATTTCAATTTTTTTCAATATAAACATTTAACAAGTAATGAAAAAAGGTCTGAACCAATGAATTTTATTATAGACGGAGAAAGGGAAGGAGTGACAAGAAATTTGGGCTTAAAAGCATCTAAAAGATCGACCAACTGATCCCAAATTGCTACTAAAAGCACAATAACACCGCCTATTCTCTATCCACATTTACTATCATTAAAGACTCATGTGGATATGATGCTAAAAAGTGGTAGTAGTCATATAGTGGTTTTTGAAAAGAATATATACGGAGAGAAAATTCAAGATTTTGTTGCTGCTAAAAATGTAAATGAGATCCTCGAATACGGTTGGCTAGACGTCATAGTTTTAAATTTATATATGAGGTATGTTTTCATGAATTGATTTTCTAAAAGCTGATATAATGCACTAATTATGACTAAATTCATTTTATATTATTGGCAGGCGTATATATGAAAAATCGTTGAAGGAATTTTCCCATGAACCAAAATTCGGACTTTTTAGTCCTCATACCACATCAACACAACTAACGAAATTAGATCCATCAAAAAGAGATGAAATAGTGAAATGCTTGATGAAAACATTTGAAATCAAGATTACAGATAACAGACTCTTCCTAATAGAAACCATGCAGGGGTAAAACTATATGATTAAAGCATATCAATTATGTTTTCACTTATTTTATTACTTATTCCTTTTTGTGTTTTTAGGAAACATTGGCTGTTAATTGAGGTGAACTTGGATACTCCAAAGATTTATTTTTTGGATTCAATAAAAGGATATCCAACAAACCGACCACACATTATGGTGTTTGTGAATCTGTAAGACGCTACATCCTACATATTAGGTCTAAACATCAAGTAATATAGTTTATATTATCTTTTACGGAGGATTCTGTTATGATAGGGTGGTGTATCAATATCATCTAAAAAAGGAAAGAGGATATGGGCTAAGCATAAGGAGGCAAGAAAGTACTACGTCTGGACAAATGTAAGGGTATATATAATAAGATTTTACTATCCAAACACATATCAAAATAAGTTACTTATTATCCTAATGATAAAAGTTTTTGAAGTGTCCAAAACAAACAAACGATAATGATTACGGTTATTATGTTTGTAAATTTATGAGAGTGATCATTTTCCATCAACAAACTAGCATCCCTAAAGAGGTATTTTAAAAAACAACTACTATTTTATTTAAATTATTTATTAATTCCTTATTTATATATTTTTTAGTACTAATATGACTGTCTAAAAGCCTATTAGTCACCATAAGATATATATTTATTCAGAAATGAGTGGGCCGCATACCTGATGGAATACTGTTCACAAATAGCATGAAGATCCGACTTGGGGACATGTATAATTGGCGGTAATTTTTGAGAGAGGTTAAGGAGATCAAAAGATGAAACATTGTCATATGTAAATGTTCATAGGAAAATTGTAATTGTTATTAAATAAAACATCATTTATCCAATGAGTCATTTTTTCCATTTTAACAGATGAAATGCAACAGTAGCATGCAAGAATGATGAACCACTTTTCTTTGGGTTTTGGATAAGAAAAACCAGTAAAATATAAAAAATACATTCATATATAACCAAATGCATTCGGATTGTGTTGATACTTTAGGAGAACAATACATGGGTCATTTTTGACGTTTAAAAGTCAACCCCGCCTCAATCTGAGGCACGGTGTGACCAGTATCACTCAATGTGTCTCTCTTTTGTTTAAAATGGAAAAACGTTTAAGTGAAAACAACAATTGACATACAGAAAAATGACCAAAGGCATTTAGATTGTGTTGATAATTTATGAGAACGATCCAAGGGTCATGTGTGACGTGTACGAGTCAACCCTGCCTCAATACGAGGTATGGTGTGGCCAGTATTACTCAATGCGTCTTTCTTTTGTTTAAATTGGACATAATTTTAAGTGAAAACAACAACTGACATACAGAAATCCAACCAAATGCATTATTATTGTGTTGATACTTTAGGATAACTATCAATGGGTCATTTGTGACATGTACGAGTCAACCCTACCACAATCTGAGGCACCATGTGGGCGGTATCACTAATGGTGTCTCTCTTTTGTTTAAAATGGACAGAATTTTAAGTGAAAACAACAACTGACGTACGTCAATATAACAAAATGCATTTGGATTGTGTTAATGATTTATGAGAACATTACATGGATAATTTGTGATGTGTACGAGTCAACCCCGCCTCAATCCGAGGCCTGTTGTGACTGGTATCACTCAAAGTGTCTCTCTTTTGTTTTAAATGGACAAAAAACAATAACTTACATACTGAAATCCAACAAAACGCATTAATATTGTGTTGATACTTTAGTATAATGATACATGCGTCAATTTTGACATTTACTAGTTAACCTAACCTCAATTCGAGTCACGGTGTGGTCGGTATCACTAAAAGTGTCTCTCTTTTGTTTAAAATGGACAGAAATTTAAGTTAAAACAACAACTAACGTACCGAAAACCAACCAAACGATTTTTTATCGGGTTTATACTTAAGTATAAAGATACATGGGTCATGTGTGATGTGTATGAGTCAACCATACCTCAATATGTGGCTCGGTGTGGCCGGTATCACTCAAAGTGTCTCTCTGTTGTTTAAAATGCAGATACTTTTAAGTGAAAACAACAACTGACATACACAAATCTGACCAAACACATTCAGATTGTGTTGATACTTTAGTATAACTATCCATGGGTCATTTTTGACATGTAATTTTAAACAACACCACAATCCGAGGCATGGTATGATCGGTATTACTCAAAGTGGCTCTCTTTTGTTTAAAATGGACAAAATTTTAAGTGAAAACAACAATTGACGTATGAAAAACCAAAAAATGCATTAATATTGTGTTTATAATTTATAAGGACGATCCATGTGTCATTTGTGACATGTAAGAGTCAACCCTGCCTCAATCCGAGGCACAGTGAGGCCGATATCACTCAAAGTGTCTCTCTTTTGTTTAAAATTGACTGAATTTCAAGTGAAACCAACAACTAACGTACGGAAATAAGACCAAATGCATTTATATTGTGTTGATACTTTATTATAACAATCCATGAGTCATTTTGGATGTGTAAGAGTCAACCTCGCCTCAATATGAGGCATGGTGTGGCCGTTATTACTCAAAGTGTCTCTCTTTTGTTTAAAATGGACAGAATGATAAGTGAAAACAACAAATGACATACGGAAAACTGAACAAAAACTTTTTTATTGTGTTGATAATTTATTAGAACTATCCATGGGTCATTTTTGGTGTGTAAGAGTCAACCCCACCACAATATGATTCACATTGTGGCCGGTATCACTCAAAGTGTCTCTCTTCTGTTTAAAATGGACAGAATTTTAAGGGAAAACAACAACTGACGTAAAAAAATCTGACTAATTTCATTAGTATTGTATTGATACGTTACAATAAAGATCCATGGATCATGTATGAGGTGTAAAAGTGAACCCATATTCAATCCGAGGCACGGTGTGGCCAGTATCACTCAAAGTGTCTTTCTTTTGTTATAAATGGATAGAATTTTAAGTGAAAACAACAAATGACGTATGAAAATCCAACCAAATGCATTAGAATTGTGTTTATACTTTATGATAATGATACATGGGTCATTTCTGATGTTTAAAATTCAACCTTGCCTCAATCTGGGGCACGGTGTGGCTGGAATCACTCAAAGTGTCTCTCTTTTGTTTAAAATGGACAGAATTTTAAGTGAAAATAACAAATGATGTTTGAAAAATTGACCAAACGCATTCAGATTATGTTTATACATTAGGATAATGATCCATGGGTCATGTGTTATGTTTAAGAGAAAACACTTCCACAATCCGAGTAATGGTGAAGTCGGTATCACTCAAAGTGTCCCTTTTTTGTTTAAAATGGATATAATTTTAAGTGAAAACAACAACTGACGTACATAAATATGACCAAACGCATCAGGATTGTATTGGTAAATTTTTATAACGATCCATGGGTCATGTGTGATGTGTAAGAGTCAAAAAGGACTCAATATGAGGCATGGTGTGGCTGGTATCACTCAAAGTGTCTCTCTTTTGTTTAAAATGCACAGAATTTTAAGTGAAAACAACAACAGATGTACGGAAATATGACCAAAAACATTCAGATTGTGTTGATACATTAGGATAATGATACATGGATCATTTTTGATGTGTATGAGTCAACCTCACATCAATTAAAGGCATGGTGTGGCCGATATCACTCAAAGTGTCTCTCTTTTGTTTAAAATGGACAGAATTTTAAGTGAAAACAACAACTGGAGTACAGAAAACTGACCAAATGCATTCAGATTAAGTTGATACTTTAGGAGAAAAATACATGGGTCATGTGTGATCTATACGAGTCAACCCCACCTTGATTCAAGTCATGGTGTGGTAGGTATCACTCAAAGTGTCTCTCTTTTGTTTAAAATGGATAGAATTTTAAGTGAAAACAACAACTGAACATATGGAAATCTGACCAAATGCATTTGGATTGTGTTTATACTTTTGGAGAAAGATACATGGGTCTTTTTTGAGGCATACAAGTTAACACCTCCTCAATTCGAGGCATGGTGTGGCCGATATCAGTTAAAGTGTCTCTCTTTTATTTAAAATGGATAGAATTTTAAGTGAAAACAACAAATGACGTACGGAAAATCCCCTTCCTACCATACACACGAAAAGCATTCATTTTTCCCTAAAGAAGAACATACTATTGAAATTAACACTATTCCAAAACCATTTTAAAAATACCAATGATCTTAAAATCCATGAAATTTATTCCATTAAAACCATTAAAGCCCCCACCCCCTGGACAACACCCCACCCCCTGGACACCCCCATGGACAGCCCCCCACCACCCTAGACACCTCCCCAACCCCCGGGAGGCCCCCACCCCTAGATTCCCCCACCCCTCCTAGACACCATCCCACCACCTGGACACCCCCATCCCCATGGACAGCCACCCCACCCCCTTGGACACCACCCACCCCCCTTGGACAGCCCCCAACCCCTTAGACCGCCCCACCCACCTAGACACCACCCCACCCCCTGGACACCCCCACCCCTGGACACCACCCACCCACCTAGAAAGCCCCCACACCCTAGACACCCCCATGGACACCCCACAACCCCTGGACGACCCTCACCCCCTAGACACCCCACCCCTCCTAGACACCACCCCACCACCTGGACACCCCGCTAGACACCCCCACCCCCATGGATAGCCACCCCCACCCCCTGGACACCACCCCACCTCCCTTGAACAGCACCCAACCCCCTGGACCGCCCTCACCCCCTGGACACCACCCCACCCCCTGGACACCCCCACCCCTTGGACACCCCCACCCCATGGAAAGCTCCCCCAACCCCTTGGACACCACAACACCCCACCTGGACACCCCTATAGACAACCCCACCACCTTGGACAGCCCCCCTGGACACCCACAATCCCCTGGACGACCCCCACCCCTCCTAAACACCACCCCACCACCTGGACACCCCCACCCCCATGTACATCCACCCCTCCCCTGGACACAACCCACCCACTAGGGGAACCCCTAACCCCTGGACCGCCCCCCTGGACACCACCCCACCCCCTAGACAGCCCCACCCCCTGGACAACCCCACCCCTAGATACCCCCATCCCCTAGAAAGACCCCAACCCCCATGACACCACCCCACCCCCTGGACACCACTATGGAAATCCCCCCTCACCACCCTGGACAACCCCCACCCCCATGTACACCCCCATCCCCCCGGACACCCCCACCCCCTGGATACCCCCTACCCCCTTGGACAGCCACCCCAAACCCCTGAACAACCCCCAACCCCCTGAATTCTAAATTGAATTCTCTATGTATTTAATTAACTTATGAATTATGTGTTAATGATGTATGGGTATACTTGTTGTGTGTGTATACTTTATGTAATTACATTATGAATTATGTGTTAATTTTTATGGGTATGCTTGTTGATGTGCTGATTTTTTTGCAGGTCTTATTTGGGTGTGCCGCTATAGAATTTTATGTTACAGCAGGAAGGGCATTTATCATATCTTTTTTAGAGATGATAAAGGTACCCTTTATCAGCGCATTTTTTGCATTGATAAAGGCTCCCTTTATTAGCACTGGGCTTTACAACACTTTTTTGGCACTGTTAAAGCCCGTTTTGAGCGCTGATAAAGCCCATTTTTGTAGTATTGTAAAAACCAAAGATTCTTATCAAAATATGTTTTCTACATTTTAAACTTAATTTACAAAATAAAAAATAATTTTTCTAAAGAAAATATTCCATATCAGGTTAAGGTATACCCATTTTGACCATATTTAAAGAGAGGAAAGATTTAAACTTTAGGTATTTACTATATAAATTAAATCCATTTAGTATGGGGTGGAAAATTAGTTTTAAATAAAACATCTTAAATAAATAATTTTCCCTGGATATGGCTCTACTAATAACAATAATAAAATTTATGTATTTATTTAAAAAGAATCCATACTCAAATCCTTATGAAAATAATCACCTTTAGTATTTCTAATGTTTTAAGTATAGTTTAGGAAAACATCCTAGTTAATAAAACCAAGTAGATTTAAGAATGAAATCATTAGTTTTCACTTGGTCAAACCCAACCATGATCTCATCACATAATAAATTCTTACCCAAGGTTAAGCATTGTTCATTTACTTATAATTCAATCATGTTTTAGTGGAATGAATTTAATTAATTTATAAGGCATAAAAAAGTAAAAACTGAAATCTTAACCAGGTTTAAGTATTGTTCCATGACTTATAATTCATTTAGGTTTTATTATAATTAAATGACATACTTTTTAATGCATAAAAAGTACAAAAATGCATGCTTAACTAAGACACATTCATACTATTTAAATTCTATCATTATAAATTAAATTCATGTTTAATAAAAGGACTCAAGATAACAAAAATACAAATATGAATCAAATATTAATTTCCTATCTTAAAAGGGCCTTGAACATTTAAACATTTGATTTAATTAATCAAAATAAATCCAAGGGGCATTACCCGAATGTGTAAAAAAACCTTACTTTACGAATATTAAAACCATTTAGAGCGGTATAAAATTTATAAGCATAGAAAACTATAAATGGAAGCATATAAACAACTAAATAACACCAAATCACACACCAAGTTCAAGGATCCTAGAATACTAAAATTAGAAAATATGATTAATGGACATTACATAAGAAACTAAGAATAAACGCATAATGAAAACAAGTTATTCCTTGAAAATAATACTTTAAAAAAAATGCTAAAATCCATATAAGAACATGAAAGGATATAATTACCCACTAAAAAAACAAACCATTATCATATTCTAGAATTTATTTATTCAAGTTAAACGTTAACATGAACAATAAAAAGTTTACCAAAAACCAACCTTTCATAAGGTAATAAGTTTAATGAAAGAAAGTATAAATAAAAAACCATCACATATGTTCATATAAAATTCAATTTAAAACCATTAACATGAAGTGTCAAAATATTGATGACAAATATCCCATTCAAATTCCATTATTATTATTTTTAAATCAAGTGGGATGTGCTAATCATTTACCATATAAATGTATTATAATTTATAATTATATTTTTAAATCAATGATTTATATAATTTACACATGTAAAAAATGATACATTACAGGAATACCTTTTGTGCATTTATTTATTTTTTGTTAAATATGAATATTTTTAAACCAAATAGAATGCATATGAATCAAAAATGAATGGAGCTAATTATATAAAAAAAGAGCATGCATAAAAGGTTAATGAGTTCATTAAGCTTGCAACAGAGTGTGGAAATGAACCTTCTCAAATCATTTTTCATTGTTTAAATTATTTTTATTTAAGATAATTTTTTCTAGATGAGTTGGAAGAACACTTGATATATTATGGAATATATTGAAGTTATAAATGTTAGACTAATCATAAATAATAATTTAATGAAACTAGTGACTGGGATAACACAAGGATTTATAGATTATTTGATATGGGTACAACTATAAATGATGATGGAGATCATATTAAGGTAATGTGATGAACCCAACCTAAATACACTCTCAAACTATTAACCGACAAAAATATTCACATACCTAAAGGGCGTTCCCAATCCCTATTGGTTGATGACCAGTAACTAGTCATCAAATAACAAAAAGAGGGAGTGATTTCTCCCAACAGGAAGTGGAAAAATGGCATATATACATAAAAAAAGAGAGAGAAATAGTGGAAGAAATAAATATATTCCATAAATGGAAGAAAATAGTAAAAACTACATAATAAAGAATTAGTAAAAATTACCAAGGGACAAGTCCAAAAACAAAGGAAAATGTAACAAAAACCACCCCAATAGTCTTTGTGTGACAATATGGGAAAACTCCCAACATCTCTTCACTAGCTACCCAAAACCAGTTGACATAAAATCTCACTGCCTCACTATGGTGCCTTGCCTTTTCCTGTATTGAAAGACATAATAAGGTATACACACCACAGAAGTTGTGCACATGGTATGAGATAATGACCTCAGTAGGATCCCACCCAAGTGTTCCATAACAAGTCTCTATAAAAATAATCTAAGAATGCTCAAATGTAAATAAAACAAGGCATGGTATATAGTTTACTTATTTTTATATCAAAATCATGGAAAAAAATTTAATTTCCCCCTTTTACATATTTCCAAATAAATCCATGTAAAACAATTTCAAAAAATTTTATATGCATATATCAAATCAGATATGTCAAATCAAATCATGTATCACATCTACTATCAAATCCATGATAGTACAAAAAAATAGTATAGGTCAAAAGCACTAGTAACATCATGCCAAGGATTAATATAGGTCAGAATAGCTAGGACACTTGTACCCCCAAAATATAAAATCACACATTCATAAATCCCCTAGACATATGTATTTAATCATGATAGTATAGGAACACCACATAAAGTTAACCTACCTATAGTGTTTACCAAGTCCCTAGAACAACATGCCTAGAGAGAAGAGGAACACCCCATGAGTGAACCCCATAACAATGTAAACCGATGAGGCTTATTAATACACCTTCCACCTAAGAACCCAATGCTTCCCATATGATCTATTTTCTAAAGATATTTATCAAACTATTTCATATTTTTTTTTGAAAACCATTTTTGAAAACCATTTTACAATGTTTTGAAATCCCTTTTCATTTTACAAAATCATGGAAAAACCATATTTTATCAAAAACCCATTTCCCTACACACAAATAAAATCATTAAATAATTCCATTTAATTTATAATACAATTCATTTCATCTCAGCTGGAAACAGATCCTTCCCAGCTGAGGCTTCTCCAAATGACCTCTTCGTGGGGAGGGGGGTTCCTGGGTGTGGAGGGTTAGAAATGGAAACTCATGTGAATTAACTTTTATACATATAACATAGAAATTATGTTCATCCATCATAGGCTAGAGATGGAACCACCCACCTCAAACTTAGGGTTTCACATGCCCGTAATGAGGTCCACTAATAATAAGAACAAAACAATGATAAAGGAGGCCCTAGAATCAATATAAACATATAAGAATTGATTCAATTTAGATAAAGGGTTAGTGAAGAGGATGAAACAACCTATACCTAAAGAAACCTACATGTAACACCACAACCAAAAAAAGGGTTAGCCTTTTGGAGGAAGATCACATGAAAAATCTTGAAATAATCAAGAAGAATCATTATCTAAAATCAACAGATATGAAAATGAAATTCAATGAAACTTCCACAATCAAAGGAAACAAAGAAAAATAAAGGATTAATCATCCAAAAAAATTCATCGTAACTGCAATAATGATCAATCAATAAAAAAATACAGAAGGGTCGAAGGTCTCCAAAATTACCCGTGAGAGCCTATAGGTAAAGAGGGAGAAGGGATGTAATGAATGAAATAAGAAATCATCCATGTAACACCCTAAAATACCAAATCTTTATTATTACATGAATTTTATTACCATTACACATCATGTAATCCATGAAGCTCAAGTATGATGGAAACCCCACCACCTTTTTATTAAAAACTGAAATTTTACCATTACACACCATGTACCTTTTACACGATGTGAAATTATCTCATACTACATACCAAGTTCATTGAATCTTCATGGAGACCAACTACATGAAATGTAAACTAATTACACAGTGTGTAATCTCCCAGCAGACTATAAAAATAGTAGATTCTTAGATGAAAACCCAAACCACCTCAGGAATTCTCCATACATGGGGAGAACCCAACTATTCCATTATAGGTTTATTCCTGGATTCCATTAATTCAAACAACATAAACCCATTAAAGTTATAAATTTTTCCCATAAAATGATCTCCCGCCTTTAGGGTCCTAATAAGAATAAATTAAAGAGGAAAACTAATAAAGAGAAGCGAGATACCTAAAAGACATTAAAAAGATGTTACAAACTCCCCAACCTAGGAATTTTCATAATTAGGAATTCATATGGAAGAATGAAGTCTGGTAAATATGTGGGGCCACTATTCCCTCATCAGTGAATCACACTCCTAAGTCACAAGAGAATCCAACTTGTGTCTCCATAATAATCTGAACAACGAAATCGACTTCCCATATGAGGATTTCACTTTAGAGTCAATGATATCTACTGGATGCTCTGTAATAGAAGAATCTAGATCTAACTCAACCTCTTCCCATATTAGAACATGAGAAGGATAAATATGGTATTTACTAAGATTAGATATGTATAAAACATCATAAATACCTATCAATTTAATAGGAAATGTCAACCAATAATCAACACGACCAATACTTTTAGTGACTTAAAATGGTCTGAAAAATATCAGATCTAACATTCCTTATTTTGCAAGCTAATGGTGACCCAACTGAGGGTAAAATTTCACGAAAACTAGGTTACCTATGGAAAGATCCAAAGGATGAAGCTACTGATATGTATAATATTTCCTTTGAATCTGAGCTATAACCAGATTCCAATTTATATCCCCAATCCATTCATACATCTCTTGAACCAAACATAGTCCCACAGAAGAGGCTTCTCCCACCTCTTCCCCATAAACATGTGACTTGAACGAGTGAACTAAAAATAATCAAAATAATCCATTCTAATAGAATAATGATAATCGATGTTATATTAAAAATTAACTAGTACTAGATGGCTATTCCAAGATCCACCAAAATACAAGACCCAATCATAATGCATATCCTCCAGGATTTGAATATCCACTCCATCTGATCATCTTTCTGTGGATGGTAAGTTGTACTCAACCTGACCTAAGTCACCATATCCTCTTTGAGACTCTTTAAAAAAATTGAAGTAAACCTAGGATCCATATCTAATACAATGGTATATGGAAACCCATGTAACCTCAAAATCTACTACACATGCAGCTCACCCATATCTTAAACTTTAGTACTATCCCTAATCGAAATGAAATGATCTGACTATATCAACTGATCAAACACCAACCGTATCACATTCCTTCCCCATGGATTCCATGTTAATCCAACTAAAAATACTCATCCCATTTCCGAAACATCATTGGAAGAGGTTGAATCAAACCACAAGGTTTTAGATGTTGGGCCTTTATCTATTGGTAGGTGCAACAATGGGACACATAATTATAAATTTCATGCTTTATACCCGGCCACCAGAATCCCCATATTATGTCATAATACATCTTAGTATATCTCAGATGAACAATCCCTGAATAATATGAAAATAACATAGAACTAAGATCCTCACTAATTATAGGATAAAAAAGTGGTCCCAAAAAATGAGTATACTATTTAAAGAGAGAGAGACCAATTAGAAACAGTCTCCCCACAATATAGGGTTTCTAAAATTCCTCTTATCTCATCATCATGCTGCTGATTTTTCATAATAGACTAAAGGATAGATTATGATATCTAAAAAATAGACAAACCATACCTAAAATATCTTCCTAATCATCTAGATGATATTGAGAAAAAATGCCTATAAGGTTTCATTCTTACTTCGATTCCAAAACTGAATATGATGGAACTTTCCTACTGAGAAGATCTAAAAAGATATTCCCCTTCCCTGGGGTATAAGTGATATAAAATTCAAATATCTAAAGGTATTCCAACCACTACCTATTTTTAATATTCAATTATTTATGATAAAAAATATATATCAAACTCTTGTGGTAAAAAAAGACTATGAACTTCTCCCTAAAAAGATAGTGCCACCAACACTTAAGTACATGAATAACTAAGACAATCTCTAAATCATGATAAAGTTAATTCTTCTCACACTGTTGAAGATGAAAAGATATGTAAGCTCCCACATGATTATCCTGCATGAGCACACAACCCAAACTAGTTCTAGAATAATAATTGAAAACCACATATTCCTTATTGGGCTCAGGTTAGATTAAAATTGGAGAAGATGTCATAAGTCATTTCAACTCATCAAAAGAATACTAACATTTTACATCCCATATAAATTTTACCCCTTTTCTAGTAAGAGTAGTCAAATGTGACACCAACTTTGAGAAATTTCTAATGAACTATTGATAATATCTAGCAAGACCAAGGAATCTATGAGTCTCAAATTCATTTCATGGGTTTTACCATGAAAAAACAGTCTTCACCTTCTTAGGATCAACTGATAATCTATGTCCAGAAATCAATTTCCCTAATAAATTAACTTCTTGAATCCAAAAATGTTATTTAAAAATATTTCCATATAAATAGTGAATTCTTAGTATTTCTAGAACCAAACCCAAATAGTGTTTTTCTATACTCTGAAATATTAAATACACCAAAATATCATCCAAAAACACTGGCACAAAAAGGTTGATACACTGATGGAATATCTGATTCATCAAATATATTAAAAATATTATATATATAATTAGACCAAAAAGAATCACAAGATATTCAAAATGATGATACCTATTCTGGAAAGCCATATTTGGTATACGAGACTCCCAAACTATGAGCTGATGATAACCTGACTGAAGATCGATCTTCTAAAACCACTTTGACCCCTTTAACAGATCAAACAAACCATCCACATGAGGAAAATGATACCTATTCTTAACCATCACACAATTCAAAATCTAATAGTCCACATATAATCAGAGTGAACCGTATTCATTCTTGGAAAAGAGCACCAAGGATACCCAAGGTGAAACACTAGGGTGAAAAAAACCATTCTCTATTATATCTTCTAACTGAATCTTGAGCTCTTTTAACTCTATTTTTTCCATATGATAATAATGTATCAAAATCAGTTGTGTAGTTGGAACTAAGACAATCCTAAAATCTAACTCCCTCTTTAGAAGAATCATGGATAATTCTTCTAGGAAAATGTGATAAAAATCCTGAACAATAGTGGGAAGATTAAAAATATAGGAAAAATTATTAGGATCCACTACTACAATAGAAAACAGTTCCCTAAGATCTATGTAGGAAGGTCCTGCATGACCAGACCTTAGATCACACTCTATCTGAAACACCCATGATCTCCCATCAACCACAATAAAGGAAACACAACGATGATAAAAATAAACATTATAATGATGCAGAAAATCCAATCCATATCAATGAAGATGTTAAAAAACCCAATTTTATAAAAATAAAATCCTATACTAACTCTATATCAGCTATCAATAGCACACAAGAACACTAAAAACCCTGCTCTTTCCTCTTCCCAAGAGTTTTCGATAACTCCATGATAAAGGACGTGATCTCTATTGGATGTTAAAGCAAATAGAAAAATGAAAATATATAGAAAACTTAGAAGAACTAATATCAAATAAATAAATCACTATAGAATATGCAATAAAGATGGTACCACTCACCGTCACTAGGCCCGTTTCTACCTCCAATGGAAACTCATATACTATGTGAAGGTGCTTCACTCCTGAGGCCTATAGATTGCACTCTATAGTTTTTGAATCATTTGACTATGCCATAGTAGCCTTTGGAGCTGACAATCGCTGACTATATCAATGAGTTGACATAGCCTAATATAAATGCTTTAGATGATCATAACATCCAAAACTATTGGACATCTTTGTAAGTGAATAACAAGAATGCCTGGTGTATCCATCCATTCCACACTAATAGCAAGTCATGGGAACACTACTAGGTGTAACTGAAGCTGTATATGAGGAATGTCATTCGGCACCACCCCCACCACACCACTGATGATCTTGCCACATATTCTTTTTTCCTTGTTGAACTACTGAAGCTTCCACTAGGTGGAAGAGAAGTTGAAAAATATCCAAAATTTTCTGCCATGTTCATCTCTTCCATAATAGAACTTCCCATTATCTTTATATAGGTTGAAAGCTTTAGCATAAATACCTATGATCTGATATCTAGTGGAAAACCCTGCATGTACTTTTGAGAATTTAGTTGGTCATTATTTTCCACCTCTGGAGAAAAATGAACCAGCTTATCCAATTGATTTGTTTACACTGAAACAGAATGATCTCATTACTTAGAATAGAAGAACTCCATAGACTTCACTATCATCAGTGACTCTAGAAAAAACTACTAGAAGAAAAGAGACTTAAAACCCTTCCAGTCCAATACCACATGCTTATCCACCTATACCATGGAATCCCACTATCGCTTGCTAGGACCCTCAAGTCTAAATGTCACGCACTTCACCATGATACTCTCATGTGAATCCAAGAATTCAAAAATATGATCGATCTTACCAAGACAATAATCTTCATCTTGAGGTTAATTCATACCATTACATGATGGTGGATTCTCATAAAAGAACTCTCATGATCTATCTCTATCTCCTATATCTCTGGGTTGTACCTCATTGATGACGTTATACACTTGAGATATATTCTGGTCGAAAACTCGAACTTCCCTCACAATAACCTTGATAAAATTATGATCTATGGGTGGATTCCCTTGAGGATAATTCACTATACCCTCCAGATGAACCCATGGAAGATGTCTTATAGGCATACCGATGCACATCGAAATAGAATAAATTACCAGACAATAAGATAATCTTAGTTCAAACCTAAAAACCATAAGAAAAAATTGAGAATAAGGTTAATAAATTTAAATAGGAGACGTAGATCACAAAATCCCATGGTAAATTGAGACTCATCATGAAATGTAATGGCCATACACTCACCTTAATCTACCTATCAAGTCACAAAAATACTATCTTCATTCTACCAAACATCTAAAGATAAGGAAATTTGAGCAAAAACCAACTCTAATGCCAAACTATGAAAAACTCGACTCAGATACCCTCTCAAATTGGTACTCAACCCAAATTTTCATATACCCTAAGGGTGTTCTCGATACCCATGATCTAGTGATTAGAACCCAAGCATCAAACAAAAACCCTAGGGAATGATATCACCCACCCCGAAGTAGACAACATGGATTATATACATACACACCAATGGGAAATAGTGGAAGTTATAAATATATTCCATAACTGAAATAAAATAGTGTAAACTGCACAAATCAAAAGTATGAATAATATCTAAGTGACGAGTCCAATAGTAAAGGACAACATAAAAAAACAACCACTCTAACTGTCTCCATATGATATCATGAGAAAACTCCCACCATCTCACCACCAGCTACCCAAATCCACCTAACAGAAAACCTCACCATATCACTATAATGACTTTCCTATCCCTGAATTGAAATACATAACAAGGTTTACACACTGCCAAAGGGGTGCATATGGTGTGATCTAACATGATCAGTAGGACCCCACCCAGGTGTTTCATAACAAGTCTCTTTACAAATAATCTAATCATGCTAAACTTTAAAGAAAACATGTTGTGATATATAATTTAGCATTTTTTATATCAGATGCATGGAAAAAATTAATTTTCCTTTTTTCCATATTTCTAAATAAACCCATGTAAAACATTTTCAATGCATTTCATTTACATATATCAAATTATATATATATCAAATCAAAGAAAAGAATGTATCACATATACTATCAAATATAGGGAATTACAATAAAAGTAGTACAATCAAAAAAGAAAAGGTAACATGAAACCAAGGATCACTATAGGTTAGGATTTCTAGGACACTCATACCCCTAACATAAACAATCACACGCGCATCAATCCCCTAGACATATGCATAAAATCTAGGAAGTAGAGGAAAACCCCATAAACCGAACCTCTAAATAGTGTTAACCAAGTCCCTAGAATAGCTAGGAAGCACCCCATGAGTTAACCCCTCAAGCATATCAATGGATGAGGCCTATTATTACACCTTACACCTAAGTACCCATGTCTTCCCATGTGCTCTATTTTCCAACCCAATTCATCAAACCATTTAATCAAAACCTTTCTTTGAAAACCATTTTAGAAAACCATTTCACAATTCTATGAAAACCATTTTCATTTAAAAAAATTAGGGAGAAAAACATATTTTATCAAAAACCCATTTCCATGCACAAAAATAAAATCAGTTAATCATTCCATTTAATTTATAAGAAAATTTATCAAAACCATAACAATGCAGTTTATCTAACATATGCTAAAGACGAAACCACCTAACTCAAAACCAGGGTCGCACATGCCTGCAATGGTATCAACCAACAAGAATAACACAACAAAAATAATGTAGGCCCTATAATAAATCTACACATATCGGGATTCATTAAATCTAGAAAAAGGGTTGCAGAAGAGGAAGAAACAAGACATACCTCAAGAAACCCACACTCTACACCAAAACTAACAGAAGGGTTAGCCTTTGGATGAAGATCATATGACATATCTAGAAAGAATAAACAAGAATCATTATCTCAAATAAATGGATATGATAAAAAACACAATGGTTTTACCATGATCAAATTTAATGAAGAAACAGAAAAGATTACTCACCTGAAGAAATTCACTACAGCCAAAAAAACAATCGACTGACGAATGAAACAATCTAGAAGGTTATAAGGTCTCCAAAATCACCCCTAAGGACCTATAGGTTGAGAGGAAGAATGGATGCAATGAACTAAATAATAAATCATCCATGAAGCACCCTAAAATCCCAACTTACAATGATTACATGGTGTATAATCCTATTACATGTCATGTAATCCATAAATATTACACATTTAGACCTAGAATACACTAATTCAAACAAATATACATCATTAAACTTTATCTAATTTCCCCCATAAAATTAATTCCTTCCTCAAGAATCCCAAGACATACCCAATTAAATAAGAAAATGAATAAAGGGAAGGGAGATACCTGAAAGATGGTAACAAGATGTTACATAAAATTGAAAAAATTGAATATGACTTTATTGATTGTCCAAAGTTATTTAAATAGTTAAATAGATGTGAAAATATGTTATCATTTTCTAGTTTAAATAATTAAATAAAATTTTCAACCATATTGATTCTATATAATTTTGAACCTATAAATCAATGAATATGTTCAAGATTTACAGTACCGCATTCTCTCTTTAATGACATGTTACCATAATATAATGAGTTTCCTTATCAAACATGTGATGCTAAAAAAATATCACATTAAATAGGTATGATATCTGAAAGAATACATATATGCACAAATAGATTTATATTATTTTAAAAGAAACATGAATCATTAAAAAATTCAATAAGTGTGGTGTGACTAAATATAATAAAGATAAGTAATTTGAATGTTTTATGCTAATTTCCAATCATTCTAATGATTAGACAATTATTTGGAATTGAGAATAATATAAGGAAATTGACATGGAATATATATATATATATATATAATTTAATATGGGACACTTTTTCACCCAATATACTCTACTCAGTATACAAAAATTGATCATTAGAATCCTAAATCTAGAAACAATCCATGAAACCTTCATATTTCTCTATCTATAGATGTAATGAATTATTTTAGTTTAAAAATTTGCCCTCATGGTACATGGAGGGACATGTTGGTAAATTATAACATGCCACTATGGTTATTCATGAAGTGAAAATATATAATGCTGTATCTATTTATATTAGGGGAAAAGAAACCCATATGATATTGATATTTATTTTGATCAATTGATCAAATATTTGAAATTTATATGGAATACGAGTGTTATGTTGTATGATTTTTTTAGAAATGAATATTTCATGTTGAAATCCTTGTTGTTCAGGATGATAAATAACTTTCCTTATTATAAGAAAATTTTAGGATATAACATTAAAGGAATGTTAGGGTTCCATTTTTTGAAGAGGTTACATGCTCAGTTAGTTTGAAAAATTCCTTGAAGGTAATGTTTATAGAAAATTATAAATTTTTACACTAATGACATAAATACCGATCTTGGACAACATCTTTCAATTAGAATTTAGAAGAAGGTATAACACCTTATCTGCTAACAAGTGATGAATAGTTTTATAATTTAAAGGATAAGGTCAATATTTTTTGTTAATCTTTTACAAAAGACCTGATGAAAATTCGTTGGAAAATATGATAAGTTTTTTTGAACTATCATATTGGAATTATTTGTATGTCATACATTTTTTGGATGTCATTCATGCATAAAGAGTGTATGTGAGTGTCATTGGAACATTTCTAAATTCACCTGATGAAATAGAAGATATAAATAAGTATAGATTGGACAAGATTAATATAGGGATAAGAGAAGAGTTGGTGCCAGTGATGGGTGAAAGGCATACTTTCTTCCTCCAATAGCTTACACTCATTCTTGGAAAGATATTTTTTAGTTTTTTAACTTTATTAATGGTGTAATGGTTCTAGAGGGGTAATCATGAAATATCAAGAATATCATTTCAATGACTGAATTGAAGTTAAAGGGACTTAAATTACATGATTTTTATGTTTTGATGAAATATTTAGTGCCTATGGATTTATATTTCATTCAACCTAAAAATGTATGAAACACGTTAACCATGATTTTATTCTTTTCTAAAGAGATATATATATATATATATCAACATTATAAACTTGGGGAAGTTTCTAACTATAAAAAATGAGATTTTTATCATTTTGTGTGAATTATATATGTACATTACACCATCGTACGTTGATATATTAGTTCACTTAGCTAGAGAGATATGAGTATGTGTTCCTGTACATTAGATATGGATATACCCCATTGAAGTATATATAGAGATTTGAAAAGGGTATTTCAAAATGAAATGTTATCTAGATGGTTGTATTGTAGAGTGATATATTATTGAGGAAGCCATTGAATTCTATAATGAATATCTGTTTGATTTGGATAACATTGGTCTCCCAAAATCCCATCACAGTGGGAACCTTATGGGTGAAGGATATTCCATAAGAGATGTTGTCACAGTTATCCATATATATTGTGAGTAGAATCATATTTAAGTTTAACATAATAGTATAATGAAAAATAGTATAGTTTCTTATTACGAAAAAAGTAATGTATGTATCTAGTACTAAGGGGGAAAAATCCAATTTATGAATATATTTCATACTTTGGAATCATCTAAAAAATATGGTAGTTGGATTATATAAAATTATCTGTTATTATTTTTGATGTAAATGGGATGATAACTAGAGTGTAGTTTGTATCAATGAATTGATATTCTTGAAAGTGAATTTTAGTTAGGAAGGGTATAAGGATGAATTGTTCATAATAGAATCATAGACAATACAAATATTTTATACCCTCCATCTTGCAATAAAAATGTGTATTTTTTTCAAGAAAAAACTATAGGGTCAAATAAAAATTCCATTGAGTAGAACCCTTTCATTGGGATGTTTCAATAATTTCATGATGGTCCCAATGTAGACAATGTCTTTTATGTTACAGGGACTACAAGAAGGGAATTTGGATACTCGATAGAGGGTCCAAATCCCTTCAACCTGTGAATAAAAAAAGTTATTTCAATAAAAAGGTCAAATTCCTATGATATTTTTTTATATAAAATGTGTTTTCTCATAATATTATATTTTTAATAATGTAATTACAAAATCTAAATTATATATTTAACTACTTATAAAAATAATGGATTTTTCACTTGTTGATGCTACCAGTGTTGAGGAACAATATATTAGAGATGTTTGAATTGAGAAAATTATAGAAGGTGAAGAACATATGGTTGAAAAAAAGGAGTTACATAGCAATATAGTGATATAAAAAATTATTAAGGTGAGAAGTAAAGGTATCAAATTGAAGGTTGTATAAAATTCACATGGTAAACCTATCGACCCCCAAAAGTCCATTTTCCTTAGTTACATTGGGTTTAGTACTCAAATTCACATGGTGATTGATATATATATGTGGCACAATGTTGTACCTATATTGAAAGCAATAATTTGGGAAGAAATTAGGGTAAAATTATGATATATTTTATTTATTTTAATAAAAAATAAAATAATGAAATATTTATTTAATATTCATTATCCCTTGTATTGTACAATTATATTACAAGACTTTCGAATGAAATCCAAATTTATGGTTACTAGAAATGGTCATAGATAATTTCAGACACTTCTTAGAAAATATCATCTTATAGATGCTAAGAGGGAAGTAAAACCCCACCCACTTGATGTATATGCACACATCATAAACCAACCAACTGGGGATGATTTTTTTGACCATTGAGAGGAGGAAGAATTTAAGGTACATTATAATTGGTATTATTTTATTTGAAATCATTTGTATTAACCACTTTGATTCATACTTGTTAATTTATGAAATAGTAAAAGAGTGATCAAAATAAACAATGTTTATTGAAACCAACTTACCCCCAACATAAAGCAAGGATGGGGTACACTTTAACATAAAATGGTATATATTTTAAATCTATAGTAAAAACATAATGTGATATGATACAATAACATTATTATGTTCCTTTTTATAGGAAAAATGATGAATTAAAATCTCAATCCATTTCCATCCAACTCCATTTGCTATGGAAGCAAGCATGTGTAAATATAAAAGGACAAATAGTAGATTAAAACACATAGAGAACATGAGAATCATGTGTAAGTATAGAATAATAGATTTTTTCTGTGCTTTAAAATAGTATCACATAACAATGATTTCTTATTTTACTATAATTTTATTAAGTTTAGACATAAGAATCGTTATCCACTGTTCTCTATGATCCAATAATTTTAGTGTCTTTTAAGAATATTGAACAATATGTCCATGTTAGAGGTGTAATTTTTATAGTGTCAACCAAAGTATACTTTGAGAAAGTATAGAAACAAGGGGATATAAATGATAAAATGAAAAACATATAGGAATAGATAGATTCTCTAATAGAATAAGTTAGTTGGAAGGATGATGTGATAAACTAATTTATTTGAAGGGATCAAAGAGAATAATCAACACATCAATAACAAAAATATGAAGAGATTCCCCCTAGAATTGAGGAGAGATATTCCCCTAAAAGTCCTACCTTACTTAAGGCAATCGATTGCTTCCTAAAAATTTCTGCTAAATGTGAATCAAACAACTATTGATACCTTTATTATATTAAAATCATATAGGGTGAAATTGATTGTGATTTATATCTATCAGCACACGCTCATTAAATTATTGTGAGAGGTGTAATGTATAGTATACAAGGTAAAATATTATAAAATAAAGAACTTCTAGAAAATAAAATGAGAGTAAGGATTCATGTAGCTCATGATCCAAGTGTTGAACTTCTTTTTCCTGTTGATTCTCTTGACGTTCAAAAGATTGAACATTATATTGTAATTTTCATATCATTAATATTTAATCTAATAAAGATAAATTATAATAATGAGTTATGTCTTTTAAAATTTATTTTATATGGATTTTTTTTATAATTAATGAAAAAAGATCTGAACTGAGGTATTTTTTTATTAAAGAAGAAAAATAAGGGGAAATGGAAGTCTGAGTCAAGATAATTTAAAGGAAAAAAATTATAAATCGAAATGACCTTTTGAGAGTACCTTTTATTATTCTTATATTGAAAATGTGAACTTTAAGTGTAAATGACATTGGTGTGATGTACAGATGAGTTAGATTTTTAAATATTGATGATTTTTAATTGTGACATGATGGGGTTAATATTGATTATAGACTCAGTTGTTGTGATATGATGCAGTAGTGGGAGATATGATAATCACACATATTTTTTGTTTTTCTATATGAGAAGGTAATTCATTAAAAGTGTGGTTTTAGGAATGGTGGGGGATTATTCAATTCTCAAATGTGTATATGTGATGGGATGATTGATTTGTGATCAAGACAACTTCAATTTGTCATTGACTGACTTGTTTGACTATAGAGTATTGAACTGTTGAAATTTTTTCTCTGAGATACTCATTATGTGTATCTGTGGATTAATTTTAATGGTGAAATGTAAATTGGTCACCCCTATAGGTGTATACATTATTAGAGTGTAGTGTGGTGAGGGGATATTTAGATAGCCATGTATACTAGTTGACCAAGTTTCTAGGATTGTCGCATAAACTAGTCTTCCTGGAATATAGGATAGTAATGTGGGCTAGATAACTTAGCCTTTGGAAATTCGTGTGGTCTAATTAAACTAATTTATGAGATACTCATGTGGACTAGATAAATTTACTACACAATAAATAATAGTTAATTTAGAGGGGTTATGTTTTTTTTCATTAGTGTCAACTATAACCCCCTTTAGATGCATTAACAAAGTTTATCGAAAACCATTACAAACATGGAGTCCATCTATGGTTAGTGGTAATTATCCCTAAAAAAATGGAAAGTTAAAAAAATTAGTGGTGGATTTAACGCCTTATAATGTTTACAAAAAATATATTTGTAAAAAAATATTAAAAACTAAGAGTGGTTTTACAATCATCTCAGCTTTTTTAATTTATTTGTATCATCTATTTGAGAACCATTGGTAAATTTAAATTATTTTTTTTAAGAAAAATATAATTATCATGTATCACATATTGTGTGACCATGTCTCCCACTCCTACCTGCATGAACAATTTATTGGGCTCTTCTGGTACGGTAAAAAATTTAGTGACAATTATTTCAGCGATAATTTTAACCGCTTCTAAGATATAATATTTATTTTAGAAAAAACATGACAAATTAGAATTAATTTTATAATGTTCTCTAATTTTTTTAAAAAAAATATTTATTAGAGTCTTTAGAACCATTGGTAAATTTGATTTTTTCAAAATAAGATAATTTTTAGGTAATGCACACAACTTCTGATAAGGACATTAATGATTTTTAAAAAATCATTTACTGGTTTCTTGAGAATTGCTAGTAAATTAAAATTATTATTTTTAAAATAGAATTTTCATGTAGAATAAACTTCACCACAATGGACCCCACTGTGAATGATCCATCGTGCTCTACCCTAACCCACCTAGAGATCCCCACTATGCCTATGAAAATTTGATCCCTTACACCTGCACCTATTTCCTCTTACCAGCCTTACATACATCTGACCTAGAGGAGAAATTAACATTAATGTTTTTTAAAGAAATTATTTACCTGATATTTGAGAACAAATGTTGAATTCCATATTTTTCCAAAATAAAATTATCAAGAGGCATACACTGAACCACCATGGCCTACACGACATGCAATCCATCGTGCCCCCTAACTCCCACCTAGATCTCCCCACTAAGCCTTTATAGATGCTGGCGTATACACTCATACTAGTTCTCTCATGTCAGCCCTACGTACACCCAAACCTAAGGAAAAATAAACATTAATGAATTTTTAAAATATTATTCACCAGTGGTTTGAGAACTGTTAATAAATGTCAACCGTTTGATTAAAAAATAGAATTTGGAAGTGGTGTACAATGCACTACCATGGCCCCCACTAAGCATGATCTATCACGCTCCTCAAAAATCTCACCCATAGCTCCATAATACGCCTATATGGATGCAGGTAATCACACATACACCAATTTTCTCCCTCTAAACTTGTGTACACATGACCGCAAGGAAAAAAAACATTGATGCTTTGTAAAAAATTATTTATTAGTGGCTTGAGAACTAATGGTAAATTTCAATTTTTTTAAATATAATTGTTATTTAGTGTACAATACACCCCCATATCCCCCACCTTGTGAGATTTTTCACACTAACCCAACTCCCACCTAGAGATCCCCACCATGCCTAAGTGGATGCATGAATTCATAGCCTCATAAATTCTTTTGGTCTAGCCTTACATACACCCAACGCCAAGAATAAATGAAAATCAATTCTTTAAAAAAATTATTTATCAGTGGTTTGAGAACCACAAGTAAATTTCAATTTTTTATAAAAAAATAGAATTTTCAATAGGTAAAAACTAAACCACCATATCCCCCACCATACATGATCTATCGTGTTTCTCTCAACACCCACCTAGAGTGACCTACCTCACCTATGTGGATGTGGGCCATCAAACCCACCCAAATTCTCTCCTTACACTATTTCACACACCTAAACGCAAGCATAAGTAAACATTATTCTTTTAAAAAAAATTATCCATAGGTGGTTTGAGAATAATTAGTAAATTTTGATTTTTTATTAATATAATTGTCAAGTGGCGTACATGGAACCACCATGTCTCCCAAAATACACTATCCTTTGCACTCCCCCAACACCCACCTAAATCTACCAACTATGCCTATGAGGACACATGTCTTCACAACCACACCAATTCACTCCCACCAGCCTTATATACACCCAATCCCAAGGAGAAATGAATATTAATAATTTTTTAAAAAATATTTACTGGTGTTTTAAGAACATCAGTGAAATTTTCATTTTTTTTAAATAGAATTATCATGAAGCATACACTTCACCACCATGGATCCCACCACATATGATCTGTTTCATTCCCCCAACTCCCATCAAGAACCTCCACCACACCTATGGAGACTCGGACTCTCAAATCTATACCAATTATCTCCTGACATATTGGTGTACACCTATCCCTAAGGAGAAATGAACATTAATTGTTTTTTAGAAAATTAATTACCTGTGGTTTGAGAACCACTGATAAATTTAAATTATTTCAAAAAATAGAATTTTAAAGTAGTGTAGACTGCACCAACATGTTCCCACCATACATAATCTCTCTCACACCTGAAACTCTCACTTTTAGACCCACAAAACACCTATACCGACATAGAACCTCACACCCAAACAAATTCTCTTCCACCAATATTAGGTACACCCAAACTCAAGTAGAAATAAATATTAATGGTTTTAAAAAAATTATTTATGGGTGGTTTGGAAACCACCAATACATTTCTATACCTGACCATTACAAGAAATGAACCTTAAATATTTTTAAAAAATTATACATTGATGGTCTGAGAAACACTAATAAATTTCAATTTTTTTTAAAATATAATTCTCAAGTGTTGTACATAAAACCACCATGGATTCCACCATGCATGATCTATTACACACCCCCAACTCCCACTTAGAGCTCCCCATGATGCCTATGCATACACGGGACCTCACACATGAACTAATTATCTCCTATTAGTCTTGTGTACACGTGATCCCAAAGAGAAATGGACATTAATGTTTCTTTAAAAAAATAATATTTCTGGTGTTTTGAGAACCGCCGATGAATATCATTTTTTTTCAAAAATATGATTTTCAAGTGGTGTACACCACACTACAATGGCCCCCACCACACATGATGCCTCACACTCACCCCCAACTCCCACTTAGAGCTTCCCATATTTCCTATACATACTCGAGCCCTCACATTTTCACTAATTCTCTCCCCCATCCTTGCGTACACCTGAACCTAAGGAGAAATAAAAATTAATTGTTTTCAGAAAATTATTTACTATTGGTTTGAGAAAAATCGCTAAATTTCAAATAGTATTTTTAAAAAAATTATATAATTTTCACATGAAATATGTAACAACACCATGTGATCCACCATATATGATTCACCACACTCCTCTAACTACCCCCTAGTTCTCTCCAACATGAATGATTCACTGTGAAACACCAAACTCCCACCTTGAGTTCCCCATTATTCCTATAAGGACACGAACCCTCACACCCGCACCAATTATCTCCTACCATCCTTGAGTACACTTGAATATTATGAGAAATGAACATTAATGGTTTTTGAAAAATTATTTACTGGTGGTCTAATAATTTTTGGTAAAATTAATTTTTTTAAAAATATAATTATTATGTAGCGTATAATGCACCATTATAGTCGTTTCCATTTGTGATTCTTAATGCTCCCCCAAACTCCTACATAAATCTTCCAACCATTCTGATGTAGATGCATTCCCTCACACCCGCACAAATTATCTCCCACCATCCTTTCATATACATGACCCTAAGGATAAATGAACATTAATGAATTTTAATAATTATTTAATAGTGATTTGAGAACCACCAATAAATTTAAATTTTTTTAAAAAAAAATTGAATTTTGAAGTGGCACACACTGTACCTCTATGGTCTCCCCCACACATGATCTATATCCCCCAACTCCAACCTAGAGTCATGTCATGAACCATCCCTCAGGGCTCGTTACGTGACTATCCCAAGACTGCCTTCTATAGGCCAGAGGCTGGAAACTAGTACTGAGAAGGCATGTCTCAAAAAGGGAAGGTATTAACCTTTAAACCTATACACACGCACACAAAAAAATCTGAAAGTACAAAGGAGCCGAAAAACAAGCCCAAAACCACAAAGGAATGTACAAAGGGGCCAACATATAAGCTCGAAACTATAATGAATAGTAAAACTACCCCCAGTCCATCAGCTTGAGACCCTACTTGAAGGGTAGGTGAAGGGTAGCTTCTTGCAGCTATAGTAATATGAATGTCCGTCCCATCTCACTAAGAACCACATGGTCTCGGGCCATCAAGGTCTCTGTTGAAGCGTCTATCCTTCCATTCTCAACGAGCACCACCTAGTCCCAGACCACCAAGGTCTCTATCGAAGTATCAATCACATGCATGGGACATGACACGTGCAAGAGAATTCTGTGCAGGGATGAGTAACACAATTCTCAATAGGGACCCTATACCAAAAATGAAAGACCACAAAGGATAGTATGCACAAGGTATTATCAGTACACCATTGAGGAGAGTACACCAAGTACACAAATTACACCACTGAGGAGAGTACACCAAGTACTCTGTGTACACCACTTAAGAGAATACACCAAGTACTCTAAGTACACCACTAATGCGAGTACGCCAAGTACACTAAGTACATCATTGAGAAGAGTACACCAAGTGTCATCTTACATAGGTATAATCTAATTTATAGAAAGAAAGACCATCAGTCGCAACACTGAACACCTTTGACTAATGGGGTACTCATCACTAATGAGTACCGTGGGTATGATGGGTCACAAAGAGCATCTCCCCCACCGTGGGCCTACTGGGTCACAAAGAGATGCTTCCCACCTTGGCCATCGTACATAGGTATTCATCCCTGATGAGTACCATGAGTCGATTAGGTTACACAGAGCCACTCCCCACTATGGGTCTGGCGGTTCACACAGAGATGCATCCCATTGGGCCATCGTATCTGGTCCACAAAGGGTCTCTTGTAGCTGATCTACACAGGGTCATTTGTTAGAAGTCTTCGAGTCTCAGTCAACCACAATATACCTGTATGTAGTGTGGTTGATTCTGAGAGAAACCAATCCTCAAGAAATTAGTCTCATTTCAACTTCCATGAAAACCTTCTTAGAGTATGCAAAAAGAACCACCCGGTCTCAAGGGTTCTAACACTGCAAACATCTCATCAATCGGATGCCAGATATAAAAGATATTGGTGTTTTAGTAATCGGGGGCTGGTCGTGTCTGGTCTCGGTCTGACCCGATCAGACCGACCAATCCAACCCTACCCGGGGTACCCACATGACTTGACCCATTTCAACCAATCCGACCCGACCCAGTTTAGGTATGGGCCCACCCGGTCTGGCCTGACCACTGGGCCAGGCCCATTGGGCCTTGCTGGCCCGACCAGATTGGGTTGTGGGTCCCACACGCAAGGTGAGCCAGTTTCCTCTAAACCGGTCACCGTCTAGGCATCTAGTTTGATCGCATGCGGTCAAGTACTGCGTGCCTACCCCTACCACACTTTTCTTCTTCCACGTGGCTCCTAAGTGGCGCCATCCTCCTGCACGGGTCCGCTCATGTGGACCGGTTTCCCCAGACTAGATCGTGGCTTTACCGTGGATCTAGCTCACCGATGTGGTCCCGGACTACATGGAACCTCTAATGCAGTTGGGTGGCCGCATCCGCATGCTGCCAACCTCTAGCCTCAGTTATGGAATCCCCTACTGCCGCCACGGGGTGTTGCCAATGCATCACCTCCATCCTACCAATGTGATTGGGGTGCCACATCTGGGTTCCATCGTTGAGGTCAGGTGCTGCCGCCGTAGAAGATCACCATTTCCTCCTACCTCCGGTGTTTTAGCCCACCTAGTCGCGACCCTTCCACCTAGCGCTTCCTCATTTTTTGTGCCACCGCTTTTGCACCACGAATAATGGGTAAGAGAAAGAGAAAGAGAGAGAGAGAGAGAGAGAGAGAGAGAGAGAGAGAGAAATCACCAAGAACACCCAAATGAACAACTGACCTTTGTTTTTGTTGTTCTGGGATTGTTTGAGTTAGCGGAAACACACATCATATACAATAATAACTAAGATAAAATATTTTCTTTATCCATCTTACATTAACCATACCACATGAATGTTTGAACCATGGGTTAACTTGTTCTTGACTTAACCCTTGTTCATCGTCAAAAAAGGAAGAATGTGGAAAGTAAGAATTTACTTAAAAAATAAACCCCCTAACTGGATAAGGTTCGTCGTTGGTTTCAATTTGTTGGAAGCCGTTGGCATTTGTTAATCTCCAGTACCAGATCCTTCCTCCAAGGCGTCATCGCCGCTTTCCAATATTATGTCATTATTCACTGGAGAGAATATATTTTTCTATTTTTTAAGTAAATTCTATCTCTGATTCTCCAACCCGTTATCTCATTAAAAGAGAAATTCATCACAATGTTTCTATTATGCTGCGTCGTCGCATCGTCGTGTTGTTATATTGTTTCTTTAGTGAAACAACATATATTTTACACTTCTATTAATGAGTTTTTACGCAGCTCATTTAAGATCCTCATTAATGGGGTTCGTATCTCCCTTATCTACATACCACAGTGATGGCGTTCTACCACTCAACGGTGAGGAAATGAAAATAAAATAAGTTTTTAATTTATTTTATTTCCCTTCCGAATGGTTAGAAAATTAACATTTTCCCTCGACCCCTGACGGTCGAGGTTAGATCCATTCATAGGTAATATATTCGTTCCGAATGCAACAATTCCCTCATGTTTTCAATCTGGGAACCCATTTAGAAGTTTCCAAAACCGTTCATGCACACCATTTTAATTCTATTAATTTTTTTCCCAAAAACTATCTTTTATCCTTGACCCATGCCGGTCAAGGTTAAGCTTCGCCTAAGGGAAACATGACCTCATGAGCTAAATGGTATTATCATATTTTAAGTTTGAGTTACTATTTAGGAGTTATAAGGATTTTACAATAAAATAGTTGTTTCTTAATTATTTTATTTATGGCCAAATAACTAACTTCCACTGTTGACTCATGCCGTCCAACGTTAGGCTCTTCCTAAAGAAGGTATACCCTTACGAGATCAACGATTGTCTCGGATTTTCAATCTGAGACATCTTTTGTGAGTTGTAATCATTTGAAAAATAAAATAATTTTATTTAATTATTTTATTTATGATTATTATATTTTTAGGTTTTCTCACTGGAGGCTTGTACCGACTAAACATTAGTCACGCCTAGGGTAAACCCACCATACTAAACGCAACGGTTCTCTCATATTTCTGATCCAGGAACTTGTTTAAGAGTTATTATATTTTTTTCAGGAAAAATTCTCACGTGCACTATTTAAAACTTCACATTTTTTTATAGATCATTTTGGGTACTTTGTGCCCCGGAATCGCACACCGTCTCAACTCCTGGTCTCGAAATAATTTCATATAATAAAAAAATAATATAATTTCTAGGATATTACATTACCCCCAGATTTAGGATTTAACATCCCTATAAGTCAAAACAAGTCTAAACAAACAAATTGGGGGGGGGGGTTATTGAGCACGAATATGAGCCTCTCGATCCCACATGCTCTCCTAGAGATCCCCGTGCTTCCAAAAAACACTTACCAGAGGAATCAATTGTCCAAGAAAGACCAACTCATGTCGATCCTCTATCTTCATCAGGAACTCTATAAATGTCTTCCCATCATCAATGTCTATCTCACCCCAGTCGATGACGTGCGATGGATACTGCATGTACCCCCTCAGATGTGAAGTGTGAAAAAACATCATGCACCCAGTGCATCTATGGGGGAAGAGATTTGTGGTATTCTATGTCACCAACTCTACTTAGAATCTGGAAAGGACCGATGAACCTCAGAGATAACTTGCCTCCCCGATCGAATACGTGTATCCCTCATCGAGGAGAGACTCATAGAAATACATGGTCCAACCTCCTTGAATTCCAAGGGTCACTGTCTCCTTTCAGCATATGACTTCTATCATTTCTTTGCAGTCTCCATCTTCTCTCGGATGACATGAACCATCTTAGTGGTAGCCTGCACCATCTCTGGACCCATGAGTGTTGACTCCCCTGGGTCTGTCTAACATAACAGTGAACTGTTTGGTATCTTTACAGTGCCTTGAACGGTACCATACTGATGGTGGAGTGGTAGCTATTGTTTTATGGAAACTCCACCAGTGGTAGGTGGTCCTCAAAACTATGACCAGAAACAAGAATTCATGCATGAATCATTTCCTCCAAGTTCTGCTCCATCTGACCATAATTTTTCAGGTGAAAGGATGTTCTCAAATGCAGCTGAGTCCCAAAATCATCATACAATACCTTCCAAAACTGGGATGAAAAGAGTGCATCACGATCTGAGACTATAGTTGATGGGACTCCATGGAGTCGAACTATCTCCTGCGCATAGAGGGGGACCAAGATCTCTATTAAACCCTTCTATTGAATGGGTAGGAAGTGGGACAACTTTGTGAGTCAGTCTATGATCACCCAAATGGTATTGATCCCCCTGGACATACGTGGTAAGCCCGTCAAAAAGTCCATTGATATTCGATACCGCTTCCAATTTAGTACCTCGAGGGGTTGTGTCAAACCTGTTGGAACCTGGTGGTCAGCCTTCACTTGATGAAAAATGAGGCATCTCGAGACAAACTCTACTAATTCCTTCTTAATCCTCGACCACTAGTACTGGTGCGATAGGTCCCGGTACCTTTTCGCCACACCTGGATGTACCACCGAAGGGGATGTATTGAAATGACTCTACATATTCTCAAACAATGGAATTAATACTATAGTTTATCCTCTAAAAAGGATGATGTGCTCCCTACCTTTTTAGTATCCCCCAAAGGCACGATCTGTGGACATTTGGGCACGTGTAGTCTCGCAACTGGCATCTTAGAGTTGTGCCTCCCTAACTCACTATAGGAGTGGAGGGGAAACTACCATTGATTGAAAATAAGTGATATCATCTCTATCATCATACAATATTTGATGTGAGGCCAACTGCTCTAAGGCCTCGTTCAGTATTTGAGAACTTGATCTTCTTCTGAGAGCATCTGTCACCACGTTCCCCTTCCAAGGAGTATAGACTATCTCGAAGTCATAGTCCTAGAGGAACTCTAGCCAGTGTTGTTGTCTTAGATTCAGATCCCCCTGATAAAAGATATACTTGAGACTCTTGTAGTTACAGTATGTAACGTCCCAAACTTAATTAGGTACGAACCATTTTTAATTAGTGCAGTTTAATTTATTAAGCGACCCGGGGCGTACGCCAGCGCACCACGCTGCTGGTCCCAGAAAACGTTTTAATAAATTTAAAACTGCATAATTTTTATGAAAAATGTTATGTCACACTTTAGTGCGGTGTTCATGATTAAAATAATTCATTAAAGGTTGAAAAGAATAATAAGAGATATAAATACGATTTAAAATTAATAAATAAAGGTTTTGAAAAAAATAGAAAGGGGGTTACGGGAAAAATAAAAATAACTAAAATGGGATATTTCAATTTTTATTTATTTTTATCATTTTTCCTTTCCATCCTTTTATTCTATTTTATTTTTCTCTTATTTTCACCTTTTCCTTTTATTTTATTTTTCTCTTATTTTTCTTTTCCTTTTTTCCTCTCCTCTCTTCCTCTCCTCTTCTTCACGTCGCACCCCCCTCTCCCCCTAGGTGGTGTGCCCCATCCTCCTCCTTCGGAAGACCGCAGATCCTCGGTCCATTATCCAATTTCTTCTCCATTAGATTCATAGTAAACCTTATCGAAATTGTAACCTTGTGCAATTGGAATCTTATGTTTTCGTTGAGTATTATACGCACTGTTTGTTGTGGAAGTTATTTACCATATTTTGGGTTTTTTCTAAAATCCTCCATTTTCTTCCGTTTTAGGTCAAATCAAAGCCTACTACGGATCATAGAGTCATCTATGACTACAAGTTAGGGTTACTACTATCTTTCCCTCTGTTTCATCATGGTTTATAAAAACACATCGTTGTGCCGTTAGTCGGGGCCTACTGGTTTTGTGCAATTTCACCCAATATCATCAATTTAGTTGATTGCCTAATTATTGCAGCCTAAATTATCTTAATTTAATTTGTTTTAATTGTTGAAACAAGGTCATACACCCCTTTGGGCATGCTAACATGGTCGGTATATTTTTCCGTTATCCAGGTTTATAGTTTAATTAATTGCTGGTGTTGCGCAACCGCTTTTTATTGTAATTAAGTTAAATAAATAGTTGCACTGAATACAAAATTTGAATTGGTTGATCATAAGTAATTGTTTTTAATGAACTATTTATTTATTTTATAAGTTTATTATCTACTGATGTTTATATGGTATATTACGTTGTTAAGTTGCTGAGCTGTAATGTTAAATTTATACCTTGTGATGCACGAGTGTATCTGGTTTTTTTTCAAGCCGTGATTTTATATGCTGATTATGTCATCTCTTTTTTTTTTGTGAAAACATTAATTAAATTTTGGGCAGGGAAAGGAGGTGGGTCTCATATTAAAGTCCACACTTAGACCCTCTGTTCCTGATTGTTACCATTACATGTCGGGGGGCAGTGTGTTTGGATTTTCCAGACTGAGACTTCCCTGGGATTTTAATATTTATGAGTGACACCAATTCCGAAAGGGTCCATCAAGATGGATCCATTGGAAATGTGGCTAAGCCAGCCTCAGATGACACTCAACCCCTTTTTGCGAGATTGGGACAGACTCAGGGTAAAGAAATGCCTCGATCGATACATGGCCTTTCGAAAGATGACCTTGGATGGGCTCAGTGGTATTAGATAAATTGACAGATGTTCTGTAGTGATACCTTTAGGACAAGCTCATACTCTAACTCCCAACTTGAACCTTAATAATGATGCACTTAAGATTTATATTATTACCATTCGATTCTCTTGATAATTGAATTGTTCTTCTAATATGTTGAAGCGCACCTGGTTGACACTTGACTTAAAACCCAAGTTATAACACAAGCTTGGTTTATACCTCTTCCTTGTTTACCTTGCTTTATGGGTTTTAAATATATACGTGTAAGTTCATTTTGATGACATGTACCCTTTCAGACTACCAGATGAGGCTGAAGCAGGTGATTAGGCATGGGTGTCATTTGGAACCTGGGCTGAATTATTTATTTCATTACAATTAAAATAATTACTTGAAATTGTTATGTAATGGCACACTACATTTTCATAATTGCATGAAATGGAAGTTTTTAGACACCGTGGGTTCCGACCTATTTATATTTTATCTCACACCTTGCTCGGGCGTCATTGACACCCGAGTAGATTACATGCTCGAAGGTATTGGCAAGGGGAAGCGTGCTGCTTCTGATACTTGATTATTATTTACTTCTTAGGATGGAGACTGGGGAAGAGGATCATGCCTTTCTCATGATGCAACTACTGCTTTTTGCCTTTTCTTTTAGTTGATTGTGTGTTTGAGTTCTATTTTCCGTACTTCGAGTTTAGACATACATCATGGAATGACATTTTCTTTGTGATCTTCCACACTTGATTATTATTATTCTATTGGATTATTTATATTGCTTCTGTTGTATTTTATTAATTTATATGCTTCCACTATTTATGATTAGTTGTTGTCTACTTCTTCTGTGATATTTCCTATTACCTATGAGGGCATCGTCTCCCCCTCAGATACAAAAAGGCCATCACTGCTAGTCGGTAGCCTCTGGTGTTCGGGGAGATGCACTTAAGGTCATGTGACCCACCGGTCCAGCCACCATCTTAGAGGTGAGCCGGGTTGGGATGTTACAAAGTTGTATCAGAGGAGGTATTTCCTTTTGTCTTATTATTTGGGCTAGATAAGAGACTAGGATATAAGGATTTGGGATGTGCTCTATGCTTGGACGCAGCTAACCAATATATAGGGGAAAAATCAAATTCCTGGGTTGAGATTGTAGTTATTGATTATGCCAGTTACTATCGATATGATTTAATCGCTGGGTGACTCACTTGTTTCGCGTTATTATTAGTGTTGGTATTGTTGATATAATGGGGTTTTACCACTGTAGCCCAATGATATGAGGGAAAAACGTTTCATGCATCATATTAGGCACTATAAGATTAAAATAACATGCATATTTCCATGCCATATTTACTTTTAGCGTGCATTTTCCTGTTTTCATGTGAGTGTTGTTGTACCTAGTGGCATTTTTTTTGAAATGCTGGTTTGTTAAATATAAAGTGGTTATAGTCTGTTAGATGTTAACCCGACTTAACTGAGGAGTGGACTGTAGAACTTGTTTAGTAATCCTTTTGAGTTGTGGTTTGCATATTTAAACCCAACTCTTGAAGTGGGTTGTCTATTGTTTAGTGCACATAGGTAGGATATGTACATAACCTCTTTTGCGCCTTACTTGTTTTTCTCACATTCTTTACTCATTTTCTAAAGGTGTGTGTTTGGATGTTGTAGAAAAATGCTACCGCGACGTCTTTGTGTCATGCCTCAAGAGAGTGTAAATGAGAACATTATAAAGATGGTGGGTCTTGAACCACCAGTGGTACCTCTCGTAGAGACTCCAGTGGCACTACCTCCTGTTGATCTTCTAAGGGACTATAAAACTCAGTTTAGGGATAGTCTCATCAGGTTTATGCATCTAGTTCATAATATCCCCAGACCTACCCCATCTATGGCAGACCTCATGTGGGACCTTCTGCAGCAACACCCTCCCACCTTTTCGGGGAGTGGCAGACCTCATGTTGAAGAGTCATGGATAGAATCTATAATGTCTATTTTTGACCACCTCGAGACACTTCCAGAGAAAAGGGTCAAGATTTTAGTCTACATGCTCTATGACTCCACCATGTGCAGGTGGGACGTTGTTTCTCAGGCTGAGAAGATTAATGACATGGCTTGGGAGGAATTACAAACAGCATTCTATGACCACTTTTTTCTGTAGAATCTAAGAGATGATCATGCATGGGAGTTCCTACATCTTTAGCAAGGCTCTATGACTGTGTTAGAGTATTCTACTCATTTCACATAACTTCATCATTTTCCCCATCTCTGACTGGTGACGCGTAGACTACTGCTAGGAATTTTGAGGACGGACTTCAGTATACTATCCACTCGCAGGTGAACGTCTTCCATTTGACCACTATCACAGAAATCATAAATCAAGATATGATCTCAGAGAAAAATATCATGGAAGCTAAACCAGTGAGACAGGGTGGTTCAGATCTGAGATAGGGTGATGGATCATCTGGAAGCAGGAAATGCTATTTTGAAAGTGCACGTGGGGGAAATCCTAGCCAAATAGCACATCTTGATAGCTTTGTCACATGTTATCAGTGTGGCAGAGAGGGTCACAAGAATCCAGAGTGCACGAGAGATCCAAAGGAGTGTCAAGATTGTGGGAAGATGGGTCACCTTAAGCGTTTTTTCCATTCCTTCTCTTCAGCATCTAGTGGTAGAGGATCCGCACCTACACCTCCCTCAGGTATGGGATTTATTACTCCACAGCAGGCTAGAAGTTCTTTATCCACCGGTCAATCAGGCCGAGGTAATGGTGGAGGTCGTGGTCGAGGAAATCAAGTTCCAGATTATCAGCGTCAGCAGAGTGGACCTACTCAGGCCAACCAGGCAGTGTATTAGGGTCGTGGCTTAGGTCTCGTGTATGCAGTGCAATCATCACAATAGGAACAAAGTTCAAGACCATCTACAGTGAGAGGTACTATTCTACTATCCTCTACATTAGTTTCTTCCATTTTTGATATTGGTTCCTCACACTCTATATCTTCTACTATTTTTGAAAGTCTTGGTTTCCCAATTGAGTACCATTGTGGTGTCATGTCTCTCGAAACCCCACTTGGTGTCAAGGAGGAGGGCAGACACCAGTGGAAAGAGTTCCCCCTTTAGATAGGTGGGTACCATTTTGTTTGGAATTTCCACATCCTCAACATGTCTGGCATCGAGGTCATTCTCAGTATGAACTAGATCGCTCTTTATTGTGCTCAAGTGAATTTCTATTGTCATTGGGTTTCCTTCACATACCCTAAGGGTGACACATATCTTCACAAAGTAAAATGAGATATGCAGGAAAAAAAGAGAAGACTAAATATGCAGGGTTGGGCAGGGTGACAGCTCAGTTGGCAAGTCTCTTCATGAGTGACCAGGCAACGCAGCTAGTTGAATTCCCTCCAGTGGTGGAACTTTTCAGGGATGTATTCCCTAATGATTTCTCTATATTACCTCCTATGAGAGATGTGGAGTTCACCATCGAGCTCATGCCAGGTGCGGCACCAGTGTCTATTCCTCTTTATAAGGTGGAACCAACAGAGCTACATGAACTTAAAAAGCAGCTTGAAGACCTTGAGGCTAAGGGTTTTATCAGACCTAGCACATCATCGTGGGGTTAACCTACCATTTTGTCAAGAAGGAAGACAGTACCCTCAGGTTATGAGTGGATTATCGTCAACTCAACTAGCTCATGGTAAATAATGGATATCCATTGCCTCGTATAGATGATGACTTTGGCCATCTCCAGGGAGAAACTATTTTCTCCAAGATTGATCTAAGGTCAGTATATCACCATGTGCATGTGCGACCATATGAAATACCACGTATGACATTCCGAAGTAGGTATAGCTTGTACGAGTATCTGGTTATGCCATGCGGCCTCACGAATGCGCCAACAATCTTCAAGGATCTGATGAGTTGGGTTTTTCATCCGTATCTTGATTCCTTTGTGGTAGTCTTTGTAGATGACATTTTAGTGTATTTGTGTTCCAGAAACGACCATGCAACCCATCTTGAGATCATGATGAGTACACTGAGAGAGCACCAGATATACGCTAAGATTAGTAAATTGCACTTCTGGATTGATAAGGTACACTTATTGGGTCATATTATATCTGAAGCAGGGGTATCAGTTGACCCAGAAAAGGTGAGCATCGTGGTTTTAGGGGAGAATCCCAAGAGTGTCTTTGACATCCGCCTATTCTTGGGACTTGATAGCTATTACAGGCATTTCATCTAGGATTTCTCCCACTTAGTAATGCCTCTTACGACCCTAACTATGAAAGGTGTACAGTTCATCTGGTTAGAATCTTATGAAAATTATTTTCAGAAATTGAAAGAAATACTAACCTCAGTCCAAATCCTGATTCTTCCTGAATCTGGTATGATCTATATAGTTTATTGTGATGCTTCAGGAATTAGAATGGGTGTAGTTTTGATGCAGGGTGATCTAGTCGTGGCTTATGGGTATCTTCAGCTGATACCTCATGATAGGAACTATCCTACCTATTACCTTGAGTTGGCAGTTGTGGATCATGCTCTACGCTGTTAGAGACACTATTTTTTGGGTGAGAGATTCGTTGTTTACACGGATTATAAAATCTAAAAATATATCTCCACTCAATGAGACATGAACTTAAGGAAACACTAGTGGGTCAAATACTTGTAGTCATTCGATTTTGAGCTTGATTATACCCCTGGTAAGGGTAATGCAGCGGTGGACACTTTAATCCCCAAGAGACAGACACATGCCATGCAGGTAGCCAGCAGTGAGTGGAAGATGATGGCCTTGTTTTCAGAGATGCATCTTGAGGTTCAGGAGTAGAGTGGACAATTTGTTCTAGAAGCTCTTATAGTGATGTCCTCTCTTCTACAGAAATTACACATGCAATAGTTTATTGATCCTGAGGGGCTCGTTTTGAAGGAAATCATTACAGGAGACAACCCACCTCCTGGTTGGGTTGTTAATGATAGTGAAACTGTCCTTTACCATGGCTGTGTATGGGTACCTTCAGGTATACAAGAAGAGATGATGAAAAAATATCACACCTCCATTTGATAATTTCATCCTGGGATGACCATGATGTACAAAGACATGTGTCGATAGTATTGGTGGCTTGGTATGAAAAAGCAGATAGCAGGTTTCATCATTGGGTGATCCACCTGCCAAGAGGTGAAGGCAGAGCACCAACGACCTAATGGACTCCAACAACCTCTATCCATTCATAAATGGAAATGAAATTAAATCACTATGGATTTCATTACAGGCTTTCCAAAATCTCCTCGAGGAAATGATGTAGTATGGGTGGTTGTCGATAGGTTGACCAAGGTTGCACACTTCTTGCCTATCCGAGAGGCCTTTACGATTGATGAGTTGGGAAGGCTGTATATCTAAGAGAATATGCGACTTTATGGTGTAACTCATTCTATTGTCTCGGATAGGGATGCCCATTTTTCTTCACGGTTCTGGAAAAGGTTTCAAAAGGCGCTGGGTTCATAGGTTCTTCTAAGTACTACATATCACCCTCAGACCGATGGATAGTCCGAGAGAGCTATACGAGTGTTAGAGGATATGTTAAGGGCATGTATCCTTGATTTTGTAGGTTCTTGAGAGAATAATTTATTTATTGTTTAGTTTACATATAATAACAACTTCTAGGAGACAATTAAAATGGCTCTGTATGAGGCCCTCTATGGTAGACCATGTCGTTCACCTTTATACTGGCTTGAAGCAGGTGAGGCAGCTCAGTTGGGTCCTCATCTCATTCAGGAGACTTCTGAGAAAGTTCATCTGATTCAGAAGCATATGAATACAGCTCAGTCTAGAAAAAAGTCTTATACCAATTATCACTGTAGACCTCTGGAGTTCGAGGTGGGACATCGAGTCTTTCTGCCTGTTTGTCCGAGGTTGGGACACAGGTGGATCATGAGACAGGGGAACTTATCACCGAGATACATCAGGCCGTTCGAGATTGTGGAGAGAGTTGGGCCGGTAGCTTATCGGTTTCTTCTACCTCAGAGGTACCATGCCATGCAAAAAAATTTCCACGTATCTCAACTTCAACAACATCATCCAGACCCGCCTCATTCTTTTGACCCCGACGACAACGAGCTTGACACTAATGCATCCTTTGCGGAGCATCCGATCTGTATCATCGAACGTAGAATGAAAGTCCTCTGAGGAAAGTCAGTCCCTCTGGTCCAAGTGTTTTGGAAAGACAGATGTGTCCAGAACGAGACCTGGGAGCAAGAGACAGATGTACGTGCACAGTGCCTGAAACTTTTCACTAGCAACGTTCCACTACCATCGGAAGGGAAACATGGGGATGAGTTATCTGAAAGAGTGGAGGTTGTAACGTCTCAGACTTAATCAAGTACAGACCATTTTTAATTATTGTAGTCTAATTAATTAAGTGTCCCGGGGCACATGCCTGTGCACCTCGCTGTGGGTCCCAGGTAGCTTTTTAATTAATTTAAATAACTGCATACTTTTTATGAAAAATGTTACATCGCGCTTTAGCGCAGAGTTCAGGAATAAAATAATTAATTAAAGGTCGAAAAAGAAGAATAAGAGATTCAAATAATATTTAAAAGAAAGCAAGAAATGATAAAAAATAAATTTTAAAATAAAATATAAATGGGGTTATGGGAAAAATAAAAATAATTAAAATGGGATATTTCTATTTTTATTTATTTTTATCATTTTTCCTTTCCATCCTTTTATTATATTTAATTTTTATTTTATTTTACCCTTTTCCTTTTCTTTTTTTTTTCTCTTATTTTTCTTTTTCTTTCTTTTATTTTTTTCCTTTCCCCCTCTCCTCTCTTCCTCTCCTCGTCGTCACGTCACACCCCCCTCTCCCCCTAGGTAGCGCACCCCCCTCCTCCTTCGGAAGACCGCAGATCCTCCATCTGTTTTCCAATTTCATCGCTGTCAAGTGAGCAGTAAACCTTATGGAAAGTCTAACCTTTCTCAATTAGAATCATACATTTTCATAGAGTATTCTATGCGCAGTTTTTCGTGGAATTTTTTTACCCTATTTTGGGGGTTTTTCTAAAATCCTATGTTTTCTTCCATTTTAGTTCAAATCAAAGCCCACCACATATCTTAGAGTAATCTGTGACTACATGGTAGGGGGCCTACTTGCTTTACCTCTATTTCGTTGTAGTATATAAAAATTCACCATTGTGTTGTTAGTCGGTGCCTACCGGCTTTGTGCAATTTCACCCAATTTCATCAATTTAGTTGATCACCTAATTATTTCAGCCTTTTATCTAAATTTAATTAGTTTTAATTGTTTCAACAAGGTCAAACACCCCTTTGGGCATGACGACATGGTCGGTATATTTTTCTGTTAGATGGGTTTATAGTTTAATTAATTGCAGGTGTTGCACAACCCATTTTTATTGTAAATAAATTTAATAAATAGTTTCATTGAATACAAACATTGAATTGGTTGATCATGGGCAATTTTTTTCTGATATTTTTATTAATTTTAAAAGTGAATTATCTGCTGATGTTGATACAGTATATTGCCTTGTTAAGTTGCTAAGCTATAATGTTAAATTTATACCTTGTGATACACGGGTGTATCTGGTGAGTTTTCAAGCTACGATTTTATATGCTGACTTTGTCATATCTTATACTGTGAAAACATTAATTAAATATAGGGCGGGGAAAGGAGGTGGGTCCCATATTAAGGGTCTACACTTAGACCCTCCGTTCCTTACTGTTACCATTACGCATCAGGGGGCGCTGTCTTTGGGTTTGCCAGACCGAGACTTCCCTAAGATTTTAATACATATGAGTGACACTGATTCCGAAAGGGCCCATCGAGACAGATCTATTGGCAATGTGGCTAATCCAGCCTCAGATGACACTTGACCCCTTTTTTCGAGATAAGGATGGACTCAGGGTAAATCCATGCCTCGAGCGATACATGGCCTTTCAAAAGATGGCCTTGGATAGGCTTGGTGGTATTGTATAAATTGACAGATATTCCATAGTGATACCTTTAGGAAGATATCGAATTCCAAATCCCTACTTGAACCATAATAATGATTCACTTAAGGATTATATTATTTCCATTTGAGTCTCTTGAGAATTGAAATGTTCTTCTGATATGTTGAAGCGCAGCTGGTTGACACTTGACATAGACTCCAAGTTAAAGCACAAGAATGTGTTATACCACATCCTTGTTTAACTTGACTTATGTGTTATATATATATACGTGTACATGCATTCTACTAACAAGTACCCTTTCAAAGTACCGGCTTAGGCTGAAGCTGGTGATTAGGCATTGCTGCCGTTTGGAACCTGGGCTAATTTATTTATTTCATTGCACTTAAATTAATTATCTAAAATTGTTATGTAATGGAACACTGCATTTTTATCATTTCACGAAATGGAAAGGTTTAGACACTGTGGGTACTGGCCTACTGGGATTTTATCTCACACCCTACTCGGGCGTCGTTGACACCCGAGTAGATTACATGCTCGCAGGTATTGACAAGGGGAAGTGTGCTGCTTCTGATGCTTTATTGTTCATTACTGCTTATAATGGAGACTGGGGCAGAGTACCGAGCCTTTGTTATGATGAAACTGATTCTTTGTCCCTTTTCTTTTAGTTTACTGTGTGTTTGAGTTCTTTTTTCCATACTTCCAATTTAGACCTACATCATGGCATGACATTTTTCTTTGTGAGCTTTTTCACTTGATTATTATTATTTAGTTAGATTATTTATATTGCTTTTGCTGTAGTTTATTCATTTACATGCATCCGTTATTTATGGTTAGTTATTTTCTAATTCCATTGTGATATTACCTATTACCTATGAGGGCATAGTCTCCCCCTCGGACACAAAAAGACCCTCGTTGCTAGTCGGCAGTCTCTAGAATTTGGGGAGATGAGCTAGAGGTCATGTGACCCACCGATACAACCACCGTCTTAGAGGTGATCTGGGTCGGTACATTACAGAGTATATGGTAAAATTTTCACCCTTGGAGGTAGTTTCTCCATATCATCAGTGCGAATAGTGCCACTTCAAATCAAGATCAAGAGTCACATAGTTCTGCTCATGAGGTCTCAATTGTCGCGATCCATAAGCAATCACTACTCTCCCCTACATCAGGTCACAACCAATCCCAATTTCAGATGTGTCACAATACACCATGTAGTTGGTTCCCTCATCTAGAATCCTCATGATATGATTACTTGTAAATCTCTACCTCATCTGCTGAACTCTCTGATGTTATATTTCTATCCACATGAAGGGTTTCCCTTCTTCTTCAATGACGTCATGTGTGCTGCTACTCTGGAGAAGTCAGGTAAAAACCATGATAGTACCCAACCAACCAAAGGAAACTCCACACCTTGGTAATGCTCTGTGGGGGGGGGGGGTTCCCAAGAAAGTGCCACCTCAATATTTACTGGATCAACTGTTTCACTATCAGCATGATGGGATGGAAAATCTCTTAGTGAGATGTCCCCTTCCATCTCTTGAAAATCATTACTTTTTTCTAGGTCGACTGGACTCACCCTATGAGCCCTAAGATTTAGATCCTCTATCTTGAGACCTCTTCTCAGAATGTCTCAAACGTCCAAGTCTCTATGAATGATGTTAACTTCCTACTTTCCCACTAACGACATCCACTGGTTTTACCTGATCAGCCAAAGGACTTTCAACTACAAAGGTTCTATCTAGCATCCTAGCATAAGTAAAAATGCATAAAGGAATAGTTTTGGCTCATATGTCCCTAATAAAATCTCACACGGAAGTCCAAGCCCTGAAGCACTGGTCATGTCTTATTTATCAGGTACTTATAAAGGTTGATATGCCTCGATGAATACTCATTTACTAACATGTTATCATACCAAAGCTGAATAAGATCTTGGGCACACATAGACCCTATATTTTAGGGAAATATACCCTTATCTGAGAAAGGTTCTCAAGCTCTGTCCAAGAAAAAGTTACCTATTCATAAAATTAGTTGATCTAAACACCATCATCGCCCTACTGAGCCTTGTGGAAGTCTCATGGATAGGACTACCATCTGATCAAATGGTTCCCTTACTGGATAGAAAACTCAGTCACCACCTCAAGCCAGTCCTTATCCACCTATGAGTCAAGCTCACCATATAACCTAATGGGTCTATGTCACTCATACTCGTGTAAGTCACTCAGCCTACATGTGTCCTCTACTGGTAGTGCATATAGTAACTACTAACCAACAGAAGGTGGAAATGCTGGGAAACCACCCAAAGGTGCCATCTCAGGCAATTATATCCGTACCAAAGAGTCATCACACTGTAGACCATCCTCGTGGTCACACATTGGAATCCTGGATGACTATTTTCATGGAGGCATCTTGGAAGAGATCAAGATGAATAATGATTAATAGATTATAACTAGTGAGATGACTCTAACTCAGAATGACCATGACAAAACATTCAAAGAAACATGCAACCGGTGTTTTCATATACCGAGTCAGATAGCATAATTTAGGGACCTTGTGTATGGATACATCGACCGCTACACCAACACTGGACTCTATGGCCTGAATGCCGAACTCGAAACACTTAAAAATGTTTCCCCATAAAAAAATTTACAGACTCTTGGTTCTTCTGGTAGAACTGGCTAGCTCTGATACCACTTTTTCATGACCCATCCCCTAATTCCTATGCCATGACTACCCCAACCCTTCCTTATATAGTCTAGGGGATGTCGACTAGCACTAAGAAGGAATATCCTAAAAAGGGAAGGCATTTTCTTTTAAACCTGTACACAGGCACTCAACACAAACTGAAAGTACAGAGGGGATAGAATATAAGACCAAAACCACAATGAAAAGTACAAATGGGCCAAACTATAATCCCAAAACTACAAAGAGATGTAAAGATGTCCTGTTCCATCTACTCGAGAACCTACCTGATGGGTAGGTGAAGGGTATCTGCATGTAGCTGTAGTAGTACACCCGTTCTTCCCATATCACTGAGTACTACCTGTTCCAGGACCAACAAGGTCTCCATTGAAGCATCCATCAATTCCATATCATGGAGCACCACCTGGTCCCGGACTACCAAGGTCTCCATCAAAGCGACGACCACCTACATGAGACATGACATGTGCAGGCGAAGCCTATGCAAGGATGAGTAACACAATACTCAGTAGGGAACCCAGACCATAGAGGAAAACCACAAAAGAGAGTATGCACAAGGTACTATCAGTAAACCGATGAGGAGAGTACACCAACTACACCACTAAGGAGAGTACACCAAGTAATCTAAGTACACAACTGAGGAGAGTGCACCAATTACTCTAAGTACACCACTTAGTAGAGTACACCAATTACTCTAAGTACACCGCTAAGGCAAGTACGCCTAGTACACTAAGAACACCACTGATAAGAGTACACCAAGTGTCAGATCACACATGTATAATATAAGGTATAGAAATAAAGACCATCACTCTCAACACTGAACACCTTGGACTACTGGGGTACTCATCCCTGATGATTACCATGAGTATGTTGGGTCACATAGAGTTGCTCCCCACTGTAGTCCTGCTGGGTCACACAGAGATGCTTCCCACCTTGGCCATCACACTGAGGTACTCATCCTTGATGAGTAGCATGGGTCTGCCAAGTCACATAGTGACACTTACCACTAGGCCATCATAGATAATCCATATAGGCTCTCTTGTAGTTGGTCCACACATGGTCTCTTGTTATCAGTGTGTGGGTATGAGTCCCATGCAGTATTCCCACACATAGTGTGATTGATTCTGAGAGAAACCACTCCTAAATCCATTCATCACATTTCAAATTTCATGAAAACCTTCTTGGAGTATTCAATAATAACCACCTCGTCTCAAGGATTCCAATGCTGCAAAAATCTCATCAATCGGGCAGCCGATTTGAAGGATATTGACGTTTTAGTAATTGGGGTCTGTCATGTCTGGACTGGTCAGAACTAGTCAGACGGACACAACCAACCCACCCCAGGGGGCCCGCATTCCCCAACCCAGTTTCGCTGATCCGACCCGACCTAGTTTGGTTCTGGTCCATCTCAGCCCAGCCTGACTATGAGGCTCGACACATTGTACCTTACTGGACCTGACCTGATTCGCCCGTTGGTCCCACTCGTTGGGTCGCCTGGTGACCCTGTCCCTTCTGGACAAACCTAAAACTGGTGGGATGGTTTGTTTCCAGCATGAGAAGCCCAAAGGCACAGTAATATTCCTTTGGTCGGACCTGCAGAAGCCGACAGACTTTGATTCTAGCTCGGGCCATGTAGCGGCCCGACTTGTGTGCCCTAGTCCGACCTATATGGAACGTCGATTTCCTGTATCCCAGTCACCTATTGGGAATCTAGTTCGATATCACACAAATGAAAGAATCCAAACACCTCCTCTTCACACAGTTAAGGACTACGTTCTAGCCCCATGCCTGGGACCACTTGGCGCGAGTCGCTCCTTCCACCCGACGCCCGAGCTACACCGCCCTCCTGCACATGTCTGCTCACTCGGACCAATTTCCCCTGCATGTCTTGTAGCTTTTCCATAGGTCCAGCTTGCCCATATGGCCATGTGGCCATGTCCACCTACCACCGGATTTCATTCTGGAGGCCCCTGCTACTGCTGCGGCACGCTTCCTGCATATCGCCTCCCTCCTGCCACTGCGGCCCTTCCACCTGGCACTTCCTCTATCATTGTGCCACCACCAATGTTCCACAAAGAACTAGTAGGCGAGAGAGATAGAGAGAGAGAGATAGATAGAGAGAAAGAGATAGAGAGATAGATAGAGAGAGAGAGAGATAGAGAGAGAGTAAAAAATTTCCAAGAACACCCAAACAAACAACTGACCTTTGTTCTTGTTGGTTTGGGATTGTTCGTGTTAACAAAAACACGCAACATATACAATAATTACTAAGATAAAATATTACCATTATCCCACATAAATTAACCATACCGTATGAATATTTGAACCACATGTTAACTTGTTTGTGAGTTAACCCGTATTCATCATCTAAAAAGGAAGAACGAGGAAAGTATGAATTTACAAAAAAAAGTAAACCCCTTACCTAGAGAAGGTTCATCATTGGTGTTGATCTGTTTGATGTCATTAGCGTTCATTGATCTCCAGTCCCAAATACTTCCTCCAAGCCACCGTCACCACTTTAAGATCCACCGAAGTTCTTCTTTGGAGAGAAAATACCTCACCATTTTTCAGAGAAATTCCAACTCTAATTCTCCATCCCGTTATCTCATTAAAAGAGAAACGTGTCACAACATTTATGGTACGCTGTGTCATCACATCATTACGCTGTTTCATTTATAAAACATCTTATATATTATTCTTTGATTAATGAGTCATTACACTGCTCATTTAAGATCCTCACTAATGGGGTTCTTCTCCACATCATTGCCGCACTGCAGTACTAGCATGCCACCACTCAATAGTGAGGAAAAGAAAAGAAAATAACTTTTTAATTTATTTTATTTCTCTTCTGACAGGTCTAAAAATTAACTTTTTCCCTTGACCCACACCAGTTGTGGTTAGGTCTATTCTTATGTAATTTTTCCATTCCATATGCAAGGGTGCCCTCATATTTTCCATATGGGCTCTGATTTAGATGTTTCCAAAACCACCCATGCGTTCCATTTTAATTCTCTTAAAAAATTTTGAAAAAAAACTATCTTTCAACCTCAACTTGTGCCAGTCGAGGTTAAGCTACACCTAAGGGAAAAAATCCCTCATGAGCTCAATGGTACTCTTGGATTTCTAGTCCAAGTTACCGTATATGAGTTATAAGTATTTTACAATAAAATAATCTTTACTTAATTTTTTTATTTATGGAAAAAATAACTTCCACTATTGGCTTGCGCCAGCCAACATTAGGCTATTCCTAAAGAATGAATACCCTCACGAGCTTAATAGTGGTCTAGGATTTTCCATATGAGTAACCGTTCGTGAGTTATAAGCATTTGAAAAATAAAATAATTTTATTTAATTATTTTATTTACAATTATTCCATTTTTGGCTTTTCTCACTGGAGGTCTGTTCCGATTGATCTTAAGTCGCACCTAAGGTAATCACGCCATCCTAAACGCAACGACGCCCTTGGATTTTTGATCTGGTCACCCGTTTAAGAGTTATTCAACTTTTTTTTAGGAAAACTACTCATGTGTTCTACTAAAAACTTAACATTTTTCAATGGATCATTCTAGGATCTTTGGGCCTTGGAATTGCATGCAGTCTCAATGCCTGATCTCAAAATAATTCCATATAATTTAAATAACATTTCATGGAATTTTCAGGAAATTAAATGTTTCTCAATAGGCCTATGTTTACATGCAACATCACACCCCCAAAAATTTTATCCTTCAATTCTTGCGTACAACCGACCCTAAGGAGGAATGAACATTAATGGATTTTAAAAAAAATATTTACTGGTTGTTGGAGAATAGTCTACAAAATTTCATTTCATAAATAGAATTTTCAAGCAGTGTACACTACACCACCATGACCACCATCAAGCGTGATCTGTATCACTCTCATCAACTCCTACTTAGAGCTCTCCACCACACCTATGTGGACGTGGTCCCTCACACCCACACTAATTATATCCCACCAGTCTTTAAATCACCTAATCTTGAGTAGAATTGGATATTAATTTTTTTTTAAAAATTATTTACCTGTGATTGAAAATATAGAATAGTAAAGAAGTGTAAACTGAACCACCGTGATCCACTCCCTCTCTCATTCGTGGTCTTTTGTGCCCCTAGCTCCCACCTAGTTATCCTCACCATGATTATGTGATACTTGAAGAAACCAAATGGGCCATAAATACCCACGTTAATTCCAACTTTCTATCCTTAACTCTAAGAATAAATTAACATTAATTTCACACAAACATAGGGGATTTCAAACCTCCACCTACACTTTATGAACCAAGTATGCTAACAACTAGCCTGAGCATTTATTTTTATATTATAATTATATCATTATATATTTATATATCTAATTTGCCTATATGTTTACCTATATTTATATAAATATATATACATATGTGTATATATATATGTTATATAATTAATAAAATACATTTATTTAATGTATTTTTATATATCTATACATATAAATAAATGAATAACAACACACACATAGTGTATTATGAATACATACTTTATTGACATTTATTTACATATAAAATCATAAATACATTTACATAATGTGTTTATATAATAATAATAATAATTTTGTTATTATAAATATATATATACATATATTTATATGTATACAAATATAAATTTAATATATTAATTTAAAAACTCATCTGTATATTAATATAAATTTAAATATACTTGGGTGTGTGTAAATAAGTATAAATATATGTATGTAATTATGTCTAAATACATATGTGTGTGTGCCAAAATATATAATATAATATTTATTTATATAATATTTATATAATATATATATTTATTTATTTATGCACAACTCTCTCTAAATTATATATTTACATACATTTAAATAAATATAATTATATACATATTTAAATAAATATATTTTTACATATTTTTATAAACAAAATTATATTATGTATAAAAATATAAAAATATTTATGTATTTATAAAAATGTTTATGTAAAGTATTTACATATTTAAATGCATATATATATTCATGTTCATTTATATAATGTATATATAAGTATTTATTTTACATATTTACATAAATTATATATATATATATATATAATAGGTTTATATAATGTATTTAAGTAAATTTATATAACGTGTTTGTTGAGACACAAAGTTCTTTTTAAAGACATAAAAATCTAAAGTTATTTTTCCCTTGGGATGATTGCTGTGACCACATGAGAGTTTGATGACATCAAGAGTTGAAAAAGAATTCCTTTCATAGTTTTTTGTAAAAGGGAAGAAGAGACATACAGAAAATGGAGTGGATATGTTTATGTGTTTTATTTTTTTGTCAATACACAAATCATATTCGAACTCACATATAATAAAATATATAATGTGGGATAAAGGCTATTAGTAATTTTGGAATTTTTTGAAATAAGTTTGGAGTTTTTTGGAAGAAGTTTGAGGTTTTTGGGGCTAATAAGATTTTTTTCCAAGTCTTTAATACATAAGAGTAGATTTGGTCATACATAACTATTACTTTGGTGTTGAGATGCCTGGATTTGAAATTTTTATGAATCCTCAATACATAAGATTAAATTTTCTCATACACAAATTTTATTCTGGTGTTGAGAAGATAGGATATGAAATCTGGATAAGTCTTTAATAAATAAGATTAACTTTTCTCATGCTTAAAGGTCACTATAGTGTTGAGTATTCTAAATAAGAAAATTTCAATATTTCCTCAATTTGTAAGAGTAACTTTTATCAATACATAAAGGTTACTCTAATGATGATAATACGGTCTAAAAATTGTTAATTCTTCAATATGAAAGAGACTTATAATTCATATGTAATAGTATTCAGACTCATATGTAAGTATTAATCTGGTGTTGAAAAAAATAAGTCAAGAAATTATCAAATGAAATGCATAAAGGTTATAATGACCCAAGCCCGAGCTACCAGACTCAGCCCTTATAAATGTTGTGTTTTAAAAAAAGAAACTTGAAAAAATTCAAAACATTTATTAATACATATGACCTTTTATCGATCTAGGTTCTGGAGAATTAGATACATGACATACGACTGAAAAAAACAAACTAATATGCTTCAGATGTGATAAATCTGAAAGTAATGAGGTCCAAATAACTTCTAGGGTTCCTGTGAAAAGATTTTTGAAACATAGGGTGATAAATTTTATGTGCTAATTAAGGGGATTTGAAACAATTAATAAATCCTTTTAAAATATTTCTTCAAAATAACAATACACATGTAAAAATATATTTTTACTACACTTGAATATATCTGGAAACCATTATTTCACAAAAATAATTATAAATGAGAATCCATTGGGAATTATCCTTCAAAAGTATTAATTTTATTATGGGGAATTAATGATACTAGGAAGACCATATTAAAATCCACAACTTAAGGCCACTAGTCCTAACTAATGCATATGGGTTCACTCCCCAAAACATCACATATTTCATCAGTTCCAATCTTTCAAAACATTTTCTAATGGACATTCCTTTCTCATTTCTTACCCAAAACATTTCTGAAGTACGCACATAATATTATTTTCATCAAAAGAAAATAATTTTTCTCATTTCATCAACATTTTCCCAAAAGTTTCCCAAATCATTGTAAATAGAATCCCGTACTACAAATAAATCTTCTTCTTGTAAGTTATAAGTAAAAATATATATGGATTTGTTGCCTAATTGATACTATGAATAAATCTTTGTATAAAACCTTCATTTAAAACAAAAATAATTCTAAATTTATAACTATAAGGATTAATATATAGAAATAGAAAACATTCACAAAAATTTATCAAAAATTTCATCCATGAGTAAATTGCAAATAAAGTCATGTACAAGATCTTAATATGAATTTTAGTATATGTCTATACATGATTTGTTTGCTCATTAATATCATGAATTAATCAATAAATATGTCCATATATTTTTATATATACATGCACACACACACACACATATATATAATTTTTACTTTCGTGGTACAATTTCAAGAAAAGAGAACATAACCTTAACTTATAATTTTGAATGAAAGATCACATCACACATAAAATTATAAGAGAGTCATTTATAAAAATAATAACAATTCTTCCTTGCTTAATATTAATTTGGGTGATATCAAGATTTGAAATAAATTACCCATTAATTTCAAATTATATAATCATGGAAAAAATATTTATATATATAATCATGAAACTTGAAGTCTTAAAATATAAATATGCATAAGCTTGAAATAATTATAGGTATAGTAATACTTGACGTAATATATGCACACATTCATGAAAATATAACATCAACTTTCATAAATTTTAGAAAAAAAATTTCATTCAGAATTATAATATTTATGAGAGATTTCAAAGAATATAAGTGCTTATATGAACTTAGACTTGAAAAGGTTCATGCATATTCATTTTAAATAGATAAATTCATCTTACAAAATAAAAAATGTAATAGAAAATAATTTCAAATTAAAGATATGGTTTTTAATGTAAACTTTATTTTCAATATTATCGATTCACACTAAAATATAAATTAAAAGATCTTGAAATAAAATAATAATGAAATCTTTAAAGCAGAACTAAAATGAAGTAAAATTAATATACATTTCTATTTTAAAAAAATGATAAATAACAACAATATATCCCTTACATGATTTGCATATTCCAAAAAAACTTCTGTCACTGTGCCTAAGTACACACCCTCCCTGAACTAGTAAATTATTTTTTCAATTTTATTTTCACAAAGGCTTTGGACTTTTATAGACAGAACCAGTAATATAAATATATTATGTGGACTAAAGAAAAGCTTGTTAAAAAAGATGATTGAGGATGTAGATAGTATAATATATATATATATATATATTTTATATCCATACATTTAGAAAATGATAGTTATCTAAACAAGGAAAAAAATTACCAACATTTGAAATGATCAATATAAAATAGTGTTCAGGACAAGCACACATAAGCTTGCTTTATAAACTGGATACATAGGTGAAATTGACATAAAAAAATTGAAAAATGTTTTTTAATATTCCAACCACAACATCATATGTCGACCAAAAACCAAAATTATATTAGTATTTTAACAAAATGAAGATAGTAAAACATGTCAATTTTGAATAGAGTATTTTCGACCAATAAAATAAGGAAATACGGTGAAAAATAGTGCTAAAACATGATTGGTCAATTAAAAATGGAAAAAGGATACCTTTCTATCACAGACCCAAAGACTAAAAAATGACTTCCTACATTGAAGAGGATCTGAAAAAGAAACTGAAACCCTATCCTCGACACTCAGACCTCTACCGCGGGAAACCGAACACCCAAGCCTGAATCAGAAACTCACCGACAATGATGATCCCTGAACCTCAGCCTTGACACCCCTGATAATCTCAACTCCATCCATAGCACAACATGATCTGAAGGAACACAACCTCGATTCATCCATGAACTTGGTGAATGCCCCTCCATGTCCACAACTCACTTGCTCCTTCCTCTTCCTGAACACGGACGACACCCTCCTTGAAACCCTATGCGCAACTCCCGTGAACTCTAAATGAAACCCGATCCCCCCTTTTCACGAATGGTGAAACCCCTTTCAAAAAAAAGATTTCTTTATTTTGTTATTATTATTATATCATTATTATTATTATTATTATTATTATATATTCATCATTTTATAAGAAACTTTATTTATATAATTATTCTTTGTATATTATTTTAGGTTTAACTTTAACATTAAAATTTATAATTTCTTATTTGAAATTTTTTTATAATATAAACATATTTTATAATGTGAAACCAATAATTATAGTATATTTATCTAAAATATTTTTTTTTTCATAATTCAAATTTTATAAAAGTAACCATTTTATATAAAAATAATAATTTAATCATATTTCATAATTAAATATTAATAATTATAATTTTGTATACATACATATGTATTCATATAACATTTTTGAAAGTAAAAATTAATGAAACCAAATTAATTATATTATCATTAAAAAATATACTATAACCTTTTTGATAAAAGTATATTATTTTAACAAAGAAACCCATTATTAATTTAAAATGAATTTGAAAAGTATAAATTTGAAATATAAGTATTCATTAGTATTATTATTAATTATAAAAAATAATTTATATAATAATTTTTCATAACAGAAAATATAAAACAAAATACTGGGGTGTTATATTATTCCTTGCTGAAAATAATTCCATCCTCTTAATTCATTTTTTCAGAGTAAAACAATTCTGTATTTCCATCATCATAATTAAGAAACATTAGGTCTGCTAAACTTCTAGACTCAAAAAAATCTAATCTCCAAAGTTGTATAGACCATTCATATGATACCAACTATAACGAACCGAGCCCGTGCTATCAGACTCATCCCTTATAAATGATGTGTCTTTTAAAAAAAGAAACTGGAACAAATTACAATAATTTATTACAACAGATGACCTTTTATCGGTATAGGTTCTGCAGAATTAGATACATGACTTACAACCGTAAAAATAAAACAAAAAAAACTGAGATACTTTAAATGTAATAACTCCGAAAGTGATGACATCCAATTATCTTACAGGGTTCCTATGAAAATATTTTTGAGACATAGAGTAAGAAAATTTATGTACCTAGTGAGGGGATTTGAAAAAATTAATAAATCCCCTTAAAATATTTATTTAAAATAAACATACATATATAAAAATATATTTTCACAACACTTTAGTATATTTGGAAACCAATATTTTACAAAATAATTTTAAATGGGAAATTTTTGGGAATTCTCCTTCAAAAGTAATAATTTTCTTATAGGTCATTAATGATACTAGGAAGACCATCTTAAAATACATAAATTGAATCAACTAGTCATAACTAAGAATTATGGGTTCACTTCCCATAATGTCACATATTTCACTAGTGCCAATCTTTGAAAACTTTTTCCTATGGACATTTCTACCTCATTTCCTTCCCAAAACATTTCTAAAGTACTTACAAAATATATTTTTCTTCAAAATATTTTTTTTCATTTAATCAAAATTTTCTCAAAATTTTCTCAAATAATTTTAGGAACAATCATATACTAAAAATAATTTTTCTTCTTGTAAATCATAAGTAAAAATATCAATGTATTTCTTTCCTAACAGATAATATGAATAAATAAATGTATAAAACCATCATGTAAAAAAAAATAATTTTAAATTCCCAACCATAAGTTTTAATAGATAGCAATAATAAACATTCACATAAAATTATCAAATATTTCATCCACGAGTAAATTGAAAATAACGTCTTGTAAAAGATCATAATATGAATTTTAGTCCATGTCTATACATGACTTGTCTAAACATTCAAATAATGCATTAATCGATAAATATGTCAATATATTTTTATATATACATGAATAAATATATATGTATATGTATATATATACATAATTTTTACTTTCATGGTCCAATTTCAAGAAAAGAGAACATAAACTTAACATATAATTTTGAACGCCAGATCGCATGGCACACATAAAATTAGAAGAGAATCATTTATAAAAATAATAAAAATTCGTCCTTATTTAATATTAATTTTGGTGATATCTTTATTTGAAATAAATTACCCATTCATTTGAAATTATATAATAATAGAAAATCATATATATATATACATATATATAAACTAGAAATTTAAAGTCTTAAAATATAAATAAAAATATGCTTGAAATAATTATAGGTATAGTAATACTTGATGTAATATATGAACATATTCTTGAAAATCTAACATTACCTTCTATAAATTTAAAAATAAAAATACTCATTCCGCATTATAATATTTATGAGAGATTGGAAAGGATATAAGTGCTTATATGAACTTAGACTTGAAAAGGTTCATGCATATTAATTTTAATTAGAGAAATTACTCTTGAAAAATAAAAACTCTAAGAGAAAATAATTTCAAATTAAATATGTGAGTTTTAATATAAACTACATTTGAAAAATTTTATATTCACACTAAAACATAAATTAAGAGATCATTAAATAAAATAACAATCCAATCTTTGAAGCATAACTAAAATAATGTTAAATTCATATATATATCCATTTTAAAAAAATGATAAATAAAATCAATATATCCCTTACATGATTTTCATACACCCATTTTTTTATCACTACGCCTAAGCACACACCCTCTATGGAATAGAAATGTATTTTGCAATTTCATTTTCACAAAGGATTTGGAATTTCATAGACAAAACTAGTGATATAAATATGTTCTATAGACCAAAGACAAGCTTGATAAGCAAGCTTATTGAGGATTCAAATAGTATAAAATATATATATATATTGTAAATCTATACATTTGGAAAATTATATTGATCTAAAGAAGGAAAAACAACCTCCAACAATTGAAAGGTTCAATATAAAATAGAGTTCAAGACAAGCGCACCTAATCTTGGTCTGAAAGTTGGATACACAGGTGAAATTGACATAGAAAAATTGACAAAAATTGTTTTAATATTCCAACCACAACATAATATGTGGACAAAAACAAAAGTATACTAGTATTTTAACAAAACGTAATATAGTAAAATGTGTCAATGATGAAAAGAGTATTTTTGACCAATAAAATTAGGAAAGGCGGTGAAAAACATAGATAAAACAATATTGGTCAACCAAAAATTGAAAAAGGATACCTATCTATCATATATCCAAATACTATAGAATTATTTCATACCTCGAACCATATCTGAAAAAAACTGAATCCCTAGCTTTGATGCTCGGACCACAATCACTGGAAACTAGACACCCAAGCCTGAATCAAACCCTTGCCAGAAGCGATGATCCCGGAACCTCGTACTCAACACCCCAGATGATCTCTACTCAAGCCATAGAACAACTTGATCCAAAGGAAAATGACACCAATTGATCCATGTGCTCGGCGAACACCCCTCCCAGGTTGTGACTCACTTACTGCTTCCTCGTCCCGGATGCAGACAAAACCCTCCTTGAAACCCTATAAACATCTCCCATTACCTCTAAACAAAACTTAATCCCCCCTTTTTATGAACAAAACACCACCTTTCAAAAACATTTTTTCTTTCTTTTATTATTATTATTATTATTATTATTATTATATCATTATTATTATATATTCATTTTTTCATAATAAACTTTATTTACATAAAGATTGTTTGTGTATTATTTTATGTTTAACATTAAAATTAAAAATTATAATTTCATATTTTAAATATATTTATAATCAAAAAATATTTTATAATTTAGAACTAATAATTATAGCATATTTATTTAAACCATTTTTTAAAAAAATTAAATTTTTTAATAAGTAATATTTCTATATAAAAATAATAATTTAATCATATTTCATAATTCAAAAGTAATAATTGTAATTTCATATACATACATATATATTTATATAATATTTTTGAAAAAAAAATTAATAAAAAAAATTAATCATAATAATATAATAATATAATTACCATTCCAAATATACTATAATATTTTTGATAAAAGTATATTCTTTTAATAAAGAAAACCATTATTAATTTAAAATAAAAAAACTTAAAATTTGAAATATGAGTATTCATAAGTATTATTATTAACTAAAACACTTAATTTAAATAATTATTTTCCATAACATAAAATATAAAACAAAATAAAAGGGTGTTACAATGGTGAATATTATAATATGAAAAAGTTGATTTGAGTCAATGGAAATCCGTAAAGGTTGATTTTTTAACATGTAAGTGTTATCCAAGGCAATAGAAACACATAAAGGTTGATATTTTGATATGTAAGGGTTAATCAGAGGAAGATGACATATTTAAGGTTTATTAATATAACTCACAAGGTTCATCTGAAGTTTCCCATGGATAGATAGGGTTCACTATACAATATTTAGTGATTCATAAGGGTTATAGACTTTGCCAAAATTTTAATTTGATGGACTTGAGAAGAAGCAGAAAAATAACTACATATAAACTAAACCTATGTGATCTAGATGACTCATATGGGATCAAGGATCATCTAAAAAGTATCTTAAAATCCAAGGTGAATTAAAAGGCTAGGATTATTGTTCCTAAAAAAGTTGGTTTCCTGACGGTTGATTTTATGGGGTTGAGTTTTTTTCAATCACTCACTTCGGGCTCACTATTTTCTAACAGTTTCCAATGAGTTTTATTCACATAACTAGAAAAAGAGAACGGTGTTATATCCATGAGGGACCTGCTTTCCAAAGTAAGGTTCTTGTTGGTGGGTTTGGCCAATAGTACATAATAACTCACATTAGTCGAGTGGATGGGAGGTTAGGCTCATTACACCCTTTTGGGGGAAATTATTTCATACTTTAGGACACTCTTGTAGATTTAAGATATGTTTTCAAATCTTTCATTAATTCCCAAGTATGATTTAAATCAACCCTGAATTAACAATCAATTATTAGAATATATGGAATTAATAATTATTGATATGTGATTAATGTTCCTCACCAATGGATATCTCTATATTTTTACAAGGTTCCCCATCAATGGTATCCTCTTATCTAATGCTTATATATTATTTGGTTGTTATTATGATGATTTTTTTCATCCCTATAGTGGGTAGTTCTAGAGAATATCATTATCCAGGGAGACGAGAGTTGTTTTGATATTGGGATCATACCCATAAAATAGGTTACCTACGTATCCTCATGAAAGGAATCAAAACCCACATAGTTCGGTGCCACTTAATAGGGCACATTATACCTTTTAGGGTCATGTGATAAGGACCAAACTATGGAGTTTAACGTCATGAAAGAAGAACATCTAGGTAGAAGGTTACTAGTAATGGTTAAGTGTGGGATATATTCCAAAGTGGACCAAGGAACTTGAAAGGGATATGAATTCCCAAGTTCAATAATACCCTACTAGGGATGTGACCCAAATAAAATTAGAGTTGATTTATGGATGTTGGTTTTAGACCTCTGGGTAGCTTCTAACATATCCCATTCAGACGGGAATCAAATCCCATGTAGTTTGGTTTTGAGGATCCGTGTCTATTGAGGCCCTCTAAATATTTATCTCACAGTGGAGTATGGACATTTTATAGGATAAAGGCGGGGCTTACACTTGAGTAGGATTCCATTTGAAAGGGTCCATGAGGGATGTATCAACTCATGGTGATTTAGAGGCTTGTTCAGGGCTTACACCTAAGGATAAAGACCATGGATGATTATGGAGATATGGTTGGGACTTATTCTGAAAGGGGAGTCCCAAGGATTAAATTTTGGGCCTTATTCCTAAGGAGGATACCCTGGTAAGATGTTAGGGATTATAATAAGTAGGAGGACCATAAGGTTTGTGGGGACATACACTTGTAATGATGCCCATAAGGTTTGAGATAATGTGGATGCCATGACCACTGTCAACCTCTAAGCCCATGTGAGTCATGCTCAGTGTGAGAAATAAAAAGAAACAAAAAATCCAGAAACCATACAATTTTACTTTCACTATGGTTGGATTCATGTACTTGAGGACCCATGCCTATAGATTCACTTTGAGGGAAGGTGAGATGAAGGTTTGAACAAATATTCTCTGCCAAAACATGCATTTGATCATTCATAAACCGTGATTGTGACTAACTTCTAAGATCACATGAGTCATGATTGAATGTGAGAAACCACAGGAGGTCAAATATAAAAAAAACATATGATATATCTTCTGGTGGTGGAAGAGGATGAGGGTATGGGAGAATAATAATGGGATTGGATGAACCAATTCCATATCCTATTTCGTATCTAGGATAGTCACACCAAAACTACTCATCCGGATACAACCTAGGAGGTGAAGAGGATCAAGAGTAAAGCCTCCCACAAAAAGGCTTGGGGATTACTCTAGTTGAAACCCCTAAAATTCATTCCGAGAGGAGGATCTCATTCCCTATTAAAGGGAAAGGAAATCTTGATCCTCACGCTCCCCACCTAGAACAGGAGGCTCCATGGCTTAGAGGAGAATAGGGAAAGACATGGTCTTAACCCTAGTACCCAAGATTGGTAGTTCTCTGACACTACCCCCAGGAATGGGGTCCTCATGACCCTGGGAATGCATACTCACATGCACCTCAAGGACCCTACCCATCAGGTAGGATAAGTGAGGTAAGCCTCTAACAATAGGAATGAATACCCAAAAGGGAGAAATATTTATATGATAATTTCCACGGGTTTTCAAGTCCTAAGGCTTCAATGAAGGATTCAATTTGGTCCTTTTAAAAAAGGGAACCAAAGGAAGATAGGCCCCACCATTGGTTCTTGAAAGAAGGCCTAAAAGGGGGATTGCATAGGTTCTAGCTTAGATAGAAAATGTGATTCATGTAGGGCCTGGGAGTAATTGGAAGTGCTTCACGTAGTATGGTATAGACATGCACATGTTGGATATTACTTGGGAAATGGACCACCAGGGAAACAACACTTGGGAGAGGCTTTAGCCTAGGAAACATGAGTCTCCTCAGGCATCTATGGATGAGGACTTCATATGTCCATGGAGAGAGAATGACCTTCACACAGGTGGTTTTACACTATGGGATATGGGGTCCTCCTACAGGTGTCTTTCATTTCAGACCTTGAGGATACTTTGATCTAACTTATTCTGGTTAATTATCTCTTCTCTCGGGCTTTGGAGAGCTACCTGATAGGTATTAGAGGACCTGGGCGAAGGGGTGATGTGACCATAGCTTCTTCTAATATTTGTGTTATGAAAATGTGGAGCCTAAGGGTCCTATTTATAGTCCAATAGGGTACCCTGGTTGAATAAGGTACCCCACGTAGGTCCATTGTGTAGGTTCCTGGTGTAGGTCTCCCATGAAAGGGTGGCCTATATTTCAGTGCTGCACAAGGGGGTTGTGTGACCCTACTGATTTATAGGGTGCAACACACTAGGTGGATTGCGAAAGTCCATTTGATTATTCATAGGGTATCTTCACCTCTTTTACTTTCTTAAGGTAATATTCACAATATTTTCATTTGACTTGACAAAATAGAGTGTCAACAAAAGAACCCCTTAGGATTGGTCTGATCAAAGGAAGATGGTCTAGTCCTATGGTTTAATAGGGAAAATGTTATGAAAGAGGAATGGTTTATCTGCATAGGGCACCTGTAGAGGCCTGGATCATAGGCCTAGGGTTCAAATACAATGTGCATGTCCATATAAAAAAAATCCACAATTCAAGTCTAGTGTACAAGCCAACAGTGTCTATAAATATTCTTGGCCCCTTTTCTGATTTCTATAATTCCGTTTTGGTACTTTTTATTCTCATCACATAGGTCATATGACCAAAATTACTGAGATTATTATTTGGTAAAGATATCTTAAATAATTTCTAATGGTAAAACACCTCGAGCGACCATGACGCATAGATTTACCTTGACGAGGATCCAAGGGGGGTATCTAATTGTGGGGTTTTCATGAGAAACATGGTCAAGGGGGATGCCTGTGGCACATGGTCAATGAGCCTATGCAAGTCCTTTCCTTTTCAAATTTTTTTGAATTATTCCCAGTCAAAATTTAAACTTATATAAGTTTATATTTTAACTTAATAAGAAAGTATGATTCCCTTTTTTAGGTTTTCAATGGCTGCCCTGATGACTTCTATTGAACAAGCTACTGCACGTTTTTCTGAGATGATCAAAGATATTGGGACAGATTACTATGACATGTTTGATCCTACTATGCTAGATCTGGCGAACCATTTGGTACTATATTAATTTGATTACAAACGAACCGATTAATTACCCTTGTATGATAATATACTTTTGAGAGACACCTTTATCATCATGGTACAAAGTTACTTCCTGAAGTCGTGGCTTGTGAAGCACACCAACTACCCTACCATCAAATTTTTTTTCCAAGGATGCTTATATTAAGTAGGTAATGGTTCCCACTATCTATTTCATGCATCACAATAGCTACAATTCGGATTTGAATCCACATATCCATGCATCGAAGGCTCATTTTTATGGATCAAATTTACATGTTTCATAGATGTATCTAATGGAAGGTTGGAAGGGGGAATATTATTTTCTTTATAAATGGTGAGTTAGGCCTAAGTGGATGTGAGAATATTTGGTGCACCATAATTGTGTATAATTTAAAAAAAATCTTCAGGACATACATATATTTGGGGAAATTTGGGTAGGGAAAACTTATATTTATAAAAACTCGGATGTCATTTCTGAGCTGCTGAGATGAAGGATTCATCAGAATAATTCTTTCCAATTAATTCATGGTGATGTTGGTATTAGACCGTGGGATTTATAAAAATTTATGGATCCCCTATTTTTGGGGAAATGTATAACGAGTTTATCCCATATAAGATAATATGGGATGATCTTGAAATAGCACCACTTTTGGCCCATGATCTCTTTTGGGAGGTGAAGAAATTGAAGGCCAAGAAACATCTCCCCAAGGTTGAAAACCATCCTAGAATTTTGATGATGGTGTTACTGATGATATAATGATAAGGTACCACTTTCATACGCCCTACATGATTCCCCGACCCAGAGAATTAGGTTGATCCTAGCATATTCTGGCCTACACTAGAGAATGGCTAGTATACCCGTTGGGGTTATAAGGTCAATCCTGAAGTTTCTATAAAGACTTTCCTATATTGATTCCTCACAATGTCTCTAAAAATTTACTTTCTTTGGGTCAACAAATTCAATTGATATGTGAGGCCAAATCATTTTTTTATCGCGTACAAACTAGTAGTGTGGAGGTATATATGGTTGGATTCCCGTATCCTAGTGATAATTTATTGGTGTTTGTTGCATACATACAACATGAAGGATACATTTATAATTTAAGGGACATTTAAAGTGTTTTGGGGGTGTATTATAGAACATTTCTATTAATATGCGGCTCTGATCCTAGTTAAAGTCCCTGATAACTGATTTCGCCCATTTGTTGAGGCTATTTTTGGAATCCAAACTCTGACCCTAATGTATGATAACATGTTAAGGATGATGAATGTGTTAGTAAAATTCAACTTCTTCCCATATGGTAGCCCTCCAATATGTATATTTATCAATGATGGAAAGGAAACGAATTACAGACTGATGTTATTCATGATAGCATTCAGATATAGTGTACTGGAAACTCACATTGATAGTGAGATCATATGCGAGGCCTATGATCCATATAGATTTACTCACCAATTTAAGTATCTACAATAGTGAAGAAATTTACCCCCCTACACATGTTAGGATTTAGAAACATCTGATGGTATCCCAACAGTTTTGGATCCTAATTTCCATGGAGGTATCCAAAATATAAATTACACTTCCTCCATCAGATGCATCAATTAGGTTGGAGGACAGGTATTCTAGTGTGTGTATCTCTTCATACCCTTAAGGGGTATTGAAAAAATTTGTTTACTGGGTTGTGGACATGAAAATTTCATGTCATTTAATTCATGGTTGAAAGGATATAACCTATGTTGTCGATGCTAAAGCTCTGTTTCCTATAAGGAAATCTTGGGAAAAGACCATCAAGTATTCTAAGGTTAAGAAAACAACACCTACTACACCAAGGATGTCTAGTTATCACCATTGATAGGAGAATCATGTTCCATCCACCTATTATTATGCGAGATAAAGGACTAATAAAGAGGCTTCCAAGTCTAATGGTGTCTGGTATTCCTCATAGAAATCCACATCAGATCCAAATTACATGCGACCCTTAGCGATGCGAGATTGACAGGGAACAACTTTCGATGTTAGGGACACATGGATGTTTCTCTAGGTCGGCATGCACATCCCAAAGTTTGGATATATCCGATAGAACTTTAATATCTACATCGATGGTGATTTAGATGATGGGGGGAGGTATTTTTAAGAGCTAGAGGCTTTGATATATGTAATTTATAATCATATTCCTATCACAATGTGAGTATCTGACATTCTGGACTGAGGAAGACTTGAGGGGGTTTCTGGTTATCTCAAAGAGGAATGGAATGAATACCTTGAACCTCCTGATGTATTTCTATTTTATCCCTTATATTTTCTTCTCTTTCATGTTCTATCATTAATCTTGAAGAGAATTATTTTTTATATCAGAGGAGTTAAAGAAGTAGAATTATAAAAAGGATAATCAACAAAGGCACTTGAGTCGATGAGGTATGGGATGATGGTTACCCCCATAGAGGAAGTGGATTAGGCTATTAAATCCCAAAAACTATCCCTGGGTTAAAGGACCATAATGGAGGAGACGACGGTAGTAATTCTTTGACCATCGCCTCAAGTGTCTATTGAAAAATGAACTGATATGGGACCTTTGTCGTCTCAAGAGAGTAAGTGAAAGAGGGTGACAAAGTTGGCACACCATATGCACTACAAAAAGTCTCTATGCTATCATTTGATATCATGACTTTTTTGACATACTCTTTGTGACCAAACTTGTCTTTTTTATAATTATCATCACTTTCCACCATCAAGGGGTATGGAAATGATTGTTCAAGGATTAAGAAGGACACCCTAGAAGAGGCAGAGTACCATGATCCTGAATCGATCATCTTGAATGATTAAGTGTTAATAGATGCAGTCACATCTTCCCTCATTCCTAAGGAGTGGGTAGAGGGCCACCATAATTTCATATTCACTCCCTAAGGTATCATGTACTATTTATGTCATTAATCTCCTCAGGATATTTTAGATTTGTTTCCTACACTAGAGGACTTTGCATCAGTCAATGTTGGTCAAATTATTTCTTCAAAAGGGGTTGATAGTGATCTTGAAAAGTCTAATGAAGGTGTTGATGCTAGCTCTGAGTCCATGGGTCTTGATGATGTTGTGACAGTAGAGAAGTCGATGGAGGGGATTGATGATAAAGCCAATTCGAGTCTTGAGTAGCATGTATCAGATACCGCTACTAGTGAGGATGTTGTGAGACTTTATTCCATGTATCATTAAATTATGGATATAATTCCCTCAAGGAGTTTAAATATTTCCATATGAAATTGGAGGAATGTGAGTTTTTTATTTTTTTCATTTTCCAATCAATATTATCTTTATTTCACCTAATTCTTTACATAAAATATCAAATTATGTTGCTTTTTCTGTAGAGAAAATTTCCAAGTGAATTCACGAACAAGGAATCCAATTCCACCATACTATTTTTGTCGAGGGAGTGAAGACTAAGAATCCTAGAATGAGAGATCCCCAAGAGACTCTGATCTCAGCTGCTAAGAAAATTCAAGAGGATTCTCATCATAAGGAGGTCCTTGCTCTGATAGTTGATATGGGAGTATCAGGGAGGTGTCAATCCCAATGGCCGATCTAACAATGTGTGAGTGTTATTAACTATTTTTTTTTCTCCTCTGCCTTTGTTTTGTATTAGCCTCTTGGTGTTGATGAGAAGTGTCACTTTCTAATTAGTGCCATCAACTTCAATAACTAGGCTTTAAAGGGTGGATTCTATACCAGTTCTACCAACATTAGTAGGTGAGACTGAGGTTTTTTTTGGAGTGAGCAGAACAAGGTGGCTCATTGAGTGTACTCATCATAGATTATGTCTCTCCCACAAATAGTATCTTTGAGTTTGATCTAGAGATACATGAGGCTTTTATCACTACACGCCAAATAGTCTGGTAGGATATTTGAAAAATAATTGAGGCGATGCCTCTTGAATACATTCCAACATGACTTCACTGACATTCATTCAAGATTTACACTCTAGGATATTATGGATTTAATTATTTCAAGATCCATGATGTTTTGAAGACAATTGTCTGATAAAGGGAAGAGCAGTGAAGATCGTAGCAAGCTGAGGTGAAACTGGTTGGACAGTTTGAGGAAATTAGAGTTGTTGTGTCCCAAGATGAGCTTATCAATACCATGAAAGTCAAGGAATATCAATATCTACTTGATGATAAATCTATCCAGATTATAACAACCCATACTTTACATACATTGTTAGTAATTTAAAATTTAATTACACTTATTACAATATATAACAAAACCAATAAAGGACCGTATAGGGATAATGTCTTTAGAAACTGGGAAACATAAATAACTGGTTCATAAATCACCTATGTTGTCTCCCATTTATTTCATCATATCTAGAGTTCCTTCTTGTCATATCCTACTTAATATCCTTCTTCCTGACCTGTGGAAAAAAAACATACAAAAGGATGCGCTCAAATTCTAAGTAAGGGTAAACAAAAGAAATATCAAACATATCATATTCATAAGAACATAACATTTTGGAAATCTTAACCTGCAAAAGAGATCATAATTTCATAACATGGGATTAATCATTGTAGTGAAATGTAATCCCAATAATCATAACTTAAAACATGATACTTTGTGGCATACACAAATAATCATAGATAATCATTTCTTATTAGTCAAGAATCATTGCCAAGACTATCCTAGCGGACAAAGTCCATTTCTGAACCGAGTTCACTCCTCATTTCAGTCCTCTTTCACTGAATCGGATTAACCTGCCATTCCAGCCATGTCTATCTCATGAGATATAAATCATTACCCAATGAATTGGAGAGAGATATAGGTCCCACCCATCTCATAATTATACCATTCTTATGTGTTCCACAAAATCATAAACCATGCATCATAGCATAACCCATGTAATAAAAATGGGATTATTAAAAATCATGTCATCATAACATAATCCATAAAAGGATATCCTAAAAATAATTCCATCATAACATAATCAAATCAATGTAAAAATAGGGATATAAACAGATCCCTATATTATCTTATATGGAAAATAATTTTGATAAAACACTTGAACTCCATTCTTGAGGAAAATATCCCTTCTACTTCAAAAACCTTTTTCATTTATTAACATGTCATATAATTTTAAACTAAAAGAAGTTGTTTAAAAATAAACTTGAAAAATTTTAAAGGAATCTTCATGGAAATAATTTTCTAAAAATCCATTCATGCCGTATAAGTTAAAAAAACATTTTTCTCGTACTTTGGCCGGAAAAGTCAAAAAGTACCTCGTACGAAAAACGACAAAAGATTCATTTCATATCTTTTACTAAAAACTCACCGAAGGGTAAAATTGGATCTAAAAAATTGTAGGAGGATATAAATAATATTACATATTGAGGAAACATGTATGTGAATGATAAATATTCCCCAGTAAATTCTTGAAGTATAAACAATCTCGGATAAAAATGAGATTGTGATATTTTCCCTTACCTTAGGTCCGATTTGCTTCGTAAGTGTCCGAACCTCCTGTATAATGATTTAAATAATATTATTGACTTATTACAGAATCATATTCATTGTTATTGTATCATATATGGTCATATTCTTAGTTTTTTGTTAGTAATATTTCATTGCTACTTGTTATTCGGGTGTTTATTACTTTTTGTTCTTATGCGTGTTTTGTCAAATAAATTTTTATTCTTATCTTTAGTTTATAGATAACTCATTTCCAGAATGGTATTAGTGTAATATATATCATATTTATTCATTAAATTCATTTATATAATCATTATTCAACGAATATCATGTAGAATGAGCCACATCACATCGTGGAGACGGTATTCCATACGTACGCACGAGCGATGATATCGTTCACATGTTCGTGGAATTGTATTGGAGTGTATGTATACTATTTCAGAATCAATATCACTTTAATATATAGTTATTATTTACACCATTATACCCATCCATGTAAGGTGGTGGTGGAAAATAGATTACACCACGGCGTGGAGACGGTATTTCGTACGTACGCACGCGCGGTGATTTCATTTTTCATAGGATGGATAGATGGTGAAATAGGGTTGTTTCATACCTATAATAACATATCAGTATATGAGTGATACTTATGTTATTACTTAATAATGAAACAACTAAAGAAAAAGAAGTGGAAGAAGAAATAAAGTTGAAAGAATCGGTAACGGACAATACTTCTACTTTGAAGCGCCTCTTTGAGACATCCTCTTAGGGCACTAAAATTGGTCTTTGAAGAATACCCGGACCTATAGGATGTTTCTAGGGAAGTGGATAAGAGAATGTTTCAGGGGTTGGCCGATCTTGAAGACTCAAAGTGGTATTAGGAAGAGAGGGAGGAGGTTCTCTTTTATAAGGGAGGAGAGGGGAACCTTTGGAAAAACTAAAAATATTATTTTATTATAAACTCATATTCGGTTTTTAATAGCTCCAAATTTATTTATTTTGAATCTAAGGTGAGGATGGGTCGCAATCCTCTCATCCAATAGAATTTAGACAAGTTTAGGGTTCTATTTTAACCTTATCATTTAGATTTAACTTTAAGTCAAATAATTTTACTTTTACCGTGTCTTTTTGTTTTCTTACACTATAAGGTTAATAAACTTACTATAACAAGCCAAAAGAACCCCAAGTTGTTTATTATTAATATGTATAACATTATCTAAGTCATTTGGCCGAACCTGAAATTTTTAGGAGTAAAATAACAATTAATAATATAATAAGTTTTTTAAAAACTATTTTATGTCAATTTGGACACTATTTTGTAATTGATTTTTTGTGGAAATCAAAACAGAATGATTAGTTCGAAAAAAGATAATTAAATCAATAATAACATGTCATATTAACATTTCAAATTATTTTAATTCATAAAAAGTCTCAAATTACATTTATTTGGGTATTTATAACATCAATTATGTCAATATTTCATTAATAAGATAATTACTGCATCATCATTGTGTCATAAATAAATTAAATTATTTAATGTCTAAAAATTACAAATAAAATAACATTATATAGGAAAGCATTTTATCTTTCTAATGAATATTTACAGTCGAATTTATCTTATGTATAGCCCTTTATTAAAAATGATTTACTTATTAAACTTTGATTTTAACTACTTTAACCCTTTTTTAAATAAATTAATAATAAATATCCTAATCTAATCCAAGTGGGCCTAAATGGTCATATTTTATTCCTAAGGTTGTTTTTGGTCGAATTACACTTATCCAATATAATTAGGACATGTGTTAGGGTAATAATAATAACATTTTTACCCTTAATTACCCTATTTACTTTTAACCGTGGTAAAAAAAAAGCAAAAAGTTACTATTCACCAAAAATTATTTTCATCTCATTGAACCACATTTTAGTCCTTGATATTAACCGTGTCTCTCGGATTTTCGAAATTTCACTCATAGAAGCGGTAAAATTAAGTATTATGTAAATTTTCAAATTCTCCTAGGAGGTGGGTAAAAGAAGGTGAAAAGTTCGATAAAATTTTTATATATCTAAAATTATTATAAAATTACTTCAATGAATTAATTTGAACTTATAAAGGTATTATGTATCAATTTTGACCTAAAATAAATTTATATAAAATAAATAATTATTTAAATAAAAATTCAGTTTTTAAATAGTAACCCAGTGTTTTCACTACTCATCAAAAATTGAAAGTTTTCAGAAAAATACCAAAATTTCACCCTAGGCTAATTTCGATATTCTGAATCAAAAAATGAAGTCCATTTTGAAAAAATAAAATTTACAAAATTTCAAAACGTGGGTATTACTATTCATAACGGCTAGTTTTAATAATATTTTAATAGCATATCGTTGTTTAACGAAACTCGGTATTGCGTACGACGCAAGCTATCGAGGAAGGTTGCGATTGCGTGTAAAGCAAGCCAAGCTAGTGTTGTGTGTAGTGAAAGATTCCTTTGATGATAAAAAAAATATTTCTCATAAAAGTCTCGGGTGTTACATTCTACCCACCTTAAAATGAATTTCTCCCTCGAAATTCGTCACTTTGTAACAAACAGATGAGGATACCTCTCCCTCATTATATTCTCAAGCTCCCATGTAGCTTCTTCTAATTGGTGGTTCCTTGATAAAACTTTCACCAAGCGAGTGGTCTTGTTCCGTAGGACTTTTTCACTACGGTCCAAAATCTATATCGGCTGTTATTCATAAGAAAGATCTTGCTCCAGCGGTACAACTTCTAAGTTGAGTAAATGTGAAGGATCATGTATGTACTTCCTCAGGAGAGATACATGGAAAACATCGTGAACTTGAGAGAGATTCAGTGGAAGTGCCAATCAGTAAGCTACCTTCCCAACACAATCTAGTATTTCAAAAGGACCGATATACCTAGGGCTCAGCTTTCCCTTCTTTCCAAATCTCATTACTCTCTTCCAAGAAGATATTCATAAGAACACTTTATCACCCACTTCAAACTCTAGGTCTTTTTTTTCAGTTATAGGCATAACTTTTTTATCGACTCTGATCTTCTCTAATGTGTTGTTGAATAGATCCGACCTTTTCTGCCATCTCATCAACAAGATCAGGTCCTAATAGCTTTCTTTCCCCAACTTCATCCCAGCTAGTTAGAGTCCTACATTTCATTCCATAGAGAGCTTCATAAGGAGCCATCTGAATACTGGAGTGAAAGATATTATTATAAGAAAATTCCACCAAAGGTAGGTCTTGATCCCAACCACCATTGAAATCCTTAGAGCAAGCACTCAACATATCTTCTAGAGTTTGAATTGTTCTCTCAGACTGACCGTCTGTCTGAGGATGATAAGTAGTGCTGAAACTCAAATCTGTATCCAGAGTATGCTGAAGACTTCGCCAGAACTTTGAGGTAAATCTCGGTTCCTGATCAGATATAATTGAAAGTGGTACTACATGCAATCTTACCACTTCCTTCACATATATCCTGGCGAGCTGATCCAGAGAGAAATCCTCTCTAATAGAAATGAAGTGTGCATACTTTGTAAGATGATCAACTATGACCCAAATAACATTCTTGACTTTGGATGTTTTAGGAAGTCCAGTGACAAAGTCCATAGTGATGTTTTCCTATTTTCGTTCAGGTATGGGTAATGGTTGTAACATCCCCTTAGACTTCTGTCTCTCAGCTTTAACTTGCTGACAAACCAAGCATCGAGAGACATATTCAGAAACATATCTTTTCATGCCATCCCACCAGAAGTACTCTTTCAGGTCCCTATACATCTTCGTGCTTCCAGGATGAATAGAGAATGAAGAACTATGAGCCTCATCCAGCAGATCCTTCTTTAATTCTGGGATGGGAGGAACACAAACCCAATTCCTGAAATTTATTATCTCATCACAATCAAGGTTGAATTTAGGAATATTTCTCACCTTCTTTTGTAACTCTACATCTTCTTTCTGCGCCTCTTTAATCTTCACATGTATAGATGGTTGAACATTCAATTGAGAAAGATATGATTTTCCCCCTTCCATTATAATTCCAAGATCCATCCTTTGTAAATCCATAAATATTGGATCTTTTTTGATCCTCATCATGGATAAACTGGCATGGTATTGTCGACTTAATGCATCTGCCACCTTGTTTACTTTCCTAGGGTGGTAATGAATTGAGAAGTTGTAATCCTTAATCATCTCCAACCATCTTCTTTGCCGCATATTCAGCTCCTTTTGTGTGAAAATATACTTTAAACTTTTATGATCAGTATAAATATCACACCTTTCTCCATAAATATAATGCCTCCAAATATTTAATGCAAATATTACTGCAGCTAACTCCAAATCATGAGTTGGGTAATTTTGGTCATGGATTTTCAACTATCGTGAGGCATAAGATATCACCATATCATTTTTCATAAGAACACACCCCAACCCCTTCTTGGATGCATTAGTGTAGATCAAAAACCTTTCTCCACTACAAGGAAGTGTGAGCATAGGTGCACTGGATAACCTTCTTTTCAACTCCTTGAAATTCTCTTCACATTCCTCTGTCCACACGAACTTAACTCCTTTTCGACTCAACCTGGTGATTGGATTATATAATCATGAAAAATATTTCACAAGACATCGATAATATCCAGCCAAACCAAGAAAACTTTGGATCTCAGTTACTGTTGTTGGTCTCGACCATCTTTCGATAACATCTGTTTTTGCTGGATCCACAGATATCCCCTCTTTTGAGATTATGTGACCCAAAAATGAAACTTTTTGAATCCAGAATTCACACTTGGTAAATTTGGAATAAAGATTCTCTTTTCTTAGGGTCTTCAATATAATTCTCAAGTGATCTTCATGTTATTCCTTGCCCTTTGTATAGACAAGAATATCGTCTATAATGACTACCACAAACTGATCAAGAGAGTCTCTAAAGACTCTATTCATCAGATCCATGAAGATAGTAGGGCATTAGTAAGAACAAATGACATCACTATAAATTCATAGTGTCCATACCTTGTACGGAAAGCCATATTTGGTATATCTTCTCTTTTGACCCTTAATTGATGATACCCTGAATGAAGATCAATCTTGGAAAAGTATTGTGCTCCACGTAGTTGGTCAAATAAGCCATTAATGAGCGGGAGAGGATATTTGTTCTTGATAGTGATCTTGTTAAGTTCTCGATAATCAATGCAAAGTCTCATTGATCCATCTTTCTTCTTAACAACCAAAATAGGTGCTTCCCAAGGTGACACACTAGGGCGTATGAATACCTTATCAAGATTATCTTGTAGTTGCTTCTTTAATTCCTACAACTCAATTGGGGCCATTCTATAAGGTGTCTTTGAAATAGGCAAAGCACCCGGTATGAGTTCTATTGAAAACTGAACTTCACGATTTGGTGGGAGACCCGATAATTCCTCCAGAAAGACATCGTCAAACTCCCGTACAATGGGAATATTCTTAATCGTGAGTTTCTCAACAACCATTTGGGATAAATAGCTCCCATTTAGTGGAATCAAGACCCATAAGATGGAAGAAATTTCCACTGGAAGGTTATGTTCATCCTTGCATTGATAGATGATCATAGATTGATCTGGAATATGAAATGTGACTTCCCTTATTTGGAAATTGATACGAGATCCATATAGAGAAAGCCAATCCATGCCAAGAATCACATCAAATTCCACTATAGGAAGGATCACAAGATTTGTAGGAATCAATTTCCCACAAACTTCAATCGGTGAAGAATTATAAACTTTTTATGCGACTGTTGTGCCATTAGGGGTGTCACAGCTAACTGAACATCTAATTGTTGAGGTAATATGATGATAACCTTATAAAATTATTCAGAAATAAAAGAGTGGGTGGATCCAGAATCAAATAAAACATTTGCTACTTTAGAGTGGATGGTAAGTGTACCTTTCACTACTTCGTTATCGTACTCCATGTCGCTGATAGATATTGCATGTGACTTTCCTTTTTTTCTTTAGCTTTAAGAGTTTTTTGACATCGATCATCATCAATAACCATTGGATTAGGGCATTGATTGGTATAATTCCCCATTTACTTGCACTTGTAACATTGAAGTGTAGGAGGTGCACTCTTTGTAGCCTTTTCTATGTTTGCATCACTAGAAATCTTCTTCCCATCATTGCTGTGTTCAAATGCCTGATGACCTTCCTTTCCACATTTGAAACATTTACTTGTCCCTTTAAGACAACTCCCTCCATGTTTCCTTCCACACTTTTAGCATAATGGAAAGCTAATCTTCTTTTCAGTGTGCTCTTTAGATTTTCCTTTGAATTCCATTTTCCTCTTCTTATCAAACCCATATGACTGATGGGTTACTCCAATCTCCATTTCAACTTTGAGAGCACATCGAATGATTTCCTCGTAGCTATTGAAGTCCCTTATGGCTAACGCCCTTAGAAGACTTGGTTTTAAGCCACTAAAGAATCGATCGATCTTACTCTCAGGTTGGATAATAATACCAGAAGCGTACCTTGCATGTCTTGTAAAATTTGCATCATAGGTACCAACATATTCATCATCCTTTTTCTTCAGTTCAAGAAACTCCTTCTCAATCTTTGTTCGAAGAGTACAAGGGAAGTACTTATTGAAAAATATGTTCTTGAACTCATCCCATTCCATGGACTCAATTTCATCCCTTTGCCTCGTATTTATAATAAGATTCCACCATTGATCAGCATCAACTTCCAAACGATACACTTCTAAGATGACTTTATCATGTTCAGAACATTGAAGAACTGAAAATATCTTTTCAGTAGTACTGATCCATTGTTCAACAACTAATGGATCAGTAGACCCGCTGAATGAAGGTGGACGCTACCTCATGAAGGATTCAACAGAATGTTGCTCCTTCCTTTGCTTGTTTGGAAGTCCTGCATGATTCATATCTTGAGAAAGTTGTGTGAGCATGGCTACAAGATTTTGCATTCCATCTCCCATAAATATTGGTTGCTCAGGGGGGAAAATCATTGCATTGCCCATCACATTCCGCATTAACACGGTTCCTTCAGGTTCCATCCATTGACTAAAACCAAGAAGAATAGTGTGATCAACACTAATTATAATAGAAAAAACACATAATCATGAATAAAATTTTACACTAAAGGTTTTATAATAGGTTGTTCATGGCCATTTCTAAAACACTAAGATTGTGTTCTATGCTTAGACTTATCCTTAGGGTTCTTACTAAGGCTTTAACATCCTAGTTTCCAAAGGTTGACTATACCTTTCCTCTGATACCAACTATAACGACCCATACTTTACATACATTTTTAGTAATTAAAAATTTATGTACACTTATTAAAACATATAACAAAACAAATAAAGGACCGTATAGGTATAGTGTCTTTAGAAACTAGGAAACATAAACAACTGGTTCATAAATCATCTACGTTGTCTCCTATTTGTTTCATCATATCTAGAGTTCCTTTTTGGCATATCCTACTTAATATCCTTCTTCCTGACCTGTGGAAAAGAAAACATACAAAATGGTGAGCTCAAATGATCAGTAAGGGTAAACAAAAGAAATATCAAACATATCATATTCATAAGAACATAACATTTTTGGAAATCTTAACCTGCAAAAGAGATCATAATTTCATAACATGGGATAAATCATAGTAGTGAAATGTAATCCCAATAATAATAAATTAAAACATGAAACTTTGTGGCATACACCCATAATCACAGAGAATCATTTCTTATTAGTCAAGACTCATTGCCAATACCATCTTAGCAGACAGAGTCCATTTCTGAACCGAGTTCACTCCTCGTTTCAGTCCTGTTTCACTGAACCGGATTAACCTACCGTTCCATCCATGTCTATATCATGAGATATAAATCATTACCCAATTCATTGGAGGGAGATATAGTCCCCACCCATCTCATAATGATACCATTCTTATGTGTGCCACAAAATCATAAACCATACATAATAGCATAACACATGTAATAAAAATGGGATTCTTAAAAATCATGTCATCATAACATAATCCATAAAAAGATATCGTAAAAATAATTCCATCATAACATAATCAAATCAATGTAAAAATAGTGATATAAATAGAACCCTATATTATCTTAGAAGGAAAATTATTTTGATAAAACACTTGAACCCCATTCTTGAGGAAAATATCATTTGTACTTCAAAAACATTTTCCTTTCTTAACATGTCATATAATTTTGAACTAAAAGTAGTTGATTAAAAATAAACTTGAAAACTTATAAAGGAAGCTTCATGGAAATAATGTTCTAAAAATCCATTCATGCTGTATAAGTTAAAAAAACATTTTTCTCATACTTTGGTCGGAAGAGTCAAAAAGTACCTCGTATGAAAAACGACAAAAGATTCCTTTCATATCTTTTACTAAGAACTCACTGAAGGGTAAAATTGGATTTAAAAAATTGTAGGAGGATATAAATAATATTACAAATTGGGGAAACATGTACGTGGATTATAAATATTCCTCAGTAAATTCTGAAGTATAAACAATCGCAGATAAAAATGAGATTGTGAGATTTTCCCTTACCTTAGGACCGATTTGCTTCGTAAGTATCCGAACCTCCTGTATAATGATTTAAATAATGTTATTGACTTATTCCAGAATCATAATCATTGTTATTATATCATATATGGTCATATTCTTAGCTTCTTATTAGTAATATTTCATTGCTACTTGTTATTTGGGTGTTTATTACTTTTTGTTCTTATGCATGTTTTGTCGAATAAATTCTTATTCTTCTCTTTAGGTTATAGATACCTCATTTAAAGAATTTTATTAGTGTAATATATATCATATTCATTCATTCAATTCATTTATATAATCATTATGCAATGAAGATCATGTAGAATGAGTCGCATCACATCGTGGAGACGGTATTCCGTACGTACGCACGAGCGATGATATCGTTCCCATGATCGTGGAATTGTATTGGAGTGTATGTATACTATTTCAGAATCAATATAACTTTACAATAATCATATATAGTTATTATTTACACCGTTATACCCATCCATGTACGGTGGTGGTGGAAAATAGATTACACCGCGACGTGGAGACGGTATTCCGTACGTACGCACGCGCGGTGATTTCGTTTTCCATAGGATGGATAGATGGTGAAATAGGGTTGTTTCATACTTATAATAACATATAATTATATGAGTGATACTGATGTTATTACTTCATAATGAAAAAACTAAATAAGAAGAATTGGAAGAAGAAATAAAGTTGAAAGAATCGGTAGCGGACATTACCTCTTCTTTGAAGCGCCTCTTTGAGACCTCCTTTGAGGGCACTAAAATTGGTCTTTGAAGAAGACCAGGACCTCTATGATGTTTCTAGGGAAGTGTAGAAGATAATTTTTCAGGGGTTGGACGCGCTTGAAGGGTCAAAGTGGTGTGAGGAAGAGAGGGAGGAGGTGCCCTTTTATAAGGGAGGAGAGGGGCACCTGTGGAAAAACTAAAAATATTATTTTATTATAAACTCATATTCGGTATTTAATAGCTCCAAATTAATTTATTTTGAACGTAAGGTGGGGCTGGGTCTAAATACTCTAATCCAATAGAATTTAGACCAATTTAGGGTTCTATATTAACCTTATCATTTAGATTTAACTTTAAGTTAAATAATTTTACTTTTACTGTGTCTTTTTGTTTTCTTACAATATAAGGTTAATAAACTTACTATAACAAGATAAACGAACCCCAAGTTGTTTATTATTAATATATATAACATTATATAAGTCATTTTACCAAACCTTAGATTTTTAGGAATAAAATAACAATTAATAATATAATATTTATTTTAAAAACTATTTTATGTCAATTTTTACACTATTTGGTAATTGATTTCTGTGGAAATCAAAACAGAATGATTAGTTCAGAAAAAGTTAATTAAATCAATACTAACATGTCCTATTAACGTAAACAATTATTGGAATTCATAGAAAGTATGCAATTAAATTTATTTGGGTATTTATTACATCAATTATGTCAATATTTCAATAATAAGATAATTACTACATCATCATTTTGTCATAAATAAATTAAATTATTTAATGTCTAAAAATTACAAATAAAATACCATTATATAGGAAATCGTTTTATATTTCTAATTAATATTTATAGTGGAATTTATCTTATGTATAACCTTTTATTAAAAATGATTTACTTATTAAACTTTGATTTTAACTATTTTAACCCTTCTTTAAATAAATTAATAATAAATGTCCTAATCTAATCTAAGTGGGCCTAAATGGTCATATTGTATTCCTAAGGTTGTTTTAGGTCGAATTACACTTATAAAATAGAATTAGTACATGTGTTACGGTAATAATAATAACATTTTTACCCTTAATTACCCTATTTACTTTTAACCATGGTAAAAAAGTAAAAAGATACTATTCACCAAAAATTATTTTCATCTCATTGAACCACATTTTAGTCCTTGATATTAACCGTGTCTCTTGTATTTTTGAAATTCCACTCACAAAAGCGGTAAAATTAAGTTTTATGTGAATTTGAAAATTCTCCTAGGAGGTGGGTAAAAGACGGTGAAAAGTTCGATAAAATTTTTATATATCTAAAATTATTTTAAAATGACTCCAATGAATTAATTTGAAATTATAAATGTATTATGTATCAATTTTGACCTAAAATAAATTCATTCAAAATAAATAATTATTTAAATAAAAAGTCGGTTTTTAAATAGTGACCTAGTGTTTTCACTATTCATCAAAAATTGAATGTTTTCAAAAAAATACCAAAATTTTAACGTAGACTAATTTCGATATTCCGAATCCAAAAATGAAGTCCATTTTGAAAAAAAAAATTTTAAAAATTTCAAAAAGTGGGTATTACTATTCATAACGGCTAGTTTTAATAATATTTTAATAGCATATCGTTGTTTAGTGAAACTCTGTATTGCGTACGATGCAAGATATTGAGGAAGGTCGCGATTGCGTGTAAAGAAAGCCAAGCTAGTTTTGTGTGTAGTGAAAGATTCCTTTGTTGATAAAAACAAAATATTTCTCATAAAAGTATCGGGTGTTACATAGATGGTGCATATTCAAGAAGATTTAAATGTCATAAAAGAGGAGGTCGTATAACTCCACTGATCCTGTCTAGAGATTTGGAAAAAAGAAGAAATTTTGTTGGTGCATGGTAAGAGATGCTCCATAAATCTGAGGAGGCTTCTATAACAAAAACGACCGAGTTTCAGTAAGATGCAAGAAGTTATTGAGGTACAGTTCAACTTCTCAAAGCCTATGTTTTGGAAAATATGTAAAATTTGGTAGTGAGACTCCAGTATGTGGAATTGACCCTACATGATGGAACAAAATTGAAAATAATTTTTTTATTTCCTATCAATTTTTCTTTCATTTTTTTGTCCTTATAATAATAATACAACACTATGAATGACTCATTTGAGTGAATTTTATTGTGTTATAAATACAATTACAAAGGAAAGGGATTTATTTTATTTTTTCATAATCCATGGGGCCAAGCGAGCATAGTTTCAATATTTCTAGAGTTATATGGATAAACCTACAAAATTTTCATCTTTTGTGTCACCACACTAATTTTTACATAAGTCCAATATGAAGATGACTTAGTGTGTGAGAGTTGGATTTTTATTAGTCCTCCATTTATGGGTTTTCATCCTAAACAGTTCTGTGATTTTTTCTTTTAATTGGTTAATGTTTTTCCTAAACCACAAGGAGGTGCAGGTCTAGCATGCTGAGACTTGACTTTTATCTAGTGTTCCCTTTGTGGGTTTTCAGTCTGTTGAGTACTGTCTTTTTTGTGTGTGCAGTTTAAAGTTGTGCAAGCAAGACTAGTGAGACCGGTGTTTCAGGTCGAATATTTTTGATCATGAGTTCTGGGATGATGGACCAATCAAGGATTGTTGGAAAAGAATGTTCTAATATTCCCCAGATACCTGATGGGGAATTTTGAGCCATAAATTTTTGGTTCCTAAATCTATAACATGACATTCGGGTATAGAGGAGGTATCTCTAGACAAGAAAGTTACCACTGCTTGAAAATCTAGTTTGGTGGTATAATTTATAAAAATCCAAATAAGGCATGTTACTATATATTCAAATAGTTTCATCCTTCGACTGATTAGCCTGTTTTGTAGGAGACTTATGCAAAGACAACTGGGGTGTGTTACAATATAGTTAAGCAATGGTGTTCTTAGAAATTCTGACATTAAATTGTTGATGATCGAAGGAAGTTTATGAAGATTTAAATGTCTCATGGAGATGATGGGTGGGTTTATCAAGGGAAGAAGTCTGATAATGAAGAGAGCATTTATATTGGCATTTTCCATGAATGAGAATCCTCTCCTACAAAAATTTGGCTTGTATGAAGGATGATTCATTTGTTAATTGACTAATGGAATGGGGAAAGACACCTTTCCGATATGGGTTAAAACAACATGAAATTTAATGTCTTGGGACTAGGAAATTGAATGTGTAGTTTAATGTCTTACTGTAAGGATGTTATTTTATAGTTTAACATCTTGTGACAAGGATATTATTCCTTGTATTTTAAATTTGTACATAAAATACATTATGTTATGTTGTTTAAGGTCATACAATAAGAACATTATGCTATAGATTTTGAATTCATACAAAAAGGAAGTTATGCTATGAAATTTAAAGTTTTATAGAAAGGATATTATGGGGTTTATAATTTAAGGTCTTTAGATTTTACCAAAAGTTTAATGATTCTCCAATTTATTAGTATTTTTTTGAGAATGCGCCATCACTTTTATGTACAAGGAGGATAATTTTGTAATCTATATTCTAGGGATCTTTAGTTATGAATAGTGGTATTATGGAAAGGGATTATGGAGATAGAGGATGTATCTCCTGAGGATGATTTTATCATTGGTTGTAAAACTCATTTTATGGTCTATATTATGCAATGATAATTGGGGCATGTTAAAATATAGTAAAATAGTAGCATCCTTTGGCTGACAAACACATTCTGTGGGAGAATTTATGCATAAACAACTAAGGTGTGTTACAGTATAGTCGAATAAAGGAGTTATCAGAAATCCCAACATTCTATTACTGATATATGAAGGATGTTTATGGATATTATAATTTCCTTAGACATAGGTTCTGGTTTTATGAAAGAAACTTTCATAAATACAAAAGGATAATTTCAAGTCAAAACTATCAAAGTGTTGGGGGAAAAGGTTCCCTATCTAGGTATGACCCATGTGCAGGAAATATGGTTCCTGTTGTTTTAGTTCATACGGATGGGACCATAGCATTATGGAAATGATAGGTGATATTTGGACTTCCAAAACAAGGTCATTCCGAAATAATTTTAACATGAGGGAGAAAATTTTAACAATGGTCTTGGGGGTTCTCATATGAGGATAAAGGATGCAGGAAAATTATGCGAGGGATGGAAACAAAATTATTTGAATCATGGGTTCCAACACAAGGTCATTAAGTTTTACAGGGATAAAAGAGGCTTCTCCCTAGGGAGAAGTTACCACTGGTTGAAAAAAAAACATTTTGTGGGATACTTTATACAAATCCAACTGGGGCATGTTACAACATTGTTAAATAGTTTCATCCTCTGTCTAAAAAGGAATTTTTTTGGGAAAATTTATGAAAATCTAACCGAGGAGTCTTACAAAATAGTTAGGGAAAGGAGTACTCAGGTATCAGACATTCTATCACCAGAAGTTGGAGAAATTTTAGGAAGATCTGATAGTGCCCAAGAGTAAGAATATGATGTGTAGTGGGGAAATATACAAGAATAAATGAATCATTTGGATTGATATTTACCATGAAGTGTATAATCCTGTGTATAGATCTAACTCATATTTATATGGGAGATATCTATATTTCCTTGGTGGGAACCCTGATGAGGGGACCCGAATTAAGAGCTCCTGCTAGATCATTATTTAAACATAAGAGAGGGAGTATTTTTATTTTCCCCATGGTTGGGGATAGGACATGAGGCCAATGTGTCACTACATATCTCACTGGAGTGAGAATAAATACACACATAGTTCTTGAGGTACCATTCATTTTAAATTCATGCACCCAGGACGTCATCCAGGAAGTTTTGCGTCATGCAGTTTGGACATGAGTTATGTGGTTTGCATCATATGGTAAGGACATAAGTGACTTGATGTAAAAAAAAGAAATATTGGAGATAAAATATGGTATAGAACAAGAGTATTACTTTATATCTTATTGAATTAAGAATCATGTAATGCCCCAATATTTTACAAATATGTCTTTTTTAAAATAAATTTAATCACTTTGATATCTTTTCACCAAACACCAAGCTTAAACAAACTACAAAAATATTATTATTTTAAACCAAATGTTATATCATAGCTATCAAAATTGTGAGAATGAATGAGATTAACCAAATTATGAAAATATAGTTTTCACATGTTTATAAAATTAATTCATTGATAACCAACTAAATATAAATGAAAATAAAAACCAATTAAACATAAAGGATGCACTTTTATAACAAAAATTAGGATCAAAATGGAATTTTTTCTTAATAAATTAAATTAATCACGATTACTGAAATATATTAATGAAATTTATATTTTATAGATTGAATAATTTTTCTAAATTCATTAAATATGTTTGATAGGTTTAAGATTAGAATAAATCTAATTTTAAGCATAAAAAAGATATATTTTTTCTACAGATAGTTTTGTCACCTTTTGATGGAGAACCTAATTTAAAAATAAAATTAATTTTTCGTGTTAGGATATCAAAATTATCTTAGGATTGTTTTTTTGGTATTTTTCTGATAAGTTTGATTTTGTGATGGATTGTGAAAAATACTTAATTTTAATTGAAAGCCACCTTTTCATCTAATTTATTTTTATAGTTAAATTATATTTTAAATTAGTTTTAAAGTGTAATTAGTTTAATTATACATCAATAAATACAATTTAGGTCATTTTAATCAATTTCACAATGAAATTTGATATAAAAACATTTATAACTTTTCATTTTAAAAACATTCTTTCTCATTGCATCTGTGGGATTAATTTTAAATATTATTTTTAAAATTATGTGAATTTCATTTGGAAAAATGGATTTCATATTTTAAATACTATGGTAAAAATTAATTTATAATTTCAATTTAATTTTTAGCTACAAAAAATTTATTGTGGTAAAAAATTATTTACCGTAGTATAGGTAAAATGATGAAAATGGTTAAAGTTAAAAGGTAAAATATTAAACTAACTAGAAAATAAAACATATAATGGGTGGTTGAGGTATTTCTCTACCTTAAAAACCATTTAAAAAATTAATTAACAACATAATTCTTTAAAATTAATGGCACCTCAATGTGGTTGTATTTAATTATAAAATATTAATTATTTAACAACTTAAACCCACCTCTCCTAAAGAATAAATACCACCCCTCACCACCCTAGTTTAACTCATAAAAATTTTAGATAATAAAAATATATAACAAAAAATCTCATCCAAACTCTACCCATGTTCAAGTTATCCCATTCACACCAAAATACCAAATCCAGGGTCTTTAATGGTCTCTCAAGGAGGTGATATTCAAGAGGTAATTTTCTCAAAACACTACTCTTAGTTTATTTTGTTCTTCCATTTTATTTTCATATATTTCATCAATAAACACATAATAATTCCAGAATCACTTACATAATGGAATTTTATGTTTATAATTGAATATATTATGTATTTCCCTTTTATTACTTCATATTATTCATATAAACGAAACTATTGTCCAAATTATGCTGGTTAATCACCATTGTGAATAATATTTTTGTTCTTCTTACACTATCTCTTTCTTGGTTGGTCATAAATTTTTTTAGGTTCAAATAATATTTAAAAAAGTATATAATTTACAATTTCATGTTATTTAATTAATTTATACTCGTAATATTAAATAAAATGAAACTAGTTCATGATGTTTGGAAAAAGACCAAAATTAACTAAATAATTATCACTACAATTTTATCAAATGAATCATACTCATATTAGAAAAAAATGTTATATGGGTCCATTTATACTCCAGTAAGTTCATTAATACCAATTTATTCCACTTATATAGTTTTATTCCCATTTCAAAAGATAATCCATAATTATACACAAATGAACTGATCATGAAACCATGAAATTAACGCACCCAAAACCATTATAATTATGAAATATTATTAATGAATGTGTCATATGATGTTTAATATCAATTAATAAGGTATTATAAATATTAATATAGTTTTATAATTATTTAATAACATTTCTTAACCATTATACATGAGTTTAAAGTATGCACGACTAAAGGGAAGCATGGTGTAAGGGTTTCTCATCGCACTTTTCACATGTGTGAGATATATGCCTTATTCACATCTAGTTTCATTTTAAGTAGTTTAAATACTTACCATGATTGAAATATATAATCCTTAAAATTAAATTTATAGGTAATTAGATGTCCATTTGTTGATATCTCTTTAATGGGGTTTATGGTTCAAAATTTTCCAAATCAGTAAGGTAATTTTGTCTCAATTTTCTTTCATTGAAACACATGCTATATTATGTGTGTAAATTCATTTAAAAGGAGTATATACTAAAAATTTATATTTTTTGTCATGAATATACTTTCTTTAATTATATTATAAGCTTAAATTTATTTTTCCTTTGGTCAACTTTTTTATTATTAAAAAATATTGTTTTCTAAAAATGTTTTCAATTTTTTTTAAATGAACTTTTAATAATTTTAAAAAATGAAGTGCATTTCAGAGATATTTAAAATTGTTTCCAAATATCACTTTATAATTTTTTATAGATTATGTTTAATGAAAATTGTTTTCTAAATGTTTTATGATTTAGAAGGAATTTTTCAAAATGGAAAAGATATTTTCCTATGGAAATGTTTTAAAAAGAACTCTCAAAATTATTTTCTATATTTGATGAATTACTTTGGTATTTATCATGAATCACCAGGGATATAATTCAAGGATACCATTATTATTCCTTTTATGAATGGTTTACGTTTATGAAAACATGATGTTTATGAATTTCATCTCATTCCAAGGGTAACCCTTACGATTATTCCTTATGTTTGATTCTTTATGTAGAAAATATATTCATTAGAATGTTGTAATGGGTGTGCCCATGTATCCCATCAATGAATTGAGTAATGTTTTAGTATCATGATATTTCATGTAGGGATATGGATTAAAACTAATTCCTTTATTGGATGTTTTCCTCCATGTGATATAGTCTTGGAAGTTAGAATTGAACCATGTTTGTGTCATGTTATATGTTATTTCCATAATTCCATGTTTTATGATATGCTACCATGGCTCATGTTCATTGATTAGTTTATAACTCATGTCTTATTAACATCCATTTTTTATTCCATGACTCATGATTTTAACCTTTAATATAAAAGGTATAATTTTTAAATGTTATGTTCCTGATCACTTTACTTTATTCTCATATTATGATTTCATATGATCATTGTTTGATTACTCTTTTGGTTACACTTACTGAGTATTTGAGCTCACCCTTTCTATGTTTTCTTTTCCACTGTTTATGAGGAAAGATTTTAAATGAAATGTGTCTAGAAGGATTTCACATGGATGATGTTGATTAACTATTGTGAAAGTTGGGTATATTGGGGGATAATGTTGAGCCAGTTGTTTATGAACCAATGTTGTTAATACTTTGTCCTAATTCTCTAAAACTCAAAACCTAAAATGTACTTTGGAATGTAATTCATCCAATATTTCTTTTTGACCTTGTAAGTTTTGTTGGAAAAAAATTGGTAATATTTATCAGCATCAAAGTCAAGAATTTAATGTTTATGTTATTAGAACCATATCTAGAAGTGTAGATTCTGATATGTTATAAATCAAGTCACACATAATTCTAAAATATGATTCCCAATACTGATTGAATTAATGTGTAGAAAAAATAGGGGTTTTATTAATATGGGTTCATGTATGGGGTGAGACAGCACATCAAATCCTATTATTTTGACTTGACTCAAACATAAGAGAATGGGGGAATTTCCCATATTGTGTAGAGGATATGCCTTGGATTGAAGATCCAAATTTCACTATGTATCTCATTGAAATGAGAGTCAAGCTACACATAGTTCTTATGGAAATCATTTAGTTTATTTTCATGCGACGAAGACATATGGTGTTACTTAAAAGTCTTGTAGCTAGGACCATGATATCCCCAGTTTTAATTGATATGCCTTACTAAAGTAGGGTAATCTATTACAAAAAACTCCTTAGCCCATGTGAGCTATGATTGGTGTGAGAAACAATGAGTGACAAAGGATTCTTCCACTAGAGAAAGTAAATTAAAGGGAAGGATAAGGGAATTTATATTTTGTAGTGGATAGACCATGATGTGATATTGGGGCATCGCTAAGTATCTCATGAAAATGAGAATAAATCCTTCTATAGTTTTAAAATACTATTCATTTTAACATCATACGGTGAGGAAAAATATGAATCAATGTAAAAAAGTGGAAATGTTGTGGTTGGGCCGATGTATAGAAATCTAGGCATAACTACATGTCATGTGATTGCCTAAATCAATCCATATGTAATTCCTAAAAAGGTCCCCTATGGAGGTTTGACTCATACATAAGAGTGGAGGATGCTTTGGTTGCAGATGGACCTAATATTGGAGATCTGAGCATCACTACATATCTCATTGGAATGATAATCAAGCCACAAGTTGTTCTGAAAAAGATTATGCAATTTTTCATCACGAAACAAGGATGTTTTCTATTCAGTTTAATATCTTATTGTAAGGATATGGGTCACCAGACATGGAAAGGAATATTTTAGTTGGTCCACAGGACAGAACTCGAGCATCACTATGTATCTCACTGGAGGAAGAATCAAGACATACCAAGTTCTATAAAATTATTTCCCACATAAATAATGATTTGATGTGTCGAAAAAGTGATTTAAATTTTTTTAAAATGATGGTTGTGGCCAAGAAATGAGGTCTAGGTGTCACTACTTATATCATTGGAATGAGAATCAAGTCATACCTAGTTCTATAAAAGTTCCTCATGCAAGTCCAATTCGTACCCAAGGAAAATGGGTTTTTTTCACGGATGAACCTACAGTGGGAGACCTAGGCGGCACTACATACCTCAATTTTAATGAGAATAAATCCCCACATAGTGCTTGAATAAAGGTGTGTTAGGGGCACCAACACTGGGTATTATGACCCTCTCAAACATAAGTCAATGTTTTGTGTAGTTTTACATCATGAAACAAGAATGTGAACCATGAAGTTTGACTTTATTTAATCAATAAATGATAATGTTGGGGTTTATTCCTAGAAGGGGGGGGGGCAAGTGCATCTATGATTTGGTAATTATGTGAGTGGTGCTTGCACATGGGATTTTCCCATAATTTCTTCCTCATGTTTAGATAATAGGGAATCTCAACCCACTAAAGGATTAGATGGATGTGATTGGGACTTACACCTATGATGGAGGCCCATATTTAAGGGACCAGAAGAAGTGTCTCAGATCATGGTATTTTGGGGATTCTTAATGATGAATAGAGAGATGTTAACCATGAAGTTTAACGTCACATGGTGATGAAAAATGGTGTATTGTTTTTTAGGTCATACGCCTGGGACTATACGTTGCATGACACAGATGAAGATGCTATGCAGTTTAACATCATGTAACATAAAATTTATGTCATGCCTTTTATGGTCATGCAACAAAGAACAACTATGTAGTTTAATGTCTTGCAGCTGGGATGAATTTTGTGTGATTACATGAAATATTTATTTAGAAATCGTTCATAAGTTGTTTCGTAATGATATCCCCATCCTTGAGATCAAGGAATAACATCGGTTAAATTGGACCTTGTTTATGGAGTAAGGTCCCTCTAACTTTGTTTCAGGAATTGGAGGCTTCTTTCTTATTATCATTGGAGCCCTAATGACCGGTACTAGTTCTATTTAGTGGAATGAACAAATAAATGGGCCACACTATCCGATTTTTATAGAATTCACAGTGATGTGGGGTGTATAGTCTTTTCTCATTGAGATACTCCAATTCATTAAGTTGATTTTGGGATTTCTCATATGTGGATAGCTTATTATAGATGGCAACATGGAGTGATGGTAGTTGAAATTTGATGGGAAGGACAAATTCTGTTCTATATACTAATGAGTATGTGGTCGACTGTGTAGTAATATAAATTGTAGTATGGAAATCGAATAAGTCATGAAAGAACTTATTTGGAAAATACTTCTTATCTTTACCCACAATTTGCTGAAGTATTTTTGACAGGGTCTTATTGAAGGCCTCTATCTGTCCTCTAGTTATTGCATGGTAGAAGGAAGAACGGTTGGACTAGATATTGTACTTTTGAAACAACTTTTCCACCACAACAGAACAAAAATTGGCGTAGTTATCTATTAGGATTATATTAGGGACACCAAATATGGTAATGATGTCGGATTTAACAAAGCTAAAAATGTTTTTGGCCAATAATTCTTTAAGGGATATTTCCTCAACCCATTTGGAGAATAAATCGGTAGTAGTTAAGATGTGTTTAAACGAATTTCAAGTAGATAGAAGCTATGGACCCACAATAATCATTCCCCATACAGAAATATTTCTAGGAGTATTTGGATACATGTTGAAACTCCAGTATTTATGGATGAAGTTTTAATTCACTAGGTAGGAATGAAATTTCTTGGTGAATTCTATGAATTCCTATTCCACAGTGGTCTGGTAGTACCCAGGCCTTCAAATTTGATTGGAATCCTTGATCGCTGAATGGTGTTCAGCACGTGCTTCAATGTATACTTCATTCTTGATAGTAAGTGTATCTTATCCATCAAATTTTTTGAGAAGGATTCCATCATTGAATCATTTTAAAAGACATTCTAGTGATTTGGCTCATCATAAAGAGTGAAGTAGGCTACTCACCATCTGATTTTTTCTTTCCCACCTCTATATGATGGGATTAATCTAGTATAAAGGTAGTCCTTGATTGTAATCATCCACCCAGTGGTATAACCATATAGTTCAGTGATAGGGATTACTTATTTGATCTTTTCCATTATGACTTGAACAAAAGGTGAGACCATTCGATGATGGGAAATTCTGATGACCATTTCATCCCAGTTTGAATTTTCCAAATCCATAGCTACATTTTCCAATGTATCTACCTAGTAATTCTATTATCATGGGACACGAGTTAATTTTACCTCTAAGGGGAACTCTATCATTAACTCGTGTACATAGTTAATAATGGGGAGCAATTCTTCTTTTCTGATGGCAAAATATCTATTGATATATTTAATCACCAACTATGAATCATGTTTAACTTATAAATGGTCCCCTCATATTTGGAGTGTCAATTCCAAGCCCACAATGTGGGCCCAATATTCCAACTCATTTTTAGTAAAAAATTCTAATAATATGATTGAGTAATGTAAATCTTCCACTTCTATGAAAATGAGATTGATACCTAACCCAACTTTGTTGAGATTAGGGTCCTCTATTCACTTCCTTGTTAGGATAGTGGAAACACCATCAAAATACATTTCCCAAATTTGGGGGACACCTTGAATAGAAATTATATCATCATCTGGAAATTTAGTATTTAATGACATTATTTTTCTTGATGTGTGTTTTTTAAAGGATATCTTCCAAGGACTGGCCTTTCAGTAATTTATGAGGTACAAATTTCATGTCAAATGGTTGCAGAATAGCCAGATAATGTGCTAGGCAACTTGTGAATGTAGGATGTATGAGAATGTAAATTAGTGGGTTATTATGAGACACCAAATATACCATGTGGTTCTATAGGTAGTGCCTCAGTTTTTGAACCGAGAATATTAATACCAAAAAAAACTTCTGGATATCTAAATAAAGATTATTAACATCAAGCATGGTTCAAATGAGCTAATAGAGTCTATTTTCATTCTCAACATCATTATTTTTTGTGATGAAGGTGCTCAGTGATCGATCCAAAATGTAACGTATAGAATGACCACATTTCCATCAACATGTGGTATTAATATTGGTGGTATCAAGAGTTATTTCTTGAGGTTTCCAAATATGTCCTATCAGAAATTGGCCTATTACTATGTGACCCCCTTATTCATCAATTTGGTTAAGTTAAAACACTTTCCTACAAGGTTTTATTTGAAGTTCCATCTATAGGCCAAGTGTAATGATATGTGTTTTGAACCAAATGCAAATGAAAAGTTTTTTAACATTCACATTTACTAGATGGGATATTTTTTAAATTGAGATTCCAAAGGAAAATATGATAGTTGGAATTCTTCAATGTGATGTATTTTGACATGGGTTAAGTATCGATAAGTTTATGGGGTATCATGAGGTGTTTTGGGATATCCAAACCCATAGAATCATGTTTTAAAGGGTCTTCGTAGAGAAAATGGTTTTTCTGAAATAGTGCTCCCCTTTTTATCTAACTATGAGAGCTTCTGTAGGTAGATTGGGGTTATCATATTAGTTGTGCATGGTTTACCAAACCATGCGCCTAGACCACAAAGTCAGTGGAAAGGGACAATTCCTAAGAACCATTTATAACATGGTTTTGTGCACAGATAGACTAAATGTGCGGGACTAACCTTGTGGGGTGCCCAGGTGCCTAGTAGAGGTCACATGATTGGTGCATAGTTTATCAAATAGTTCAGACCAAACCATGTGTGGTGATCTGTTTTAAAAATTTAATTAAATTAAATTAAAGTAAAATAAAATTAAAACAATACTGTAAGACCTCCTTTATCCCAATCACTCCCATGAAACCCACCCCCTCTCCCTCGAGGTGTGTATGACCCCCTCCCCATGACACTCTCTCATTTGATGAAATCCATTGGATTTATTGGTGTCTTCTCACTGAACATTCATGGTATGGCCTTCCACACCTCATCCATACTTGGTTAGCCGATTTCTATTCCTCCTTTCACTCAATTTCATCTTGACCAAAACCTAGGTTCTATGGATAATCCTATTTTTGGTTTTCCTTTGATGTTAGGGTATGTGAAGTGTCTCTCGTGACCCCTTCGTGTATATTCTAGCATCTGATGCCAAAGGTGAATCAGACTGGTTCTTTCATCTTATCGCTACCATCTGAGGTAAGGTTTTTCATCCGATGTTTTGGTTTTCCTATTTTATTTAGTGCATTTATGTTCTTTTGAGCCCCTATTAATTTTTATAGAGTGTTTGGCGACTCCTCGAATGCTTTCACTCATGTATATAGGTATGTGTACATATATATATCTTCCTTGTACATATTCCCTCATGGTGAGGGGAATATGTACATTAGATTAAGGGGTATATATATAGTGATTTATGTGTGTGAATGTTTGAAGCAACATCAAGTTTCCATCGTCGAAGTTGTCAAGTGACAAAGTGTTCGAATTTTCTCCTCCTTGTGGTAGGGTCCTGTTCCTTTTCCCCTTAAATTTAATAATTCATTAATTAATTTCCTTCACTCCTTTAATTAATTATTTTACATGTATGGTAGTTTTTCTAAAATTATTTCATTTGGTTAATTGGATTTGATGCTTAATTGAACTAATGGATTGTTTTATAAACAATGTCATGATTAAATGAGAAAACCCCTCCAATAGAGGTGAGCTGTCTTGAAGCTAAAAAGTAACGGTTAGAATTATTTTACTTCTCGGCTTATTGAATTGATGTTTCATTATACCTTGAGGATATGGTTGATATTTGTTATGTTTTAGACATTGTCCTCTTTTATAAATTTCAATTACTTGAGTAATAAATTTTCATCATTTAATGGAACCTCCTAAGTGATCATTGGTTTTAAGATATTTATTATCATGTTTTAGTAAATTGATTGAAAATGGTTTTAAATGGAATAATCCCAAGGGATGGTAAGACTGTGTGATATTTTATGAATTATAAAATGTTTGATATGGGTTGAAATACTTGAAACGAAATCAGACATTAGAAATATTTTTCCATGAGAGGTGGTTCCTCATGTTGTGAATTATGAATATAAACCTGCTTTCTTTCCATGTATATCAAATGCTTATTTTTAATTTCTAATCCTTAATGGAATCGAACTTGGATAATGAATTTAATAAGAGTTAATACCATATACATTACGTTATAAACATGACAATGGTTATAATGGTATGAGATAAATTCTAAGCATGAGAGGTACTACCTTAAGGATTGTATCATAGATGTGACTATATTTGTATTCGAAATGGATTAATAATTATATGGATGAGAGGTTTTATTTCCCCATGATATTTATAAATGTGCCTTTAAAATTGGATGCGATATAATGGTAATGTATGTATAGATATGCATGGTGACTCACTCCCCCTCACATCGGTGTTGGAAATGGAGAACCTCACCACTGATTCGATAGAGGCGATGGGATTTTAAGCTTCGTGTTCCATTTGGAGTTCTTCCCTAGAATGTACACTCACCATCCTGAGGGATGGGGTGATGATCCCCACTCTATCGGCATGTCAGTATTAAGACCCCATGATTAGTTCTTATCAGCTCTTAGATTGGTGTTGCATTCCCTTGTGTCATGTTCCATCCTCCTCTAGCAATATATATATCAGGCTTACTACCCCATGAGTAGAGCTTATCATCTCATTGAATGGTGTTGGATTCATGTGTGTTACGTCCCTGTCCACTCTATAAATATATATATATATATATATAATGATATATACTATATATATATATAGTGACATGATTAGACTCTTATTACAGCTATGAGCTGAAGCAGGTATAACTGTTAGGTGTCCCTTAGGAATATGGATGGGTGGTTGTGTATTTATTTAGTTCTGTAAATTATTTCTATATGCCCGCATACTGTTAAATTTTATATTTCTCTATCTGGATTAGGCTAAAAATCATGAGTACTGACCTACTGAGATTTATATCTCACTCCCTACTAGGGATTCCATTCCAATGGGGTACCTAAGTAGACCTTCTTGACCACATGACCTTGTACCCTGCTTCTTACTATGTTCTTGTACTTGGGAGATATGAACAGAAGAATGAGTGGGATATTAGGATACTCATGGAGATTGAATTTAGTCTTTTTTATTCTTTTCTCATTAATTGAGTCCTGTATTGTATTGTATTGAAAAAATGTTGCATGTTTACCATATTAACATATGTAACATCATCTTTCATGCATACTTTGTATAAACTAGCATTGAACACTTATTCAATTGAATTCTATTATTACTTCAATACTTTATTATCTATTTATTTGTTGCCTCATCTATTATATTCTATTTAGTTTCAGTTTTACCACTGTGATACTCTGATATGAGGGTACAGTCTCCCCACTATCACCTCCTAAGATCCTATCTACTAGTCAGCAGCCTATGGAATATGGGGAGTCATGGTTGATGCCATGTTACCTACTAGTACAACTAACAATTTGATGGAAAGCTAGTTTGGGGCATTAAAAAGTGGTACCAAAGGTTAAAATTTTCCTTTATATTACTATTTTGGGTTGGTAGACATGAGACTAAAAATGTGTCGAGACTTGGTTAATAGTTGGGCTTGGGAATGATCTCCCCACGTACGAGAAATGAACAAATGGATTGGGTTGGGAATTTTTGTTCATACTGTTTGATGTTATAGTTTATATGATTTCATGTTGGGAAAAAATATCTCCAGGAAAAATTGAATCATTTTTGGGTTGGTTGTATTTTTGACAAAGCGGATATCCATGTTTTTTTTGTTGATAAGGTGGGTTCTTAAGTACAGTTTGATGAAATTGGGGGCTTCCATGTGGAGTTATCGAGTCCAAGAGATGTTGCTGAAAATCTATGTTGACAAATGGAACTTGAAAAAGGAAAGGAAAATCTAGATGTGACACAAAAAGAACATATACAATGGGGTGTCATATTCTAGGGTTTGCGAAAATTTTGGGGCTAAAAATCATAAAATAGAGAAATGTGATTTTAACAATGGAAGTTTCTTGTAAAATTGGAGTGGTGGGCAAAAAATATGAAGATTTGTGTGAAGAATAGTTCTAACGTGAAAAGTATTGTGTACATAATGCAAGGTTTTACACGTAGGAAGTGGGTTTTTCCCGGCACATAGGTTTTTGTGAGCAGGGGTTAACTACACTTATAAATAACAGGTAACCCCCATCATTCAAGATATCTCAACCCTTATAGAGAATCCAAGATTTGAGACGTGGAAGATTTTTTTGAAATGGGAGGTGTGTGAAAAATTTGGAGTTGCACGTAAAGTTTAAATTTGCATGTAAAATTGGAGGTTTCACCTAAAAGTTGAGACTAGGCATAAAAGTAGAGGTTTTGCATAAAAGTTGAGGTTGTGCGTAAAACTAAAGGTTGCATTCAAATTGTAGTAGGGATTGCATGCAAAAGGAGAGGTTTTGAGTGCAAAACATAAGAATTATGTGCAAGGCATTGTAGGTGATGTGAGTAAAATTTGAGTTTTCTGAGTTCATTTATGTGGTAAAGTGGTATTCATCATTAGATAATATTAGGATATCAAAAGAGCATCTACATACAGTGGAGGATGCCTTCATTAGTGATAATGAAGGGACCTACAAGTCCATAAATTGTGATTGGATCTATTCCAAGAGTAGTGATCAAAGGAAGAGAAATACTGGTAGTGATCCAGTTGAAGAGACATAGGGAGTGAACCTTGGGAATGTAGTGATAAAAACCTAAACATTGTAAAGGTACTTCACCTATCCATAAAATACTTAGCCTAAATCTTGTAACTGGCAGTGATATTTAGTGGATTTGGTACAATAGAACATTTCCATTGTATGCTCCTTGGACATATCCTAGTGGGGTTGAACCATGTAAAAATATGTGTGCCTATGTGTTTTCTTTCCTATATTACATTCAATACATAATCATCATATAAATAAGTAAAGAAAAATATCAAAATTAACACTCAATTACAATCAAAGTGAACCTCGTAATAAAGAGATAAGGATCTAGTGGGGTAGGAATAATTTTTGGTAACAAATATTCATACCCTGGTTCACCCCCCTTTTAGGGTATCTGGGCCCCATTTGGTTCTAACAATTAGTATAAAATGGATAGGTTTATTTTATCATATTTGTTTCTCTTACATGGTTCTGTTAATTTTTGAGGTTAAAGATTTAGTCTTCTCTTATATTGGTGGGACATGGTAAAGGGAAGTAATTCAAAGAAGCAGAAGTTAGGTGATATTCTTCAGTGTGGAAGTGTTTATGGAAAATGTGTTATTCATTTTAAGGAATAAAATAGTTTATTGATGGAAGGGTTGGATGAATCATATAGCGAGAACATATACTCAATCAATGATGTTTTATGAATAAGTGAAGAACATGACATTCAATGTGATGATGAAACAACTAATGGTGAATAAACTCCAAGAAGACCACTAGTAGATGATGTCAACATAACGAAGAAATTGGGTCAAAAATTAGGTGAGGAAAAAAATATGAAGTTATTTTTATCCAAGTACTAGAAATTGAGAATCTAAAAGCTAGAAATAATGATCTCGATACACAATTATCTAAACTTGTTCAAAAAAACCAAAGGCTTCAACAAGAGAATTCATGTTGCTATAATTATGTTGCTCATATTAACTATAATTTAAAGGAGAAAAGTGACATGGTGGATAAGATCAAACAATAATTGGAAGATGAGATGATCAGTGGAAAAAATATCAAGAGGGAAATTAATTCTCAAGTTGAATAAAGGGATATAAAGATTCAAAAAATTGGAGAAGAACTAGAATTAAAAAAGAAAAAGGTGGATAAATCTAATTCCAAAGGCAATACCAAGTTGAAGGATGCTCTACACTTACTATTGGATTCTCTTATACGATGTTATAATGAAATGAAATGAAAATATGCTAATTTAGAGGAAAAGAATGAATGGATTATATCGTCCCAAATCCCATATAGTTTGGGAAAAATTGGTATTGGATATAATGAACCCTATCCCATACATGAGAGGAAAGGATCCATGAATAGTTTCAAAAATAGAAAACTTCTCGTAGGTGCTAAAGACAGATCTAAAAAGGATTTTACAAGAAGTAATGAAATCATGTTCTTTTTCTACGGGAAACATGGTCATACATCAATTTTTTGTTTAGAGGAATTGGAATATATTTCATGTTGTGAAGGCAGAAATAATTATAAATATGAGAATAAGAAGAAGCTTAAAGAAATGTTTGAAAGGAATTCCTATAAAAATAAATCATCCATCAGATGCTATTATTGTGGAAGATAGGGACTTAGTATGACTATGTGTCTAGAAGACAGTGTCAGAGGAAAACAGAAGATGCATCAACATCTCAACCGATAAATAATTACATGAGGTATGTTTTTAATAGGACATGTTTTATATGTTTAGATTATTGGAATTCATCAAGATATTTTAGAAGGAAGAAAAAATGGACTAAAAATGTATTTACATTAGTTGTGAGTAAGAAGAATGTACGTTTAGTGAAGAACCCACCAACAGTATGGAGTAGTGTATAGACTCGAATAATTTATAAAAGAAGAATTAATGAATATTATCTCTAGAATCTTACATGATTCACAAGGAGAGAAGTGATAGAAGGGGAAAGAGACCTCCAATAGAGGAATAAGAATGAGAATATTTCTAGTGGAGATGTTTCTTCCCAGTGAAAGAATAATGAGAAATGGAATTCAGATCGAACCTCAAAGGAGGAAATTTTTACTAGTGGGTATAAAACCAAAATTGTGAATAAGAATAAACCCATAAAACCTAAATATCATAAGAAGACTCAGAATGTGGGTAATGAATTTTTATTCATATAACCAGAACAGTTGAGGTTGACTAGGTAGTTGGAACAATCACATAAAGAGTACTGTGATTTTCAAGAAATCATCAAAGGGTTGATCCAATAGGATTGTCCACAATCCTCTTCCTGAGGATTCTAGAGAGTCCCCTCTCCCTATGTGTATAAATTCTATTAACTGATGTTCATGTTTTTTAGGTTCAAGGGTAGATACGATCCAAGGGGTGTGCCATAAAAAGATGCAAAGTAGTGATGTGATGTGATCTAAAATATTAAATGATTGAAATTAGTTATCCAAGATAAAGAAGGAATCTGGAAAAGATCCATGAAAGAAGTTAATGTTATATGGATTCATGAGACAGGTGGAAGAAATTTATCTTAATAGATAGTAATTGTTTTATTAAATTTATCTCTTGCTTTTTACACTGAGTTTCACTCAGTAGTCTTAGAGGTTTTGTTGGTGGATCACTGCAAATTTCCACATGAGAATAAATGACGCTGGAGAAGAAGAATGATTGTGGGTGAAAACATTGTTCCCAACCATAGGAAGTATTGTACATCATAGGGGGATATACCTATCTTCTAATCAAATGAAATATCTAAACGAGATATAAAGGATGAAAGTATTATCTATCTAACATCAAGAAGACCGATTGGGGGAGAAGCATCAAAATTATTATATTTCATGATTATCTATTTTTCTCTAACAATATAGTATCAGCTAACTATTTTGAGGATACCAAGATGCTGCGAGGGAATGGAAAAAATATTTACACATGAGGCTAAAAAATCAGTTTAAAGCAATGATATCACTATAGTAGAGAATGAAAAAATCATTTAACAGAACAATGAGATGTTTCCTTATGGAAGAAACAAGGAGTTGAGCAACTCAGGGTGATTAAAAGTGTTAAATGTTAGTTCAGATGAAGATAATGATGATGAGTAGAAGGAGTCATTTGAAGAAGAAAATTGGGTTCAGGATATGAATGAATAGCTTGAACAAATTGAGAATAATCAGATATGGGAGATTGTTTCAAGGAAAACAGATAAGAATGTCCTTGGGACTGAATGGTTCTTTCATGAAAATATGAATGAATATGGAACAATAATTTGAAACAAATCATGACTAGTGTCCAAATGTTACTTCCAGATAGAGGGTATGGATTTCGATGAAACATTTTCACCTGTTGCAAGGCTGGAGACAATCAGATTTTCTTGGTTATAGTAGTGCATAGAAATTTCAAGGTCTTCCACATGGATGTCAAATCTTTATTTTTGAATGTTGTTCACGAAGAAGAAGTGTATATTGAGAAGATAGATGTTTTTATCATTAATTAAGATGAGAAAAAAAATTTTGGTTGAAGAAAGAAAAATATGGGATGAAACAAACACCAAGAGCATCGTATTCAAGGCTTGATAAGTATTTTAAGAAGCTAGGTTTTCAACATGGTGGAGTTGATTAAAATATATACCTTAACAATGATATAAATAAAATAATTATGGTGTTGGTATATGTATATGAATTAATATTTAGTGGATAATATGTATCTTAGTGTTTTAATTTTTCCAAATTCTTAAAAAGTGAGTTTGAGATGTCAATGATTAGTGAGTTAACATTTTTACTTGGTTTAAAGGTAACAAAAGGAAGGAATGGAATGCTCATTTCTCAATCAAAATATGCTAAGGAGGGTTTGAGATGTTTTAAAATGGAAAATTCCAAAGATATGGAAACTCTGGTTGCTACTTGGATGAAACTTTCAAGAGATGATGATGGCAAGGCAGTTAATATCATAGAATATTGGAAAATTATTGGAAGTTTACTGTACTTGATAGTGACAAGAACTGATATTATATTTTCCACATGCTAATAAGTGATATATAAAATAAATACCAAGGAAAGACACATGATTTTAGTGAAAATAATACTTCAATATATCAAGGGTACTATGGATCTCAGTTTGATGTATGATGACAAATCTCAGCCAGATCTATTGGGATATATAGATGACGATTGGGATGATTTAATAGATGATAGGAAGTTAATGTCAGGAGGTTCTTTCTACCATGGTGGATTGTGTTTTTTTTGGATGAGAAAGAAACAAGATTTAATTTCATTGAGTACCACATAATCTGAGTATATTGAGGCCACTCAAGCATGCACAAAGTTATTGTGCCTGAAACTGTAGCTTGAAGATATGGGTATTGAAGTGAAGTCTCCGACTGAAGTTCAATGTGATAATTCAAGTTCTATCAATATTAGAAAAAATCTAGTCTATCAATCAAAAACAAATAACATTGAAATAAAATATCATTTTATCAAGGATAAGGTAGAGGAAAGGTCTGTGAAGTTGTAGTATGTGCCTATAAGACTTCAGGCTGTAGACATTCTGACAAAGGCCATAACCAAAGAAGCATTTGAAAGGCATCGAATGGATTTGGGAGTTTAGTCGACTCCCCATGCATAAAAAACAGTGGACGTGAAATCCACCTCTCCCTAAGGTATGATGTGTTTTTCCCTAGTGTACTATTATGTGTATTTACCCTGTTACAGACCGCAAAAGAGTGACCTTTGGGTTTGTTGACAAAGGGGGAGAAAATGTTCCTATTCAAGGGGGAGAAAGTGTGGCTATCTAAAGGAGAAATAAAATGTCTTAGCCAAGAAACACTAATTTATGGGAGAAATTGTCTTTTTCAGGACACAGGGAGAACCTGATAGGTGGAGTAGCGAGATAGAGGGAGAAATTGATTAGAGGAGAAACAATGTGATGGGACTTCCTTGGTGTTATGAGGAAATAGTCATTAAATATGATGATGCTAGAAGTGATCGATAAAATATTAGATTTCATGACAGCTAAGGTTCATGATTAAATTAGAAGAGTGGTGTTATAATGGTATTAACAAGTTGTTTCAAGAATGAAGTTACTCGTTGATGAACTTTTCATTATACGATGGTTTCTCTTACCAAGCATTGCTAATGTGGGATTAGAGTATATATTGAGTAAATCTCTGATCTCTATCTAAATTACAAGAGGAGAATGGTGGTATAAGGTGGATGAATCTTTAACAAGGTATAAATTATTTAATGGGTTTTCAGCAAACCCAAAGGAGAAGATTATTGGTAAAAAATCCCTCCATGAAACACTGAAGCATTATTGGGTATGTTATGTTTGTTAACAAAGTGGAACTCAATGTTTTTTGTTGATAAGGTGGGTTCCTAAGTTTAGTTTGTTGATAAAGGGGGCTTCCATGGTGAGTTGTTGAGTTCAAGAGATGTTTTTGACAATTTATATTGAAAAAATGATCTTGAAAAAGGAAAGGATGATCTGTAGGTGACAAGAAAAGAACGGATACTAGGTGGATCCATTTTCCAGTGTTTTCCAATATTTTGGGGATGAAAATACAAAAATGGAGAATGGTGTTTTTGGGAAAATTAGGTGAATGAAAAATTGGAGTGGTGTGCAAAACATGTGAAGATTTGTGTGAAAAATGGTTCTTACGCAAAAAATAATTTTGCGCAGAATGCGAGGTTTTAGGTACATGGAGTGGATTTTGCATGAAAAAAGGTTTTTTCATGCGGGTGTCAGGGATGCCTATAAATAAGAGAAAAACCCCCTCATTCTAGTTATATCAACACATAGAGAGAATCTGAGCTCTGAATCACGGAATATTTTTGTACAAATGGAGGTGTGTGAAAAATTTGTAGTTGCGTGTAAAGTTTAAAGGTGCACATAAAATTGGAGGCTTCATGTAAAAGTTGAGGTTGCACATCAAATTAAAGGTTGCGCATAAAATTAACGTTTTTTCACAAAGTGTATTAGGGATTGCGCGGAAAAGGAGAGGTTTTGCGCACAAATCAGGAGAATTGCGCACAAGGCATGGTATGGGTTGCACATAAAATTCAAGGTTTCCCAATTAATTTCTATGGTAATGTGGTATTAATTAGTCGATAAAAGAGGTACTTAAATAGATAATCTAGTTATAGTGGAGGATTCGTTCATTAGTAATAATTAAAATACATACAAATCAATAAACTATGAGTGGATTCCTTCCAAGAGCAGTGATCAAAGGAAGAGGAATACGACGATCCTTCCAACCGGCAGTGAGCCAGAGGAAGAGAGGTAGGGAGTGACCCTTGGTAATGCAGTGAGAAAACCCTAAACATTGTAAATACAATGAGCTTGTTCATAGAATACCTAGACCCAATCTTGTAATTGGAAGTATCTTTAGTGGATATGGTACAACGACACATCACCGTTGTATTCTCCTTGGACGTATACTAGTGAGAGTGAACCAAGTAAAAATACATGTGACTATGTGTTTTTTTTCATTAATTTCATTCAAAGAATCATCATAATATAAATAATGAAATAATAAGATCAACATTAACACTCAAGTTCAAAAATATTGACCCTTGTAATAAAGAGGTCAAGATCTAGTGGAGAAAGAATAATTTTCAGTAAAGAATATCCTTACCCTGACTCACCGCCCTCTCAAGGTATGTAGGACCCTTTTGTTTCTAACATTTCACTGTGAGTGACTGCTATAATTTTCACTACTTGTTGATTTATGGGATTAATGGTATTTTCCCCCTTAACCTAGTATGGAAATGGTAAATCATATCATGCATCATATTAGGCTCCTAGGAATTCATGTTCCGTGAATATACCATTACATGTAGTTTCATATTTAGGTTTCTTTCTTATTTGAATTATGTAACTTGAATGTATTCCATGCCTTGTATTTATTATCATGCCTATTTATATAACATGTTTTGGTGATATATTTATCATGTTTCTTATTTACTAGCATGTTTTTCTTATATCATGATTTTGTGCTTATTAGCATCCTTATGGGTTTACTGCTTGTTATTACATAATCCTATGATTAATATTACATTTTTATTTAATTCCAGCATGTTTCTATATGTTATCTTCTCTTATTGTCATGCTAGTTTTTCTTAAATATGTAATTGATAGCGTAGACTAAAAGAATATGGTTGCCATTAAAATGGGATCCAGTTTTCAGTTGTAAGGTGTATGGGCACCTTACAAGTGAGAAAAGGTAACCCATATATTTATAGCATCTTGATAAATATATATTTATATGTTTTAAATATGTGGTTAAAATGCAATGGCTTCTAAGTTAAAATTCAAAAGAAAATTGATTTTTATTTATGTGAGAGAAATGAAAAACTATAATGTTTATAGATTGGTAATGGGCATCCATATAACTAGAACATTGTATATGAGCATGTTATAATTGAAAATGAAATTGGTTTCGATTAATTTGGTCCAATTTTCAATTTATGGAGTGTAAGGGTGCTTCATGAATTTGGAAATGGAAACTCATATTAAATGTAAAGTTATTACTTATATTGAGATAATATAAGTGTAAGGAATATTTAATTTTGATCTAAAATCAATTGGGTAACTAGTAAATGCACAAATGGCCCCAAGTAGGTTAGTTGGGGATTGTTTCATGTGAGATGACCTATTTGGGTGTTTGTAATTTCAATAAATAAGAAACTACTATTGAATTTCTTTCTAAAGAACCCAGATTGGCTTAACGAGACCCTCATAGGTCATATATTTTGTTAAAAATGATTTTTTATAAATTTAATAATGTATACGGGATGTTAATAAATGTTTAAAGTTTTAAAAGGAAGTATTATGAAACTTTCTTATTTTTCCCTTGGGGAGTAAGCTTAATCAAGCACCTTGTGTTATTGTTTTAAAATGTCTCTTGATGTTTTGAATTAAATATTTTATATGTTTAAATATTAAATGTGAATAAATTTAATGGGATTAGAAATAGAACCCCAGGAGGCTTACTCTATTTAAAAACCTCATGTAAGGGTGGTTTTAGTTTATCCTTTCAGTTTCCTTAAAAGGAAGCACGAGCATTTTCCATAGGCGTTCTTTTCCTTAGTAATGGAATAGATGACCGAATTTTGATCATGGTGACCTTCTATTTGAAATTAACTCATTAGGGTTGATGATTGTGTTTTGTAAGGGGTTGTACCATTGTAGGCAACACCCTTAGAACTAAAATACCTTGCTACTGCCATGAGTTTTTTGATGTTTTGTGTCATTCTTGTATCGTTTTACTTTTTAAGATGTTTAGATTTTCAACGAAACCCTTATTTTTATGGGTTTTATGGTATTCTTGACCTTGTTATGGGATTGGGCATCGAGTAATGCTTGTTTTTAGCTAGTTAGACATGCCTCGGGCAATGTTGTTTGTTTCATAGATCACTTGACCCTTTTTTTCCTAGGAAGTGGATGACTTGGCATGTCATGGTCCAAGAGAATGGCCGTATGAAGTAGTATGATGTTGGGTTAATTTTATTTATGGTCATCCAATACTTGAATTCATCAGGATGATATTTCTATTGGTTTTATTTAGGATGTGCTATTTTCTCGAGCAACCTCAGGGTAGTATGAGTTGATATACGCAATGCTCTCCGAGTGTTAAATGAGGTAACAAACTGGTTGAGTTTTGTGAAATCATTGAACCTTGTGCTGTTGAGTATGTACTCGGGTCATCACTATAGTATAGTAACCTATGAGTTAAGAAATCATGTTCATCCCAATGCTTAGGATGACTTTCTTATGACTCGGGTGTTTTGACATGCCGGTCAGGTTGATTTGGTTTTCATGCAAAATGACATACATTTGTGTTTGAGGTGAATATGATCTAGGAATCTTGTGAGTGAATGGCCTATTTATTTTAGATGACTAGGAAACTCTTTGGCGGGGAGTGTCACATCAGTTTGGGTCAATGTGTCCTTCCATATAGAAAGAACACACTAAGAAGGACCATTTGAAAATGGTATATCTTGATTAAATTCTCATGGGATTTTTGAGTGTGGAAGCATGTATATGCATGCTCAGTAGCATGATGTTGGTGAGGTTGGATGTGTGTGATACCTCTGAGAAACAACATTGGTTTTGGATGGACTTCGGTAGTAAATATTGAACATAAAAAGATTCCTTGAGTGGTAAAGGATTGTGATTGTTTTTCGACGATGTGTCAGCCGGTGAAGCCGAGAATCTTCCTTTAAGTCTACCTGTTGTGGTTTGATGGTTATTCATTCTAGTATTTGGGTAAGGCTGAAAGAAAGCTATAAAAATCTTCTAAGTGTATTCTACTAAGCGATGAGTATGTCCCCTATGTTGACTTCATCCTAGATTCACTAAGAGAGCATCGATCTTACACCAAGCTAATGATTTAAAGTCGTTAGGATTGTTTGGTGATCCTTTTCGGTGGTTTACTATGAAGTTTGTTTCTTATTTGGGCTTGGTTGGCCCTGAGTGAAACTTCGGTTCCCAATAAGGAACGCCTTTGATAGAATCTTGTACAAAATCCATTTCTTATGACATAACTGCTAGGAAGATGCCACTTTGAGTGGATTCGTTAAATTATTATGGATGTTTTGGCCTTCTAGAAATATGTCTCTTGTAATTATTTTGTGTGGAATATCATTTAATAGTCCCCTGGAATATAGTCTTGATAAATTTGAGGTCATCCCAGACTTATTGTTGGGATCAAAGGTTGTGTTTAAAAGGGTGGAAATCCCAACGGGTTTGATCTGGATTACACCCCTACTTGTGATGTGGTGAAATAGATCTAATTTGTCCAGGTTATGTTTTTACCAAGTTACATCACTAGAAGTAATGTATGGAATTTGGTGGATTTGTTTTTGTTGAATGAGAGATGACTTGTGAGAATTCATCATGGTTCTGTTTGTAAAACACCACCCATTTAAGCCAGGCATCCTTTTAAATGGTCCCCCATAGTGGCTCTAATAGTTGTCTCTCTTTTTCAATAAAGTTGTCAACGAAGGACCATTTATAGATCGTCTTAAGGTATAGACAAGTGTGGTTTAAATTGAATAGGGAATTTCATGACAATCTAGATCGACCTAGAATAATGAGGTTGATGTGGAAGCGATCACTTGATCGTTTTGTATCATGCCAGGAGTGTCGTTGAAACATTGGGAGCGTGATTTGAAATACAATTCTGACGGTGGAGGTGTTGTGACTTAGAATTATACTCTTTTGGAATTAAATACCTAAGGTGGGTAGCACCATAAAACAAGCATTTTAAGAGATGAATAGATGGTCATGTCTCTATCTTAATGGGATTGTGTAAGGACCATTTTGCTGTTTTAGTTGGAAAGTGAGTGTTGGATCGAGATTTTATGGATTAAGTTCTACTTTCTTAAAAAAATTACTAAAGGCATGCTAGGTATTTAGAAACACAATGAGAACATTTTAATGAAGGTTCATGAAACTCTTTGGTTGGGTGGTGTTTTTATTCTTCTCAAAGGATTTCTAGGGAAGAGAATTTTTAAGGTGGGATGATTGTAACAACCCATGTTTTGAACAGAAAGAAAATACAAAGGTTTTTAAACATTCATGTTTACTGGATGAGATGTTTTTAAAACTGATATTTGGAACAATATTATGAGTGTTGGAATGCTTTAATGTGATTTTTTTGGAATTGGGTCATGGCCTGATTAGTTTCTCAGGTATTTCGAGGAGTTTCAGGAGGGTTAACCCAAAGAACCTTGTTTTATAGGGTCTTCACAAGGTGCATAGTTTTTATAAAGTCGTACAGTCTTTTATAAATAACCATGTGGCCTTCTATGGGTGGACAGAGGTTGTCGCATGGTCTAGGCGTGGTATACCTAACCTTGCACCTATCCTGTGCGATTAGTGGAAAGAGGTAGTACCTAATAACTATTCACCATACGAGTTTCACACGGTTAGGCAAACTATGAAGGGTTCCCAGGTTCCCAATAGAGGGTACACAGTTTTCACATGTTTTTTTAAACTGTGTGGGCCGTACTATTCATGGTGACCTATTAAAAATTGAATGAAAATAAATTAAATTAAAATTAGATTAAAACCAAACCCTAATCCCTCCTCCCTCCCTACCACCCACACGACACCCAGCCCCCTCTCCATCCAAGTGCACACTACCCCATCTCCATGGCTCCCTCTCATTTGATTAAATCCACTAGATTTATTGGTGTTTTATCACTAAATCTTAAAAGTAATGACTTACAATCCTCCTCCATCCTTTGTTGGCTGATTTTTAATCCTCCTTTTTTCCTGATTTCATCTCAGCCGCACCCTAGGGTTTGGGGCTAATATGATTTCTGGTTTCCCTTTAATGGTTGGGTATATGTAGGGTCTCTCAAGACCCCTTCATTTGTATCTCGACATAAATCACCGAAGGTGAAGTAGGTTGGTTCATTTTGGCTTGTCACCACCATCCGATTTAATGTTTCTCATCCACTTATTGGGTTTTCTTATTTTATTTGGAGTCTTTATGTGATTTTGAGTCCCTAGTAATTTTGGTAGAGTGTTTGGTGACTCCTTGAATAGGCATATATATATATATTCCTCATACATATTCCCTCATGGTGAGGGGAATATGTACATTGGATTAAAGAATATATATATTGTAATGTATGTGAGTGAAACTGTGGAGTAGCTTTTATATTCCTTCATCAATGTTTTGAAGTGAAAAAGTGTTCAACTTGGTTCCTCCTTGAGGTATGGTCCCATTCCTTTCCCCATTAAAATTAATAATATATTAATTAATTTATTTCATACATTTAATTAATTCTTTCCCATGCATGGTAGTTTTTCTAAAATTACTTCCTATGGTGAATTTGATGTGATGTTCAATTGAACTAATGAATTGTTTTATAAACAATGATTTGTTTTATAAACAATGAATTGTTTTATAAACAATGAATTATTTCATTGATGTTTATATATTCTTGAGGATATAGTTTCTATATGGAATGTATGGGAATTTTTCCTGTTATATAAATTGGAAATACCCAAGTAGGTAATTTCCCTCTTTTAATGGAACTTTCTATGTGCTCATTGATTTTAAGAGACTGATTTTCATGTTTTAGTGAATTGAATGAAAATGGTTTTAAATGGAATAAACATATGGGATTGTAAGACTATTCCCTTTGTTATGGTTTATAAAATGTTTGACATGGGTTGAAATTACTTAAATGAAATCAGACATTGGCTAGCTGGGCACATGAGAGGTGATGCCTCATGTTGTGAATTATGAATATAAACATTCTTTATTTCCATAATATGTTAAATGTTTATTTTGAATTATTAATCCATAATGGAATCAAACATGGATAATTAATTGTATAATAATAATTTCCTTATGAATTACATTATAAATGTGACGATTGTTATAATGGGATGAGATAAATGCAAAGCATGAGAGGTACTACCTCATGTATTTCATCATAGACGTGACTATATTCATTTTATAAATGTATTAATAAATATATGTATGGGAGGTTTTATTTACCCATGTATATTTTAAATGAACATTTAATAGAGGATGCGTTATGATGGTAAGGGAGGTCCACATGAGCATGGAGACTCATGCTCCGTTACATCGGTGTTGGGCATGGTGACCCTCACCCCGATTTCGATATGGGTGATGGGATTTTGAACACCACCTTCCATCTAGAGTCTTTCCATGTCCTAAAAACATTCCATTCTGAGTGACAGGGGTGATTAACCCACTCTATCAGGATGTCGGGCTAAATACCCCATTAGTAGAGTTTATCATCTCCTAGACTAATGTTGGATGACTTAGTGTTACGTCCCAGTCCACTCCAAAAAAAATATAAATATTTATCAGGCTTACTATACCATGAGTAGATCTTATCTTCCAGTAGACTGGTGTTTGATTCTTTCGTGTTACGTTCCGTTCCACTCCATCAATATATATATATATATATATATATATATATATCGATATATTCTATTTAAATTTTTAGTGACATGATCAGACTCTTATTCCAGCTATGATCTAAAGAAGGTATTACTGTCAGGTGTCTCTCAAGTACCTAGATGGGTTGTTGTGTATTTATTTAGTTATATAAATTATTTCTCTATGCTTTCACACATTTTAATTTTATATTTCAATGTTTGGATTGGGCTAGAAATCATGGGTGTTGGCCTACTAAGATTTTTATCTCAAACCATTCTCAAGACGATATTAAACTGGGGTACCTCAGTAGACCTTCTTGTTCATAGGACCTTAGACCCTGATTGTTGTTGAGTACTTGTAACTGGGAGTTAGGAGAAAAAGACTGAGATGACGCTCAAGATTCTCTTAGAGCTTGACTTTGGGATTTTTTTTATTATTTTCTCTTCACATGTGTTTTGTATTGTATTGTATTGAAAATCATGCTATCCATTTACCATTTTAGATTATTTACCATTATCTTTCATTCATGATTTATATAAACTGTCACTGGACACTTTTATTAAATTAAATATTAATATTCCCCCACTTCTTTGTTTTCTATTTATTTACTGATTCCACTATTATCTACTATTTATTTTTAGTTTTACCCCTATGCGAATTTTATATGAGGGTATATTCTCTACACTATCACCTCTTAAGACCGTCACCACTAGTCAGCAGCCTCTGGCATATGGGGAAATGCGCTTGTGGTGATGTGACCTACCGGTCTGGCAACCTGTTTTATTGTAAGATATGTTGCGTTATTACTCTTAGTGACCTTGAATTCCTATAAACTCTTTAAGGTTTCACGGAGGTGACAATATAAACATATTTTTTTTTCACAGGGTCAACTTTGATGTCATGATGGCATACAACGAAGCTGAGAAAATATCCCTAGGTTACCCCAAAAGTAAATTTTACGGGGTTCATCTTTCGGCTATGTTGTTATATGTTGTTGAAGATGGTATCCAGATCATCCAGGTGGTTATAATGTTGTCAAGACTTAACCACCAATTCATCAATGTATTATTTTACAAACTTCCCCTGAAAGATTTTGAAGATGCGATGTATGGAATTTTGGTATGTGGCACCGACATTATTCAAGTAAAAGGGAATTAACTGATAGTAGAATAATACATGGGGGACATAAAGTTAGTGTATTCTTCATCTTCTAGGGATATTCAAATTATATTTCTACCCTGAATGTCCATCAACGAAGGATATAGCTTGATAACCAATAATGGCATCAATCAGGAGTTCTTTAATTGGAACTTGGAAGACATCTCTCATACAGTGCTGGTTTAGATATATGAAGTCGATGAAAACTCTAATTTCCCCATTATTTTTCTTCATAGGAATTTTTTTTTCTAGGAATTTTAGATACTTTACCTCCCATATAAAGTTGTATTTGATGAGGTTTTCCACTTCAGCCTCTATTTTGGAGGTGTTTTTGGGTGTGTCCATCTGGATGCTTGTTTTTACCCTCAATGAACTTATGGGAAACCTAAGTGATTGGTGGACACCTTGAGATCAAGGGTTGGAATCTCTATGTAATTCCAAGTGAGCACGTCTTGGTGTTACTTCAATAAGTAAGTATATAACTATTTTTCTTCAGAAGTCATGGCCACACTGATCAAAGTGGTTCATGGATCTTATTCTATACCCAGATTTATTTCTTCTAGTTCATCAATAGTGGTGGAGACACCTTCCTCAAATGCTGGAGGGGTGCCCATGAGGTATTACTCCTATTCCTCTTCCCCAAGCTTTACCTCTTCAAGGGAATTATGTGATGAAGTAATTTTCTATAAGTTAGGGGAGGAGTTGAAATTTATACATTCCGAATATGAAACAAATAATTTTTGGATCCATTTCTCATACAAGGTCTTTTTGGAGCTTTTAATGGGAGATGAGGGACTAAGAATGAGCATCTTTAATTCCCATTAATATGAAAACTTCTTCCATCCAAAATGATGGGATAAGTAATTTTTGAGTCTCAAGGGATGGAATGAATACATTTTTATCCAGGATTTCTTTACTCCTCAAAGATTTGACAACATTGCCTTTGCTGTCAGGATCCATTGTCACAACTGACATCATAGAAGTCTCTAAATTTGTTCTTGAATTTGGGCCAATCCTTCAATTTTATTGATGGGAAGCATGTAATTTTCACTAAAATGCTTGAAATGATTATCTGGAACCATGTCCACACCATTCGGTGCATTGATTCGAGTGACATCCTCAGTCATGGACCATTTCAACTCCCTCTAGTAGAATACTACATCAATGTTCTATGAATCAAAAAAATTTATTTGGCATTTTCACCATGAAATGGCACAATTTTTTAATTAATAATATATTTGAGGCATTGGTGGTATGAAAAAGGGATATCCATATGATAATGTTGCCAATGTCTTCCCAGCATAACATTAAGTCCCTATCCTGCATAACAACCATAAATTCTGAGTTAGACATGAGATCCATGAACTAAGATCTGATTTGGATTTCTCTTGGAGGATTTTTTTGATTCTTTTCATATCTCTATAAAATTAAAGTGGAGGGGGTAAAAGTGAGATTTTTTGAAACCCATTTGAAGAAGTATTCATATTGAAACTGGGTTGACTCCTAATCCATTATCAATGAAAGAGAATTAGATAACAATGCCATTTATATTTCTAGATATATACAAGGGGTTGATGTGTCCTTGTATGATGACATCCTCCTCATTGTATGTGAAAGAGATGACCATGTTTCATTCTTCAGGATCATTCTCTACATGATACACTTCAGCATTGGAAACCTCATCTTTAAATTTCTGATGGATTGACAGGGCCAATATGAGTGATTCCCATAGGTATTCTGATATAATCAAAGAATCCAGGATTGAAAATATGGCTATCACCATGGATAATTAACTCAAAACATCTTACTTATGGTATAAATATTTACACTTCCTATCACGTGGATACAATTTTACAGGTTCTTTAGGAGATGAAGTACTTGATATGGATGGATCAACCCTTGTAATAGAAACAAGAGGTGATTCTTCTCTCAATGGACTAGGTTAACTATGGTAAACTGCATGCTGAGGTTTATTAGGTGATGAAGTACCCTATAGACATTATTATAGGATGATCATGTTAGGGAAGACCTTTTAATGTGTGTGGGAACTTCTTTGCTGCTGTTGATATCACTGGAGATCCCTCCCACCAGTTTCTTTCATGTAGATGGTTTGAGTATGGACGTGGTTAGATTAGTGAATCCTGGAACACCCAAAAATTTCACTGTATTCCCAACTCTAATGGACTCTTTACATAGTTCCCCAGAAAAATATTTTTAATTATGTTTCATAATCATGTTCATCATAAGAGAAAAGATCCATTAATTGAATAAAATTAATTGAACCAAAGATCAACTCCTCATTTGATGGTGATTCCATCTAGAATATTAACCCTTATTTTACAATTTGTTGGGGTGGTGCCTGTTCTTATGGGACTATAGGATTTAAGTATTCTAAATTTATATAATACTTTGGATTTAGAACAGGCTCACATACCCACGTTTTCTTCTTACTCCTCCTTCCATTTTATTTTCTAGCAAACTGGATTTCAAAGGACTGATTTGTCGATGAAGTTGGATGTGTTGTATTAGAAGTGGTTGAAGGCACAATTGGCAATTTTATCAGTGTTCAAAGGATAGAATGAGTCCATTTGATCACCTTTATAACTATCCAATTATTTAAAATTTTCACACCATTTCTCTTAGCTTCCTTCCATTTATTCTCCTCCTTTATATTAGTAGAAGAGGCACATGCTACCTAAGAAGGTGGCCAACCCATCTTTACTTGGACAGAGTCAACCATCTTTTGTAGGATATCTTTAAAGAAAAAATATTTCTAGATTTTGTGACCCAATATTTAATGGAATGGGAAATAGTTTATAAGATCTTCATCACCATCATTTCTAGGATTCCTAGGTTTTTGAAACTTGATGAAGTTATTCTCCAATACCGAGATGAAGTAGCTTGGGACATGGTCATTTCAGATAGAATAGAACTTGTTTTTTATCTCCTCAAAATATTTTTACCTCTACTATCTTTGATCATCCTGATGTGGTGGGAATTATTACTAATGCTCAGTATGTGGAGCCGTACGACACAATGTGGGATTCAGAGTGAGAGTGGGTAAAGGGACCTACTTATGTGTAATAGTGGATGCCTCTTCCTTCCATATTCTATATCCTTGAGCTGAGGCAATTATTTAGGGCTTAGATTTGGTCCCTGTATTGGTGTCTTACACTCTTTGAGCGATCACAGTGAGGTCCCGAAATACTCCAATATATTTTATAGGGATAAGTGGTGTTTGCAACTAGTTGCGAATATTTTCTATATAGATGGGAATAAAGTATTTTCAAGAGAGTGTTAAGTTCAAGGAATATGTCAATACTTTCCATCAAGCGATGAAATATGAGACTATCTTATTATCCCATTGCTTTCAGTTTGAGATGTTGAGAACTATTATTCTATATAGCATCGAGTTGAATTATAAGGTAAACTTTTGACAGAGGTCTTACCACTCAATAATTGATTGAGGCTATAAACTAGAGAACCATACGAAGGATGGTCCGTATAATGATTATATAAAGCACTTGAGTTTCACCACATCATATTGTAATGGGGTCCCCTTTAGAGGATCACAATGAGAGAATAAATGCATTAATCGCTGCTCTGGGTCCCCCGAGCCATTAAAAATTGGAAATATGGGGTTACCAATGTTTGGTGGGGGAAGAGGTAGATCTACTCATTTTGGGTAAGGCTTGTTTTTTGATTGCAATAGTGCACACTATTCCTATACAGATTATAATATATCCCTGTGTGACTTAAGAGTTTTCATGATCCCTTAGGGAATGACTGGATAAGATCATTCTTGAATAGGTGCAGTGACCGGTAGGGCTATATGTGGTTGAACAATTGATATCTTCCTTGGTAAACTATAGGGTAAGTCCTATAAGGATGTGCCTAGCCTTGTTTTAGTTTCACTCCAGATGAAGGTAATTCTTGATCTTATACCATGGTATCCTAGTATAATTGTGGTTGGTATCCCACATCGAGTGGATATTCGGGATCCCCTTCAATCACTACGCTGAATCCTCTTTGCTGAGGTGCACCAACTGGGAGTGCAAGTTGAGGATATCCTTATAGAACATATCTCATTGGAAGGATTACATAGAGTTGTTCTGCATTGAGTCTCCTCAATTATTTTATCTCTTCCTATGTTTGAGAAAAATATTCTTCTATTTAAAGGGCTTCAACATTTCTAGGATGAATGTGGGGTACAATATTAACTTTTCCTTTTTATATGTTGGGTGATATTTGAGTAGATAATGCAGGATTGTTTGAAGGAATTCCTAGATTTAAGAGAATCCTTTTGTTCCATTTATGCACACCTCCTTAAATCCTTTCGTTTTGTATCATATTTTGAACAAAAACTTCCTCCTTCATCTCTTCCGCTGAATGGGCCTCACATTCTTTTGGACCTGTAAGGGAGTCATTAATGAAATTAATTGATGCATAATGTATTACATACATTCTATTAGTGTGTTTGTTAGAATGTATTTTTCTATTCCCTCCCTAAGGACTATTCCTATCCTTCACTGATTCTCTAGGATCCATTCATTGGATTGTAATCTGAATGTAATGTCCATATAGTTCATTCTTACACATTCCCAGTACAGATATCGGGTCATGGGATGACATGATATGGGAGGATCCGCTCTGCGGTGTTACCACTGATTAGGAGAATAGTGATTTCCATTGAGGAGGGTGTTGTTGAGGTGAAAAAGCCCCCATCCTTGAGGGATGGATCTATTCCCATTCAACTTTCACAATAATTTAGGCATAGTTAGCCGACCATGATGGTTGGGTTAAAACATCCACCATCCCTACAGGGTAGGGTTGTTCATAAAATTATATGGATATTACTACCATGGATTCCCTTATGTTTTTATGGAGTTTTGTATGAACATGGTCTTGGTGCATCATTTGGTTTGCATATGAATCACCCACATCTAAATACCATGGTGTTATTTAAAACATTTGTGCTCTCTGAAGGATGTCCTCTCCTAAACCAGGGGATTTCTTGATATTTTCATATGATTGATTCAATATTCTATCGATATCATAATCTCTTCTATTCTAAAATTAGTGATAATTTTTCGAGTCATATTTTTGTTGATCATGTCGTCGGTTGTGGATATGGTCTATATATTAAACTTGACTGAAATATATACAATTTCCTGATAACAACTTCGGTGGGATTTTCTAGTTAGGGAGAACAGTGAAATATAATTCTCTGTGTTCACCAAATCCTCTAATATGAATACAATATGGGGTATTTGTGATCAGTTGTCAAAATATTTTTAACATTATGTTGAATGTGTGTTGAAGGGATCCCTACTGTGTTTTGAACTTTGGATGTCATGTAGTCGAGAGAGCTTCCAAGTCAGTTTGGTATTGTATGAATTCCTTTACCTTGACATGAATCTGGTACTCTTCATAGAACAATACTTTGTCTCTCAAGTGACAAATATGTTTCCATATATTGAGGTCGATCTCATGCACATAATCTTATGAAAATACCTCTAGAATCCAGTTTTGATGGGTGGATAAAGGACAAAACATGACTGGTATGTTGTCTTTATCTAGATGTTTCCTCATTTTTTTCATGTCATCTTCATATTTTTCTAGAGGATACTATACTTGATCTAACCAGAGTGGAATTTTTTTTTACACTTTATCATAAGAAACCCGATTGGTAGGGACTACCTATATTACATTCGAAGATAAGAAATCCATGGGTGGTTTGAAGAGTTACCGTCACCATGGGATATATTCTGACTAATAAATAATTTAAATTTTCAATGAAAAGTCATTAAACATGGATGGACGTATTTTTATGTGTTCCTCATGGTATGAGGGCTTTCTCACCATTACATCACAAATGGGAGGACCATTATGATGAAGAGAAACACTACTGCAGAGAGAACGTTCCTAGTGAATGCCATCATGGGTAGGACTACCATGGTAGATAACAGGAACAGGAAGACCCTTTTTCTATTTGATCTTATAGACACACAGAGGGTTTTTGTGACTCTTGTTGGGAGATATTATCTTGAGACAAATCATGTTATGGTCATAATGTAATTCTGCATGGTGAAATGTACAAGGAGGACCTTCAGAATTACTACTATTTCAATTGTAATATTGTAACACCTCGAGCTTCCACGATACGCATCTCTTTCAATAATGCAATAGCTTGCATTGTACGCAAGTTCGAGATTCTAACACACCCTGACCAATCAAAATAGCCATTATGAATAGTAATACCCAATTTTTGAAATTACATATATTTTATATTTCAAAATGGACTTCATTTTTGGATTCGGAATAATGAAATTAGCCTATGTTGAATTTTTGGTATTTTTCTGAGAACTTCACATTTTTTATGAATAGTGAAAAATTCTTTAAAAAAAACTTTTTTAATAAAAATAATTTATAGTGATAAATTATACTATTTAGTGGTTTTAAAGTATAATTAGAATATATTTTTACCATTTTATCCAATGGTGGTCATTAAAATTAATTTCACTTTGAATTTGGACATAATCAATTGTCAATCTTTTGATATATATTGTTTCTTAAAAAATGCTATTTGTTGTGACAACGGGAATTAATTATAAAATTAATTAATACAACTTATATGTTTGTAATTTTTTAAAATAGGCATCATTTTTGAATTCGGAATATTAGTTATAGCTTAGGGTGAAATTTTGGCATTGTTCTGAACAACTTAAATTTTTGATAAATAGGGAAACCACTAAGTGGTAGTTAAAAAACTGATTTTTCATTTAAATGAAACTTTACCACTTCTTGGATTTGATTTACAAAAATCCAACATAAATGTTTGTCATTGGGAAGTAAAATGTGGTTCAATGGGATTAAAATATTTTTTTGGTGAATAGTAACTTTTAAGTTTAATTAATCGCGATTAAAGGTAATTAGTGAACTTTAAGGTAAAAATGATATTATAAAAATATGAAAATACACTTACACTTGTCCTACCCATATTTTATGAGTCATGTCCGAGCAAGAAAATTCATGGGTCAACTTGGGGACCCCATGGAGCCACTTGGGTAAGAAAATGACATTAATAACTTTTTATTTAAAGTAAAAATAAAATTGTCAGAAACCTGTGTTGTTTTACTAAAAAAATTATTACATGGGGTTATATAAGTTAACCATTCGACCATAAATATTAATTTTAAATCTAAAAAGATTTCCTACGTCATGATATTTTTTTATAATTTTTATACATTAAATAAATTAAATTTTTTATGACACCATGATGATGCAACGATTACCTCATTAATTAACGATTTAAATAAAATGAAAAGATAATGTAAAATCTAAGACTTACACTTGTAAAAAAACTATTGGATGAGTATATTTATAACCTTTATCACCTTATCCTAGAAATATATAAGTGTGGGACCTTTAATATCCGAAATGCATTATATAATAAAGTAACATTTCAATCTTTCCAAGAGTGCCCCTCCTCTCCTCTTATAAAAGCCCCCCACCTCTACCACCTTATTCACACCTTCCAAGCCATTTGGCTCAGCCAAACTCTGCCCAAATACTCTCTCAACTTCTCTCTCTTACTCCTAGAATCCTCAAATTAGGCCAAAGTCTTCCCAAGGAAGCCTTTGGCTCAACTCAAAAAGAGTTACCCGATTTTAAGGTAATGTCTTCTTTTATGTTCTTTTGTTTTATTTTGATTCTCCAACCCCCTAAACTATTTTTATTACTTTATTTTGTAACAACACCAGTATCTTAAATATACTAGGATGTTTTTATGATAATTATTCTAGCTACACTTACACACACCTCCGTCTAATGGTTAAAGAACATACTGTTTCCGTGGAAGGCGAATTACTGCCTCACGAAACGATGATTGTTCTATCTTCACCTACCAACTCTCATGGTGGCCATTATGATAGAACTATATTTATTTACTATATATATTATATTTATTTCCTCTCTATGCTTCTTTATTTTACATTTAAAACATATCTTTATGCTTTTCATGTTGTGCAAATGCGATAATTTCATTTGAGGAAGTGCGGACTACCGCCCCCTCAATGTGATTTGAATCGTTAATGCCATATGTGGGACGTATAAAGGATGGAGTAAGTGATATTATTTATGATATTATACTGTAATTATAATATAACTTTATATCATTATGTTTCATTCCATTAAAATATGAAATAGAATTGAAAGTAACGTTCATGCGTACGTACGACTTACCGTCTCCATGAACGATGCATTTCATTTCTTACCTCTAAATGTTATGTAATATTATAAAGTCAAGTATATACTGGATATATATGATATCTATATCATGTATATAATTTTTGATGTAATTTATATTTTACCACATGAACAACTGGTAATTATAAGAAGTTTATTTTTGACTCAAGTACCAAAGATCGACAAAACGATCGTTATTAACTTAAATAATTACATAATGTTCATAACATGGTAATAAGTGATATAAGAGGAATAATGAACTTGAAAAGGGTTCTTATGAAAGTATAAATTAACTCTAGTTTATTATCCCGGAGATTAAAGAATGATCGATTCAAGTCAGACACGAGATAAGGGAACTTCTTAAACCAATTTCCATTCTTTGGGTTAATCTACTACTTTCAAATTATGTCATGATATTATTATGTATTATCTTGTCTTTGTACTTTCTTTATGTGTAAATATAGTGAATACACATAATATATATATTTTATTCAAAAAATGTCCTTTGTAAGGGACTTCGTCTCAATCTCCATTCATTGAGGCATATTTTGTTTTATACACAAATTTCTTCTATACGGTGTATAAACCCCTTTGACTTTTACGTTTATTCAAAAGTAATATTTTTATATGATGTGTTTTACTAAACAACAAAAAGGAATGTTTTTCTTGTCATACGTATGCGGAGACAATGAATCCTCTGCCGCCGTGACCATTATTTGAGTTTCAGATTCCTCTACAAGCCATAACTTTTTTAAATGAAAAATAATTACAAATATTTAATTTATTTTGGTACTGAAAAAGGTTTTGAATGTTTTTTTATATAAATGTGTTGTATTGATATCTTTTGATTGAAATGTGGAAATGTTTTGTTTCCTTTTTTCATGTTTTATGTGATACGATTATTTTATGGATTATGATATGTTTAAACCTGTTCATATGAGGAATGCATTGGACTTAATAAGTGACGGGTGGAGCCCGCTATAGCTCCTCGATGCATCGGCAGGTCTCATGAGGCAAACTAGTGTCTTGGCACGAGGCCTTGACAAAATCTTATTTGTAGTCTTCGCACGAGGCCTTGTCTACGGGGTTATGATAGTATGGAATTATGCATTCCATCATTATGAAAGTGGTTATTGATATTGCATGTGATTATTCGACCAGTTGAATATCCATGTGAATAAGAAAATAGAATTATCTCATTTTAATTTTTCCATATTATTTTGAAGTTCAAGTTTAAAAGGCTTTTGTTTTAGTTATACATTACCATATATTCTTTTGTTTATTTATGAAAGCTTTCGCTATATTGTTATCCTTACTGAGCATCTGAGCTCACCCCTTTCAATGTTTTCATTTTTCCAGGATGTGATGAAGTATATTATGAATGACCAACAGGGATATTATGAGGGGGATATGAAGAGAAGATGTTGTAGTAGTTTTGTTTTACTTTATGATGTAATGTAAGACTTATTAATGTATCTAGTGTTTCTGAGGATACTAAACTAATCGGTCTTTTGAGACTTGATCTTTTGTGATACTGCCAATGTTACATAATAATGCACCAACTCTGGGTAACTGGGGTCGGGGAATTACAGTTGGTATCAGAGGTAGTTTAGTACAAACCTTGAAATCTAGATTTAGATAAACTCTGATTAGAGCACATAGACCTAAGATAGACTTTGAGGATTAGTATAGAAGTACTTCCTAGAATTTTGGTATTATAGAGATTTTGTGAGTTTTTCGAGCAATAAATCCCTGTCTGGATACGAATAGGTAGAGGCGGCTCTGGTACAGATGTACCTAGGGGTAAATCCCAAAAGCACCGCCTTGAGCTAGAATCGAACGGGAACTGGTGCACGACAGCGGGCCTTGCTGCACTCTTGGTTACGACACTCCTGGGGGATATGCTTAGGATAATTCTCATTTTATTTAAAAACCATTATGAAGGGTTTATGAGTATATAATTCCACAAAGAAAACATTTTTATGATTATGGATTATATCCATAAATAGTTCAATTTATGTTAAGTATTTTACAAGTTTGGAATTATTCATTGCAATTCATAAACTAACCTAGTTTATGCCATTTTATAAAAATGGCTCCCAGTAGAAGGAATGTGAACTCCAGAAATACGTATGATCCAAAGAGTAATAAGGATCATATCTTTCACAGTATTAAGACAACATTTAGAAGGTAAATAGTCTCCCATGTGTTCTCAACATATGAAGAAATAGTATCATGTGTTAATAAGATAAGTAAAGAATTCTATGAGTCTTATGGCATTGAAGAGAAGAAAGAGAAGAAAAGGATGAAAGAGAGAATGATGGATAAAGGGAGGAGGGAAAAGAATAATTTTCCAATATGTGATAAATGTGGGAAGAAACACCTTGGAACTTTCTTAAAGGGAATGGGAGTTTGTTATAAGTGCGGAGAAAAAGGACACCAAGTGCGTGACTACAAGGGTAAGAAACAGGTTTCAAATGTACAATGCTTCATCTGCAAGGAGTGGGGACACTACGCAAACCAATGTCCAAATCATCAGAGTATGCCCCAAATGATGTTATTGGATAATAATCAAGTTATGATACTACCACAGATGAGGAGGAATGATTAGAGTTCTTATGTTGTTATTAAATAATTTTGACATTTGAGTGTTGTATCAATGATGTACTGGTTATAATAATTATGGAGTATATAAGGATTGTATTGCAGTACTATTTCATCAAGGACTTGAGATTGAGTGGAACCAAGAAAAGTGACTCCACAACAGTTTACATTTTTGGAAAATATATGGTTGAGAGAAAGATAAACCATAATATGGTTCTGATACCGAGATAGTGATTTTGGAATAATACATGATTGATTTGGAAAGATTATATTGGATATTCTTAACTTCCTTGAAACTGATTAATGATTTGTATACATTTTTGGATAGAAGGAATAAATCTAGTATTCTATACAGAATAAGGGATCCTGAATGTAATCAATAAGGATTTATGGTAATTCATGATATTGTAGTGTTTTAAAAGAATACATGATGAAGGTGTTCACATGTTGTTACGCAGAAAAAAGGATCTTCATTATGTTTACCTTCCTTATAAAATTTGGATTGTGAGTTGGACAGAAGTATTTTGGATAACTATAAATGTTGGAATGGATTAAGTTGAACCTTTTATATTATTGTTTAAGGTTAAAACATTTCTGAATATTATTTTTGGAATATTATAATACTATAGTTTTAGGAAAAGGACAACCTGTAGGTCAGGGGATAACCCGTCGTGTTGGACAAAGATGTAGGAATCGAACCCACAAACATAGTTCGACAAGCCTATATTACCTACCACTAGACTACAGAAAGTCCCTGGTTATTAAAAAATAGTTTTATTAATCTAATATTTTGAACCTTATGCGATTAAGATAAATATAATATTTTTGGGTTCTATTATCTTTTTGAGTTAAAGATTAGTTTGTGGTAGAAATTAGTTGAAGGTTGAAACTCTACTTGTCAAGCATAAATATATATATACCTATCTCTTATTCTATGAATAAATTAGTTCTTAAACTTTATTAAAGGGATATTAAAACAAAAAATGTGTTATCCTAATACCATATGTCTTGTTGAACTGATAATATTTTAAATCAACATAGATTGAAGGCTTTGAGGCCCTCAATTTTACACTTGTTTGTGATTGATGACCTCAATCACTCCCTACAAATATTTACGTTTTTCCTCTAATTATATGTCTCTAATTTCTACCAATGTTCTCCTTATCGAGATCATAATTTGGTGGTGACATTTTTATTTCCCTTTCCCTCTTATTAAGGCTAAATTTTATTAACCTTATTTCCGATGTAGGTTTTCCACAAAGGTATGTTATATTTTCAACCTTTTAATTTCAAATAAAAATTTCAAATTGCGAGGATGAAATTTATTGAAGGAGGGGAGAATGTAACACCCCGAGCATCCACGATACACTTCTCTTTCAATAATGAAATAGCTTGAATTGTATGCAAGTTTGAGATTCTAACACACCGCGACCAATCAAAATTGCCATTATGAATAGTAATATCCACTTTTTGAAATTATATATATTTTATAACTCAAAATGGACTTCATTTTTAGATTCGGAATATCAAAATTATCCTATGTTGAATTTTTGGTATTTTTCTGAGAACTTCCAATTTTTTATGAATAGTGAAAAATACTTAAAAACAACTTTTTTAATCAAAATAATTTATAGTGATAAATTATACTATTGAGTGGTTTTAAATTATAATTAGAATATATTTTTACCATTTTAACCAATGGTGGTCATTATAATTAATTTCACTTTGAATTTGGACATAAACAATTGTCAATCTTTTGATATATATTATTTCTTAAAAACACGCTATTTATTGGGACATCGGGAATTAATTATAAAATTAATTAATGCAACTTATATGTTTGGAATTTTTTAAAATAGACATAATTTTTGAATTCAGAATATCAATTATATCTTAGGGTGAAATTTTGGCATTGTTCTAAAAAACTTCAATTTTGATGAATAGTGTAACCACTAAGTGGTGGTTAAAAAACTGATTTTTCATTTAAATGAAACATTACCACTTTTGTGATTTGATTTTTGAAAATCTGATATACATGGTTGTTATTAAAAAGTAAAATGTGGTTCAATGGGATTAAAATAATTTTTTGGTGAATAGTAACTTTTAAGTTTAATAAATCACGATTAAAGGTAATTAGTGAAATTTAAGGTAAAAATGATATTATAAAAATATGAAAATACCCTTAAACTTGTCCTAACCTTATTGGATGAGTCATGGACGAACAATAAAATCCATGGGTCAACTTGGGGACCACATGGAGCCACTTGGGTAAGAAAATGACATTAATAACTTTTTATTTAAAGTAAAAATAAAATTGTCACAAACATGTGTTGTTTTACTAAAACAATTATTACATGGGGTTATATAAACTAACTTTTCGACTATAAATATTAATTTGAAAGATAAAAAGATTTCCTACATCATGATATTTTTTTATAATTTTTAGACATTAAATAAATTAAATTTTTTATGACACCATGATGATGCAGTGATTACCTCATTAATTAACGATTTAAATAAAATGAAAAGATAATGTAAAATATAAGACTTACACTTCTAAAAAACCTATTGGATGAGTATATTTCGAACCCTTATAACCTTATCCTAGAAATATATAAGTGCGGGACCTTTAAAATCCGAAACTCATCATATAATAAAGTAACATTTCAATCTTTCCAAGAGTGCCCCTCCTCTCCTCTTATAAAAGGCCCCCACATCTACCACCTTATTCACACCTTCCAAGCCATTTGGATCGGCCAAAATCAACCCAAATACTCTTTAAACTTCCCTCTATTACTTCTAGAATCCTCACTTTGGGCATAAGTCTTCCCAAGGAATCCTTTGGCTCAAATCAAAAAGAGTTACCCGATTTTAAGGTAATGTCTTCTTTTATGTTCTTTTGTTTTATTTTGCTTCTCCAACCCCCTAAAATCTTTTTATTCCTTTATTTTGTCACAAAAACATTATCGCAAATATACTAGGATGTTGTTATGATAATTATTCGAGCTACACTTACACAAACCTCCGTCTAATGGTTAAAGAACATACTGTTTCCGTGGATGGTGAATTACTGCCTCACGAAACGATGATTGTTCTATCTTCTCCTACCACCTCTAATAGTGGCCATTATGATGGAAATATATTTATTTATTATATATATTATATTTATTTCTTCTATATGCTTCATTATTTTACATTTAAAACATATCTTTATGCTTTGCATGTTGTGCAAATGCGATAACTTCATTTGAGGAAGTGCGGACTACCGCCCCCTCAAAGTGATTTGAATAATTAATGCCATATGTGGGACATATAAAGGATGGAGTAAGTGATATAATATATGATATTATACTGGAATTATTATATAACTTTATATCATTATGTTTCATTCCATTAAAATACGAAATAGAAATGAAAGTAGCATTCATGCGTACGTACGACTTACCGTCTCCATGAACGGTGCATTTCATTTCTTACCTCTAAATGTTATGTAATACTATAAAGTCACGTATATACTGGATATATATGATATCTACATCATGAAAATAATTCTGGATATAATGTATATTTTACCACATGAACAACTTGTAATTATAAGAAGTTTATTTTTGACTCAAGTACCAAAGATCGACAAAACGACCGTTATTAACTTAAATAATTACATAATGTTCATAACATGGTAATAAGTGATATAAGAGGAATAATGAAATTGAAAAGGGTTATTATGAAAGTATAAATTAACTCTAGTTTATTATCCCAGAGATTAATGAACGATCGAGTCAAGTCGGACACGAGGTAAGGGAACTTCTTAACCCAATTTCCATTCTTTGGGTTAATCTCCTACATTCAAATTATTTCATGATATTATTATGTATTATCTTGTATTTTTTACTTTCTTTATGTGTAAATATAGTTAATACACATAATAGATCTATTTTATTAAAAAAATGTTCTTTTTAAGGGACTTCGTCTCAATCTCCATTCATTGAGGCATATTTTGTTTTATACACAAATTTCTTCTATACAGTGTATAAACCCCTTTTACTTTTAAGTTTATTCAAAAGGAATCTTTTTATATGATGAGTTTTACTAAACGACAAAAAGGAATGTTTTTCTTGTCATACGTTTGCAGAGACAACGACTTCTCTGCCACTGTTACCATTATTTGAGTTTCGGCTTCCTCTATAAGCCATAACTTTTTTAAATGAAAAATAATTACAAAGCATTAATTTATGTTGGTATTGAAAATGATTTTGAATGTTTTTTATATCAATGTGTTGTATTTGTATCTTTTTATTGCAATGTGGAAATGTTTTGTTTCCTTTATTCATGTTTTATGTGATACGATTATGTTATGGATTATGATATGATTAAACCTATTCATATGAGGAATGAATTGGACTTAATATGTGACAGGTGGAGCCCGCTATAGCTCCTCGATGCATCGACAGGTCTCATGAGACAAACTAGTGTCTTGACACAAGGCCTTGACAAAATCTTATTTTTAGTCTTGGCACGAGGAATTGTCTACGTGGTTATGATAATCTGGAATTATGCATTCCATCATTATGAAAGTGGTTATTGATATTGCATGTGATTATTAGACCAGTAGAATATCCATGTGAATAAGTAAATGGCATTATCTCATTTTAATTTTTCTATATTATGTTTATGTTCAAGTTTAAAAGGATTTTGTTTTAGTTATACATTGCCTTAAATGCTTTTGTTTATTTATGAAAGCTTCCGCTATATTGTTATCCTCACTGAGCATCTGAGCTCACCCCTTTCAATGTTTTCATTTTTCCAGGATGTGATGAAGTATATTATGAATGACCAGTAGGGATAGTATGAGGGGGATATGAAGACAAGATGTTGTAGTAGTCTTGTTTTACTTTATGATTTAATGTAAGACTTATGAATGTATCTAGTGTTTCCAAGGCTACTAAACTAATCGGTCTTTCGAGACTTGATCTTTTGTGATCATGCCAATGTTACGCAATAATTCACTAACTCTGGGTAACTGGGGTCGGGGCATTACAAATATGGTAACATGAGAGTAGGATCCGGAACTACCATAGATAAGAATCTGATGGATTCACGAACTCCAACATTGATTAGATAAGGATCATAGATCAGATCTTCATTTTCTAGTTTTTTCTGGTGAGGTTTCTTTTTTTTCCTTCGTTCGAGCAAATCGGGCCACTTTCTAGGGGAATTAGATTTCAAGAACAAAATATTGTTTAACTAGATCTCGCATTGATAAGAAAATTTTCCAACAAGCATCTAAAATTTTGTTAGGGGTTTGTGCCCGCCTTGGAGTGGCCATTAGAATGGGTCGATTGCCTCCTATTGGAACAAGTGTACGTCCCCAATCCAGTTGTCCATATATTATGGGGGAGGTTTCCCCATGACCCTCTTGGACGTGAGAATAGGTATGTGTCTACCCTGAGGTGACATGCTGGTGAGTTACCCCATTTATGGGGATGAATCTATTTGATTGTCCCTCTGACACTACTATTATTGCATTATGATGTCCTGATAGGTCTGCAAGATAGGGCCTGAGATTTTCATATTCCATTTCACCATTTTTATGATATTCTTGGTGAATTCAATGGATAGATCATGGATATATTCCTATTCTGTATCTAGAGTAGGGGTATTTTCTTAACTTTATCATACTATTCCTACTGGTGGATATCGAAAATACTCTTTTGTCAGGGAAGAGAGTTGGGTCTGCCTCTTATTCATCATTGGGACTTTCTGCGTGACTTCTCTGGGTTTTTTTCAAACAAAAATGTTGGAAAGATTGATGAATTTAGGAATGTGTATGCACATGATTATGTTTTTCCACCAAAATTGGTTGGTATGATTCCTTGAGTGTTGCGTGACGATTTTACTGGCATGCTTGATTAGTGGAGGAAGGGGTATGTTCCTGCTTGTGGTTTCTTGATAGATTTGAAAGGTGGGATTCCTTGTATGCTACCAAGTGATGCTACTAGCTAGATGTATTATAGTGTGAGGTTGTATGTTACCAGTCACAATTGGCCATCGAATTTGAATGATGGTCTTCTACAGAGGAGGAATAGGTGTAGTTCTGCTACCTATTGACTAGTTATTGATTCTGGTGGGCCGTCTTGTGTTCCTAGGACAGGGAGACAAATGATAGACTTCATAGGATGAAACCTTCATCATGTTGAGGGTTTACTGCTATGTGGAATTGTTGTTGGCGACTACTGTTAGGATACCTTTGGATGGATCATTGTGTCTTCTGGATGGGGCCTTCTATGGCCTCTTGATCCACCTCCATAAGATAAGGGAGGTAATAGTTGTAACGTTCTGGGGATAATATCATAATATAATTAAAGATGAATATTGGTGTCCTTTTCTTCTAGACTAATGGATGTCGTTGGTTGGGAAATCGGTGGGGTTTCATGAGATGGAGGGCCTATTAGGCAGCCTCTTGGGCTAGGATTGTATTGTTATGGCGATATTACCCAACTAGTACATTTGAGGCCCAACATTTAAGATTCTGGGTTGGTGAAGACATCATTTTCATAGAAGAACACCAAGTATGGATAGTAACCATGGCATACGTTTCTGTAAGATAGAAGGATTCCATTGGATTTAAGGGAGTTCTGAGAGAAAGTGATTGAATACAAATGAAAAACACAAACAAGAAAACCCCATAAAAATATCTTCTTGGTTGAACGAACACATGTATGACTGATTTAATTATTTGATACTCCTTCATTATGAGAGAAAAAGGTTCATGATATGTAGGTGGCAGTGTCATCTGGGTTAAGTATTCTTGTCTAATTCACCATTTTTTATTCCCCATGAAAAATAGTTTTCTTGATGGATGATTATAGGGGGTTTATTTTTATGCATTCATTCACTTAAGGATCACTATTTTTGAATGGTTTAAAATGGGTTTCATTCATGGAACCATAAAAACCCAAAGTTTCTATATCTATGAGCCACATTATTTCCAAATACAAGATCTCATTTGGGAGTTTGGCCAATGGTACTTAAGAACTCACATTGGTTGAGAGGATGGGAGGTCGATCTCATCACACCATTTTAATGGTAATTGTTTCCTACCATATAACTCTAATATTTTTATGTGATGTTCATGAATACTTCATTAATTCCAACTATGACATGGGTCACCCTTTAATTAACAATCAATTATTAGCATGCATGGAATTTAGAAACACCTATATGTGCCTGAGGTTCTTCATCAATTGAGATATCTGTATGTTTCTGAGGTTCTCCATCAATGGTATCCTCTTTCATACTAATTAAATATTCTTTGTTAATTATTATTATGATACTGGTTTTCAGCCACATAGTGGGGAACTTTAGAGCATATTGTCATCTACAAATATGGGAGTTGTTTTGATGTTGGGATGAGAACCATAAAATGGGATTCCTACGTATCCTATTGAAAGGAATTAGAACCCACACATTTTGGTGCCACTTAATATGGAACATCATACATTTTAGAGTCTTGTGATAAGGAACAAACCATGCAGTTAATAGTCATGCTTCTAGAAAGTCAATGAGGAAGGTTTCTAGTCAAGGTTGGGTGTGGGACTTATGTTGAAGTGGCCCAGGGAACCTATAAGGTATATAAATTCTTAGTTTAAATAATACCTCACTAAGGATATGACTTAGAGAGAATTAGAGTTGATTTGGAGATGTTGGGTTTGGACCTCAGGGAGGCTTCCTACATATCCCATTCGAATGGGAATCAAATCCCATGTAGTTTCATTGTGAGTACCTGCACCTATGGAGGCCCTCTAAAGATTTGTCTTAGAGGGGAGTATGGACCATTGGGAGGATTAATTTTAGGCTTACACATGAGGAGGATTCCCTATGAAAGAAGGCATGAAGGAAGTATCGACTCATGGTGATTTGGAGGATTTTTTAGGGATTACACCTAAGGAGGAGGCCCGTGGATGAGTATAGTGATATAGTTGGGAATTATTCTTGAAGAGGAGGCCCAATTATTGAATTTAGGTGATTATTACTAAGGAGGATTCCCTAGTAATATGTTGAGTCTTATACCAATTAGAAGTCCCATAAGGTTTTGTTGGTACTTACCCTTGGAATTATGCCCCTCATGTTTGGGATCATGTGGATGTCATGACCATCGTTAACCTCTAAGTCCACATCTTTCATTCTCGGTGTAAAAAATAGGAGGGAAAAAAGATCTGAGAAACCAAACAACATGCTTTCCCCTGAGGATGGATGCATGGACTTGAGGACCAAAATTTATTAAGGTACTCTAAGGGAAGGAAATAGGATGATTTGAAAGAATATTATGTACCAAAACATGCATATGATCCTATCTAAACCATGATCATGACTAACTTCTAAGCCCAAATGAGTCATGATGATTCATCATTGAATGTGAGAAATATGAGGAATTCACAGATCTAAAAATTCACATGACCCCTATCCCATTGGTGGAGGAGGCTTAGGGTATAGGAGAAGAAAAAAGGCCTTGGCTGCACTCTTTCCCTTCCTCGTTTCGTATCCAATATAGTCACATCTAACTACCCATTCAGATACAACCTAGGAGGTGAATAAGAGAAAGAGTGAAACCTCCTGCAAGAATGTATAGGGGCATAGTCATGGGGGATGCCCTAAAATTTGTTCCATGAGGACGATCTATTCCCAATTAAAGGGAAATGTAAGTGTGATCCTAAACCTCCCCACCTAGAACTGGAGGCTCTGGGTCCTAGATATGACTAGGTATACATGTTACTAACCCTAGTAACTAAGATTGGGAGTTCCTTGACACCACCCCTAGGGTCAGGGTCCTCATGACCATGGGAATGGATACTCACATACACCCCAAGGACCCTTCCCATCAGGCATGACAAGTGCAGGAAACCTCTCACCATAAGAATGAATATCCAAATAGAATACACACTGATTTTCTTATTTCCATGGGTTTTCAAGTCCATAGGATTTGGTGGAGTTTTGAATCTGGTTTGTTTCTAATAAGGGAACCAAAGGAAAAGGGCCCCTACCATTGGTACCGAGATGAATGACTAAAAGGGGGGTTCACACAGGTCCTAGATTAGATAGAAAAGTAATTTCATACCCTAAAGATAATTTAATATCACTTATTCCCCATAATTATCTCTTCTCTCAAGATTTGGATAGCTTCGTGATAGGTTTTGGGGGACCTAGGTGAAGGGGTTTCATGACCAGTGCTTCGAGGATTTGTTTAATTTTCTAGTTATTCAAATAAAGAGATCAAGGTTCCTATTTATAGAAAAATAGGGGACCCTAGTCTAAGGAGGTACCTTGTTTAGGTCCACGATGGAGGCACTTGGTGTTGGTCTCCCACACAAAGGTGTCCAGTATTTCAATACTACACAGGGGGCTACGCGAGTCTACTAATGTACCAGGAGTTGCATGCATGGTAGCAAGGAAATTCCGTTTGATTCTTCTTGATTTATCTTCACCTATTTAACATTCTTGAGGTACTATTCATAATCTTTTCATTCTAAATGATAGAATGAAGTTTAATCAATGATATGTGGGCTCATATTTTAATGAGAATAAATTGAGAAATAATTTAAGGATGTTTTTATCTAAATTTCAAATTTTAAATTTGAATATAGAGGGGGAAAACATGTTACTTCTATATAAGACTATGGAGATGGTTCTTTCATAGATTATTGAGAAGAAGAAAAAAGGTACAAAGAGGCTAAGATGTGGATATTGTGCAGAGATAAGTTCCCCTATAAAGTTAAAAGAAAATAATGAGAAGAAGTGTACATAAAGTTGTGAAAGTAGAAGAAGAAAGAAAAATAATACACGCTTATATGGTTTGTGTTTTTGGTCATCACACTTGTGTATGTGTTGAAGAAAAATGGTAAAAGTTACACTTATTCTATAATGTGAATAGGTACAAGAGAAATATACAATTTTAAATTAAAAATACAATTAGAGGGAAAAGGATAACCCCTACTTCATTTAAGATCAATACAATAGTAAAAATTATTAGGAGGAAACATTGTTACTATTATTATAACATGAGTTAAAGGATAAAAATTCATCATTTCATCCATAATCGTAATTCTATATAACTTTACATTCTTGTCTGTTCTGGGATCATTCCAAGGAGTATCTAAACATTTGGAGTGGTGAACCTTATATATTTGGTGTTCTTTATTTTTCTTTCTTTCCTTAATGTGTGCGAACTAAGCAGTGAGATCACTAACTCTAACATGCGATGAAGGTTTATTTTAAAAGAAATCAGAAAAAAACAAAATAGTATTCATTAATTCACCCCCTTATCATTAAACCTGTACTATTCTTAGGGACATCACAAGTGGTCTAAGAGTAGTCTAGGTTTCATTTAGAGATCAAGAAGTTTGAAGTTTTCTTTTGTAATGGTTTTTGAACTCAATTGGCGTTTAAGTTTTACTCCCAGTAAAAGAAAGTTTTCCTCTAGGGTTGAGGATTTAGTCTCCAAAATTATATTGTGAACATGGAAAACATTACTTCCATGAATAACAAGGGGATTATGATTTTCAATTGGGAGAATAATTTGATTTTGACTAATAACATGTATCTATATATTTATTAATTAGTTTTAATATATTAGAGGCTACTTATGATGGTAATATTCCACATGATAATGGTAATGAAATGGAGAAAGTAGATAGGAATAATTTGAAGAATTATGGTCATGCTCGAACTTCCATCTTGTTATATCTTTCAAAAAATATGTTTCTCATGGTTAAATGGATCAAGATGGAAAAAAGTATTTGGGATAAGTTGGAAAATATTTATAAATTCAACATGATGATGAAAAAACCAAGAAAAGTTTTTAGATATTGAAGTATAAAGACCTTAATATTGATGATAATGAAATAGTATATGAATTATTTACTAAAGTTAATGAAGTTATTTTTTCCATCAGAGGTTCTGGTGAAATTTTTTATGATTCTATGTTTGTTTTGAAGAAACTATATATCTTACTGAAAAACATTGATGCAATGTTTTTAAAACTCTATGACCATGATATTTTAACAATTACATTGTATTATCTATATAAAATTATTATTACTTATGAAATTTGTAAGGTAAATTTCTTCAATAAAAAGAGAATGGGAAATAGGGAATTTTCATTAATGTATTTTTAGGAGGAGTAGGGTCAAAAATATATAATTGAGATGATTAATATTCTTATTATGGAGAACATATGAAAATGAAAGTTGAAAAACTAATATCATATATTTATAGAAGTGTGAGAAGATTCATTGATAATTTTCAAGTAAATATTCCAATTAAATGTTTTCAGTGTGAAGTTATTAGAAATTTTGCAACAAAATATTCAAGATTGAAAGAAGATAAAGAACATGAAGATAAGGATGAAAAAACAAGAAGTTCCTCAAATAAAAAAATAAAAAAAAATTCTTAAAAGGGTGAAGGTAATAATTTATCTAAATAAAATAATTGAAGCTTCATATCTAAGTTTGAAGAGAGTGATAATAGTGAGGATGAATAATAAGTAGGGACATATAGTGAAGTTAGTAAAAGGATTTTAATTTCAAAGGTTAACTAAGATGGAATCACAAGTGGTAATAGAAGAAACAATGGATGTGAGGAAGAAACTCAAATAGAGTACATGATAATGTGGGAAATCAAAGTGTGTCTCTTAAATATTTCTCAATTTGAAAAGGAAAACAAATTTGTGAAGAAATATTTATTATTATGTCTCAAAAATGATAGCTTAATGTAAAATTAGATTCAAATTTAAAAAATGATATTGAAAATTTAATAATTTTATCGATGAATAAAATAGTAATTTGAAATATGAAATGGAATATAATATTATAAAAAATGATTATTCTACCTCCAAGGTGGTCTGTTTATGGGTAGTGTGGAAATGGCATGATGAGAATCATCACATGTCCCCTTTTTTATAGAGACATGTTCTTGTATATTTTACCATTCCTTTTTTTTCCTACCCTTTCAGTGTTATTATCCTTTAAAGAAGGTTGAATTAACCCTCTTGGAACGGTTGGTCCCAACGGGAAATTTCATGGGGGTCAAGCACGTGCGCAATCAGTCCTTCTTGGATATAACTTTCTCGGATGGTCTCCAACTAGTTTATTCATGGAGCCACGAACACCCAATGTCCCTAGTATCCATGATTCATGGACCAGCGTTACAAAGGCAGGCACTTGTTGACCGATGATTCAACCAATGACACTTGAGGACCCCATTGGTCGAGAGGATGGGACTTCAGGCTCACCGCATCCTCCCGAGGGAGTATTTTTTCCTGTTTCGGTACTCTCTTATAGATTTTAGTTGTTTTCATATGTTCTTGAATCCTTAGTTCATTCCTGAAGAGTGTTTCCATGGGATACCCTTGGTTTGCAGGATCATCATAGTCATGCATATATTTGATGCTATAGAGGTGATGTTTACTTGATCAATGCAATAAGGTGGTCAAGAGTTTATTATCATTTATGGGGGATAGAAGGTGACTTAATGTTGGTATCGGGCCAATAAAAAGGGCTTCCTACGTATCCTTAGAAGAGGAATTAGAACCCAATAGTTTTGAATGTGTGGGGCTTACACATGGGAGTTGCACAGTTGAGGGACATGATTGGGTGGAACCTTTTAGATGAGAGCCCTTTTGAGCTCGGGCCTTCAGGTATTCATCCTACGTATCATGATTTAGTTAGGAATCATAGTTCTCGTAGTTCTGAAGGTGTGGGGCTTACTCATGGGAGTTTCCCATTAGAGATAAACATGATTGGGTGATCCCTTATAGGAGGGAACCATTTTTGAGATCAGTCCTTCAAATAGGCGTCCTACGTATCCTGGTTTGATAAAGAATCAGAGTTCTCATAGTTCAGAATCATGTGGATGTTATAATAATCATAAACCTCTATGCCCATGAGAGTAATGATCAGTGTGATAAACAAGAGTATGTGAAATATTAAACAATGCACTTTCATCCTCTCCAGTTGGTGGGGGAGGGAGAGCCCATGATGGAAGAGGCCGGGGCGACCATGGGAGAGTGTGCAGAGCAATGAACCATTCAATGTGAAATGACATTGAAGGTCATGTGGCCCTGCCTCAGAAGATTGGGGACTTACCCTAGTGGGAGGGACCCGGAAGAGTTCTGGGAGGGGGGGGGGGGGCTTTTGTCATCATCAAAAGGGGGGAGCAAACATAACCCCTTCAACTTATCACTATTACTCATTGAATTAAAAAGAGAGTGATAACCCTTAGTCTCAAGAATGGAAAGGATCACATCTACATCCCAAGGTTAGGATCTTGGTTACCATGGGAATGTATCCTCACATGTATTCCCAAATCCCAATCCTTTGTGGGGAGAGACTTCATACCTCTACTTACCGTTGGAATGTAGACTCAATGGGGTGCGCTGATGCACCCGATGGTCTGATCATACAAGCACGGTGGCTTTGGAGGAGGCTTTGGCCTAATGCAGGAGGATTGGTTAGAAGAGGGATCATGGAGGATTGTATTTTAGTGGAGGGGTGAGGTTGGAACCAAAAGGAAAGATACCTAAAAACACCCCATTCTATGTATCGACTTTTTATGAGGGATGGGGGAGGCTCCACATACCATAGTGGTATGCTGGAAGAGGGGCCATCTGCATAACACTATGGTATGCGGGCATCGGTATAGGCAACTACCTACCACAGTGGTATGCGGCCCATCAAGACACTATGGGTTCCATACTCATACCGAGGTAGTATGTGGTGCCGGGTTTAGTCCACCCAGTGGTACGCTACGTGGGTCACCATATTGAAAGGGGGTCTGAGGGATCATCATTCATGGGGAATTCATCTGTGAGAAGCCTTTGGTTTATGGTTCACCAGTTAGGTTCACGGTTCTATTATTATTACTCAATTACCATTTTTTATAGTTCATGGTAGGCTATACCTGCGGAGGGAGTAGTTCGCGGTTTGGGCTTCACTGATGAAACAAGATGGAAGACAAGGTGCAACCTCTAAGTCCCTGTCAAGATTTTGTGATCTGTCCTTCTCTCTATACATCTCCCTCTCTGTGTGTATCCCATTGTACTTACACTGTGCTCATTTTATAGAGTATAAGAGAACATGAATATATTTTCCACATGAAACCATTGGTGAAGGCCCATTAAAACAATATACTGACCCATAGAAGAATCAGTCAATCTGGGGTTTACAGAGGCTTCAATTTTCGATAATGGTTTGCATAACCCTTCTGATTTACTTTTTCCACAAACTGATGAGTTCATGGCATGGTGCACAGACAGTTTTCCCATGTATGAATCTTTCAGCGACTCTGGTTTGTGGTCCGCCTTGCCCGCTGGCCATCGCCTCATGGGCCAGTGGTTCACAGTCTCTCCGCTCCACATACCTTTCCAGGTGATGTTACACGGGCAACTTAAAAACCTTGAAAACTTTAATTCATTCATGTTTCTTCAAAGTATTGAAACTCAGTATGAGTCCATTCACCTTTATAGACTGGTATAATTACATTCTTCCTTCTGTAAAGCGATTGTGGGGGTATTTTCTTCCCTTGGTTGAATTTTCAGGACCCTACAAATTCCACCCATTAGAATGGTGTCTGTTCGAAAAAAGGGGACTATTCTGATGTTAAAGCGGTCCAGAACTGAAATGGTTCGCAGTAGAACAGGTGGACCCGGTAGGAGGGGACCACACCTCTATATAGGGTCCCATGTCATTTTTCTTTTACCATTTGTCATGGTGAAAAGTACAATCGATTTCCCTGGCTTCCCTTGCTCTCATGTACCGCACTCCTTGCGAAAATCCGATTTGCAAACTACTCCATACGTTCTGCGAACCAATTTCCTCACCACATCTCCCTCCGCGTACCATATTTTGAATTTTTTGAATATTTTTTGTGAACTTTAAGACTTAAAATCCAGATTCCACGTGGGAGAATTCTACGCAGTTGGCTTGTCCACATACCGTACTTGGATCGACGAACTAGAATTTTAATAATATTTAACAATCATAACTTTAAATGTCAATCCACCATTTCTGAACATGAACTTAATCAATGCCATGTTTTTGGGCCATTGAATTGTGGATGGTTTGCATAACATGGTTGTACGCGGTAGGACACGACCACGTATTGTAACTGTAGGCGGGGTTACTTCAGTGCATTATGTAGTACGTGGGATGTGGCTACCGTGTACCATTTTCAGAATCCATACGTGGAGCTTCTTGTGGATACATTTTGAGTCTTTTAAACACATTTACATAGCCTTTATCCAACAATTTTTTATTATACTGACTTATCATCAGCTTCTGGATCTTTCAGTGGAGGATACAATGGATAATTCATAGGTTGCTGCAAAATCAACAAAGAAAAGGGAAACCATGGTGAGGAATAGTGATGATAATCTTCGAGCCCACATCATTCCCAGTGAAAGCTTCTTGACAATATTCTTGACACTAGAGATCTTATCTTATCTGTTATCCATATAGTTTCTACTTTATGGCTTTGGTCTTCCTACTGACGTGCCTATTCCATTTCCTGAACCTTACATCCCTTTTGTCCTCTTGGATGCACCGCAAGGTCATGACCGTGCCAACATTTCCCCAATAAGTGAATTCATCACCACTCTGATTTAGTAGAACGTCTTTATACTATGAGGCTCAATATGGAATCAGGATAATTGTGAGTGCTGAGATAGTGTCTCGAGACTAGACACTCGAGAATATGCCTCCATTATAAAAATCTCCCGATAAAATCCTTGCAGTGGGTGGAGCACCAAGTGGGATTTCTGGGCCGAAGGATGTTTCTCCGATGAATGGGCATGGGTGTTTTGGGTGCATCAGACATTTTTAGAGTCCCTCAACCATTTAGAGACTGCGGGTTTGTACCATGCAACCTAGGTTTCCTAGTTTGCAATATTTTTTCCGGGAAAAATCCTTCCGGAATAGCTTAGCTGCTGGTGTTCGGCACCAACACCTTCCACCTACTACATGGGGAGGTGAGAATCAGTCTATGGGATATCTAATAGCTTGGTGGACTCCCCTTCCATGAAAAAATGTACGGAGAATTCCTCCCATTATCTTACACATGGAACTGCACTGATCACGTGTCTCATTTGACAAGGAGCTTACTGATCATGGAAGCAGGATAACTGCATAATCCCCTTGAGGCTCGTTCTCTCATTCCATTTTAAGCGAAGATAAGGTTATTCTTTAAGAAGAACACACCCAATCCGAGGGATTTCCAAAGTGGAAATTATCCTACTCTTTAGTCCCATAAAACCCTAGGGTCGTATTGTGCTACCCATGAATCCAGGAGATATGCCACATGGGGATATGACATTCTACCAGACATTTCACCTGTGCTTAAACTGGAATGTTTCTTTAAAATGTTTTTAAGTGGATGGATCTTCTCATTCTGTGACATGTATACTGGGGTTTGGGGCTTCACTTTGATGATGGTGGCCTTTCTGGAAGAGGGTTAACCCATTAATTTGTCCCTTCCTACCCTCGCCCGACTTTATGAATTGTTGGGATAGATAGTGGATGGCATGCTTCCACACCATCTTAGTGGACCGTTCCAATACCTCTATGGGTGGATGCCGGAACACTTACCCAGTTTTGAATACCAGCATACCACAAGGGTTCTCCGTTCTTACTTCCATCCTACCCTTCTCAACATTTCTACTGTTCATCCATGGACTCTGAGTGTTACCAATGTGGTTGGGCTATTGAACGATGCCTCTAATTTCTCATTTGCACCACATCCTACCCCTAATGGATCATTGAGAGGTGATAGGGGCAGTTCCTTGGAGTAATTATCATACATCATTAACCTTTCAGGATGGGTTTCTTACTACTTGTGTAGACCGAGTAGTAATTTGTGAGACATATCTCCCCTACCAGTTTGCCAGGCAATTTGGTTGTCTTCAACAGACTGTGCTGTTTCCGGTTTTTCAACTAAGGGGAGAATCTCATCTCATGGTTCTACGCAAAATTTGGATTATGATGATTCATGAAGGTGACACTAGGAAAATTATCATTCCAAACACAACAGGTCCCACCTTTCTATTAGTATATTATTCCTAACTATGGGAAGATTTTTACCCTGGTGGGATACTGAAAGAATCAGTTTGGTGGGTTTAAAAACCCTTGACCATTTCCTGCCCCTGTCTTTTCCTTAATGAGAATGCTAAAAATTTCTTCTACTAAGGAAGCTACAATAGCTACGCCTTCTACTTTTGTCCCTAAAACATCCAAAATGGATACACCTCTTGCTCATACTCTTGTGGTAAGAATGTGTTCGGTCCACCGTCAAAAGTGACTAGGAGGGGTTTCATCAGTACAACCAATTTCGGTGGGAAGGGATTCAAACTAATCCCCTCCTATGGATATTTCCCAAGATCTTAATGAGACTGGTACCAGCTAAGAATCACCGATCATCCCGAATGCCACACTTAGTCTTCCACATCAGGCTCCAGTGGCTGGGCCATCTGAGGGAAAAGAGAGTCTCCTATCTTGGGTGACAGGCCTTAGGTCCCTCCCCACTCCTATGGTGATGCTTCCTTCTTATATACATGTGGAAGTAGGGGAGGATCAATGTAATGGTGCTTTTTTATGGCACCAGATAGTGCGAAAGGAGGCATGGCGTCAGCTATGTGCTCTTGTCACAGAGACACCCATGGCCAATTTTGTTGATGAGGATGACAAATTTTAGAGGTTTTTTACTGAGCTGGGTTCTAGCGGATTTGATTATCAGCACCTTTATCTCCTTATTTACCAAATCATCATTTCCTGAGAATACCTTTCCTCCTTTGAGGACTAGCTAAATAAGTTCAATTCTCCCCATCACTAGGTGGTGATATTCCGAGGTATTTTGGAAGAATTTTATCATCTGAAGGCCAAGGATATGAAGCCCCATGATTTGGTGGTGACCCAAGAGGAGGAGCTGTGGGAGTGAGAATCCCACACATTATGGTTAAGGGAACAACTTGCCTCCTCGCGTTCCAACAATGCATACATAGAGAAGAATGGTCAGGACCTTAAAGTTATCATAGAGAGGGTGAATCCGACATTCAAGGCTAAAACGGTGGAAATGACTTCTTTGGAGAAGACTATTGATGAACTGCGGAAATCACTCACTATTCTTCTAGAAAGGGCGAACTGAGCCCTATTGTAGTTCTGTCCCAAATCATGATATGTACTCTCCCCCATTTTTTTATACTTTGGGGAGACTCTGAATTGAGGAGGTTCCTCCATTTTTTACTGAATTCAATGGAACTGATTTGGCTTTTAAATAACTCTATTTTTAACTTTTCCTGTTGTGTCAACGTCATTTCAATCGGGATTTAATTTTAAACCATGCCTTGAAATCTGTAAACTAAAATAATCTAATCGAGCTCTAATTTGTTCCTTAGTCGTAGGACTCAATGAGCGTAGTTCGACTGTTACTGGGGTTTCATGGAAAACCCTAAAAACTTTTGTGTCTCTTTTTTTTCTATTACCATAATTTTTTCATAAGCCTTCTTGGTAAGGGATTAGTAGGTATAACTTGTATTTGCATAACTTGTATTTTTTTTAGGCTGCCCTTCACAATTGTTTGACCTAACAAGGTTTACACCTTTTATGATGGCTTGATATCACCCTTTTTTAAGGACTAATACTTGAATTTTTCCCAAAGGTGACCTTTGTTTTTCCTTTGGAATGTATGGAGTCTTTTTAACTTACAGTTCCCAGTCCTGCCACTCAAACTTATTACTGATGTTTTTAGTGGAACAGCTTGATGAGACTTTATGGGGAAAGTCCCTGACTAGGGATCATCAGCCAGGAATGTTTTAATATCCTTCATACATGGATAAGGGATTTTTGATGACCCTTGATTTTTGGATTCTAGACATGAATGAGGCTTGGAAGTAACTTTAGGCATACATAGGTAGGAAAGGACTTTCATGGGGATGGATTTTACTTCGATTAATGACCATTTTTGTGGGCAACGTATGCAGAGCTACTGGGGCATAATGCGCATAGTCAAGAAAAGGTGTCCGCAAGACAGTGGCCTTCCATTTTTGATGGCCTGGTGGGATTTTCAACATTTTGGATTTATTTTGATGTTGGTAGCCACAATCGATGGCTGGACTGAGTAGTGGTGTACGAAGACATTTGGGACATCCATTTCGGTTGTGAGTGGACAACTATTCCTTCACGATTCTTACTTGCATGAGGAAGAGCTGGTGAATGTTCAGGTCAATTAAGAGTCTTTTTTTATGTTAGGTTCACTTTAGAAAAAGGAGTTATATAAACCTCCATCCACGAGTTTTCGAAATCCAGGGGTGTGAAAAGATGTGAATTCCATTTAAGCATAAGAATGACGGAAAGGACTCTCCTTAGAAAGGATTTTCCTTTGTTTGATGACCATTTTTGTGGGTGACATATGCAGAGCCACCGTGGCATGATATGCATAGTCAATAAAACATGTCTTCCGGACACTGACCTTTCATATCCAATGGCCTTTCATGATTATAGAGATTGGGAACTTTCTGAATACAGTATGTGACCTTAGACTAGGGGTGCTTCTGAACATGAAAAGGGGAATTTTAACTGAAATTATTTAGGGAAACCAAGAAATGAGTGGGGGAACTCTTCTTTTGTATGCGGATCAACATCACTCATACAGATGGAATATCCTTAGAGACCTCAAAAGGGACTAGAGATGAATTGGGCCCGTATGTTCCGATATATCTGGGATATGTGTAAGGAGGAAAGTGTACACCATGACTTTGAGGTCCCTTGAATCAGGAGGTATATTACAAGGATTGGAAGCCATCGGGCATACTGAGATAGGAGAGGAATCTCCTGGGGACGAATTTTTTTTGATTGACTTCCATTTTTATGGGAAACATATGCAGAGCCACCGGGGCATGATGTGCATAGTCATGAAAAGGTGTCCACAGGACACTGGCCTTCCATCCTAGATGGCCTTTGAGGGATATTTAGATTCACGATCACTCAGAGCACAGAGTCTGAAATACAGAAGGAGTGTATCCAGATATATTGGGGATATATGGGCTGTGATTTACTCATGGAATCGGGAGTCCCTTATGTAGATCTGGCTCATACGCAGGGTGAGGCATTCACTCCATATTTGGTATATGGGGTTATTTAATTTCACATGGCTAGGATGTGGGGTTCTTCTCAGGGGAGGGAATCATGACACACTTTTTAGGTTTGCGCTTCTAGGACCAAATTCCTATACTTTTTTCCATAATTCCACTGTGGTTCTCTCGCGGAAATACCTAATATCACATGATCTATTCTTGGTGTGAGAAACAAGGGATTAATAGGATTACATTTCATTGCTTAGGAATATAAAAATCATCATTAGAGAGATTTTTTGGGTTTAAACCATTATTATATAGTTTAAAATCATACAATAAGGACAATTTTGGCCTTGTAGTTTAACGTCATGCGGTGAGGACGTGATGATATTCAGTTTAGAGTCATATATTGAGGACTATTATATTCTCATAAATATATTCAATATTTTTAGGTTAATCGCAATTAGGATGTTCCAGTGTTCCATAGACGTGAGTGATGATAGAAGGTGTAAACCATAGTCCCGAGGGAAACATGAATCAGGAGGAATGACATGGGGATTGGAAGCTGTTGGGAATACTGAGATAGGAGAGGACTCTCTTGGAGACGAATTTTCCTTTGATTAATAGCCATTTTTTGGCAACATATGAAGAGCCATCATGGCATAATGTGTATATTCAAGCAGAGGTGTCCACGGGACACTGGCCTTCTATCTCATATGTCCTTGAATTATTATGGGGATCCAAGTTTTTCTGAGGTATAGAGTGTGAAAAATAGGAAAGACATGCCTGGGAATGTGAGAATACCTAGACCATGATTAACCGTGAACTACTTGAAGCTTTCACATTGGTCTGAATCATATGTAGAGGGGGAAACATGTTCTTTTGACTTCTCATGAGAGTCATGTGTGGAATCTCATAATGCTGAGGACTAGGCCACACATAACTCTTGAGTAATTTCACATTTTATTGTAATATGATGGGACTTTTCCTGAGATCCCTGTAAAAATAGGACCTACGTATGGTGGAAAGAGGCATTTTCTATGCTTGTGACTGGGCCAAGATCAAAGATCGAGCATCACTATGTATCCTACAAGGGAAGGAATCAAGCCACACGTATTAATGAATGTTCCCTACAATATTTTTCTCGATCTATTGGGAAACATAAGGGAATTTTTTTGCTTATGGTGGTGGTTGGACCAGGATCAAATATCGGGGAGTCACTATGTATCCTACGAGGACTGGAATCAAGATACATATAGTTCTGAATATTTCCTATACCAATTTGGCTCGGTCTATGTGTGAGGACATGTAAGTTAATTTTTTTGTTTCAATTAATATGGGTTCCTGTCCAACCATATTCCCCTATGATTTATTTTCATAAGAAAATTCTCACTAAAGATCCTAAGCACACATGATATATACTCGATGTGAGAAACGAGGAGTGGTCATAGAGTCTCCTTCATAGGTTTTGGGAGGTAGTGAATATGATGGGGGCATTTTATTTTTCTTTCCTGGTGGGTCTGGGCCACGATCGAGGATCAAGGTGTCACTATGTATCCCGTGAGGGTAGGAATCAAGCCAAACATATGTCTGAATGTTCCCTGTACTGATTTGGCTCGGTCTAAGGGCTAGTTAAAATTTCATTCTATCCATCATGGTTTCTAGGTCTACCATGTTACACTATAGTTGGATTTCATATGAGAATACCTACCATTGATCCTAATATCATGGGAGTTATACTTGATTTGATAAATAAGGAGTGATAAGTGTTGCACTTATGAATATGGTTAAATTGGGGGCATGATGGAGGAATTTTTTTATGGTGGGGGCTGGGCTAGGATCACAGATCGAGGTGTCACTTCATATCCTGTGAGGGCAGGAATCAAGCCATATGTAGTTCTATAAGAGATCATATAGTTTATCATCATGAAATTAGGATGTTTTGTGTTATGTAGTTTAACATATTACCGTGAGTACATGAGTTATAGTTTATTATAATGTTTCTGGGATGAGTTCTTTACACTTTATCATCATGTGGAAAGGATTACGACTCATAGTATAAGGTCTTAGAGTTTGGACCATAGAATTTCAGTTTAATGTTGTGTTGCATGGACTAATACTGTATAGTTTAACATCATATGGCCAAGATGATGACTCGTAGTTTAATGTCTTAGAGTTTAGACCACTGTAATGGGGATAATATAACTCATATTTTAGGGTCATAGAGATCAGACCTTAACATTATGGGGATTTTTTTACTCATAGTTTAGGGTCATAAAGCTCGGACCATAACATTTTTTGTTTCTATTACACGAAGTATTTCTTTAAGAACTTCTCATTTGTGGGAGTCGTGATGAGCTGTTCATCCAATGAAATCGGGGCATATGCTCCATTGAAATAGATCCTAGGTATGAAATACAGTCCTTCCCACTTTGGTTCAATATTTTGGGGCTTATTCCCGAGTATCGTAATGGTTATGAGGAATAGAACCATATCTCCTTTGAGGAAAGATCGAAGGAAAACCTTTTTGTTCAAGGCTTGTGCAATACGGTTTTGGTAGATTTCCAAATGGTGTAGGGTTTGCAGCCTTTTTTCTTCTAGATACTCCAATTCATCAAACCTTATTTGGGATTGATCATCCATATACAATCGATAGCAAATGGCCACACGAAGTGATGGAACATGGATTTCAATACGCAGAACTACCTCTGCCCCGTATACTAGTGAGTATGGGGTGGCCTGCGTGGCAGTGCGAGTCATGATTTGGTAATACCACAAAGTATGAAGGAGATTTTATGGCCACGATTTCTTGTACTTATCGACCATCTTTTGAAGTGTGTTGGAAAATGTCTTGTTGGAAGCCTCTATTTGACCATTGGTCATCACGTCGTAAAAGGATGAGTAGTTCTAATTAATTCCATACTTCTGTAATAACTTGTTCTACTCAGCAGAGTAGAAGTTGGTGCCGTTGTCCATCAGGAGAGTATGAGGGACACCAAATCTGTTGATGTTTTTTTCCTTCATGAAACTGACGATGTTTTTCACCCTGAATTATTTAAGGTGTATGGCTTCGGCCCATTAGGAAAAAAGTAGGTCACTATGAGTATGAAATTGAACTTTCTAGCTATAATGGGGAGATATGGTCCCACAACATCCACCCCCAGGAAACGAATGGCTAGGAGTACTTAGCTGTATAAAGTAACTCCGGGGGGCAGTGTATGAAATTGGCATGAACTTGACAGGAATGGAACTTCTTGGTGAATGTGGAACAATCCTATATCATAGTGGGCCAGTAATACCCAAGCCCTCATATTTGGTGAGAGAGATTGTTTGCTTACTTGTGCGCTCCACATGATTCGGTGTGGACCACTTTCATGAAGGAAATAGTCTATTCCCCATCAATTCATCTGAGAATGGCTCCATCAAGGCCTCATTTGTAGATGAATTTTTCTTGGTTTATCCCATTGTATAGGACAAAGTTGACTGCCCATATTTGGACCTAGTCCCTTCCATCCCTATTTGGCAGGAGCTCCCCATTCTGAAGGAAATTTGTAATGGGCGACATCCAACTAGTGGTATGACCATAAGGCTCAGGAACGAGACTAATTTCGTCGATTTCCTATATATTTCTCCAGATGAATGGAAAGACCATCTGGTGGTGAAAAATACTAATGAATGTTTCATCCTGGTCGGGATCAACCAAGGCTGTGGATTTAGTTGACAAAGCGTTGACTTGAGAATTTTGTGACTGAGGGACATAGGTCAATGTTGGTTCTGATGGGAATTCTTCCATCAGTGCTCAGTCATGGTTCATCAAGGGGACCAATACTTCCTTCTTGATGGAGTAGTCACTAATGATCTATTTGATGACTAGCTCTGAATCACACATTATTTTTAGGTGTTTGGATTTCACCTAGAGTGCCAATTCCAGGCCTTCAATGAGGGCCTGATATTCCACTTCATTTTTTGTGCACCCTTTTGAAAGTAAGAAATAGTAAGTAAATATGGCCTTTTCGAGGAATATGAGTATAACTCTAAACCCCACTTTTTTTGAGCATGTGATCATCCATAATTTTCCTTATTAGGCTTCAGGAAGAACCATTGAAGTACATTTCCCATGTCTGGGGGTTTTCCTGAATGGAAAACACTTCTTCATCTGGAAGTTCTTCATCCAATGGTGTTGTTTCTTCCGAGGGGTGCTCAACCAGGAAGTCTGCTAATTCCTGGAATTTGATGGGATTCTAGGGAATGTAACTTATGTCAAAATGTTGTAGGATGAATGCACATCATGATAGGTTCCCATTCAGCATGGGGCTATTGATGATATATTTGAGCGGGTTGTAGCGGGAGACTAGGTGGACCTCATGGTGCTGCAGGTAATGCCTCAGCTTTTGAACTATAAAGATTAGGGATAGGTAGCTCTTTTCAATTTTTGAATGCGGATTTCCAGCATCAATCATTGTCTGGTTGAGGTAATAGAGGCTATTCTCACTACCTAATGTAGGTGAGGTTCCCTTGGATACCTCTCTACTCGGTGTGGCTACGAGGTTGTGAAATTCCAAGTATGGATTTTTTCCTCTTGGGGTCGACTTCGATGCCATGATGGCGTATGAAGAAGCTGAGGAATTATCCTAAGGCAATTCCAAAGGCACATTTAAGGGGATTCATCTTTAAAATGTGTTGTCACAATTTTTTGTAGATAGTTTCAAGATCAGCCAGGTGGGTTGAATGTTGTCGTTATTTAACCACCAGGTCGTTGACATAACACTCGAAGAATTTTCCATAGAAGGGAATGAAGATGCGATTCATGGCACACTGATATATGGTGCCTACATTCTTTATAACAAAGGGAATCAATTTATAACAAAACACTCCCTGAGGGGCCCTAAAATAGGTAGATTCTTCATCTCCTTGGGCCATATGGATTTTATTGTATTCAGAATAGCTGTCCATAAAAGAGAGGAATTCATATCCAGATGTTGCAGCAATAAACAATTCTATTATCAGGACTAGGAAGTAATCTATTGGGAAATGACGATTATGGTCCCTGAAGTCAATGAGGATTCTAATATTCCTATTATTCTTTTTGACAAGAACTATGTTCTCCAGCCAGATAATAAATTGGAACTCCCGTATGAAGTTGGATGTGATCATCTTGTTAACTTAGGCCTCTAGTTTTGGTATCATGCATCAGGTGGTTTTTTGGCTTCCTTCTTATAGCCCCAGGGATCTTCTGGTAATCCCAGATGATGGGTGCAGACTTTAGGATCGATGTCTAGAATCTCTGTGTAATTCAAGGAAAACACATCTCGATTATTCTTTAGGAAGAAGGTATATGCCTCCTACTCCTCGAAAAGCATGGACACACTGATCAGAGTGGACAGTGGGTCATTTTTGGTGCCCAGATTCATCTCCTTAAGTTCATCTATTATGGTGGGTACACCTTCTTCGAATGCAGGATGGGCGTCTTTGAGGTCTTCTTCTTCCTCCTCCTCTTCTTCACCATATTCCTCTTCTTCCTCTTCCGATGGGGAAATTATTTTTGAGATGAACTCTCCAATGTTGGGAGAGAATTAGTATTTTGACTTAGTGTGTGAGGTAAGGGTATTTTGAGATCCTCAGGATGGGCTGGGAGCATCTTTGATAAGAGTTTCCCTATAATCGTGGGTGTCATCCTGATCTCTTGGGTCCTTGGACTTGGTGGTCATAACAGAGATCATGAAGACAACCGAGTCTGTATCTAGACTTGTACTTATATATTCAACTTGGTTTATGGGTAGTACGTACTCTTCCCCAAGTTGCTGGAGGAATTTGGCAGGATCCATCTCTAATCCATTCGGGGCATTGATCCAATCAACGTCATCAGCTGAAAGATGTTTTTATTCTGACACGTAGAACCCATTATTGATATAATGTGACCTAAAAGACTCAAACAAGGATTTATCATCATGCATTGTCACATTTCTCCCATTATCAAAATATTTGATTCACTTATAGTATGAGGATGGAATTGCGGCATGCTGATACATACGAGGCCTCCCTAACATGACATTGAAGGATGTACTTTTCCGCACCACCAAGAACTCAGAATTTGACATGAGATCTCTGATCCAAGTCTTTATCTTGATCCATCCCAATAGTTTCTGCTTGAATATTTCATATCTTAGTAGAGTTGTAGTGTAGAGTGTCATGATTCCTTCATCATATCATAGTCTATGAAGTGTTCACTGCGGGAGGAGGTTAAATCCAGAGCCTTTGTTAATGAAGATCCACCAAACAACAATTCCATTTATCTTTCCAGAAACATAGAATAGTTTTTTGTGCCCTTTCATGATGGTGTCTTCATCCCTATCTATGAAGGAGATGACGACATGAAATTCTTTGGGACTAGACTTTTTCCAGTAGACTTTGGCTGCTGCTACATCAGCCTCGAACTCTTAAAGACTTAGAAAGGATTTGATGAGTGCCTCCCTAAGATCTGCAGATAGTCTCAATTCATCCAGGATTAACATCTTTGATGGTACTGAATCCAGCTTCTTTAAAATATCGTACTTCTCCTCTAAAGTTTGGCACTTCTCGGATCAGGGTTTCTCTTTTACAGACACTTCCGGGGTTTGAGATTTGGACGTAGATGGTTCGACCTCTGTGACAGGGAACAATGGTGTTTCAATCTATTTCACATTTGTCCTAATTTTTTCGCATGCATACCTTGGGCGGTTTAGTATTTTTTTCTTCCCCTGATAGATATTCTAAGATAACTGGGCTTGGATTTCTTCTAACGGGGGAAAATGAGAATTTCGGTTCTTGTTGTGTCTGTCGGAGGGTCCTTCCGTGAGTTTCCGTGATGTTATCAGTTTGACATGTGGTGTGTCTGGGAATTTGACTCCTACCCGATGATGCATTCCAGGAAACCCCTAGCCGCTACGGCCTCTTCCTACATATCTCTAGTTGGGTGTGGGGAATTCGGGTTCATGGCCATAGTCTCCATCTAAGAAGGGGTCCATCAAGTTTATGAAATTAATGGAGCCGAAGACCAGTTCATGATCCAACACTATTTCTGTTTGAATGTCTCTTGCTGATGGTTCCGTTTGGTGGGGCAGTTCTCACTGCACCATTTGGTGAGGCGGTGCCCGTTATACCAAGTCATTTAGAATGAAGTCTGAAAGTGTCAACACTGACATTGGATTTGGTGTCATCTCATATTCTTTCTCTTTCTTTCTACTCTTCTGGACATTAGAGGACCACAAGGATGAGGAGTATGGTTGTGCTATATTGATATCTTTGGGGGGAACAATTGGTTGCTTAAACTACTCCTAGAGGATTCCATGGACTCGGTCGACGATCTTCTGGGTCATCCAATTGTCAAATTTTTTCTTCTTCTTAATGGTGGATGTTTTCCACCCCTCTTCCTCTCTTGATTATGAGGTGGAAGCATACACCACTTGTGCTGGAGGTGGGCCCAACTTGACTTTCCCAAAATCCACCATATTTTGCAGGAGATCCTTGAAAACAAAGAAATATTGGATGGAATCTCATAGTATCCGGTGATAGGGACAATAATTTGGATGGTTGTTGAGACCCACTTTATCAAACCACTTTGGATCTAGAAGCCAAAGAAAATTTAAATTCATGGAGGATATGAAATAGCCATAGACCTGGTCATTATGGAATGAGTAAAATTTATTTCTTTATTCTTTGAACTGATTTAGTTTGGCACCCCGTCGCTCGTCTTGTCGAGGTGGTGGTGTTTTTTGGCATCTAGGGGGTCCCGAACAGTTTAGTGGGGGCCTCATGACTGGAGCTGGTGTTGGGGGTGGCTTAAGCATGACAGAAGTCGCTTCATCTTTTCCCATTCTTTTCCTAGGGGCTGGTGGGTCCATTTGGGAATTAAGGTTGGCCCACTACTAGGAGTCTTCTATCCTTCCGGTGATGGTAGAGAATTCTCTAAACCCACTTGTGTACTTCAATGGGATGAGTATCCTTTGCAATTCATCCCGATGGTTATCGATTCACATGGCTGGCATCTCATCCTAGGGGAGTGGCCGGTTTAGATAATATGTCAGCCTCTTCCATCAAGAAATGAAGTCTGAGACTCTCTCGTTCTCTCACTGGTTGCAGTTCATGAGGCCCAAAAACATTATCTTAGGTAGTGTTGAACTGAACTGGAAGTGAAACTGTCACCAGTGGCCCTTCCATTCTATGATTGAATTGGATGGCAAGCTAGTATACCACACGAAGGTTGAGCTCTGTAGGGTTTGTACAAAGAACCTGAGTTTTATGTCTTCTTGCAACTCTGGAGTTCCCATCATGGGGTCAATGTAAGAGGCATAGTGTATCAAATGTTGTTCTAGGTCCCCCAAGCCATTGAATATTAGGAATACAGGGTTCTCGAAGTTTAGTGGTGGCAAAACATTACTCACCCACTCGGGGTAGGGTTTGCGCTCTGGTAGTATCGAATAGTGCTGCCCCTCCATGGATTCTAGTCACACTTTTAGCAGCTTGAAAGTGTTTAAGAGCCCTTGATGCACGCCCTTTCAGACTTTATATTAAGCTGGTGTGCGAGTGGCCAATACTGTGCGTTCCGGTGCTGATGGAATTTGGATTGGATACCCAGCCAGGGGCATCATTTGAGGGTTTACCAGGATATATTCCAACTTCCTTCCCACTTGGGGGAAGTCTTGATGTCCTTATGGGGCCAGGTTGAACGATCCTTCGATCTTGGATTTATTCACCAGGATGAGTTCTTGAGGAATGGTCACCTCTTCTGGGAGCACTTGCTGACGTTCCACGGGGGTAACCTATCTGGAAAGGTAGCTCCCTCGACATAGCTCGAAATTAATTTGCTTGATCTCTTTCATTTATTCCTCCTTCTTGGAGAACCTTTACTCAAGGGTGTGGAATGCACTCTTAGAGGCAGGAGAATGTGTTTCATAGAAGAACTTGTATTTATTCTTCTCCTTGTTTTGGATTCACGCAGGAGGTAATGTCAGATTGACTGATGGGGCATCTAGATTTAGTACCGCCATTTGGTTTTGAGTATCCACACCATCAGGCTCGGTGTTTGATTCCTCTAGGAAGGAACCAACTTCGTTCGTGTATCCTCCCACTGGGTCATTTCTTGTGAGATCTGTGGGGTTAACGTTTACCACTTTCACTGAGGCATACCACATTGGGGGTGGTGTACCCGGTTCCGAATGGTTAGAAGGATTTATTCATCCTTTATTAGACTTTATCCTTCCATTATGAGGTATTCTTCAGGTTTCTTGGAGAATATTGACCTGAAGGGAGATCTGGTCTAACCTCGTAACGCGCCTTTGTCTAAGAGGGTGCGAACCATGAGAAGGGGTGGAACGGGTAACTCCTCTATCCATCGTTCTTCATAGATGGTGGAAGATAGATGTCCACTGTGTCGGGATTTGAGGTAAAAATGCCCCCATCCCTGGGGGATGGGGTTGTTCTCGTTCTCCTGTTGATGCGCTAGGACCTGGATTTGTTGGTCTTAAAGGGGAATTTTGATTTAAAAATTCCCCAGCCCTATGGGATGGGTTTTTTTTGGTATTTCAGCAGTAACCGCCACTATTTCCACCTTTTCAATTTCACATACTTCTGTGTGCGTGTAAGCCAAGTATGGAAATGGGCTTGAACATAGTCTATGGTGTTTTGAAGACATGAGTACTTCTTGTTGGTTGGCTTCCCCTAGGCAGGAAGCCTCCTGGATGTTCTTGTTTTCCCGACTCAGAAGCTTTTCGATGGCTTGATCTCTTCGGACCTGATGCTTTTGAGACTTAATCCGAGCCAGTTTTTGTTGATTATCCCATATTTCCTGAGTTGGAAGTTCAATTGATTACTGCCTCTGGGTGATGACATTTCATGATGTCATTTCTAATGGGGCCTACTGGAAAGGATGTGGGGTGAATTGTATAACTCCATGTTCTCCCCATCCTTGAATGTGAACTCCATACGGTTAATTTTTAATGAGACGACACAGTTTATGCAGTGTTTGGAGGCAATCTAGTTCAAGGTTTTTCATTCACCTTTCTGATTGTGAATTCCTTGCAGACGAAAAGGATTCCAAGTTGATTTGACGGTGAAGCTCCACTATCGTGATGACTTGGTCCACATACCCTTTATAGGGTAGAAAATTTTCTTTCATCTTTTAAAGATTCATCTATATGATAAGAAGAATTTCATGTATGAATTCCCCAGACAACTCTCCTGGTATGTCGAAGTGAGAAGTGGTTGTGGGCCAATACAGCACTGGTATATTATCCCTAGCTAGTTTTCTTCTCAGAAGAAACATATCATGATATTGTTCTTATGGAGGATCCACTACTTGATATGCCTATCTAGAATGATTCTTAATAATTTTGTTCAAAGAAACAAGGTTGGTGGATGCCTTATTGATTTGTGGACACCACGGGGGTGGCTTAGAAGATGACCGTGGCCCCGGTCCATTCTCTAGTTGAGAAAGAATATTACTTGTTATAGACAGAGTGCCCGATGTGTCTGACTCCTTTCTGAACACCTCAAAATAAGAGTGATTTCTTATATTTGTTCCGGTAAGGGGAAGATCTTATTGCTAGCATGAATTTTGGTTGCAAGGAGGACCTTCACAAGTGGTGCTGCAATGGAGAGGGATACTATTGCAACTTGATGCCTGACCGCAAGAATTATTTTTACAGTGTATACCATGGGGAGGAACTTTAGGTTGGGATGCAACATGGGGAGAACCTTATTGATTCTTGATGTCATCGTGGGGAGGGCCTTCACAACAACAATCATCACAGGGAGGGACTTATCAATGACCGTCATTACGGCGAGGATTACTATCTTGACTTCATACCTAGAGGCAGGGAGAATTTCTATAGTGTACACCCTGGAGAGGGCCTTCAGGATGTACTACAATAAGGGGAGGAACTTCTTTTTTCTTGATGTTACTATGTGGAGGACCTTCATAGTAATTGTAATTGCAAGGAGGGCCTTCTCAATTACCATCATCATGGCAAGGACTACCATCATGAATTGACATCCAACTACAAGGAGAAGCATTTCTGTAGGATATACCATGGGGAGGAAAATCAGGGCGGACAACATCAAGGGGCGGAACTTCTTGCTGTCTAATCTTCATGTCGAGGGGAAGGCTACCCTAACGTGCATTAGGAGATAAGCTCCCGTGATCGATCATTCTTAGCCCACAGAGTGAGCCCCCATGGGTGCTCTGTAGAGGACCATTAGTGCTACTTGTAGCGACATTGCATGGAGGACCTTCGAAAATCCTACTACCACTTCCATAATTTGGTAATGTAATGAAAGGGTATTGAAACTTTATTGATATATCTTTAAGGGAATAAAGAACCCCGACATCCAGCAGAGCATGATCATGTATGTGCTCTTCATTTTCTGGTTTCCTTTGATGCCTTTCATTTTTGGGTACTCTCTTAAGGGTAAACATAGCCATCTACTATTGGTAAGGGGCTTCATATATGGGTCCCTGTCTTGGTGGGTCCTGCGAGGTCATCGAGATATGCTGATGGGAATCTAGAGATTTGGAAGGGATATATGCCTGCCTTGGAGCAGCCACCACGTTGGATCGGCGTGCCCCAGTTGGAACATGTTTTTTTCCCAATCCGGTGGTCCGTATATTATGAGACATTGCCATAAACCCTCCTGGACTAGAGAAAAGATGCATAACTACTATAGAGTGACTTACTCATTTTGAGAGTGAGTCATTTCATTCGAGGAAACCGAGTCGTGGGCCCAATTTATCAGCTATTCTATTAATGCAATGATATCTTGGAATGTTTGGAGGATATGGTATGGAATTGATGTATGATCTTATATCATATCTAGGTTGTGCTAATATACATCTTTGGCTCGAATGGGTATGAAGGCCCATTCCAATATTGGATAAGGAGTTGGTGCCTGCTCAAGTCCTCTGTGATTTTTTAGTAGATACTGTCAGTTCTTCTATGCCAGTATAGTGGAATGATTTTGTCGTCAATTTTATTCTCCAGTTTCAACCATTTTTGACTGGTGGTCTTAATATTCATGAGCAGGGATTTTCATCTTTTCTCTTGTAGTTGTATTTGTCTTACGGACTTTGTATGCATCCAAAACAATTTGGATCTGCTCATATTTGATTGACTCCCTATTTGGATGGTGGGCTTTAAATGCATCAGCATGAATTTGGGCCGGTGCGTAGCCTAGTGATTCCCTATTTAGATGGAAGGCTTGAAATAAATCCTCAGGTGTTTGTGCCTGTGTGTAGATGTGTACCATCCTATTTGGTTGATGGGCTTGTTGTGCATTAGCATATATTTTCATCTGCCTGTAGTTTTCTGCTCTGTCTTCATGGAAGGACCAAAGAGAATTAGCAGGGGAATACATCTTCTCATATTGTTCCACCATATTTCTATGGTGGACTTGAGTGGAGGGGGCATAGTCATATGTATTCCTGTTGAATGTCACCGCATTAGTATGACGAAGCTGCTCCTCAGGAACCAGGGTGATTGCGTGTTCCAGATTATATATTCGCCGCCCTTGAAAGGCAACCTAAGGGTCCTCGGTCTCTTGAAGTTTGGCAGGTCCCCTCATCATAAGGTCCTCTTCAGTAAGAGGAGGTCTGGCTGTCTGGTGTTAGAGGAGACACTCTCTGGCGGGGGCTCGTGGGTAGGACGCCAATGCAATTGAGGTGAATCTCTCAGTATTGACATCATCTACCTACCTGAGATAAGGGAGGTACTCATTAATAAATTCTGGGGCGAGGCTCCTAAAATGGTTTGAGACGACCATTGGGGCCTCCTTGCACTGGGGTGCCGGCAGCGGATGAAGAGGTAGCTGGAAGACCTTTTCAGACTAGAGTTCTTATCTTGCGGACTCCAGCGTGGGGAGAGTACCATTTCAGTGGTACTCATTGATCTGCATATTGGATACCCAAAGTTGAAGATGTTGGGTAGGCGAGGGGTTCTTTCTCTTCATTGGTGCCCCATCCGCATGCGGGATCGCTGATGTGAGTGTCTTCATGGGATGTTAGGATGTCATTTGGATCGAAGGTTGCTCTATAGGAATCTGCAACATACATGTATGATATACATACCACAAAATAATGTCAAAGTAGAATTCCTTTAAACATATGCAAATTTGGTGATTCTTCTTGGCCCCCTTAACCTTTTCTTTTATTGTAGGGTGAAGGGGTCTGAGTGGGGTGAGACAACCACCTTGGTTAAAGATTCATGTTGGGTTCACTATTTTGGTTCCGCCTATGAGGTTGTGCATTTATAGGCAGTGTGGAAATGACACGATGAGAATCATTACCTGTCCTCTTTTTTATAGAGATGAATTCTCGTCGAATTAACTATTCCTTTTGTTTAAACCCGTTCAATGTAATTATCCTTTAAAAAATGTTTAATTAACCATGTGGGAACTGTTGGTCCCAGTGGGTGATTACGTGGGGGTCAAGAACTTGTACAATCTGTCTTTATGAGATATAACTTCCTCAGATGGTCTCTAATGGGTTTATCTGTGGAGCCAAGAATTCCCAATGGATCTGGTATCCATGATTCATGGACCTTCTTTCTAAAGGTAGGAACTCATTTATCAACTATTCAACCAGTGACACTTAATGACTTTATTGGTCGAGAGGATGGGAGGTCAGGCTCATAGTACCCTTCTGGGGGGTATTTTTTCTTGTTCTGGGACTCTCTTATAGATTTATGTTGTGTTATTATATTCTTGAATCCTTCGTTCATTATCGAAGAGTGTGTCCACAAGCTACACTTGGTTTGAAGGATCATCATAGTCATGAATATATTTGATGCTACATAGGTGATGATGACTTGATCCATGTAATAAGGCGATCTAGAGTTTATCATCATCCAGGGAGGACAGAAGGTGACTTGATGTTGGGATCAGGACTATAAGAAGGGATTTCTATATATACTCAAAATAGGAATGAGAATCCATGTAGTTTGGAATGTGTGGGGCTTATGTGTGCAAGCTACCAAGTTGAGGGACATGATTGGGTGGACCCTTTTGAATGGGAACCCTTTTGAGATCGGCCCTTCAGGTATCCTGATTTGGTCAGGAATCAGAGTTCTCATAGTTCAGAAGGTGTGAGGCTTATGCATGGGAGATTCCCATTTGCAAGAAACATTATTGGGTGCTCCCTTATAGGATGTCACCCTTTTTGAGATCGTTCCTTCAAATAGGCATCCTACATATCCTGGTTTGATCAGAAATTAATGTTATCATAGTTTAAAATCATGTGTATGGTGTAATCCTAAAAAATCTCTAAGACTATGTGGGTCATGATTGGTGTGAGAAACCATAGGATGTGAAAGATTACAAAATGAACATGCCTCCTCCCCTATTGGTGGGGGAGGGAGATCCCACGGTGGAAGAGGTTGGGGAGACCGTGGGAGAGGGTGCAGAGCAATGAACCCTTCAATGTTAAATGAAATTGAATGTCACACGGCCCTGTCTTGGAGGGGGGGGGGGATTTTCATCCTCATCCAAATGGGGGGGGGGGTGAACATAACCCCTTCTATTGATCACTATTCCTCATTGAATGGAAAAGCGAGTGATCACCCTTAGTCCCAAGAATGAGGAGGTTCACGTCGGTGTCCTAGTGTTGGGATCTGGGTTACTATGGGAATGTAGCCTCACAATAATTACCAAAGTCTGCCCCATTTTGGGGAGAGCCTTTGTGACTCCACTTATTTGTGGGTATGTAGACTCAATAGGGTGTGCTGATGCACCCGATGGTCTGATCATATGCATCCGACATCTTTGGAGGAGGCTTTGGCCTAATTTCGGAGGACTGGTTAGTGGAGGGATCATTGAGGAATAGAAGCTAGTGGAGGGGTGAGGTTAGAAACAAAAGGAATGATACCCGAAAACACCCCATCCCAGATATTGAATTTTTATGAGGAATGTGGGAGGCTCCGTATACCATAGTGGTATGTAGGCAGAGGGGTCATCCACATACCACTGCGGTACATCATCATGGGTTTAGGAAACCATGTACCATAGTGGTTCATGGACCATGATGCCGCTTTGGGTTCCATCTTCATACCAATGTAGAACAAGGTGTCGGGTTCTATCCACATAGCGATATGCTACGCGGGGCACCATAGTGAAAGGGGGTCCGGGGGATCATCATTTGCGGGGAGTTCATCTGTGAGAAGCCTTTGGTTCGTGGTTCAACAGTTAGGTTCATGGTTTTATTATTATTATTCAATTCCCCAGTTTTATGGTTTGTTGCTTGGAATACCTACAGAGGGAGTGGTTTGCAGTTCAGGATTCACCAATGAAACAAGACGGAAGCCAGAGTACAACCTCTAAGTCTCCCTCAAGCTTTTAGCATCCATATTTATCTATATCAGTCACCATCTCTATGTGTCTCCCTCTGTACTTCTACTATTCTCCTTTTATAGATCATTCGAGCAATCGTATCTGTTGCGTACACAAAACAATTTGTAGAGTCCCATTGAATTAATATTCATACCTATGAAAGACACGGTTAATCATGGGTTTATGGATGCTTCAGTTCACGAAAATGGTTCATAGAACCCTGCTGATTTTCTTCATCTGTGAATTGATGAGTTTGTATCATGGTACACGTATGGTCCTCACGCATATGATTCTGTCGGAGACTCTAGTTCGTGGTCCTCATTGACTGCTGGACATCACCTCGCGGGCCAACTGTTCGCGGTCTATCCTCTCCATGTACCTTTCCTAATGATGGTACATGGGAAACTTAAAAACCTTGAAAACTTGAATTCCATCAAGTTACTTCAAAGAATTGCAACTCAGTTTGAGGCCATTACCTTGCTATAATTGGAGAAGTAATTGCGTCCTTCTAAAAATTGATGGTATGGGTATTTTCTTCCGTTGGAAGAATTTTCAAGACCCTACAACAATAAGGAACTTGATAATGTTAAATAAAATTTTTATTTAGGGTAAAAGGAATGGAATAAATTCATATTTAAATTAAAAAAATTCTATATAAGAAGTTGGAGAAATATCAAAGTTGTTGAATTTTTAAATACTTTAAGTTTGAACGAATGTTGAAATTAAAGTAGTCCAGTAAATATTATATTAAAATATTTAAGACTATCTTAAATTTTTTTGTGAAAATTTTGATTCCAATTCATAAGTGAATAAATAATTTTTTTTGAAGAACAAGATGATTCTCAGAATTATAAAAATTCCAGAAACACTGATTTGAAAGTGAAAAATACTAAAAATTGTGATTTTAAAAGGGATATAAAGAATTGTAGATTGAATATTGAAGTTTTTGGGGGTATACCATAATTTTAGTTATGAAAAAGGGTCAAATGTTTATGGTAAAAAAGTTCAAGAATAATAAGTTTCAATATGTGGGAAAAAAGATATTTTCAAATGGAAATGTGGATTTTATGGACTCTATTGGGATTTTATATGATTTTGGATCTTTTTATGGTGATGATTGATTAATTAAAAATATTTATATGAGGATGAAGGATATAAGAGTCAAATATTTAGGGGAAATCTACCCACCCTAAGAATAAAATCTCAAAAGAATTTTCAAAATTCTGGACTGAAGACTGAGAATAATCCCCAACCACTATATAAGGTATGTGGATGATATAATCGAAAATGTCAATTTTTTGAGATTGTATCTCCATTTTACCTAACCAAATGAGTATGGATTATAATAATCAATGGTGTAATACGAATAAATAGAAAGAAAAGGATAAATAATTTATTGTTGAAGTATGACAAAAAGCATTACAACAGAAATGTCCATGGATCTTGGATAACAAACCCTCCTCTCATATGAATGGATATTTGAACATATTGATGTATGTTGAGAAGTAAAATAAAGGAATTGTGGTGTTTGGAATTATTAGTTCATTGAAAATTTAGGATTTTGTTCAAGAATAATTGGAGAAGACAAGACAGAATCAAAGAACACATTTATTATTGATAAGATGATGGATAATTTACTAAAATTTATAAACTCTATGATATATGTGATAAAGTAGTATTTCATAATATTGAATGTTTTATAAAGAAAATAAATTATTAACCTATTTTTTTGAGATTAAAATATACATGATATTATTTTTTTCAAGTTAGTGAAGTTGGAAATTCATGCTACTTGATCATGAAAGAGGAGAATCAATTGAGGTAAATAATAATTTCCACCTATGTCAAAATAATGATAATGAAATGATCTAATGAACTTGGAATATTATTTATATTGTATATATGAAAGTTATATAATACATAATTAATGGAGTTTCACATTAAAAAATAAATTTCCAGATGTAAAGATGATAAAATTGTTTTTGTTTAGAAACTATTGGATATTTTTGACATTAAAATAGATACAGAAACTGGCCTACTCAAACAGAATCTCGAAGAAGTGATATCAAGTAGAAGAGATCATAAAAGTAAGGATTAAGGTGATTCTTTTTTATGATAATAATTTCAATGTTCTGGAAAAGAATTTTAATTGAAGTGAATGAAGAATAAATAATATTTATCATGTCATATTTCTTAACTGAACAAATTTTTTTTATCACAATATAAAATTGGATTTTAAGATGAAATTGGTTATTCAATGTGATTTTCAATCAATGTGGGAGCAGAATAACATGACATATAGGTTGAATAATGAATCTCATCCTTCACTAATCAAAGTATAATTAAGGTATAATGAAACCATCCCCACACCCATGTTTTCTTTGGATATGTTTTTTTCTAAGGGAGATAATGAAAAAATAAATCTATTTATGTTTATCCATTAATGTATTTAAAAATGGGGAGAAAAAAATATTAGAGGAGAACCAAAATATACGTGTTTAACCTAACAGGGGAGAGATATTTTATTTAGGGGGATCATAAATTTAGAGGTAGTTTTTAAAAGGGGTAAACTATGAATTTAACATGGTTGTGTGAGTTTGAATTATTTTAATAAGTTTATTTTTCATGTATAAAAAACATGATAAATAAAAGTTAAAATAATAGTTTTGATAATTTTTGGTTATTCTAAATTATTATCAAGATTTGTGAAGATGTGGTTATAAGTAACTTTAATGTAAAATATGAAATTATTATTCAATTTTCTTATTTTCTACACTGATTTCACTAATAAAAGCATAGAATTATTGAATGATTTATTTCATTCTTAGTGTGTTGAGTTTTAAAAGACATTTATGTTCATTGGTTAATAATAAAATCTAAAGGGTGATATTTTTGATACCAAGAGTTATTTTAGGGATACGTTAAAATATGAAGATGTTTTTTCCTCAGGAATATTGTTTAAAATTAGGGATATTTTAATGAAATCAAGAGTTAAAGAGGAGACAAATTTGTGGTTGTATGTAAAATGGAAGAATAGATCTAAATATAATGGAGTGGATATGCTTATGTGTTGGATTTTATTTTCAATACATAAATAATGTTCAAAATTACATATAATAATGTTTATTATGTGATATTAGGGGTGTTAGGAAGAAATGAATAATTTTGGAGCTGTTTTGAAGATGTTAGTAGTTTTTTAGGGTTGAGAATATCAGATCTAAAAATTTTATAAGTCTTTAATATATAAGAGTAACTTTTCTGATGTATAAAGGAAACTCTAGTTTTGAGAATATTCGATCTAAAAGTTTTTTAAGTCTTATATACATAGGAGTAATTTTTAAAATTTTTATAGGTCACTCTGGTGTTGAGAATATTTGATATGAAATTTATCTCAGTCCTGAATATGTAAGAGTAACTTTGATCATACATAATGGTCAGTATAGAGTTTAGGAGATTGAGTAATAACATTTGACTAAGATCCAAATATGAAAGAGTAACTTTTCTCAATACATAAGGGTTACTCTAATGCTATGTTGATGGTATGAAAATGGTAAATTCCTCAATATATAAGTGTTTTCAGATTTATACCAAAAAGTCTATAGATTTATACATAAGATTTAGTCCGATGCTTACTAAAATAAGTCAAAAAATTAGAAAATAAATTACTTAATATTTAATATAATGATATATAAAAATTTAATCAAGGTAAAGGAAATATTTAAAGGTTGATTTTATAATATTTAATGGTTAATCCAATGAAAATACAATATATAAAGGTTGATATACTAATATTTAAGGGTTGATATGAGGCATAGGAAATATAAAAGTGATATTAATAGGATACATAAGGGTTATCTAAAATTTTCCTATGATATGTTAGTGTCACTCTATAAATATAGAGTTATACATAAGGGTTTTAGACTTCGAAAAAATCAGAGTTTGATAGACTTGATGAGAATTTGAAAATTAACTCTTAGAAACTAACTATGTGTGATCTGGATGTATCATAGGAGACCAAATCCCATCCAAAAAGTTTCTTAAATAAATCATAGGTGATTTAAAAGTATAGGACGATCTAAGGTCTCCAATTTTAATGAGAAGTAGTTTATAAATATTTTAAGGTAGTTTGTTATCTGAATTTGAAAATTTAAATTTTAATATAAAGAGATAAAAAACTGCTACTGATATGTAAGAATGTGATTTGGGATTTTCATGTATTATTAATAGGAAAGATAAAGATATAAATATTTTACATTGTAGAGAGAGTGGAAAGATAAATGTTCACATAAATTCAAAATAAGATAAAGAATAATAATACTTGTAGTTGTGCAAGTTGTATTAAAAAAAATAAGAGTATACACTTGGTTGGTTTATGTGTCTCATCATCACCCACATGTGTGTTGAATAAATGTTGAAGAAGAGTCACACCTATTCTAAAACATGAGGAAATTTGGCAGAAATATACATTTTTTAGCAGATAATATAATCAAAGGAAAATGATAACCTATAAATCATTGAAGATCAATAAAATAGTTTAACTTATTAGGAGAAAAAATTATTGACATTCTTATACCATGAGTTAAAGGATAAAACCTACTATTAAATCTACAATTTTTATTCTAATGTATTATATAGTCTTGGGTGTTTTCATAACATTCACAATAGTAATGACATATGCATCACAAGGTGGTACAAAGAAAATAAATTATATATGGTTAAATTATAGTCTAATAGAGACCAAAGGTTTTCTCCTAATAGGTGTATAAGGTTAAAGATTACACAATTATTAGAATGAGGGGGGGGGGGGTTGATTTGATTTTATTTAAAAAAACTAATGAAAAGTGTAAGGAATATTTTTTTTGATTCAGGTGATTAAATTGTTGAGTGGTTCAGTAGTTGGATCACCAATTTATATGATATCATAATCTTAAATTGATTAACCATTTTGTTGAAATGTTATCAATGAGAGAATCCAATTTGTTTCATCTCTTATATATTGGTGTTAATGATTGTGAGTATCAAATCCCTAGTGATAAATTCAAATATATTCTATTTTTAATGAGCATGAATGATTAAAAAATGGTCTCTCCCCAAAATTACCAAAGCATCACTCAATCAGGTGAATCAGTTCCTTAGAAAAATAGAAAGATCCACAACCTTGGAAACTCATATAAAAAATCTATAAATACTTTACCCTCTAAACCTACACATTCCATTGTATATGTATAAAATCAAGTGGAGGAAGAAAATAATTTAGCACCCCAAGTAGTTAACAATGTGTGAAATACCAATTAAACACAATCATATTCAATTATATATATCAATATTGTAAAATGATATCAAACAAAATTTGGATAATTTTATTGATAACTATGATCATGAATAAGAAAATCGGTTTTCTACCCACTAACCCAATCACTAATATATTTTTATCTATCAATGTGTAAGGTCATATCCATAAAATAATGGAGATGAAATATAAAAATTGAAAACAAAATATACTATATAATAGATGGGATAATAATTTAATCATGAGTTGTATCAAAAACCAGCGACACATGCTTGGGGATCGCTTACTCTCTTTCATTGGATGGGAAGAGGTTAGTTTTCATGTGACAATGATATTTTATCATTATTTAAAATCATCCATGACCCTAATTGATTTCATTAAATCACACTCATGATCGTGTTCCCTTGTAATTAATGCACACTGTCAACTAATATATAGAAGTATTTTAATGGTTAAAAGTGTTGGGGTAGATGGAATACAGTAACTATACATTAAAATGTTTCATTTCCTGAAATGGGTATTAATAATGGTTTGGTTATTAATGATTTTCTTATCTTCATCTCATTTCATCCCCCATGTTATGACTACCAACATCATGATGTGGTTAGATTCTTTTTCTTCTCTCATCACAACATGATCATCTTCGTCATAGAATACAGATTCTTATTTAATTCAAAAAGGAATAAAATATCACATGAAAACTTTTCCTTGATTATATATGTTTAAAAACTTATGCATCCCCTCCACCGCCTATAAAAATCATACACATTCTACCAAATGGAAATGAAAAAAATATTATGTATCAGTGTAGATTAGTGAAAAATCCTCACACATGCTTCAAAATATCATGTTTCCCCCTAAAATATATCATGTAAGGGATCTAAAACAAATGAAAATATATTACACAATAATTTTGGGAAGTGGGAAAAATCTTATGTATAACTGGTTCCACATATAAAACAAAGGTATAAATCTTATATACTTTCCAAAAGTTCTTAGACATGGGAAAAATATATTATGCATGAATCTTATCTTCAACCAAAAAAAGAAAATATCATATGCATTATCTTATGTATATTATGTATTTGCATAAGTTTACGCTTATTCCAATTATTTAATAGTGACTAAGGAATATGTCTTACGTAATTTTTAAATCATGTTACATATCACTTAAAAGGTTGGTATTTTTCAAAATTTCATTATTCCTCCTATCGTTTCTCACATATTGGCTAAAAATTCATATATCTTAATTATTTTCCAATTTATTCGGCCATTCTTAAAAAAGTTAATCCCGTTTAATCCAAAATTTAATACTTATGGAAATTCATCCTCATGATATATTATTATTTTATAACTTTTTCTTTCTCAAGGTTATCTTCTGAGTCATAAAGGAATTTAATCATGGACTTTCTCAGGTTATCTTCTAGGATCCCCAAGGTTAACATCCACAATATCCAACTTTATCCCACTACTACTAAACCAAAATTCAATGGATTTATCAATAAATAAAAATTAATTTGATTTCAAAAATTAAATAAATAAATAAAGTTCACTATTCATCTATTTTAATTAATATTCATAAAATCTAATGAAATGATACTTTAATTCCAAAAACATCCAAAAACATAATTAATTAATAATAATGAGGGAATAAAATGAATTAAATTTCAGTAAAATATAATGAATTTATTTTCAATATAATTTCACCAACACTTAAGAATTTTTATTATATATTGGTGAACAAAAAAAAAATATTACTCAATAAAAAACTAAAAAAAATATCCAATGCGAGTCTATTTTTCAATCTTCCATGTCATACAAGACTATCATTACTTTTGCATATTCTTAATTTAATTTTTTCTATGTGATACATTTAATTAATTTACACCTACTTCATCCTCCCACACACATTCATACCCACCTCCCTTGAATTATTTCTCTCATCACATAGAGTATGAATTTGAAGAAAAGTTTTCTCATTCCAAACACAAGAAGGGGACACCCAAAGATTCAAGTGTTTTGGTTATCATGAGGAATTTTAGGGATGTTTTATGGATAAGGGTTGGTTAATTATAGTGTTTAAAAGTTATTAGGTATAATGAGAATGTTTTATTTCTTAAATAACAATTCATGATTAAATAAGTGAAACACTCAATAAATTTTCCTAACTGAATCTCCATGAAATGATTTATCCAAATGCATATTCCCCTTCATAAGGGTAGTACATAAAGTAATTTAAATTGAATTATTGATTAATCTTATTCTATCTATTTTTTTACTTTAATTTTTAAAAAATTATTATTATTATTTTTATTTTCAAATAAAGAGAGGGAAACAATGTTAAAAAATTAAATTAACACTCTAGAATAAATAAATATTGTAAAAACACAAACATTATACCTTCATGAAACCCTCTACTCAATAATACATAAAACAGAACCATTTACCACACCTTATTTTGATTAAATCATTCATATTACTCCTGATTAGGATATAAATAGATAATTATTTTATTATGTGGTTACACAGAAGGATATTCATGGATTTCAGGGGGATAAAAAGGGTCAAATGTAAAAGTATTCTAGAAGAAAAGTTTATTATCAAAAAGGGGTTTAAAAAAAGAATGACTTAATAATTTTCAATGAAATTTCTTTAATAATTCAAGGTTTTAATAAGTGTATTTTTTCATGAATCACTAACCAATAAATTTTCTTTACATAAGAATACAATATAGTCTGCACCCTTGGTCGACCACTTTAGGAGACCAATCAAGAACATTGAATTACTACTATCTCTATTTTTAATAATAATATTGTATTATAATATAATAATAATATAGTGTGGGTTTTAAAATTCCAATTATATATAAATATAAATTAAAAAATTGAAAAAATATACAATGAATTTAGTGAAGAAGAAAGAAGCTGTTATTTCTAAGAGTTTACAATTATTCTATCATTGTTATTTAAATAAATCTCACTATTCTACCCAATGTTGAGATCAACCCTATAACTAAACCCCCACTCATTTGAAATTTTGATAACCTAAAATAACCCTATACATGTGGGATTAAATCTATCACATCATCACCATAATAATACACTGACCCTCTTTATGTAGAATTATTATGATGGAGAAGAAAAAAATGAATGAAAAAGAAGAAAAACATAGTATAGAAAGAGGTGTGACCTCAAAAAAACTGTATAAACACTATTTAAATTATTATAATATAATAAAAATAATACATTGATATATAATGAACATGAAATAACACTAATTTCCCCCTCAAAAAACAATGAGGTTCGGTTCTCATTTTTCATGGTGTTGAGAAGAATCATGGTGGGAGAAACACAAAATATAAATAAAAGAATGATAGGAAGAAGATGGGGAAACTAATATATATTAGAAATGTAAAATATAATAATAAAAAAATGAAACTCAAATAATCTACTGAAGATGACTAACAAAAATGGACAAATAAACTTTCCAAATCTTTTGAAAGGAGGTGAAGACACGTTTTTATTGGGAAAAGGGGTGAATAATTTTATCTCCAAATATATCCATATGAAGATTATGTGTTCTTGGAAGAGTAAATAATTGAATTTATAAATTTTATGTTCTAAAAAGATGTTCCTCACTCTCTTTTATGTCAACCCAAAAACTTTGATCTATACTTTCCACATGTTTCATGACTAATCACTAGATTATTATGAAAATATTTTATGACTTGGTTGACTATTTGAATTCTCATGCCCTGATTTCCTATGAATTTATGGCCATTAAGGAGACTGAATAATGAACATCTAAAATTGATTCATCAGCCTATTATATATCTTAATGAGAATTTTTATCTTATTTAGTATTCCCTTTCATGTGATCTGAGTCTGTCTTTGAAATATTGGAGAATATTGATTAGATTTCAAGGCCGGAATTATGAGTTCATTTTGGGCCTCTTATAATTGGATTAAGATATTGATCCAGTTAAATGAAATATATTATATCAAGACTATAATACTATAAAAATTCAATTTTACAATTTTTTTTAATATAGAAAAATTGATGGACAAAATAAAAAACTAATATAAAAATACCCAACATTATAAAACAACACAATTTCACAATTATTTTCCAAACATTACAGAATACAAAAAATGTGACTATTACCTTTAAATATCAAAATGGTGCGGTCAAAAACATTATATTAAAAAATAAAAAGTATGGTATTATGATCTTCATCAATCCCACTCATTTAAGAATTATAATCCCTTCAAATCCAATGGAATTTATAATAAAAAATAATTATACTTGCTATTTCAAATTCTAGAAAATATGAAATTCAAAAATTCATCCATAAATGAAAATTTAATGCCTTATTTTTGAATTTTACAAACTTCCTCACTTCAATAAAAGTTCACATTCCAGTTCTATGTGTAAAAAAAAATCTATGTGGAATTACAAATTTATCAACAAGTACTTCTAAATTTCTGCAATTACCTATGTTAATTACACCAAAGTTCCTTTTTACAATTCCTTGATACAAATTAAATGAAATTATTATAATTATATTTCCCCCTTATTCATTTTTTCATTATTCAACTCAGCTAAATGAAATAATTGTTTTAAAAATATGTACTTATTAATTTTTCACATCCAATTAATGTAAAAATCACGTATTGGATTGTATAATAGAATTTATTTACACACACCTAATGCCTAATATATTAGAGATTCATTTCGGGATACTGATTTTCTATTTTAATTATGTTTCAAAAAACTTATAGTAATATAATTTTGGTTGGATCCCAGAGGTTCTCCTTTTCAAAAAGTCAAAGACACCTAGTTTCAAGTTCAAAACTCACATTTACTTATGTTATAATTCATATTTAACAAATATATTTTTATTCACAATACCTTTAATACTTATCAACAATAATTTCAATGAAAAAGTTATACAAATTAAATCATCAATAATTAAATTATAATAATTTTAAATCCAATAAAATCACACAAAACTAGAATATGATTTTTTATTAAACAGGTTAGCTTTGAGATTCATGTTTCCTTGACTAAAAACACAAACGAAATTATAAATTATAAAATAGTTAATGAAAAAATAAATATATTGTTACCAGTAAACCAAAATTAAAATGTTAGTATCCCCTTTTTGATTCAAAAAAAATATTTCATTAGATTTGAAATTAGATTTAAATTGGGAAGCAACAAATTAAGTATAAAAGAGTAATACAACCTGACTTATTGGAAGAAACATCTTTGAGTTAATCTCATAGCTACTACCACATAATATATAAGAAAGCAATAAAAACATGAAAACATTATTGAAATAAAAATAACCTAAAATAAATATACATGGGGAGGAAGAGGTATATGACTTAATTTAGCTTCCCTAAGTGGGTACTTGTTTTTAACTTCCACTAGTCTGAAAATTTTGTTATTATCCAATGACTGATGGTGGATGTGGCTTGCATTATTTGAGCCACAAATTTTTTTTAATTCTAATTTACACTTCTTCGAATATGTTATATAAGAATTATTGGATAAAGTATAGTATTCACATCCCCAAATTTATGTATTATAGCTTACAAGGTGGGGGAAAGAGAAAGAATGGGTCCCCCACAACTTTAACTAAAATTTATTTGGAAACATAAAATTTAACATTTTGGTCATACTCTTGTGATGGTATTTAAGAAATTTTAAAAAATATGAAAAAAAATTAACTTGACTATGATTCAAATTAGAAGAATCAATTAATAAATCTCCCCCTTTATGTTGTTCAACTTGGAAATTTATCTCCTCAGGCCAAGTCGCTAGGAACTCAGTCTCAGTAGGAAAATCATCATTTTCTTCATTATCCTCTAAGCAAAACCATGTGTTAAATTAATATGAAAATTTAATGTAGTGAAAGGTAAATCTAAATTCATTTTAAATAAAATTAGAAAGAAATTAGTTCAAAGAAATATTATATCCCTAGGTAATTGCATCTTCAATTCAATTTCTTTGATCAACACCTCTTAGAGTATGTTTTGGTGGAAAATAGAAGGTAGTAAATATCCTCCATTTTTTCTTCAAATTACACCACTTGGGTGGTGTATTCATAAAAATAAAGAGATAGGTATATAGGTAATAATTTTTGTTACATAATATGGGGGAATCCCAAACCTTTGCAACTTTTATAAAATCAAAACAATACTTTTCCAGATCATCTTGATCACACACATGCTCATCCATTGGTAAGAATTCTTATTTAACATAATCTAGAGACGCTACATATAGGTTCATTACTAGAAACTTGATAATTTAATCCTCATAATGTCATTCAATAGAAAAAATGTTAAAAAATCATTGATTCCTCTTTTTCTTGAGTTTCTTTGCAAGCTACCAATTCCACTAGGGAAATAGAAATAATATTCATTTGATTACTCAAATCTGTAATCACTTTTTTTTCATTCTACTTAAATTGAATACACCATGATTACTCCTTGGTACATTCATAAAAATAGTTTACAGGATAATAATATGAAAATTTAATTTAAAATCACTTATTTTAATGGATAAAATAGAGATGTACAATAATGTTATATTTTTTTTTGGTTTTTTTAAATTTATGATTTTTTTGTTTTTTCAAAGAAAATGCAGAAAATATCTTTGTATCCCTATAAATAATTCAAAATTTATTTTATGATTTTATCATAAATCTATTAAAAATAAATTTTTATTACCTAAACATAAAATATAGCAGACACCTAGGGCCGATCTCTCAAGGATTCACCTCACAAACACTGAAATCATATTATCAATATTTATTACTAGAATATTATTTTATAATATAATAATAATACAGTGGAGGTTTAACAATTCATATGATATAAAATATAAATGTAAAAAAATGAAAATATCTACAATAAATTTATTTAATAATAATTAAGTTTATATTCTTAGGTGTTTATAATGATCCTATCATTGTTCTTTAAATAACACTCAATATTCTACTCAATGTTGAAATCAATTCTATCACTCAAAAATCCCCATTTAAAATGTTATTAACCCAAAACGACTCTTTTCATGTGGGACCCAAACATCGTCACTGTAATACTACACCAACCATCTTCATATTGTATTATGAAGATCAGGGGGATGAAAAATGAACGAGAAAAAGAAATAAATAGTAGAGAAAGTAGGGAAACCTCACACCACACATAGTTTCAACACTATTGAAATTATTTGTATAAAATGGAAAGAATACATTGATTTATAATGAACTCAAAAAATCATTCCCCATATCAATCTACATTCAGTGTTAGTTCTCTATTTTCCTAGAGTTGAGCAGAATCATGGTAGGGGAAACACAAAATAAAAACAGAATAACAAGAGGAATATAAAGAGGAAGCTAATATATATTATAAATATAGAAGATTTTTTTTTTAAAACAATGAATCAAAACTAAGATAATAAAAATGGATAACTAAAATATCCAAGTAAAATTGAAAACTCTTTCTAAATGAGGTCAAGACACATTTTTATATTCAAGAGGGGTGAATAATTTTGTATCTAAATCCATAGTTCAAAAGTTTTCATGTGGTTGGAATAGGAAATGGATGAATTTGTAAATTTGGTATTTTAAATTATTTCCCTCTCTCTATATTCTATTTAAACACACGTTTTTATCTCAATTTTCCATGTGTATCTTGAGTTATAACTCAATTAATATGAAAAGTGTTTCTATTATAGTTGACTATTTTAATTCACATGTACCAATTTCCTACACATTTATTTACATTAATAAATCCAAATAATTCACAAAAATAGTTGAATAAAATGATCCTTGGACTATTTTATATATCCATGGTAAATATAGGAATATTTGGAATTTATTGTTTTTGGAGATATGGGACCATATTATAAATTCGCTAGAACTCTTCACAGATTTCAAATCCTGAATTGTGAGATCCTTTTGGGCCTCCTATGATTGTTTTAATAGTATCTGTATTTAATGAATATATTTTTGAATATAAAATTACATTATTTTGTAACTAATGTAATTTTTTTATCATTTATTTATTTTTTATTCATTTCATAATAGTGAAAAATTTGATATTAATCTGGACAAAATTAAAAATGGTATAATGAAGGAAACTATAGAAACTTCTCACCACGACACATCATGTCATGACGTGAACTAAGAAGAATAATGATAGAGAGGAATATAAAATCTAGGAAAATCATGTTTCACCTTGTGAAACACCATTGAAACTATTAACAGAGTTATTTCAAAGTCCTAGGATCATTTAGAAGTCAATTAGAAGTTGGTTTACAGTCAGAATCCCCTATTTACGATGTGAATAGTTCAAGTATGTAAAGAAACGAGGAGATGAGATCATAGTACACACCATGAATAACATTTAAAATTTTAAATTTTTTAGGAAAATAAATTTTGAAGATGGTGCCACACTTCTCAGGCCATGGAATGAAGTCAATAATATATTTTATGATGCGATATTTAATGATTTTAGGGTGAATTGAAATGGGTTTAACTGAAAATCTATAGGTGTGACATTAATTATTAAAAAGGGGAATTTTTGACTCCCTTACTGCAACTTGGGGTGTTTTCATGCATATAAATCATGAGGCACAAGTAGTTGTAAAAAATACAGAGAATGAGGTCTAGGGTGAGGTGTTGCTACTATAGAGTCTTTCACTAGGCCATCTCCACAAATTCTATAGGATTTTATTTTAATTATTTTCTCACCTTATCATGGCTAGCATTAAAGGGTGATTTTTTAACTTTGGTGATTTCAGTGAAGGGTTATTCATTTAATAGTTTTTTTTATTTTGAATAAAAAAGTCATATTAGGGGGTTTTCATTCATCAATATTCTTATATCTCACCCATTATAGTTCAATGAGGCATAACCATTGTTTTATAGGTGTGTGAGTTAGTGTTTTTTAATTCATTAACTAGTACAGTGTTTTTACAATGATCATTAGACTAATTATATTCTATGGTCAAATTTTTTTTTGTGTTACCTATATTTTGATTATTCAAAGTCCTTAACTATAGAAAAAGAAGAGTCTTGATTTGGAGTGTGTATACATAGAGTAAGTGACTCACTTAGACTTAATTCAAACAACCAGATGATTGTGTATTAATTATTTTATCCTTTATTATATCATGTACCAAGATTTTTAATTATTCAATAAATTTATTATGTTTTCATTAATCTCTAAAAATCATCACCACTCCTAATTCAAATTGTAATTTATTTATTTTTGCATAGTAGTTGGCATTTACTATTAAATAATTGTTTTATCCAACCTCATCTATGAGGGATCGACCTCGAGACTTGAAGTTCTTATACTACATGGCATTTTATAGCCTTATTTGTTTTAGCTTTATAATTTTTTAAATTTTTAAATATGGGGAGGTTTTAATTAATCATTGTGGGTGCAGAAATTTCTGTGGTCATTTCAAATGGTTTTTTATGATATTACACTAATTGGATAATATATACAAATTCTAACCTCACTATTTTATGTTTTATTATTCTAGTTTAGGTTTATTCTTTCTTTTTTCCTATTTATGCCTGGGTTATTTGCTTGTGTCTATATTCTAAAAATAAAAAATGAATCCCAATATTTGAATTTAGATTCAATTTTATAACATATGACAAAAAAATTATGTTCTCAAAATGAAAATTCAAATTCAAGGATGGTTGTGAAAACTCCAATTTTGGGTAACAAAACCACACCCAATATCGGGTGAGTTGATCTTATAAGGAATGAAAGATAAATTAAAAAAGTGAATAAAAATAAAGAGAATATTGGGAAGTAAATTAAAGAGTTTAAGGATGATACCAAAGATGAAACTAATTTTAGGAACATTTTGAGAAACCATTCACATGAGTTAAACATGAAGCTAACATCAAGGTAACCATTCTTTTTAATTTTAAAGATAAAACTAACAGTAAAATTTTCATGGAAGGTTCCCATGCATATAATGACCTAGAGGAAGGATAAGAACAGGTGGAAACTTTCACAAGTGAATAAGAAAAGGAGTTATGGGGGATTACGACTGTTAAATTTTGGGATTTCATGATGAAAATGGTGAAAGAGTCATATATGGATATTGTTAAATAAGAAAAACCTCCAACACCAACTAAATATCAATAAAGATAGAAAAAGGTGGTTTCTAAAAATGAATATATACATGAAAATTTGAACAAAAATAGACAAAATAATAAGAAATAATGTAGTATTTCTAAGTCTATAAAGATTTTGAATTTATTCTCTTAGCACTCAAGCTATATAGATTTTTGTTACCTCTTAAATGCTTCAAATAATCTTCAAGAGGTACATCTAATGTGAAATAGTCATAATTGGGTAAATCCAAGATGATTATCTTTATACCCCACTCTAATTATGTGATAAACTAAGGTATGACTGAGATAAAGGACCATAAATAAGAGTGACTTTAGGGAGGAAACATGAGTTTTTATTTTATTTCTAGGAATTTAATTTTTATTTCTTTCCTAGGAATTAATGTTTTGTGGATATTAGGATTCTTAATTATTTACATTTATTATTTTTAAGAATAATTAATGATGGACATACACTTTTTCTAATTTTTTTCATATTTTCAGGACCATTATTAAGGGAAAGGGTATGAATAAAGAAGGAAACTGAATATGTTGCAGGTGATTCATGTCATGAAAGGCTATTTGATGCCACAATAATTTGTATAATAGAACCTATATTGGAAATAATCAGAGTTAACTACTAAAAACCAAAACACTATGAAAAAGGGGTACTAATTTTTTTAATTCAGATTTCTTTTTTACTCCCCTATATTCTATAAAATTCATTTTAGAGGTTTAAATTAAAAAATAATTACCTATATTTAGTTTTTGACTAAATTTATGATCTAGGAGAAAAAGGACATTGAAAATAACTATTTTTCAATGATTTATAATAGATTTTCAATAATATTGAATGAGTTATATTGGGATTTAATTGTTAAAGATAAGCACGGGGAAATGGATGTGATAAAACATGATTTAGGGAAATTTTTTAATTTTTATAAAATATTTTATTGGGATTATTTAGGATTTAAATTTATAAAATTTATGTTGATTAATATTTATTAGTTTATAATGATTTGATTGATTTTCCCAATTTTACATTATCATTCCCAAGAGTTTTTTAGGATAATTGTACCATTTATATATTCAAAATATTTCTTAAGATAATCTGACATGTTTAATTCTATAACATTATTTACATATCATCATAGTTGTGATTGAACAAAATCACTTTTAATAAAATTAAGGTATTTTTATTGATTAATCCCTTATATGTGAGACCAAATTTCACATTTATCTATCTTTTATCTTATAAAATCCATGAATAACCTTAATAGGTAAGATTGACATTATAATCCAATCGTATTCTTTTTATATTGTACTCTTAGTTTATTTCATGATAATCAATTAGATAACTATGTGTGTATGGGGGGGTGGTAGTGGGTTGGACCTGGTGAAAATGGATGGTTTACATTGAGGAGATATTATGGGTGATGTCATGTGATTTTGGGGAAGGGTTCATGATTTTATTATTCATGGCATTATATTGTGTACCCCTCCTAAAAAAATAGAAAATCAGTTGTGTCTTGAGCAGGTCAAAAATCATCATTATTTGGACAATTATCTTATTATAACTACTAAAAATAGTGTCATGGGGAGATCAGGTAGGTTTGAGTGATATATGTCAGACTTTTACCAATAAAAATATTCAAATAAAAATACAATAAAAAGAAAAACACAACAACTAAGTATATATCTGTCATTATACATGATTGCTTTATGAGCCTAATTTGAGGGTAGGGAATGAGAGATATCATTTTATAGAATATTTTCCCTGTACTTGAAATTTTATGTCAAAAAATATGATTTATAAATTAGCATACTTATCAATTTTAAATGTTTTTCACATCATTACCTACTGACCCAATGCATCAGAGTCATATGAACTCAAATTTGAAGACCTCATAATTATTTGAAAATTTTGTCTTTATGGGGAGAATATTTGAGATTCCTTACAATCTGATGGTAACGTTCATGAATTGAGGAATGTTCAAAAAAAAATTTACATTTTTTTCATTTATTAATGAGATAAAGGAATTTAAAGTAAGGTATATTAAAATTGTCATGCACATTAATGATGAATTCAAAAATACGAGTCGAAGGAAGGATGAAAAATTTACAGAACAAAAGAGGAAAAGTAAAATATGTTGTTAACTTGATATCCATATAAAGTGTGGTATTGGTGAAATTTTCCTATGTCATGATCATCCATTTTATTAAACATTTATTATTGTTTAATTTTTTTGTCTTTAATGATTTAATATTGGTAGGGTGAGCTTACTTTGTGATAAACGTTGAGATTTCATACATGAAGACAATAATGAGATGCACTGTGGGGTAGAGGGAGATTTTATAGGTACATTTCATGCACATATTTTTAAACATAAAATTACTTAATTTTGTAAATAAATTAATTTATTTAATTTTTATTAATTGTTTAATACAATTGAAGGTAGGGATGCATTTGATATTAATGTAGAGAAAAACAAGAAAAGTAAATTGATGAAAGATGAAGAAAAATTATTCCACAACACTTAATGGAATAATGAGACATGGAAATAATGTAGATGGATATGAATAAAGTATCTAGGAAAACAATGTTTCCTGAAGTGAAGCACAATTCACATTGTTAATAGAGTTACGTTAAGGTTCTATGACTATTCAAAAGGCTATAAAAAGCTGGTTCATGAACCAAACCCCCAATTCAAAACATGAATAATTTCAGGGTGTATAGAAAAAAGAAGATGAGATGATAGTTCACACAATTAATACCATTTAATGATATTAATTTTCAAGAAAAATGACTTTTAAAAATGTTTTTTCACTTTTTAGGCCTTGAAAAATATTTTCACACCATGAACATGACTAAAAAAATTAATGATGTGAGTTTACATTATTTTTTGGGGATTTACAATTGTTTTGACTTAGAATCTCCAATAATTACTTGGATGATTCAAAGGGTATATTTTTGACTCTAATGTTGGGCCTTTGGGTGTTTCTATGCATATAAATAGAGGGGATCAACTATCTATAAAAAGAAACAGACAAAGATTGGGGATTATGGTGAGGTGTTATTACTGTAAAGTACTTTAATAGGGTATCTCTACCAATTTTGTAGGACATATTATTATTATTTCATCATTCAATCAAGTCTTTCATGGGAGGGTTGATTTATTTGTTTCATGGTGATTTCAGTGAAGGGTAATTTCTATAATTGGTATTTTATTTTGAATAAATTACTCATATTAGGATTTTTAAATTCATATATATTCTCATAACTCTTCCTATATCATTATATGAGTCATGGAAATTGTTTTATATGTGGGTCAGTGAGTGATTTTTAATTCATTAAATATTATATGGTTTTTATCATGATCACTGGCATAATTATTTTCAACATTTAAAATTGGTTACAGGTTATTAATTTTTTATTATTCAATGTTATTGACCGTAAGAAAAAATCGACATTAAGATAGAAAGTGTATACCCAAACCAATTGAATCACTTAAACTCAATTCCAAAAACCAGATTATTTTTCATCTATTATTTTAGTATTTATAATATCTGGCACATGGATTTTCAATTACCTGAAACATTTATCATATTTTCTTTACTCACTCAAAATTATCACTACTCCTCATTCTAATTAAAATTGTATTAGATTTATTTTAGTATAGTTGTAGCTATTTATTATTATTTTTTTCCTCAACATTGTCTCTATGGGATCAACCTTATGGGTTTAAATTATTATACTACTTGGTAGTTTAGTGTTTTTTATTTCATGTTTATAAATTTATAAATTGGTATCGACCTAGAGTGATTAACGATGATTTATAGGGGTATTCAATTAAGTTCTTGAAATAGTTGAATGGAATATAGTCCATCAAGATTATAATAACATAAAAAATGAATTTTAGATTTTTTAGTACTATAGAAATTTTTTTAGACAAAATAATAATTTGATATAAAAATACTCAAAATTCTAAAATAATCCATTTTCATAATTAATCACTAAAAAATAAAAAAACCTAAAAAAGTGAAAATTAAACTTAAATAATAAATTAGTGGGATTAAAAACATTGAATTATAAAATAAAATTCATCAAACTGTAAGCTTCAACGAGTTTTTAATGGAATTTACATCAAATATTGGTTGATAGATCATGACTTAGTTCTATCAAGAAATGAGGATATTATAAAGAAAATTTAAAAAAATGTTATATAATCCTAACAAGTATATTATTTTAATATTTTAAAATATTTCATTGAACATGATGGAAATATTCGTGGTATTTTCTATAATTTCCTAAAATTTTAATATTAAAATAACATAATTTTATCATTTATCTACATTGGGATTCCTAGATCTAGATTACTTCATCACAACATTCATAAGTTCCAAACTTAAAATGGTAAGTAATTTGAGTTCAACAAGTTTTAAAAACACAAATAAAGAAAAACACACACAACATGAAAAAAAACATAAAAAATTGAAATTTATTTAAACTATAAAGGTTTTCCCTCCCCCAAACATAAATGATTAAATTTAATCAATGAATTTTCACAGAAATTGGACTTTTAATAAATTTAAAGTATGTAAAAGATAAACAAGGTTATGGAAGGGTGTATATTAGGGGTTTTATTGGTAAAAATGTCGGGGGATTGTGGTAATCTCTACCAAATTCTTATGGAAGATTTCTAAAATACTTCTTTAACCGATGTCTATTAATAATGAATTGGTTTTTCTCCCCTTATTTTATATTCGATACAACACCATATGAGTAGAAATTATTTTTAGTAAATGGTACTTCCCATATGAAACTAATTTTAATTGATAGTAATTTCAATCGTGAGTTGTAAAGCAGTTCATGTTCTTTTGTAGGAAAGTATCTTTTTTGAATGAAATTGTCATATTACTCTCTTGTTCCATCCTTATAAATTTTGAAATCAATAGATATTTATTTTATTATTTATTCCAACTCATAAATATTAAGTCTTCTTTACTTTTAGAAATTTCCAAAATCTATATTCATCTCCTTGATTGCATAATAGACTTTTTGTTGTTGTTCTACAGGTAAATGAAAAAATTTCCAATAAATCAACCATTAAGGGGATATTATAATTGTGGTTTTTTAAGCTATCCTGTAAGCCCAAAAGGTTAATTCTAACCTTTAAATCCAATATTTCATATTTTTATGGAAATTTTTTTCATGAATTCCATTAATCAATATGTTGTAAACTTTAATTTATCTATTGTTTGTGGATGATTATGTGGTAATGTTTTTTGGTTCAGGCCATACTTCCTTATTAAGTATTCCATTATCTTGTTGTAATAGTGAAATACTTAGTAAATGATTTATTCTCTTGATATTACAAATCTATAAAATATAATAGTCCTCAAAAATTTAGAAACAGAGGTTGAATCTTCTATTTTAATGGATTCGTATTCCACCCGTTTTGAAATATAATCTAAAGCTAATAGGTTTTATAAATGTCCTAATTACACAGAAAAGGTTCCCCTAAAACATATACCCCATACATAATATATTTCAAAAAAAAATCATTATTCTTGGAGGTACTTCTTGTCTGTTTTAAATATTTACATATAATTAACATTGAACACATTTTACATATAAATCATAGTCATATTTAAATAGCATGGGATAATATATTCTAGATTCCAAAAAATTCCCAATAGTTTTTTAAATTCTAAATTATTCTCTACAAACTAATGTATGACAAATATATAGTATATATTGAATGTAAATTTCATGAATACCTCTCTTAGTCATTTGATTATTATAAATTTTAAAAATATATGGATCATCCAAAAACATAAAATTTTGATTCATATTCAATTATTAGGTATTATTGTGGTTTTATATGTGATGTAACCTAAGAATATATAAAAAAATTGCTATATTAGCACAAAATGGTATGTATCCATCAATTAAATAAAGATTATCATCTAGGATGGAGTCACTAAATTTATCTTTTTATAGAACATATACCTTTAATGAATGGTAAACCCCGATCAATTGATTTTACACTAGATTTTAGCTCCTCTTATGTAACATATAGGATCCAAAAGCCACTAAAAGGTTCCCCGTACCCGGTTGGCCACATAGCGTCAAGCACATTTCCCCAAATTCCAGAGGCTGCTGACTAACATCGAGGGCCTAGGGTTTGAGAGTGGGGAAACTATGATCTCATTAGAAGAGTGTAATACAGCGGAATAAATAATAACAATAGAGGATGTGGTAAACAACATACAACTAAAGTAAACAAGGGAAGACCGAAAGTTAAAGATAACCAAAAGGCATATAATATCAGAATGGTAAATCATGTAACATGTTCTAAGAAAGAAGTGAAAAAATATACACTATTATCAAGTACAATACTATACTAAAGTAAAACAACACAAAAAAACACAGCAACATCGCAAGCCTTGGCTTTGTCCAATGCTCTCCTACTCCTAAGAAACAATTAAGTACCTGTATAAGGTGCCTTGTCCCTATCGAAATTTAAAAAAATATAGTATGTTTGGGACCAAAAAATGACCCAAATAGGGTTTGAGAAATAAATCCCATTAGGAAACCACTAAAGGTCTGTTCTAATCTGTTGAGTATATGCAAGAATAGTGTATAATAATGAAAACAATAATTTATGAAGTACTCAAAAGTAAACAATCCTACAAGTCTTGTTCCATTTATACTGTTCATGTTCATTAATCAATTCAATTACATTGAATCATAAGTTCTTAGGATTCTACCCTAGCCAGTCAATCCTCTATTCAAGTAAACACAATAGATATGTTAGTAAAAAATCTACCATGTAAAATGACAATCGACTCCAAGCTTGTGCTTTAGCTCGGAATACGCATCTTAAGTCATTACACAGTTAAACATTAGTTCAAAACCTTTCCCTTTGGTAGTCCGTAAAAATAAAAAAAATCCTTTCCCATAGTAATAACAAAACATATACCGGAGGCATACAAAACCTTTCCCACATGCATGAAAAATCTCTTCTTGTAGGCAGAATAATTCAATAAGGCCAATCCCGATGTATAAGTAATTCAACACAAGGAAACACTAGTAATCTTTACTCTATTACATGGTTAAGAAAGAAAAAATTCATATTGGAAAGCATTTAATTAACTAATTCATTTCAAACAAACCATAATAGGGAAAACATAGGAATAACCACGTTTATCCTATACCAAATGGCCAAACAAAAGTTATCCAAGGGAAATTCACCCACAAGGTGGCCCTTAATCAAAACAAGAAGTCTCAACATGTTTAAATTCATACAATTAATCTCCTAAACATCCTTAGGCATTAACATGGGTCAATTCCCAATAAAATGACACCTCAAACATGGGTGTGATGAATAATGGAAGATATAAACAACATGACATTAATCAATAAGCATGAGACCACCTACCTCGTCAAAGTTTGACTCTCCTTATCGAGTATCGAATTCCAATTCAAGCTATAATGGTATAGATCTATGAAACAATTATACCCATTCAACCTTAAATAACTTAGTGGAGAACTAAAATCACCAAGAATGGATCAAGAGTAATTGATCACTCCCCTATAACCGTCAAACAAGACCAACGATGATTGAAACGGAGTTCGGATTCTCAACTTGGAACTATATCCCATTTCGGATTTGCTTCCCCATGAACCCGGTTCCTCCTCTGTCCTAAATGATAAAAAATGAGGCTATTTCCAATTTTAAGTGAAAAAATAAACTACATGGTGTGTAACAACTTATACACAACATGCATATCATTTAACTATTCATTGGGTGGCTTACTTCTACCGACTTACTTTCCATGACCTAACTACATGACTACACAACATGTTCCATAAAGTACCTGGTGTGTAGTTGGGTTTTACTCTTTTTCATTCTAACATGCTCACACTCCATGTATTCCCTTCACACACGGGCATACTACACGGTGTGTACTTAGGATTGAATGGTGAGTAACCCCTAATTCCTTTACTTTTCCCAAACTCCCTTGTTTTCTCAAAAAACAAATCAAAGGAAAAAAGAATAAAAGAAATCCATACCTCCAAGTAAGAACCGAGTTCTTACAAACTTTTCACCATTAAAGAAATTCATCCCCAAATATCCCTTCCAAGGGCGGTGAAGGAATATATGTGAATAACTCTAGCTACTAAGCATGTACGTTGGCCTACCTCTCCCAAGTCTTGTCCAGTACTCAGCCATGCTATATAAAACCTGTGTGTGTGGGGGGGGGGAACTAACTGGACTCAGAGAACCTATATGCTCCTATAAACTATAAAAATTGGATTCTCCTCAAAGGATGCATCAAACTGAAGCTCAACTTACTCTGGCTGAAAAATGCAAGATGGGTCTGATTGATAGTGGCGTAGCTGAGATGCATGTAAGACGTCATGCATGGTTTGGTACCTATGAGGTAACCAAAACTGATAGGAAACCAACCCAACTCTCTCCAAAATCTCAAATGAACTGACATATCTCGGTGAAATCATAACCTATCTCATGACCCTCTTATGTCTCAAAGTCGGTGCGACTCGATGGAAAACTTGATCCTCGACCTCGAAATCCAACGGTCATATCCAGTAAATGGTGTATGATTTATGAAGAGACTGCGCAGTATCCATACACTTCCGAATTGGATGAACCTACTCAGAAGTCTCCTGCATGAGACATAGTCCCCATAAGGCTACCTCACCTACCTCTAACTAGCATAGGGGAGAACAACATGTCCTACCATATAAATCCTCGTAAGGTTCCAACTATATAGTCATATGAAAACTATTATTTTAGGTGAAATCAACAAGGGAAATATGCTTCTCCCAAGAGCTCCCAAAGTCTAGGACACATTCATGAAACATTTTCTCAAGAACCTATATTGTACGCTCTGATTGGACATCAGTATGAGGGTGGTATGCTATGCTCAGAAGAATCTGTGTACCCAGTGCCCCCTAAAAACTCAGCTAGTAACAAGATGTAAAGTGGGACTCCCTTTTTGAAATGATAGAAAAAGGGACCCCATGAATATTTAAAACCTCTCAGATATATATATTTACAATCTCATCAACACCGAAGGTATCCTTGATCGAAAATAAGTGAGAGACCTCCATAATCCTCTCAACTATGACCCACACAACATCGTTGCCTCTAGGTGACCTTGGTAACCCAGTCATGAATTCCATCGCAACATCATCCCATTTCCAATACAGAATAGGTAACAACTGTAACAACCCAGAAAAATTATGATGTTTCACCTTCACATATTGAGAGGTGGAACATCTCGTAATAAAACTAGCTACATCTTGCTTCATACCCATCCACCAGTAATGGCGACACAAGTCACGGTACATCTTGGTGACTCCGAGATGCACTGCCCAAGATGAAGCATGAAACTCCCGCATCAGTTACTCGTGTATATCCCCTAGAACCCACACACATACATGGATAGACAAAACATCATCATCACCTATTATCTATCAAGGAGGAGGGTCCTCACCTGCCACACTCTCCAATAGAACCAAGCCTTCCGAATTTGATAGCTACCTCATCCTCACTCTGTCCAGTAGGGTAGAGGTAACAACCAACGTCGAAAGATAAACCTGTACCTGACTATTGTGTACCTCTAAATTCATCACAGAGAAAAAAATACATATGCTACCATTCACCACTGTCCTCCTGCACTTCATGTATCTAAGTCCTCCTACTCAGTGCGTCAGCCACGGCATTGCCTTTTCCAATCATATAGGAAAGCTCAAAATCTAATGACTGAAGGTATTCCACCCGCTTCGCTATCTCATATTCAAATAACATTGAGTAATGATGCACTTGAGACTTCTTTGGTCTGTTTACAACAAAAAATTCTCTCCCAATAAAAAATGTCTCCAACAGCGCAAAGCATGAACTACTACAACCAACTCAAGATCATACACCGAGTAATTCATCTCATGTTCCATCAACAACCGAGACCCATACCCAACAACTAGATCCCCTTTCATATGACCTTCTCCCATCCCAATACCTGATGAATCATAGTATACAATGTAATTATTTCCTAGCTCCATAAATATCAGTATTGGAACTGAATTCTAAAGTCCCTTCAACTCCTAAAAGACTGCATCACAAGAATTTGACCACTCAAACTTCACACCTTTCTTAATCAAGCCTGTCATTGACACTGATAAGTTTGATAAGTCCTATATAAAATTCTTGTAGTAACTATCTATCTCCAAGAAACTCCACACCTCAAAAATATTCTTGGGCTGCTCCCAAGTAACCATAACTCAATAATGAACTCTACCTCTCTGACTGGAGGTAAGCTTGAAAATTCATCTGGTAGAACATCCATGTAATGGTCAACCACTAGAGCGAAATCCATCTGACCTATTCCCTAGTCATTAAGATATATAATCACAATCTAGGATGTCATCCCACCTAGGACAATATTCATGGGTCTATATCTTCTTACCTAGACATCCCATTTGCCCTTGTATAAAATAGATCCTCCCTCAGGTGATGTAAAATTTACCCTCTGGCAATAGCAGTCAACAAAGGATTGAAAGGAGACCAAACATTCCATTCAATGAATGACATAGATTCCTGTCATCTATAAGGCATATAGGTTCCATAAAAGTGACCCCCGCCAATATCAAGGGGGAAATATTTTCACAAATTCACACATGCTGTACTAATCCCTAACAGAGTGTCTAAAGTCATAACCTCATGAGAAGTATAAAAAAAGATCCAAAGACTTTCCACAATGATCACAAATATAAAAAGATGTGTAGCACCAGTATTAAAAAGTACAGAAGATAAAACAGAGGCGACTAAGATAGTATATCTGATAGAAGATGGTATGAGATCCTACTCCTGCTGGGTCTGTTTTACTGCATAAGTCTGACCTACACCATGACCCTGAGACATAGCTTGGCTACCCCGAGATGACCCGCCCTACTATCGCTGAGATCCAGGGGTCTGACTACCATGACCATGACCACCACCTTGTCCTAAACAACTCAACATATTCCAGTTTCCAGACTAGAGAGAAGATACTATCCCTAACCTTGCACATGGATTCTGTACAGAACCTCTCTCACTAGACACTAGTCTAAATTCCCTAAAGTGGAGTTGTAGATGACACATCCTACCACATGCTCAGCACTCAACTAGGTCCCTAGGGCACTGAGGTATATTGTACCCATCCTTTCCACACTGGAATCATGCCACATGACCACTAGAGGAGACATTATTTCTACTACTTTCACCACAAGAGAACTCCACATGACGCTTCCTCTTTCTAGTTGAGATAGTACTAGAATCCGGTGTTGAACTTCCTTGGATCGCACCACTAGCTTCTCAAAAGATTGCAGTTGGTGATCAGCGCCTTATTCAAAATAGTATAGATAAAATTAAGACCAAAGACATTCTCCTATGATCAAATATCAAACCTGAGACCATCCTTGAATTGTCAATATTTCGATACGTCATCACCCTTCATAATAGGTGTGAATCGCTAAAGCTCAGTAAGCTGGGTAAAATAGTCCATAACTGACAGTGTGCCCTAATCCAGGTTCATGAACTCCTGGGCTTGGTCGGATCTCAGTGTATCAGGAAATTAATAATCATATAATGTCACCTGAAAGTCTCTCCATGTCATATCCTGATGATTCCCTACCTCAGTGATAACATCCCACCATCTCTTGGAATAATCACACAACATATATGTCGTGAGCCTGACCCTCATCTCGAGAGGCATCCCCAAATACTCAAATATAGTCATCATTGTTTCCTTCCATGATTCCAAAGCTTGTGGTCCACTATCCCTTGAAAAACCAGGCAGATAATACTACTGGAAGACATGCGTCGGCTCTTCCATTTATGTGGTAGCCTTTGTTTCTCCCTAAAAGTCTGTATGAACCTCGCAAAACCATCAAAAAACTATTCTTCTGCACCTGCATCCGTTATAACAGTTGGTACCATAGCTGGCACAACTAGAGGATCCATCGATAGCCCATGGCCTACAATTTTTTGGAGTATGATCATCTCCACTCTCCGGGCATACAGATCGTGGTTTTCATGGAGGCATGATGCTACAAGGTCAATAACATAACTCTGTTCATGTTCATCATCAAAATTTTCCATTGAAGAGTTCCAAAACAAAACAGGAAAAGACCCTAAAATTTTTTCAAAAAGGGACTACAAGGCATATAGAAAGAAGACACGACATGTACCCTTAGGCTGTCACATGGTCATGTTCTATCATCGGCCAGGGTGTGTATCAACCCTAGTTACACGACATGTTCTAAACACACATTGTGTGTACATAGGTCTTTCCTCCTGGCCATGTACTCCCCACACGACCAGGTCTACGTGGGTCTTCCTGGGTTGGCTACACGGCGTGTACCCAAAGTACATGATGTGTTCTGATCAAAACTCAAAAACCCAGGTTTCTTGTCACACGACCCGTGACACAGTCATATACTACACGACGTGTACATGTGATACACAACATGTACATCTTAAAACTTATAACTTATTATTCCCTGAATAGGAAGAACACATGGCATGTTAGAATAAAGTACACACCATGTATACTGGGATTTTTAGGATAAAAACTCCATATTTTCCAGAAAAACCATGTTTTTCGGAAAAATTAATTAGTGGGATGCCAAATTCTGATTTTTGAGGGACCATACTCCCCGCAAATCAATGTTTAGGACCCAAGAATTAGATATCACAATAAAATTCTATATAAAGGACCAAATAATGATACAATAAATTCCGATCCAAGAGGGCCCACACATGTTTGAGATCAAAGTTTGGTGTCCATCCAATTTAAACCATATCTCATACCAATACACCTATCACAAGTGTTGGCATATCTATCAAGGTACTATCACAACAACATGCATTTCTAGCACAAAATCTATCACAACAACATGAAATATTTAATTCATCCTAGATGGCATGGCATAATCCATGGAATGTGATTCTAACAAGTGTCTATATGATTCATGGGAAAGAACACCCTCATCTCACTAGGTTTCAAATGAAATTGAACACACAATTAAATCAATAGTAATAATAGAAATAAAGTGAATCACCAAAATGTGAAATTAAATCAACTGTAATAGCTCAAAATCTAGAAGCACAATTCAATTTAAGGCAATTTTGACTTTCCCTATACACGGGGCAGCTACTCCTGAGCACAAATAATTACTGAATTCCATATCCTTTATATAGTCACCAAATAGTAAATAAACTAGAAACTAAATGCTCTGATACCACTTTATAACATCCTAAATAATGAATCTACTAAAAGGATCCCCATACCTGGTTGGCCACATGGCCTCAAGCGCATTTCTTTAAATGCCAGAGGCTGCCGACTAGTAGTGAGATCCTAGGGTGTGATAGTGGGGAAACTATGCCCTCATTATCTGAATGTAACATTGAGAAATAAATAATAACCATAGAGGATGTAGTAAACAACATGAAAGTGAAGTAAACAACAAAAGACCGAATGATAAAGATAACTGGAAGGTATATAATATCATAATGATGTATCATGTCACATGTTCTAAGAAAGAATAAAAAAAAGATACACTATTATCAAGTACAATATAATAATAAGGTACAAAAATAAAAAAATGCTACAGTATTATAACCCTTGGCTTGGTCCCATGCTCTCCAATTCATAAGTAGAAATCAAGTACATGTATATGGAGTTTTACCCCTATCAACACCTCCAACAATATAGTCTATTTGGGACTAAAAACATGACCCAAATAGGGTGTGAGAAATAAATCCCAGTAGGAAACCACCAAAGGACTATTCCAATTTGTTAGTGAGTATACACAGTAGTAGTGTATAATAATGAAAACATTAAATTAGAAAGTAATCAAAAGTAAACAAGCATATAAGTATTGTTCCATGTATACTATTCATGTTCATTAAACAATTCCATTACATCAAATAATAAGTTCTTGGTATTTGGCCCCATCTAGACAATCCTTTATTCAAGAAAACACAACAGATACCTTAGTAGGAAATCTACCAAGTAAACTGAAAATTGACTCCAAGCTTGTGGTTTAGATTGTAAGATGTGTCATAAGTCATTACTGAGTGAAAACTTAGTTCAAAACCTTACCCTCAGGAAGTCCAAATACATAAAAAATCATTTCCCACAGGAATAAAAAAATGTTTCCCATATGCAAGAAATATCTCTTCCTGCAGGCAGAATAATTCAACAGGGCAAAACCCGACATATAAAAAATTCAGCATGAGGCAACACATGCAATATTTACTCTATAACATGGTTAACAAGGAAACAATTCATATTGGTAAGATTTTAATTAACCAATTCATTTCAAAAAACCCATTATAGGGAAAACATAGTCATAACCAGGGTTATCCTAATCCATAAGTCCCAAAAACAGTTATCCAAGGGAAATGTACCCACATGGTGGCCCTTAATCAAAACAAGCAGTCTCAACATGATTCAATTCATAAAATTAATCACTTAAACATCCTTAGTCATTATCATGGGTCAAGTATCCACAAAATGACACCCCAAAAATGGGTGCAAGACACAATAGAACATACAAACAACTTGACATTAAGAAATAAGCACGAGACTACCTACCTGGTCGTTGTATGACTCTCCTCATCCAGTCTCGACTTCCAATTAAAGCTATAATGGTATAGATCTATAAAAGAAGGATATCCATTAAACCTTAAATAACTTATAAGAGAACTAAAATCACCTATAATGACTCAATATTAATTGATCACTCACCGATTGGGTTCAGACCAGACCAAAGAAGATCGAAATGGAGTTCGATTTGTCAATCGGGAACCAAATCCCCTTCCTCTAAAACTGCCTTGCAACCACTGTGCCTCCTCTATCCAAAATGACAAAAAATGAGGCTATTATCCTTTTTAAGCATTAAACATAAACTACGTGGCATGTAACCCTATATATATGACGTGTATATCATTTAACTATTTATTTCGAACCTCACTTCCACCGACTAACATTCAAGGACCTACCGATATGACTACACAACATGTACCATAAAGTACACAACATGTAGTTAGTTTTTCCTATTTTCATTTCTGACATGCCCACACACTATGTATTTCCTTAACACACATTCATAATACATGGCGTATGATTAGGATTACATGGAATGTAACCCCCCAATTCCATTACTTTTCCCAAATTCCATTGTTTTCTAAAAAATAACTAAAAGGAAAAAAGAATAAAATAATTCCGTACCTCCAAGTAAGAACCATGTTCTTACATATTATGTTATTTATCTCCAAATAAAATTTTCATAGTAGTAACACTCATTTTACTAGTCTTTTTTTCATCTACTTTATTTATTAGGTACCTATGATCTCTATGGTTAGAGAATATTTTTACCTTATTACTAATAAGATATCATCCAAATTCTTCTAAATAAAAAACAACTACTAGAAACTCATTTTAAGTGGGTTTATAATTGTTTTTGGGATTCATATAGTATTCTTGAATCATATGAAATAAAATGCTTCCTTCCTTCAATTTTATAAGAATAAAATATCCAAAAAATGATTTTTTGAATCCCATAGTATCTAAAATGGATAGTCCCAATTAGGTAGATATATAACAAGTTATGTTATTAGTTTAAATTTTAGCTCATCAAAAGAAATCCTAAAATTATTATTAAAAATAAACATGGACTCTTTTAAAAGTAATCATTATATTATAAACTTAATATTACTAAAATCCTTTATGAATATTATATAAAATCCTTTATGTCCTAAAAATGATCTAATATGTTTTACACAAGTTGGGTAAGGCGTTGCATTGATAACTTTAATTTTAGACTTATCAACAAAATTATCATTTTGGGAAATTAAATGTCCAAGAATAATTCATTTTTAAACCCTAAAATGGTACTTTTCAAAATTTAAAAAAAGATTCTTTTAAATATAAGGTTTTAATAAATTATCAAGGTTTTCAAAAAATTAATCTATAGAATTTCAAAATACAGTGAAATCATCATGAAAGACTCTTATTCTATCCATATTTAAATCATACGAAATTATTTCAATCAATATTTGAAATTTACTTTGTGTATTTAATAATCCAAATGAAATTATATTGTTAAAAAAATTACCATAATGAAAATTTAGAGTTATATTTTTTTTCCTCAGGTGCATTGGGAACCTATAAATATTATGAAAATCTATCTAAAAAGTAATGACTAGGTTTTATTGAATGTATTTCTAGAATTTTTTCAACAAATTATATAGAAAAATGTTATTTTCTTATGAATTGATTTATTTATATATAGTAAGTAAAATATCTCTAACTATTTTGGACTCTCATTGGAATGAAATCATTCTATTCATTCTTCACAATGTTCTATCCATATTTTTTTTGGTACTATATGACTGGGACTGACCAATTATGAATTATAAATTCTATAAATGATTCCAGCATCTAAATTTATCTAAAAATATTTTTTAACCATTTCAATAATTTCTGGTTTAAGCCTCCTCTAAAATTTCTTAACAGGTTTTGCAACATTTTCTAAATAAATTTAGTGCCTGTGGATTTTGAAACTAATTCCAGATATGTCTCTTAAATTCTAGTCTATAACTCTCAAATTTTCTCTCAAAATATGAATTAGTTGTTATTCTTGATTGAAATAAAATTTTCTAATAATAATTAATGATATATTGTGTCATTCTACTAAAAATACATACTTTAAATCTAAAGGTGGAGGTTTGAATACTAAATTTTGGGTGATATACTAAAGTTGAAAGCATATTTTGTTTACCTACCTCAATTTCATAAACTTTCTATAGAAGATATGAATTATCTAACTATTTATTAGTGAATAATTTTTTAAATCCATAAAGAAATTATATTTTTTTGTAGATTGTTGACCAGAATTTTCATGTTTCTCTCAATTATTTTAAATATAATTTCAGATATCAATTTTTTATCCAAATGAAATTTTTTTAATTTAAAACTAGTTTACATTCATAGATTAGACTCATTAAAGTTTGATAACAGAAAATTTGGTGTTCTTACTATGGGTATTTCATGGAATCAAAAATATTAATTTCAATAGTGTTCTCACTAAACTCGATTATTAGAGAACCTCTATGGAAATTTATGTTTCTCTTTATAGTTTTTAGGAAGGGTCTTCCCAAATTTATTGGTTTCTGAGATGGTGATCTATACGTTTCCCAATTAAATGCACAAAAATCTACTTGGAAGATAAAATTTTATACTCAAACTAGAACACATTTTAAAACATGGTAATTCAGTTGATCCATTGGCTAATTAGACAACCACTCTTATTGGTTTTAGTTCTCCCATCTAAAATAATGAAAATGACAATTATGTAATAAAATCAATAGAAGTTATTAGACAAAATAAGGTATATATAAAATTTATGAATATAATTGTAAAAGGAATATAAAATTACCCTAGGTATTTATATTTTATTTAAAGTTGTGGTGTGATTAGTGCTAAAACATATATCTTAAAATTCAATGTTTCATTCCCTTGAAATCTTATTTTTTAGTGAATAGATATTTGAGAAAACTAGTATATTTCAGAATCTATTTTAGATATTATAGAAGAGATATGTTTATTTCAACATTTTATAATGATTCCATTATTTGGGATTTTTTCCACATAAAGCCTCTTTGATTGGATAATTATTAATTGAAATGGTAGTGGACAGATTTTTTTTGATGTTTTTATTATAATAGGATTTATAGTATATTCTTTCTCTTCTAGGGTCTAACTTCCTCTTAATTTTCTTATTTATCCTTAATATAGTTTCCATATTTCTTTTCATATTCCCTTTCATTCAATTCGTAACTCTAACCTCCATATTTTTCAATGTTGGGATGGTTCTTCTTGGAATTGGATCTAGAAATATGGTAATTCATTTTTTCACTCCTTATGTTTACTATAGAAAATTTTATTTTGGATTTGGAATGTCTTGATCTAGTAATTTCTTTGGATTTTGTCTATCATTTTCATAAGGCATACTTTCTAAATTTTTAATGCTTGCATGTCTGTTTAAAACATTTCAGTCATAATATCTTCTAGTTTCTTTATATGTGGTTTTTAATTGGTTAGGTGATTTTCAAATGACTTACATTGATTAAAATGTCCAATAAAAGATTTTTTGGTTGTGAAATTACTTTAAAGGTTGTTATAATGGCATAGGTTGGTGGTATTGTTGTTGAAGTGGTTTTAAGGTTTGATCTTGTTTATTTACAAATCAATATTGTAATTGGGAAGAATATCTCCATCATTGGTTGGGTTGTTGAAATTTTCTCTATTAATAGGTAGCTACACAATTTTTAGTTTCTTATACTAATTCACATTTTTCAGTATAATGAGTTTTTTCAAGAAAAAAGACTACAAAACAATAATCATGTGAGTTGATTACATGATTTATTAAGAGAAATTTGGCTAACCATTCTATTTATTTCCTAAATTTTAGACTATTATAGGGGTAATTAATTTTATCTTACCTCATGAACTCCTCCTTTTCTAAAACCTCTTATACTAAATTATATTAAATTTTTACCTACCTTCTGAATTAGTCCATTGATTTCAACTAGTTTTATTTTAATAAAATATCTCCTTTATTAACTATCTAATATATTTATTTCTGTATCCATTAGACCTTGATAGAGGAGAACTAATTAATGGTGTCCCTAAATTAATTATTGTAGAAAATATTTTCAAATATTGTTTAAATTTAACGAGTACTCATAAAGTTTCTCTCCTAAGGATTTTATTACAGCATATATCTCATTCCTTATAGTAGGCTCCTTGATGATGGTAAATCTTTGAGGAAAATTTACTTTAATATCAAAATATTCATTAAATTCTATAGGTTTTAAGCTATATATCCACTCTTTGTACGATCCTTCTAAATAAAACATAAAGGCTATCCATTTTACTTGGTCTTCATCTAATATCCTCATCTTAAGTCTAGCACACACCAAAGTGAATTCATTTATATTATTTATGTAGTCCTCTCCTACAAGTCTATGAAACTTTTGAAGATATTTTATCAATTCGATTTTCAATTAAATATAATCTTGTAATTTAGGGATGTTAATTTCTTTATATTTGTTAATTAAATGGTGTTACACACAAATCTATAAGGTTTTGGTTTGAAATTTCAGGCATGGTTTCATATCCATAGTGAATACTTGAAGTTTCACTATATATTATTAATTAAATGTCTTCAAAATTTTATCACAGATTTAATTTTCATAGTTTTGTTAGAAATTTTCTCTCACTCATTGAATCGAGAGAGTAAAGGTGGTCTTTTTTAGAATGGTTCATGAAAATTTGAATTATGAAATTTGAAACCAACAACCTAGAAATTAAATAAGGTTTTTACACAACCATTTTAAGTTGGTATAAAAATAAATTAATCCTTTATTGTTAAAATATTGTATAATAGAGATCAAAGGTAGTCCCTAAAGAGTGGTTTAAAATCCAAATTTTCTCAATTAATAGAATAATGGTGATGAGAGCGGGATAATATAATTTTTTTGAGAAAAATAATAAAAATAATTAGGAAACAAATTTGACATATTCTAGTGATGAAATATGTGATTGATTTAGGGGTTAGATCATCAAATGTTATGCTATCCTGGAATTAAATGGTTTAACCATTCAACTAAAATTTCATGAATCAGAGAATTCAAAATAGTTTTATATTCCATGAAGGGGTGTTAATTAGTGTGTGTTTTAAATTAATATTAATCCATTCTAATAAATCCTTTTTCCTATTAGTATGAAAAATATATAATGGGAGGTCCTCTAATTACCCAATCAACACCCATTCAGGTGAAAAAATACAAATAAACAAAGAAATATATAATACCTTAATTATTCATATAAAAAATATCTAGATACTTAAACATATACTCCTACCCATTCTATTTTATATTGGTAGGCTAAAGTAGAAGTAGAAAAAATTTATCACCCCAAGTAGTAAATAGTTCATGAAATATTAACTAAACACAATAACATTAAATTAAATATATAAAAACTATAAACTGAGATCAAATAATAGTACAATAATTTTATTGATAATAAAACTATAGAATAAAAAAGCCACTCCTACCTTCCACCATAATCACTAAGATATTTTAGACACTCTATGTGTGGGGTAACAACCATTAAATGATAAAGATATAGAATAAAATGTGAAAATAAAATATACTTTAAAAAAACACCCCCTCTATAATGGTTGTAATAATAAATTAAACAAAAAATAATTTAGTTACCATTGTCTAGTTCATGGGGGTAGCTTCCTCACATTCATGTGATTGGAGATGGTATGATTCTATGTGGAATAAATATTTTATTATTCTTTAAAATATCCCCCTATTTCAAAAATGTGGTTATTTATTTGATTTGTTGAATATCACTAAATATTGATAAAGGTTGAGGATGTTTCAAGTAATTTTGGATGAAAAAACATACATGGTGATAGATACGTTAGTATGTTTTACAATGATATATTTGGAATTGGAGTTACAATATTATTGAAGAAGTTTCTATTCTGGATTTTGAAAAAGTGCGAGCAAGTTTCAGGATGTCTGGAGATGGTTGAGAAAGATTGAAAGTGGATAGAGAATGATGGTCTCAATTCTATTTTTATGTTTCTAGATGTTGTATATTATTGATAATTTGAAACAAAATCATTGTAAGAATAATTTTCACTAGGAAAAAGTACATAAAAATGGTAAATTATTATATACCCTATATACGTAAGGGTAACCGACGTTGAGTAGATGGTGTTTAAGAAAATAGAGAAATACCTATGTTTGTATGGTTCAATTCACTAGTTCCATGTATATATAAAATTAAGAGTTTTGGGAAAAGGTAAATATGGTAAATATAGAAATAATTCCTTATAAACTATTCCACACCCCGAATGAATCATTTTTCTCGAGATGGGCCATTTACTCTTGGGCTATAATTTAGATAGATTCTAAGATGGGCATGATTAGTATGATATTTAATATTTAATAAATAAATATTATGTATTCCCATGGGTTTAAACATGGATGTATTTTAAATGGAACATTGGATTGAAATTTTAAATTTACAGTTGAGTATAGAATGGGGGTGTTTTACGTAGTCGATGTATAATCTCCATCTATGTATCAAAACCCTATTTTGGCCCATTAAATGGGTAATAATTTTAATTAATTAGGGTTTTAATTATATCAACCCTCCCTATATCTTCCTTAATATTCATAAATGGATAATACACTCCCCTTATCTGTTGAAATATTGGATTCAAGAGAGGTGGTTGAAAAAATACCATTTGGAGGCGTTTAGAGTTAAAAAACTGGGTGTACTAATCGTGGTTCTGGGATTAGTTTCATCCGATCATGAATATTTAGTGATCCACATTGAGGTAAGGATATTTATTTTCATTTCATTAATATTTTTGATAAAGAAGTAATTTTAGATTCTTGTTATGGGAATTATATTTCTTATTGGTATTCATTTCATTGGAATTAGATTGATTTCTAGGATTTTTGGGAGAGATCAAGTTTTTCATCATTTCTACGAATCTTGAATTCATAACTAAATGCCCTACAATATCAAGAACACATGTTTTGTAGTTGGTCTATGCATTTCGGGTTAGAGAATATATATACACGGTCTTTTTTCCACATAAACATGCCATGTAGGACCCTTGGTTGTATGAACTAGGATTTGTACATATACATGGACAGACACCCTATGTCTGGTATGTGGAATGTATAGTACACACCATGATAGGGTGCATGGAATAAATTATATTAGGGTACATGACCAGGTACTTGTGAACCTCACATTTCTTGTATTAAATAGATCTTCCTTGTACCTGGTAAGCACACACCGAGTTGGGATAAGGTTCATGCCCGAGGTGAGGAATTTTTTAAACATGACATGTGCCCCTAGTATAAATAATGTAATACACTTTTTTCTAGGTTTTTTTAATTTTCTCAATGTGAAGGTAGATTTAGATAACAAATTAGTATATTCTGTGTATATTCCCATATAGAACATGATGGTGGTGTCCTATTCACTATTAGAGGTTGTTGGAAAGGTATTTCATGGATAGTTGAATATTTTAAATCCCTTGGTGTTGAAAATTATATTTAGATGATGGATCAGAGTTGGTGTGAAGGTGGTATATTTCCTAAGGTTCATTCAGATACTGGGTGTTGGATACTCACATGTTTTCAGTGATCAACACCCTCTGAGAGTTAGTGGTAATAGTTTCCCTAGAGTATGGAGAATCCTTAATGTATATGATTGTATAGGATAGAGTATTACACAATTCAAACAATAGTAGTTTTATGGGAATTTGTGGTGTGAGTCTCAAATAAGTTCCCTTTTCCTCACGTGAACACTAGATTTAGTATTGGTTTATGTGGTTCAAATATAGAGAATATGAAGTTGGTATTTCAATCCATAGTCATGATGACCTACATGGTTAGCCATTTTAAGATGAAAGATGTATTATACAACATGTTTTTTCATATAGAGTTATTATTGGGGGGATGGAGTAGTGGTTAAAGATAAATCTTGGTCACTCGTTCAACCAGACTATCAGTTATGATGTCCATGTGGCATTGGTAAATGGAAACTAAGAGTTGTATATTACATTCCATAGGATTATTTTCTAAGACTATGTGAGGATCATTCATTTATATTTATAAAGTTGGTACCCTTATATGTGTGTGGTGTGGGTCCTCTATGTTAGGATATGTATTCTCGTAACTCCTTATTTATAAGTTTATGATCTTCTCTCCATGATGGTAGTGGATCTCTTCATGGATGGTCTGAACCCTTGTGTGTGGTGTAGGATCCCTGACATGGAATCTATTTGGAATGGTTTCATTAGTTTTTTTGATATATATGGATTAGTTTCTCGGTTAAGTACCCCCTCAGCTAATTTTTGTGTTCCAGTGAAGTGTGGGTCCCTTCTGATGGTTGTGAATTTCATGACTTAGTGATGGAGATGGTTGATATTCAGTGATGATTCATGAACTTAAAGGCTTTTGGATAATAGGGTGTTCAAATTGTATCATTCCTTATTGTTCTCCCTAGATAAGATCTAGTTTAGCTAGTGGTTTCTATTTTGATAGTTGACCCTTTATCCCTTTGAGTGCATCTAGGATGCTAGTAATCTATCTTATCTTCTAGTTGGGTGCGAAGGTGTGATTTCCTTTTGGTTTTAGAAGTGTATAATTTCTAAAATGTTTAGGTTATTGAATTATCACCATTTGAATTGTTTTATAGCACTCGACACCGATGTACATGAGCCTTGGTGAGATTATAGTTACATAGGGACTCATTTAGGGAATTATGACATGACTATAGTTTTGGATATATTCTATATGAGTTGGGTAGGTAGTTTTATTAAATAAAATATACTTTATATTGGGATATAACATTATTTTCATAGGATACTACTATAAAATTAAGGAAATTTTTCATGTAGTGATGTGGTCCCCATTCACAAACTGATATAGTTTAGTCATCTATGTGTGACTGATTGGGGAGGTATCTTCCCTAAAATTTTAAAACCATGGTCAAGGGAACCTCATTATGAGGAATGAGTGGGGTATTGGTAGTCATCACTCGAAGTCTCATTTGGGATTGTATCACAATATTATTGAGTATAAGAGCGGATGTTTCTCCCCTTGGTGTTCTCCTTTCCATCATTGAGTTGGGTAGTTATGTGGTTTAACCTTTCTTATGAGTTTACTTATAGCCTTGTTTTCCTCTTTTTTTCAGGGAATCCTATTGGTTTTTTTATACTCACCACTCTATGCGATTCGTGTTGACACTTGTTGTGTCTTTGCAGATGACATATAGTTTTATGGATATTCAAACATGGATATATGTATCCATGGAGTATTTGAGGTACATATTTGGTGTGCATGGAAGGGTTTATTATAGGAAACAATGGGGATAATTGTCAGATGGCATGGTGAACCCCCTTCAGCGATATGTTTCCAGTTTGTATCCGAAGTTGTTAGGCCTAGTTTTTTACCTCATATTTCTCTACCGTTTTCATTATTTGAATTGAGTTGATTAGTTCATGTATTCATGTATATTTTTCCATTTCTTATAGTTATATATTTCATTCATGGTTTTGTATTTAATTTTTTGGTTGTGGTGTATATTGTTTGTAGGATTTTTAGGATATGGACTACTATATATGTTTTATTACTTCTTGGTGATAGTCACCAACCCATACCTTATTGTAGGTGGGATTAGGGTGTCATATTCCGCTTATATCCTCCTAGGCTGGGTTTTGGTTGGCCAGTTCATGTTATAGTGGTAACAAGGTAGGTTAGTCTTAGAGATGTGTCTTGGAGATAGGTTTCCCCTGAGCAATTATTTGGGACATGTAGGGTGAAAATAACTAAATGCACTTTGGTTTAGTCATGAAACCAGGGAACCTAGTTTGTTTGTGGTTGATTAATTCCAACATAAAAACTATGATAATATGGGTGACTAGTGTTCTTAGAATTTTGTTTATAGGGTACAATTGTGTAGGTCCATTCATCATATAGCGGTCAATGCATTTTTTCCCAAAATGACATCCAACTTTTTGAGATAATGTCATACAATGAGGAGGCTAGTTTACCTCATGAAAATTAATTTTATTAGGGTGTGAAATATACCTTTTTATAGAATAAGAGAGAAAAATGAATAATCAAATAATTGTGAGATACCTAATGAAATATGACTATAATGTGATGTTTAAAACTACCCATGTATTAGGTCCGTATTTCACCCATTTAGGGCATGGATCTTCTATCTACATAGTTGGTATTTCACCCATATAAGAGATTATATGGGATAGGGATCCTCCATTGGGGTTAGTGTACCCTCTTTTCTTGTGATCTATCTGATGTGTCATGTTTCCCTGTATGAAAATTTGGTGTTCGGTACCCCCCATGGATATAGAGGAAAGGTATACATACCATTCATGGGGTAGGGGTCCTTGATTTGAGCATGGGGTTTTCATCCCCTCGATTCGATGAAGTTTGGGTCACCCATACTGTACTAGGGTTAGAAATACTTTGATGGGAAAGGTGAGGGTCATTTATTTTTATAGGTTTGTGCTTATAATGACAAAAATTGGTTCTTCTAAATATCCCCTTTTGGGTTGGTCAGAGTTTCTCCTTGGGAGGGGTAGGTTCCGCCTTAGCTGACATACATTCCATTTGGACATGGGGTTAGTATTCCCTTGATCTCGATGAGGTGTGGGGCCTATACTACAGAGGAGTTATTTTCTCCCATAGATAAGGAATGGGACACCCATCTATGGAGGCGGTCCTCCATATTTAAAGGTTGAAATGTAGTGCAATATAGGGTATGGATATTCTACCCTAATAGAGAAAAAATCCTCCCCCACGATTTAGGGCATAAGATCCACCACAGGTGAGGTTGGTATCCCCTTGACAAGTTTATAGACACTCAACACGGTGTGGTTCATCCTCCATAGAACAATGGTCAATGGGATTTTAGATTGATATAGTTCTTAGTTGTGGTATCATGTTCAAAAGTGGTCTAGTATAATCTTTGGTTTAAGTTGGTGCAGCATTTTGGAATATTTTTTATAGAGAACGATGGGTATGAAAATTTAGATGATGGGGTTGGGAACCCTAGTTAGATTGGTGTTTTACCCGTTTTCATGTGGGGAATCACTTATACCAAGTGAATATCTCATTTATGTATGAATATGAAAGGTGATAATTACAATGATTGTCGTCCCTTAGTGTGAGCTACAGATGGATGACAGGGTGTGACCATTATGTTCAATATGTGATATGTGACCTATTTATTAGATTCATATGTTCTTTTTTTACCTAGGCATTTTATCCAATCAATGTTTCATTACTGTTTAGAGTTTAAGAGATCCCCTTATAACTATTGGGCTAGTGTAGTGTGAATGGAGGTACCAATTAGAGGTAATAATGTTTTCTTATTTCTATTAATGGTGAGATAATATATTTGAACTGAGTTCCCTATAGATTATTCCATAGAAGGGTGAGACCTAGTGCAATTTTTATGTTGATGGGAAGTCACCCTTAAAAAAATTTTAGATGACAGTTAGATGTTTTGAGGTGTTTTTCAATTAATTGGATGGGTTATAGTCCTCTTTATCAGGAGTGAGACCCAGCTGGTGAGTAGAACTAACCCTAAGAGGCTATAAAAAAAATCCATTTTGGCTTTTAAATCTTAGTTATATAATGATTTTTGGGGAATTTGAGGATTTTAAGTAGAGCTTGAAGTATGGTAAATTTTTACATTTATTATAGAATAAATCTATGTTTGTCGTACCATGTGACACACTTATCATCAATCCTTTCTATTCTCTTAGATTGATGCATGTTGAGCCACATGTGTTCAGTAGTTGTGGGAACCTAATTGGCAAGTAGTCATTTATGTTGATTGTTTCCCCCATTATAGGTGAGTTGAAAATTTTAGTGGATATTACCTATGGCCTATTTTGTATATGATTATTTCAGAATGATCTAATGAATTGATTATTAGTGTTTTAAATCAATAAGATGCATCTTTTGGGTTTTGGAGGGGATTAAATAGTTAATCTATAGTGGACTAGGATTTAGACAAGCTTAGTGGTGCAGATGTGGCATCCATAAAATATTTTTTGAAAAAATATGGGAAGGTATATCTTACACTAGTTCTTTTAACCAGTCAATGTTGATATTACCCTCAAGATATTTCGTGGATCTATTATTGAAATTCAGAGAGTGGATATTGATTCTATTCTATTATCTATTAAGGATAGTCATGGGGTTTACACCATTTGAAGGTGGGAAGTATAATAACGATCTGAAATTACATGGTAAATGAACCGTATCTGATAAATAACTATAGTTTATGAAATCACTTCATTTTTTTTGGTTTGAGGTCCCACTGTGGGAGGAAAAGGATGTGCATGGATATCCTTAATGGGTCTAGATAAAGGTGTATTGTTTTTAGGTTTGAAGTAACCACTATAATGGGTTGAGGGTATATACTGATGTGGTGGAAATCTAATCACAAATTTAGTATTCCTTACTTGAGAACTGGGAGGGGGAATCACATTCGAGTGAGGTGTGTTAAAAATTTATGCATGTTATAGAAATCATGAAGATAGTGGAGTTCGTGTAGTCATGTTCCATATTTCCACATGACTATGTATTTAAGGATTCTTAAGGATCCACTATAGTTATTTTTTTAGTATGAAAAACATTGAAGGTGGGGAGAATGTAGTGATATCAGTTTTCCCATGAGGAATCCATAGTTCATTTTGAATTTTAGAAACCCCAATACCTTATAATGGTTAGAATAGTGATTTTACATTATATATTGAAATATATTTTTTTAGATGCATCGTTGTTCTCCGGATGGAATATTTACCCTTGGTATAGAATTTGGTGAGATTATGAGACATGCGTGTTTATAGAGTATTCAATATTTAATAAATAAATATTATTTATTCCCCAGGTTTTAATATTGATATTTCGTAAAAGGAACTTGAGATATAAATTTTGGTATTTTGATTATGTTAGGGGGTTACCAAGATAATGTATAATCTTTATACGAGTATCATGCCCCTAGTTAGGCCCATTAAATGTGTTTCCATTTTAGTTAATTATGGTTTTAATTACTCCAAAACTCCATCTATTTTCCTTAAAAATAAATAAGAGATAAACCTATCCCTTGATAGAAAATGTGTTCAAACTGAGAGAGGTGGTCATGTTTAGATGTGTTTATAAATTATTATCAAGGAAAAATGATATTGGATCAGAGATCATAGGTGTGCGGTCATGAATCATTAGAAATACCCCATGTGGTAGAGCTTATTATTTTCAATTTTACCTAATTTTATCATAATTCAATTTATTATTGTTGTTTTGGGAATTATATTTCCTTATATTTTTCTTTTTATTAGAGTTATATCGATTTATTTGTTTTTTTGTGAGATTGGGTTTTTCACTGGTGTTATGTATATGAAATTCCTAGTTACATGACATGTAGTCTCGATAAAACATGGCATGTAGTTGGTCTTGGTATTTTAGGTTATAGTTAATGTCCACACGATGTGTCTTACACATGTAAGCACCATGTATTACCCTTTATTACACAACATAGGGTTTGTCCATGTACATGGACGAACACCTTATGTGGGGTACATGGAATCTATAGTACATTCTTTATTGGGTTACATGCCATTAATTGGAATAGGGTGCATGATTAGGCACAAAATCACCTCACACAACTTTTATTAAAGTGTCATTACATGTTATTGGGAAGTACATTCCAAGTCAAACTGGCGTACATACCCATGGTGAGGCTTTGGGCGAACACACTATGTACTTCTAATAGACATAGTGATCTTCCATTTTAGCTCAGTTTTGTACATTTTCTTACCATGGATCTAGATTTTGATAAATAGGGAGTCCGTTATGAGTATCATTCTATGCAGAATATTATGGTGGGTGTTATATTTTTTAAAGGATTTTAGAGAGTTTTTTGGGTGGTTTGATGATTTTTAACCCGTTATTGATGATGATAATATTTAGATGATAGAGTGGAGCTATTGATAGGGTGGTAAACATCCCTAGGAGCATTCAGATTCCGAGCATGAGACTATTCCATGTTTTTAGTTATCATAAACCTTCTAGAGTTATTGGTGGTTATGTATTCCTTGAATTATGTAGAGTTATAAATGCTGGTGTTCCACTAGGAATGAGAACCACCCTCTTCTTATTAGTTTAGTTTAATGGGACCTTGACGTTTGAGACTCATAGGGGTTCTTCTTTCATCTTATGAAACCCCAAAGTTAGTATTGGATCATATGGAATGTATTTAAGGGAAAATGATTTGGGAATTTTCTCCCTAGTATTAATATCCTCTCTGGACAATCATTGTTTATATAGAATACATATTCTCTCTCTCCTGCATTTCATATCGAGTTATGATTGGGGGAGTTGGACAAGTGGTTATAGAGAATTACTTATGGTTTATTAAGTTATACTATTAGTTCTGATTTTCATGTTTTATTTTGAATACAAAAACTTTTATTTGGATATTCTTTTCCATATTCTTGTGTACTAGGACGGGGTGTGGTTTAATCCCTTACATTATTGGAGTCAACACTCTCTCTAAGATATGGGGTATAAGTCCTCTATAAAAGGATATAGATTATTAGATATCCCCATTTAAAGGTATGCCATATTATCTTATAGATGGCTATGATTCTCTTCATGGATGATGTCAGCCCTTGGGCATGGTATGGGATCCCTGATGCTATTATGGTTTGGTATGGTTTTGGTATTCATTGTTTGTTAGAGACATATTTGTGTTTGAGGTCAGTATACCCTCAATTGGTTTCCCTGATCTGGAAAGGCATATGACCCCCATACCAGTTTTGGATTGAATAGCATGGTGATGATGATAGTTGATCTATATGGATGGTTTATGAGCTCATTTTCTTTTGAATTATAGAGTTTATAGTACTTTATCACTTAGTGTGGTCCCTATAGAAGAGTTTTTTTGGCATGGGTTTCTCTTCTGATTGGTGAATCGCTCTCCCTTTGAATGCTTCTGAGATTATGTGCTTCTATATAAACTGATATTTGGGTGAGGATTTGTTATTTCCCAATGGTTTTTAATTTCATGGATCTTCCCAAAGGTTTGGTGTGTGTATTTCCCCCCTTTCAAATATCTCGAGGGAACAGATCACTAAGGCTAAGAGCTTTGGTAAGCTTGTGGTGACTTGGGGTCCCATTCAGGGAATGATGATCTAATGGTAGTTTTAGCTATATTCCCAATTAATCAGGAAGGTAGATCTAGTGAATCGAGTATAGGTCATATTGGTGGTGTACCTTTATTATACTTGGATCATACCAAATACCTTGGGTGCACTGGCATGTGGTGATGTGGTCCTTGTTCATTGATCAATGAAGTTCATTAATTTAAATGTGGCATAGTGGGTATTTTTTTCCACTGAGTTTTAAGACCTTTATCATGGTAACCTAATTCTTGGGTATAATGGTGTATTAGGAGTCATCCTAGGAATACCCCTAAGTTATTCTATGTAAAACATTATAAGTGGTATAGTGGAAGTTTCTCCCTTATCTTTCCTAGTTTCCCTCATTGAGTTAGGTGTCAGTGTGGTTTGGGTTAGATTTAGAGTTGACTTGCAGCCCTATCACCCTTTTATTTTCAAGTAATTCTACCGTGTAATTTTATACTAACCCTTCCATGGGATTTCTGTCCCCACATGTTGTATCTATAAAGATAATGTATAATTTGGAGACATTTGGATATAGATATGTTGAACCATAGAGTATTTGAGACGGAACATTAGTGATATTATCAGGGTTCTTTATAGGTGATGCTTGAGATGGTGGTCAAATGACATGGTGACCCCCTTAGGACATATTTGGTTAGTTTGTATCCCGGGGTTTTGGGCCTTGTGTTTCCCCCCTTTTTTCCCTATCCTTTTCATTTTACATATTTTTTTGATTAGAATAACTATGCATGTTTATTTTTACATTGCATCTAGTTATGTATATCCTGTATAGTAGTTTTTTAGTGGTGTATCTTTTTTATAGAATTTTTAGGATATAGACTCCCATATATGTCTTATGACTTCTTAGTGATAGTCACTAACCCCAAAACTATTGGTGTATTGATTGGGGTGGTACACTCAGCTTGTCACCACTTAGGAGGGATTCTTGTTGGCCGACTAATGTTATGAAATTTAAGAATTTAAGTGGTTCTATGTATTTGAGGATTCCCATACTGTATATGGAAGACACCCCCAAACTAGTTTTAAGATAAAAAATCTTTACCTTTTTATTCCCTAATACAATTAATCATGTTCTGATTACAAGAAATAATCCCTAGTATTGAAGTCATAATGGATTAATTAAGCATATGATTATTAGTATTGAGCTATTTGTGTAACAAAAATAATTTTCATGTGGTGACCCTTCACATTATTATAGGATATATATTTATATTAAAGAAAATTCTAAAGAAATATACAACCATTCCATGATGAATGTTTCCATAATTTTATTGTTTTAACTTGGATAATTCAAACATACATGACGATTTTAGAAAACAAAAGGAGGTTTGGTTGTTTTTGGGAAAACCATTAACTTCTTAATTGAATTTCAATTATAGAGATCTTCTTGAGGATAATCCAATGGATGGATTTGAAGAATAAACATTTTGGAAGATGAAAGTAATTAATTATTTGGATTTTAATTTCAAATATAAAGATATAAAGGAGTGATTTCTATATAGATAAAATAATATAGAAAACATAGAATATGAGATAATTGAAAAAATGGAACTATGAATTTAATGAAAGGATATTAAGGAAGAGTACACCATGGGAATTATTGAATATATTAATTTAAAAAGATACTATTTCTTCTGATTGATGATATATAGATGATCAAATTTGTATAATATCATGTATATATCTTGATTGATTGAGTAAAGAAGGAAGAATGAAATTCAAGATAATTCAAATGTTGGACTTAGTAATTTTGAATAATTTTTTATTTTCTACCAAGTGAAGTAAATTAAAAAATAACAGATTCAACTATTTTTAAAAAGTTTTTTATATATATCTTGTAGTGAAATTTAAGAAGAACTTGTAATACACCATAGAATATATTTGAATATGAGAAATCATGGTATATCAGTTCTTTATACGCAAATGGACATGACATTCTTGTCAATAAACTGAGAAGAGACCCTTGAATCTATAAAATGAAAAACACTTCCAAAAATTTGTGAAAATTGGAGAATGAAAGGGAATGGAAGTATGAATTTCAATGTCACTTTCTTGAATATTATAAGGGATGTATTCCTTAGAATGGTGTTACCAAGACCTAAATACATATATTGAACAAGACTAAGAGTTATAGTTGATTTTTATTCCCCATATTAACGATGAGTGTATTCTACTTGGATGTATCAATGTGTGGGAGAACCTGGTAAAATTTTGTGTGTATTTCATGATTTACTTTTTGTACATGTGAATCCGAAATTCTCTGGTCCATTTAATAAGATTAAATGTGGAATTCTGTTCATTCTAACAAGGTAACAAGATCTAGAATAATTTTTAAGAATATAATTTTTTTGAATTGGGAAACTCCATTATTTTCCACTCATAATGTGTCTCAGGTTACAGAAAGTGTTATTAGAGCCAATTGGATCTATTATAATTTCAACTGAACATATTCATCTTATGAAGAGTTGAATATTATACATGATTTAGATTCAATAGTAGAAATTATTTAATTTATTGTAAATAATTTTTTTAATTATAAAAATGAGTTCATATCATTTTGGAAAGTATAAGTGTCAAGAATTTCCTCAAAGATACCATGGATATAAAGGTGAAAGAGAAGATATCTCACTAAAATAATTCTAAGGATATGTGGATGAAGTTGGAGTGTTGTATGGTAAGAAATTAAAATTGAAATAAAAGAACCATATTGCTTCCAATAGTGTAGAATATTAATAATTTGAATATTTAAGTATCAATTCTATTGAATAAGAATGTCAATTGTTTAGAAGAAAAAATGATTAAGAAGATGGAACTTAAGAAATTAATCACTCCCATCGAGGTGAACCCGATTGATTTATTGTGTATATTTGAATCTAAATCTATAATAGATATTTCTTATAAATTTGAATATTTAGATTTTATATCAATTGAATATTTGGCGAATGATTTTATAAAAGAAAAACCACATTGTTTGGTAAATCTGGAGACTAACAGTGAAACAAATAAGAGAAGGTTCAAACCTTGAGGGGTAAAATAAAATACATTAAGGTAAAATTTAAAAAAATGTCTAAAAAATAGATTTTTAGGAATCAAATTTTTTTTGAAGGAGGAATATATGAATTAAAAGGATGAAATTGCAATTTTTATAAGAAAATAAATGAAAAAGTGATAAACTTGAGGAATTTATTCATGAGTTTACATTAAGTATAGAGAAATAGAAAATTTATAAAGAATCCATGAATACACTAAGGGAGTAGTGTAAAGATCATGTGAATATTATACATAATGAAATAAAGTATCACTGTTAGAATTTATAAGGTTTAATAAAGGAAAAAGATTTGAAGATTAAGAATATGGAGTGATAGATCCATACTATTAAGAATAATTAAAACTCTAAATATTCATAGATGGAGACTTCAGTTGATGGTAATAAGAATAAATATATTGATTCAGTAATGAATATTAATATGAATGAAGTATTTTAAAAAAACAATCAAAGGATAGTGTTAGAGATGTTGAATTGTTTTCACATCATTGGACACATAATGGATGTGTATATAAAGGAAATGAAGATGTTAATTCAAAGGATACCTATTGAAACATCTCATCCATGGAATATTATTTAAAGGAATATATAATTCATTGGGGTATTTTATATATTTTCCATCCTTGGTCATATGGAAATATAACAAAGGAACATAAGTAATAGAGGTGTTAAAATGAGATTAACCACTCCTATTATAATAAAGAGACATGAATTGATGAATGATAAATATGTTCCATTAAAAGAATATTCATGGTGTAGGATTATTATAAAGTGGGAAGAGAACAGATAATTCCTCAAGTATCATTTATGGATTATTCACAGCTTCTATCACAAAGTGAAAAAAAGTTATGTAGTTTTTTTTAAAAGGATTGGTCACACTATGGATGTTTATATAATGATCATGAAGAAAAACATTCAAATAAGAATTCATAAGTTAGAATAATATGTCTCACTAGAGAAACAATTGATGAATTTGAAAGATAGTAATGACAGAAAAAATAGAGATTTTTTCATGCACCAAAGATTGTTTACTCACATCATCCTTCTTGGTAAGAGAAGAAGAAAGCACGAAGAGCAAAGAAGAAAGAATAGGTTTATCTAATTTTTATAAAATAGGACGTGAAAGGAGGACTGTCAAACCTCAATATTTCATTTCTTATTATTTCAATTATTTATTGTTTTATCTCAATTTCCAAATTTATTTATTTCTTAATGTTTCTTATATTATTTGATGTCTTGCAATTTGGGGTAGTCGGTAGCTCACACTGTGGATATAATGACCCAATCCATAATGTCACTTTATTTCATAATTCTTCTTCATATATTTTAAACACATACAATCCAAGGATCTTTAGGCCTTGTGTATTTTTTAGATTAGACATACAAATACATCATATTGCACATAAAAATCATCAATATTTAAAACTCGACCTATTTTTCATAAATCCCATAGATAATATAAAACATCATATTACAGCCTAAGGAAGATACATAAAAATAATGGAAAGATATAAATCTTATTAAGGTAATAAACATGTTAATGAAATATAACATCAGAGTCAAAAGACATAACATGATATCCTAAAGAGAATAAACATATTCTTGAAAACATGGAATAAGGGAATGAAATCATAAGATCATGTAATCATGGAATATGTGGAAATAAAATAATACATGAAATCATAAACACAAGTCAAGGGTCACTCCAAAGATCATCATAATAAGTGGGCTATATCCCATGGTAGATTGGGTTCACTCACTATTCCTAAAAAATAATGGACAATGTCCCATAGTAGATTACGTTCAATCCCTAATCCCATTCAAAACATCTAATGAGATACAAAGCATTACCTAATGAATTGGATGTATATATAATTATAAAAACACCCATTACATAATTAAAATCATACAAAATCATTCTACATTAAGAAAATAAAACATATATAAATCGTATGCTTGATCAAGAACATGAAAATAAAGTGGGTTTTATAATTCTGGTTTAAGGTAAAACTAAAGGATAAATAATAATAATTCCAAATGAATTAAATAATTTTTATCATTAAAATTTAAAAATGGAACATAGTTCTTGAAAATGGAGTTACAATGTATAAAAATCCTAAGAAATATCTTGAGAAGAATAAAAACATTATCCCCTACGGTGCTGCTTTATGAAATAAGTAAAGGATATTTTTAAATAAGGAAATAGAATATTATTTTTCATAAAACTAAAATTTAACCAATATGGTTATCCATGAAATAATTATGGTTTTTAGAATCTATCTGTGTTATAAAAAAATTTTATGGTGGTGATTCTTGACATTAAGCAATAAATAGGAATGTTCCTATAAATTAGGTTTACTTAAAAGTGTGAATTTGAAAGGAAACTAAAAACATGAAGATCCCATGAAATTAAAATGAAATTTGACTAGGTTTATATATAAGGGAAAGAGATAAAAAAACAATAATAAGTTAATTAGAATAATATTGTGTAAAATAGGTAAAAATAAATAGAACGTGTAACAATCAAGTTATGAGGGTAGTACAAAAGACCAATTATAGATTAAGAAACATTCTAATAAAAACACCTTAGAAGAGAGAGATAAATATTGAATCTAATGTTAAAATACCATGAATAATGGTAATTTGTTACATTACATATCCCATTAGAAGTATACATGACATTTACAATAAATTATGTGTATAAAAGAAAATGTGACTCAAAAATGGAAATTTTGAGATGAAACCCTTACCCGGTGTTTTCAAGTGATCTAAACTTGAACCCAACTTCCTAAATAATTAAATTAAGTCATTATAATATATAACGAATAATATTAATAATATATATTTAATTTTATATAGAAATTTTATTATCTTTTGTTATTTATTTTTAATTTAGTTTTCTCTTACATCGGTTACTCGAGGTTATTCATTTAATTTCTTCGTAACCATTTAGATTTTTCGACCTTGGTGAAAGGTGTTATAAAATAAAATTTAGATCTATATAATTTTTTAGGTTTACATACTTTATTATTTAATTAGTTCAATAAATATATAGTTTCAAAGTATATCCTTGAATAGATCTGAATTAAGAAAGGTTCATTGACATGTGTATTTAAGGTGTTTAATGTTTCTATGAATGTTTATTGTTTATTACACATATAGAACACCACGTATTATTCTTATAGATTATTAATTTTTTGAAAATTATCATATTTTTTAATTTAATAACATTTTAAACTTAACATTTAAGGCGGTGATGGGAAATTGAACACATCGTTCATGGAGGCGGTAGTCCGCTCACACACAAGACGATGTTTTCCTTTGACTTAATGATTTTAGAGGAAGGTATAAAATCGACATTTCATTACTATGACAACAGTTAATAATATTAATCATTCTAGTGTTATCATACAATCATAGATATATGTGACATGAGTTATTTAGAAGAAAAAAATAACATAGAAATGTTAGGTTGAGAGTATTACCACTCCATTGAAATCTCTCCCTCAAGTAACTCCTTTAGATTCTTTAGCTTGGTATTTTGGTGAGACCAAGGTTTACAGTGAATGGGAATGGTGTAGATTAGATACTAGTGTAGAGTTATGGTTGATAAAATTCATTGGAAATGGTATAGAAATGGGTAGGATGTGGTTTACATTTATAATTGAAGAAAAAAACACTTTTGTAAATACTTATTATTTCACAATTATATCACGAAATTATTCAAGGAAAAAGGCTCCAAAAATAGAAAAAATGGTTTTTTGAAGGATATAAGGCCTATAATATCTTAAAAATATAATATAAGTTTCCCTTGTTTTGACCTATATTACTATGTTAGACAACTTTTATGATAATTTACCCTTGCAACAGAAAGTACACTTTTATGTTTGGAAACTAATTCTAATGGAAAAAATTAAAAATTAAATAATTTATTAATTTGAACAAGAAGAATTAAAATATGTGAATAATTTTATAAATATAAAATTTTAATGAGTTACATAAATTTATTTTAGTATTAGCACATATAACGCATAAAACCTTGTTTTTAGAAAAAAGTTTATTTTAGGCATACGATTTATGTTCATGATAAAATTTTCAATTTTTGTGATTATATTGACATTAAATTTTTTTTATTATTAAAATTATATTTATTTAACATTAAAATATTTTGAAAAACTAATTCTACCATGTAAAAATTTTATTAAAGGATGTAAGTGAAAAATATTTTTTTGTTAGAACATTATATAAAATTTTCAAGATGTTAAAGGTGGGATTTATATATCAACATATTAATTTAAAATGATTAATTTAAATATATAAAAAACAATTTTTTAGTAAGATTTTTTTTCAACAAATTTCAAGGAATTATTGTATAATAATGATATAAAGTTATAGTATTACTAAAATCATTTTTTTCAATATCCAACCAAAAATCATTTGATTTAAAAAAATCCAAAAAATTAATCCTATTATCATTTTAAAATGATGAATTGAAAAATATAATTAATTTCATTATATTAAACTCATAAAATTGATAAAAATTAATTTTATAATACTAAATGTATAATGTATTAATTGTTTTTTGAAAAATATACCTTATATTCTAAAATGTAAAATGTGGGTATTTAAATAAAAACTAAAATTTATAAAATTATAAAGTCAGTTATAAAATATATAAATAGTATTATAAAACGGTTTTATGAATTTAATATTTAATACTTATACACTAATAAATCCATAATGGTATTGTTATTTATAAAAAAAATATTTTTCACTATTCAACTAAAAATCAATCCTTTTCAGAAATAACCAAAAAATTAATCTTAAAAAAATATTGAAATTGTAAATCCAAATGTGAAGTTTATTTTTTATATTTAAATTTTTATAATTCTTTATTTTAACTTTTATTTAGAATTTTAAAATAAAATGATAATTTTATTTTCTAGGATAATATCTTTTGGAGATACCTACTGTTCTTATTCTTAATTTATATTAAACACCATTAAAGAAACAATTAATCAATAAATATTGAATTATATATATATATAATAATTTAACAAAAATTTATTTTCATTTATTTAATAAAAAGTACATCGAATAAAAAGATATATTCATAAAAAAATAACGAATTAAGTAAATTTATATAAAATAGACTATATATAGACATTAAAATATTTCATAATTTAGTTACTCTTATTAATACCTATTAATTCAATTAATTTGTTTTAAAAGATGATACATATCACAATTTTTTACTTCATCATTACCTGTGGAGAATGCTATCAAAAATATTTGACTTAATTAGAGGAAAACATATATGAAAATTGGGAGTTGTTATATTCTTCCACCTTAAATAAATTTCATCCTTAAATTATAAAAATGATATGATGGGTGAAATTTTTATAGGGAGATCCTAATTAACATGAACTATTAGTTGATCCTGGCTCAATTTAGGATATAAAGTGTAATTTCCCTATATGAAATTTTATATGATCCTTTTGTAAAAAAAGATAGTCCATTCCAAGTAGAATTATAATAAGTTAAGAAGAGAAAAACCTATAAGGTGTAAATTTATTCAAACTTTGATATAGTTAAATATACCATGGATATAATAATCATACCACTAATTTTTTTATTTATATATTAATAAATAATAGGTCAATTCTTATTTGACATAATACATCGACAAATATAGAGTGAAAAATAACTATCTACCTCAAAATCAGTCATTGTATAAGGTTTTTCATATTCTCATGATCTAAGAGGTTGTTGGTGTCAGTTTTCTACTTTAACTATATTGGTACATTGGGTTTATAGTGACCAAGTTTCTCATATCTAAACCAATGAATTGTTAATAGATCCTTAGGAAGAAAATTATCTACCTTAATTATATCCTTCTTTTCCCTTGAAAACTTGTTTCACAATGCCCCCCTTTACCAAAAGTAAAGCATCTTCTAGTTCTCTTATGTAAATTCTCATGGTGAATCTTCCCACATTATTTACATGTAAGTTGTTGAATATTATTTTCCTCATCATCTTCATCACCAGAGTTTCCATGAGACTCTATCCTTCTTATATATAGTGGGTTAAATATTTCAACTATGCTCACATTGTTAATATTTGGTTTGAAATAATCACTAGATTTAGTAATCTAACTCCCATTATAATGTGGTTATCACTGATGGAATCATCGTATTGTTCCTTGCACCTTTGGTTAACTCGGCTTTACTTGGTTCCATCCATCACTAAAACAAAAAATGGGGTTCAATTGAGTGATGAAAAAATATCATTATAATATAAGTATCATATATTTACACAGGGAAATTAAACCCTAATATTTCTCACTTTATAATACCATCATGTTAGACTATAAATCTTTTAGTTCATGTTATATAACTAATTTTTTAACATATATCATTTAATGTTCAACCTATATCATTCTAAAATGAAATTATATCATTCTTGGTTCAATATATATCATTATTAATTCACTTAGGTTACCTTAATTTGGTTTCTATAATACTTATAAACATAATGCCTTGGATAAACTAGTAAATCATGATTTAATAGTAGTTCCTAATGAGAATATTATTAAATAATGTATATCCCCCAGGGGTGTCAAAACAGGTTTATAGTTTGGCCTCTTTTTAATACACCAGGTGATGATTGAGTTAATACACAGGATTCTATTTATGGGGTTATTACCCCCATGTACATATGTGTTAGATCCTGCATCAACTTGTAGTATCTAAACAAAGATTTATTTTACAAAAAAACAACACAACCTGAACATTATCAAAACTTTAGGATGTTATCTTGTTCTTAGGATTATACCATAGAATTAACCCTAGGGTTTTCATTCAAGTTATGTCATTCTGAACATCAAAAATATGTTCAACTTACATTGATATCCAATATGGTGATCCAAGTAGTAAAAAAACCCCATTTCATAATTTTTTTCACACATATTTCTAACACATGAAAACCAAAGATTTTTAGGTCTAGTGTCTTTAGAATATTAGACATAAAAATACATAATTATAAAAAATAGTCTTTATTTAAAACTATACATAGTTATCCTAAATACCATAGATCTTATAAAAATATACAGGATACCCTGGAAAAAACTTATAAGGAAAAGGGTGAGACAAAAATCCAAATATGGTAATGAACATGAAAATAAATCATTCCATGAGAGTTAAGATGCATAACATGATATCATAAATAGAATGAATATATCCTTGAAAACATGTAATAAGGAAATCAAAGCATATGATCATGGAATCATGGAATATGTAAAAAAACATTAGACATGACATCATGAACATAAGTCTGGGGTCACTCCAAAGTCTAATATTATATGCTGGACAAAATCTATTGGTGGATTGAGTTCACTCCCCATTCCCATAATCAAAGAGGAAAAAGTCCCATAGTTAATTTGGTTCACTCCCTAATATCATATATAACACATCATGACATATAAAGATTTAACAAATTCATTTGAGGGTTATGTAATTGTAATATATCCCATGAAATAATTATAATTTTTAATATATGTGCTATAGGAAGAAAAGAAACCATATATAAATCCCAATCCTGATCAAACCTATGAGAAGGACGTGGGTGTAATAATTATGATTTATGGCATAACCAAAGGATAAATCATAAGGATCCACAAGTAAATAAATAATTATGAACCATTCATAATTGTAAAAGGAACATATGTATTGAATATGGAGTTCCAATATAGAAAATTCATGATAAATATCAGGGGAAAAAGAATAAAAATTTACCACTTTGGTGATGCTTTATAAAATAATTAAAGTATTTTTTAAGGAATAAAAGAGATTACTGTTTTACATAATTTTATAATTTAACCAAGAATATTATTCAGAAAATAATTATGTTTTTTAGAATCTATTTATGGTTTAAAATCATTTTATGGGAGTGAATCTTGAAATGGGACAAGAAATAAGAAAGTTTCCATAAATTAGGTTTACTTAAAAGTAGGAATTTTAAAGGGATATAAAATCATGTATAACCATAGAAATGAAAAATATATTTAACTAGGTATATATTTAAAGTACATATATACAAAATAAAATAAGTTTGTGTCTAGAATATTGTGTAAAATTGAGAAAAATGAAGAGAACATGTAATGGTCATGTAATGATGGTGGTACAGAAGATCTCGTACAATTTAGTAAACATTCCTATAAAAAACCCATTTAATGGGATAAATATTGAAGTTTAAGTTAAAATACCATTAATAATAAAAATACATGACATTAATTATCCAGTTATTATTATACACACCATTTAAAATAATTTAGGATGGTAAAATAAAAAGCATCTCAAAGAAGGAAATTTTGAGAGGAAACCGTTACATTGTGTCCAAAATAACTCTTCACATTCACTTAACTTATTGAATAATTAAATAAAGTTCATTAAATATATAACCAATAATCATATTCAGATATATTCAATTTCTAAAGTCTAATTATTATTCTGATTATTTATTTATCATATATTGTTTTCTTATGTCGGTTACTCAGGTTTGTTCGATTAATTTATTCGTAACACTTTTGGTTTATTGATCATGGAAAAATATGTTATTAAATTATTTCATGATATCCATAATTATAGAGGTTTATATAATTTATTATTCCATTAGTTCATTACTTATACATTTCCAAATGTTATCCCACAATATATCCAAATTAAGAAAGGTACACTGATAAGTCGATTTAAGGTGTTTAAAGCTTATGCAACCATTTCTTATTAATTACACAGATATAAAACCTAAAATTTTTATTTAATAATATTAATTATGTGAAAAATATTATATTAGTTAATTAAATAACCATTTTGAACATACAATTTGAGGCGATGAGGAAAAAATGAACACGTTGTTCATGGTGGTGGTTGTCCACACATACATGACTGCATTTTCTTTTTCAAATTATTTTAAAGGAAGATATAAAAGGGATATTCAGTAAATAAAATATGAAATTTACAATTGTAAAAATTATTGTGATCTAATACCATCATGGATAATGGGGACTTTAGTGGTATAAATTCATAAAACAGAATAGAAAAGTTAGGTTGAGAGTATTACCTCTCCCTTATATGTTCTCCCCTAGTTAACTACTTAAGACTCCTTAGATTTATATTTTTTTGTGAACAAGGAATAAAAGGAATGGGTGGGGGGATAGGGTGTTTAAAAGAAACAATGGAATAATTTTTGTCAATCAAGTCTTTTTAATGGATGGATAAATTTTGTGGAGGCGGTCTCTATTTATAATTGATGAAAATGGAACTTTTGTAAAGTCACATAATTTATTAATTATGTCACTCCATTATTCAAGAATAAAGGATAAATAATGGAAAATAACGGTGCATGATAATGAGACAATTTCTATAGTATATATACTAACCAATATAAATATTTTCATTTCATGTTTTGTCCTTTTTTACTATGTTAAACCACTTTTACTCTAAGTTACCCTTACTGTGATAACTCCTCTTACACCCTTGAAAAAACATTCTAACAGAAAATTTAAAATTAAAATAAAATAAAAAATTTTAAATTATTATTTTAAATATCTAAATAATTTTATATAAAAAGTTTCCATGATTTATTGAAATAAATTTTAATACTATCCCACAAAAGGTGTAAAAAGTCATATTTAGAAAAGAAATATATTTGAAGAATAAGATTTACGCTTAATGTAAAAATTATCAATGTTATTTATTCTATTGACATAAAAATGTTTATTATTATTCAAATAATATTTAATTTACATTAAAATATGTTGAAAACCCAATTATTGCTTGTGAAAATTTTATTAAAAAAATAGGCGAAAAACGGTTTTTGTTAAAACATTGCCTAAATATTCTTAAATGTTTAGGGTGGATTAAGTATTTCTACATAGTATTTTAAGTTTATTAATTTAAATTTATGAAATTGTTTTTATATTAAACTTTTTTTCAAAAAATTTAATGGAATTTTTCAAAATAATTTCATAAAAGTTACAATATTTGTAAAATTGATATTCTTCACTATTAATCTAAAAATCATTTATTTTAGAAAAATAAAAATAATTAACAATATAATATTTATAACATTATTTCTTCAAAAATTGAATATATTTTATTATATTTAACTTATATAGGGGATAAAAATTAATTTCAAAATACTAAATGTATAATGTATGAAAAGTATTTTTTTGAAAAATATAATTTATATTTTAAAATTTAAAATATGGGTTTGTAAATAAAAGCCGACATTTGGAAAATTATAAACTCACTTATAAAATAAATATTTTGTCTTTGAAAAATATTTCATTAATTTAAAATTTATACTTGTTCAATAATAATTTCCTATAATTCATGTTATTTATAAAAATGATTTTTTTCACCATTCACCCAAAAATCAATCTTTTTTTTAGAAAAAACCAAGAAATTTATATTAAAATAATATTTAAATTATAAATCAATAAATGAAGCTTATTTTCCAAAATTAAATAATGATAACTTCCCCTTTAACTTTTAATTAAAATTATAAAATATAATGATAAAATATTTTTAGAAGAAAATAACTTTTAAAAATGCTTGTTGTTCTTATTATTTATTTCTATAAATCACTAATAATGATATCATTAATCAATCAATTTTATATTTTATTAAAATAATAATTTCAATTAATATAATTAGATTTATTTAATAAAAATTACAACACGTAAAAGGATAGATTCTTAAACAATATAATTAATTCACTAAATATCTATAAAATAACCAATATATATTAATATATTTGATAATAAAGTTACTCGTATTCAAAACTACTAATTCAAGGAATTGGTTTTATTGGATTAAGAATATTGTGAATTATTTTTAGTTCATTTTTGTGTATATCATATTTGACTTAATTAGAGGGAAACATATATTAAAATATTAGTTCTTTATAGTGAAAAATGGGAATCATAGTTTAATGTTTCATTATTTTTATTAATAAGGACTTTTACAATATATGTTCACACTATATAGTAGGAAGGACATGACCTGGTGTCCTAGTCCCAGGGTTTCTTGGGTTTCTATGGAGGAGGACACACCACAAATAAGGGAGTTGTGCCCTGTTGGGTGTCTAGAATAACTGAAAATGAATAAGTTACATGCATAAGAGTCACTAAATTAACTCTTACATATGGGAATCCATACATAAGGGTCCCCATAAATAAGTGTTGGATATTATATATAGTAAATATCTTGACTCCAGTAGCCTAGATCCATTGGTTACTTTATTACATTGGCATAAGATATAATGAATCATATAATGAAGAACCAAATAGTTTATTAGTCTTTGAAAAATAGATATATAGTTTAAATTAACAATAAAATTGAAAACATAAAATACAAACGTGTTTTTTTTTGAGAATTTCATATTTCCACTTAGCATACCCTCAGATATCAATCATCAAACACTTCCTGGTATCTTGGAGAAAATAAATCATAAGAAAGATGTGAGATCAGATGTCAAGTAAGGGTATGAATAAAAAATAATATATCATGAATAAATAAGCATAATAAATATGGAAAGGTATATAACCAAAACACATTCCTTTCAATAAATTACTTGATCTTAATATTTAAGGAATAAATGATGATAAAATAATTCTATATAAATAATCACATGAGATAGAAAATTAACCATGGATATTATAGCTAATATAATAATCACATGGACCATTAATAAAGAATCACATAATTATGGAATACATAAGTTTGGACATTATAACCATAACATCAAGGACTATTTTTAAGACATATTATGTAAATGGGTAAGGCCTCGACAAAAAAACCAAGCTTGTTTGTCTCATGATACCTACTAATGCATCGAGGGACTATAGAGGGCCCCGATCATCACTTATTATGTCCAACATATTCCTCACATAAAAGGGGTGAAACATAATCAATATAAAAATATGTATTTAAAAACTTTCATAAAAAATGTTAACAATTATCCAAATCAATGAACATAATCATAAACCATCAAGAGTAATATGAATTTTGTCAAACTAGTACATCCCCATTCAAATTGATCCGAAACCATCCAGAGAAATAATAAGTTTGGTATCACTACAACACAACCCCAATGGATCATTAGTATAATAAATGGATTATGTAATTGAAACATATAAATACCGTAAAAATTCCATTAAAAAATTTCATGGGGAAAATAATATTTTTTCTTTGAAAATATATTTAATAAAAAAAGTTTAGAAAATATTTTGAGAATAATTTTATTTGAAAATAACCTTTTAAAATTATACAGCATGATTTAAAAAATTTGTTGTTCATGATGGAGTAAATTATGTACATGACGTAAAAGTTAAAACAATGATTTATTTATCATTTTCAGTAAAATTAAAATGGGCCTTATTTGGAAAACAACATGAATATTCCATTCAAAAAAATTTTAAAGAGGAAAAAAATGGGTAAATATATATTTAATAAATAATTTTCAGAATTATAAAAATATTTATGAAATCCTTTTTAGAGAAAATGGTTTTGGAAGAAAAAATTATTTTCAACCAAGGAGTGAAAACAATTAAAATTTTCTCAAAAACATCATATAAATCATTTTAAGTGAAAAATAGTGGAAATATGGTATTATTACTTTAAAAAGTTCATGAATGACTAGAGTAAAATAAAAATATGTTTTTTAGATAAAAATAAAAAATAATTCCTCCAAGGGAGACTTAAATATAAAAAATCTTAAATAATGATGAGATTGTGAAATAAACCCTTACCACTTTAAAAAATTTAGAATTATAATCCCTATTAAATAAATAACTTCAAGTGAAACATTAAATAATTTAAATAGAAATAGATTCAGGATATAACATTTCAAAAGGGGTGGTGTCATGAACCAGCTCATATATCCTGGTAAACTGATAACTGAGCCAACCTTGAAATAGCTTGAATGGAGATCCCAAACCTTATAGGTTGGTGACTATCATCTGGTAGCATACAATATGAAATTGGGAATGATTTTTTTAAAAAATTGACGAAAGTGATACAATTTAGTATGTATATAAGAAAATATCTATGAGGAGTAAAATATAATAAGTCAAAGAGGTGTAAACTACCAAAAGTACCATAAAATAGGATAAAAAAACAAGTCCCAATGGACACAACTCTCTAAGAATAAGGATCAATAACTACTACCACCTCTAAGTATCACCCTATCCTTACTCGAATCTGGTAGAAGATAATATAAAAAAACATGAAGGTAAAGGTAGGGTGTGATCTAAATTCCATGTAGGGTCTCACTAAGGATTCCAAAAAAAATGATGCCATAATTAATTAACCAAATAAATATTTCAATTTTAAATAAACATGCATGGAAGTCCAAAAGTACATTTAAAATAAATCATGATTTACATATCAATTTATAGAAATAATTTAAATAAATATTTTAAGAAAACATTTTATATAAAACATTTTATATCTATTCATAAGGCATGTGTAAATAAATTTACAAGAAACAATGACATATATTTAAAAAACATAAATTGACCAACATGGTCATCTACCAAAATGCACAATAGTTCCTAGCTATGTGAGTCACTTTTAATAAAATATTCTCACAGTAATATGTGCACACACACCCCTTTGACACTGATCAAATAGGTCCCATCACCATCACATTGTGGATGTGACCTACTACATATGTGTTGTTAGTGTTTTAAATCATCAATAGAGTGTTAAACTGAATAAATCAATAACTACATATGATTTCATGTGCTCTAAGAAAATTAAATGAAGATAAATAGTTTTTAAAAAATTTTAAAATACAATCCATCCCATTCATCCATTTAAAATATTCCAATTTACTTTTATAAACCAATGCATGGGGTTTTAATCAAATAATTCCTTTTTCCAAGAAAAAACCTCTCGTTTTATATCAAAAATAATTTAAGAAAATTTTTCTCAATAAAAATTTGAAACCAATTTCATTAAATCAATTTCACAATTCAAATTCAAAAATTTAATTCTCACAATTTTCTATCAATTTCAAAAAATACACCCTAATTAAATGGAATTGGAGTGTTTTCCCAATTTTTTGATAATTCCAATCAAAATCCCCAATTCAAATGAATTATGGTTTTCATAAACCAATTGAAATTATTTTCATTAGAATCAAGAAATTGAATTTTACTCAATAAATTTATGGTTAATACAATTTTCTATCATAAATGATACCACATACCTTCAGATTACGGGATCTAGAATCACATACCCCTTGTTGGGAATCTAAAAAAAGATCATTTTCCACTAGGATACTAGAATAAAACAAAGATTCAATATCTGAAACAGTGAGTATTAGATCATCCAACCATACCGAGATATAAAAAACCCTAGGGAGGAAATATGATAGAACATAAGAAATATAATGGGAAGAGGAATCCTACTAGTAGGAGGTTGAATATCATTATGCGAGCTTTGATCAGTTTCTGGAGGGGTGAAGATGGGAAAAAACGTCTTGTGATCCTCCAAGGACGAATAAAATGCTACAAGGGGATTACTTCCCATTAGGTAACTAAAAATAGGGGTTTGGGATTTTGAAGAATAATTTTTGGGTTAAAAAATCTCGTACGCAAGGTTTCTTGGGAAGGGCTGCACAATTAGAAAAACCGTGTTTCCTAACCATGCACCCCTATTAATGGAGTTTCATAGTTTATCTTAGGTGGGTTCATGGTTTTCTTAACCATGTTCTAGCCATGAAAACCCCCACTATTTGGGATTTCATGGTTTTCATTGTGACGGGGTATAGTTTGGGAAAATAATGCGCCAACTATGCACAATGGAAAAGCTGTCAAAATTTCCAAAATTTTCACCCAAAACATCCATAATTGAAAACCAATATAAGTATTATAAAAAGAGGGGTTTATGAATACTTGGAGATAGTAATAGAATGTTACAACCTCCCCACCATAGAAACTTTCTATCATCATAAAGCTTACTGTGAAGCTTCCATGTCAAAAAGATGAGTAAATTTCTCTCATCAGTGAATCCATATCCAACATATCATGAGAATCAAAACTGTCCTTCTGTAGTACTTGAACCAAAGGAATATTCCACCCATTATGTACCTTGGTTTTAGAATTAATTACCCTAATTCAATATTCAGTGAAATATAAATCATATTTAACCTCAAGATCAATCCAGCACAAAATATGAGATGAATCAGATAAGTAATTATATAGCTAAGATACAAAGAACACGTTATGTATCAATGTCAGCTATGTTGAATGTTCTAAATGAAAATCCAACTTCCCCACCAACTTCACAACCTAAAAATTTCCCAAAAAACAAGGATCAAGTTTCCCTTTCCACCCAAGTCATTAATGACCCAACCGAGGTGAAACTTTCAATAACACATGGTCACCACCTGGAAATTCCAACGGTCTATGGCAATGATCAGCATAAGAGTTATACCAGATTTGTTCCATCAACATTCTTTGAAAAATCAACTGAATCTTTTCTTTTTTATCTTGATCCAATCTCGATCTAATAAAGTAAATTTCCCCAGTATCCTTCTAACAAAATAGATATTTAGAAGGCTGAACATACAAGGCCTCAAAAGGATACATTCTGATCATGAACTGGTAACTATTATTATTAGAAAACTCAACCAGACCTAGATGATCATCCCAAGATATTATAAAGTCTAGAAGAAAAGAACAAAGCATATCCTCAAGAATCAGTATATCTCTTTTTTTCTATCTATCCAAATACAGATGGTAGGCTATGAACAAATAGACTGGAGATCCCAGTGGCTCATGAAGGCCTCTATAAAAATGAGATATGAACCGAGGATCCCTATCAGAGACTATAGAACATGGAACTTTGTGTAACCAAATTATCTATTTCATATAGAGACCTCCAAACTACTCAACATTGGTTGTATCATGAATGTGTATAAATTGATCTGATGTATTTAGCCTATGAATCAAAACCCATATCGAATTCTTCTTTCTCTGGGCATGTAGAAACCCAACAAAAAAATCGATTGAGATATCATCCCACTTCCAATTTAGAACTAAAAGTGGTTTTATCAATCCTGAAGGTTTCTGGTTCTCATCATTGACCTGTGGGCGCATATAACAATGAGAGAAAAAAATCAACAATGAACCATCTCATACATAGACATCAAAAACTACGTCGTATGTCATAGAGTATCTTTATGGTTCCTAGGTTCACTTCCCAATAGGAGTTATAAGAATACCCCATCAAATCTTTCTATACCATTAATGGAAAAAAATTATTCTGATAGAATATTATGCCCTCGATGGATAATGACCAGTCTTGTACGGTCTCTCCACCATAATGAGAGTCTCTAATTCTACGGAACTCATCATCAATATGTTTTTCTTAAGGAATCATCTTTTGAAGAGTGGATTTCAATCGAACACTGGCTAAAGAGACCTCTATCCATGATTCTCGGACACCAATATGAAACTGTTCTAAGAGATACATCACGCTACACTCTTCCGATGAAACATTTATGGCCCATGTCATAAGTTTCCCATTGTAATCATATGTAAAGACATTCCCTATCACCAAGGTATAGGTGATGTCAATGTCAAAATATTTTAGGTTATCAAACCAACACCATTGGTGGAGATTTACATCTTTTTGTGAGTAGATATAATTCAAGATCTCATATTTATAGTACATGGTAAAACTTTCTCTGAAGATATAATTCCACAAGATCTTAAATGTGTAAATAAAAGTTTTGAGTTCAAGGTCATGGGTTTGGAAATTATTCTCGTATTTCCCAACCTAGTGAGATCTATAAATAACAACATGATCACACTATATAATAACGAAGCCTAAACTTGAACTTAATGCATTACAGGAGACCACATAGTCCTACCCAACTTTTAAAAGAGTCAAAACTGGTATATTAGTAAAAATACATTTCAAATTTATAAAATTATTCAGAAATTTATTATCCCATGAAAAATTTACTCCCTTCTATGTTAGAGAAGTCATCAGAGAAGACAACTCTAAGAAGACCTTTATGAACTGTCGATAATACCCAACTATACCCAAGAAGCTCCAAATCTCAAAAACATTTCATGGATATTCCCATGTCATAAGAACCTTCACCTTATTACGAATAACAAATATACCATGTTCTGACACCACGTGTCCCTAGAACATTTTTTCTTGAATCTAATAATAAAATTTTATACTATTGGCATAAAGTCAGTGGTTTCTCAACAATTACATAACTTCTCTCAGATGATGATCATGTTCCTCCTAATACGTAGAGTAAATGAGGATGTCATCCAAAAATACTACCATGAAAGTATCAAGGTACCCATGTAAAATCATATTCAACAAATCCATAAAAACTCTAGGAGCATAGTTTGAATGGAAAGGAAAGAAAAGGTACTCATAGTTCTCATACCTAATCCAAATGGTATTTATATGAATTTCAGATTCTTTTATTCTCAAATAATAGTAATTAGACTGAATATCAATCTTCGAGAAACACTTCAAACCTTTCAACTGGTGAAAAACAACATCAATCCTTGGAAAAGATACTTTTTCTTTACTGAATCTTGATCAAGTTTTTGGTAATTAACAAAAAAGAAAAGTTAACCATAATATTTCATATAAAAGAGAACCACCAAATCCCATGGTGACATAATCGAGCATATAAATCCTTTATCTATAAGATCATGCAATTGAGTGTTAGACTCATTAATTTAAGATAGATCCATGTGGTAAGATGTAATGGAAATTGGTTGAGTACAAGGTACTAAATCAATACAAAAAACTACCTCCATTACTGGTGGAAAAACAGAGAAGTTAGAAGGAAAAACTTCGATAATATCAACGAAAACTGCAGGGATATCACCAATAAAATATTCTCACTCCAAATCAAATGAAAACATTGATATTACTTTACCTAATTCTGAATAAGAAGGTCTATCCTTACTTGACCTCGAGTCCCATTCTCTTAGAAAGATCTAGAAAATCCCATCGAGTGTAGTAAAGGAGACCCATCAAAGATAAAAATCCATCCCAGATTTTAGAAATGATATAATCAATCCTAAATATGCTGTCAAGAGGTTTTATTTCAAGAACCATTAAATTCTAGGCAATATCAACTTCCGATACAAAGTAAACACAAGAAGTACTACAAATAACTGTCTCTCTCTTTGTTCAGAGGGGTGTAATAATATCCATTACATAAGATAACATCTCTATAGTAAGATTAAGAAGATTCCAAATATGAGTTAACATAAATGAGTGAGATGCATGAGTATGAAATAAAGTAGTCACTAACGATGAAGCTATATTAATGGTACATCTCATAGTCACTAAACCCATATCTAATTCCTACAGAGACTCTTCCACTCCATGATGAAGATTCATTCTAGATACTTATGTATGGATCCCCTTTGTATGTGAATCATCATGTTTCACTACTATGTTAACAAGTTTTGATGATCCAGGGACACTGTATGAATTATAAAAGATATGAAATAACTTCTGAAAGTGACCCGATCATCCGTAGGAGCCAAATACCTTGGGTGCCTCTATGTAAACCCTTTTAGAATACCCTAACATTCAACATTGGTAGAAAATAAAATTTAATTTAATAGGAACTATATGAGTTTTAGAGAAACATTTCTATCAATAACCACCACGAGAATCATCACACTTCCACTTTCCTTTAATGGAACTTTAATTTCCACATGGGAATAAAGAAACTCCTGACAACCCTGACTTGATAGCCATGTCCATTTTGAGCATTAATACTCTATCTAGACTTTCATCATTACAGGGAAGCTTCAGTAAGAGAAAAAGAAAAAAAATATCATATCTAAGTCCCATCATGAACCATTGAGTCTGTATATTTTTATTTGATACAATGTTAGGTGCAAACTACACAAGACCTACAAAATGGGTTTCATACTCGATTATAGTCTTTTCAACCTTCTCAAGTTTAAAAAAATCAATCACCTTAGACAACTCCATCAAATATAGATAGAACTTGTTAGTGAAATGAGCCTTGAACTCCTTCCACTACATGTCCTTGTGCTTATTTGCCAACACCATAGTGTCCCACTATCTTCTTCTTAGTCCTTCCAACATAAAGGTATTATACTTCACTTTTATTTCATTAGGTTTTTCTAAGAACTCAAACAAATGATCCCTACTGATCAACCATTCCGTATCCTCTTGAGGTTAATTGGAGTATTTGAACGCTTATGGATTTTGGATAATGAACTACAAAAAATGATTCCAAAAAACATCCCTTTAAGGTTCTATAGTTTGATCCGAAACGAGTATTGGTGTAGGTTCTTGTCCCATATCCTGGATAGTATGCATAATGACATCAACTAGATTTGGGTCTAAAATAGGATTCAATCACTGGGGTTCATCAACAAATTCCTCTTGGATATGATTCATACATCTTCTCAGAGGCATGATTATACAAAACATCAGCAGATAACAAGGAAGACATCAGTTTAACACACAAACAAAGAAACAAGGGAAATTTAACCCTATAGATACATAATGAATATTTTGATTTAAATTTATCCAAATCTAAAGCTAAGAAAATAATAGAACAAATCCTCAATATTTATTTCCCAAAAAAACCCTGGTGTCTTAAGGCTTATTATAGTGAGAGATGACAAGACACTCAATCAAAACTACCTCTTAATTATAGACAAGATTACTCAAATTTCATACTGAGATCATGGAAATATACTTAACCTGGCTATAATAACAATTTTTTCATGCACAAACCCAGAGACCCTGGTAACCTAATAACTGAAACAACCCTGACATATCCCAAAGGGCATTAGCAATCCCCATGGGTTGGAGACTAGAACATAAAATCATAAAATATGAAAGTGGGATTTTTTTCCACAAATACAATAGAATAAAGAGAAAAACATTAGTATATATACAAGGAAAAATACACAGGGATAATAGTATCAGATTTCAAATAGGTGAAAAGAACCCAAAGTACCAGAAAACAAGATAAAAACACCTGTCCCAACCAGCTCAACTCTCCCTACCAAAGGATCAACAACTACTAACACCTATAAGTGGTGCCATACCCTAACTAAAACTAGTAATAAGATAATCTACAAATACCAAAAGGCATAGGCAGGATGTGTGATAAAAGATCTATAGGGTCTTACCAAGGATTCCACAAACTTATTCCATAATTAATCAACCAAATTAATATTTCATTTTTAAATAAATAAGAATGAAATTTCAAAAAAAATATTTAAAACAAATAAATATTTACATTTCAATATTTGGAAATAAATTAAAAAATTGGCTTAATAAAACATGTTATATAAAAAAGTTTATATAAATTCCTATGGCACGTGTAAAGAAATTTACAACAAAAAAGAGAATATATTTCAATTACAAAAAATGAAAAACGTGGTAATATACCAAAAGGTATGATAGTAACAGGTTATGGGACTCCCTCACACTCAAAGAGAATCACAAAAATATGTGTACACCTACCCCACTAACACTGACTAAATAGCACCCATAACAATCTCATCGGAGTTGTGACCTGCTGGACAAGCATTGTTGGTATTATAAACCATCAATAGAGTGTTTTCCAAAATAATTCACTAACTAATTAGGCTTTTATGTGATATAATAAAAATTAACGATGAGAGATTTATTTTAAAACTATTTAAAATAAAATACATCTCATTCCTCCATTTCAAATATGTCAATTTTCTTTTAGAAACTAATACATGAGTTTTTAATGAAATAATTAAAATTTACAAGATAAAACCAATAGTTTTATATCAAAAACACCTTAATACAATTTTACCAAATAAAAATATGAAATAAATTTAATCAAATAAATTTCAAAATTCAAATTAAAAAATTTAAATTTTATAACTTTACGTTAATTTCACAAAAACACCCCAATTCCATTGAATTGGTGGGGGTGGGGGGGTGTCCGAAATTCATGGAAAATCTAATCCAAATAATAAATTCAATGGAATTGTGTTTCTTATAAACCAATTAAAAGTAATTTTATTAAAAAAAGAAATTTATTTTAAATTAAATAATTGAATTCAAATCTTGCAATTTAGGGTTAATCAAAATTTTCATCATAAATGGAACCACCAAACTTGGGATCATGGGACCTCAAAACACAAATCCCTAGTCGGGAATCTCCTTTAAATAAAGTCATCCACAAGGATAGTAGACTAAAACCTATATTCTAGATACAAAATATTGCAGCTTAGATCCCCCAATCACATGGATATCTACAAAACCTAAAGCAGGAAAGAGGAGAGAACAAAAGAAAGACAACGGGAAGAGAAAACCTGCCAAGAGGAGATTGAACATCATTCCCCTAACTTCTATCTATATTTGGAGGTGTGTAGAGGTGAAAAAATTACCTATTGGGAGCCTCCATGGAAGAATAAAATATTATGGGGGATATTTTCCCACCATGAACCTACAAGGATGGTTTTGGAATTTCAGAAAATAATTTTTGGATTAAAAAATATCATACGCAAAGTTTCCTAGGCATTACCGTAAGGTTATAAAAATAGATTTCCCTAAACATGTTATCCTTTTAATAGGGTTTCACAGTTTCCCCTAGGTGGGAAAAAGGTTTCATAAATGATTCAATATCAATGAAAACCCACACTGTTTGAGTTTTCAAGGTTTCTACTGAGAGGGAACATGATTTGGGAAAACTGTGTGCCAACCAACCAAAGCATGGCGAAAATTTGGTTTTAGGAATACCAAAAAATAGTAATAGGTTGTTACAGTTAGTATAAACTACATTCAATTTAATAAGTGGTGAATATTGAATGTCTCATAAAAGTAAAAGTGAGACAAGAAACCATTACCTTAGGTTTGAATTCCTTTGTATATTTTTAAAAATCATTTATAATAAATATAGGTTTATTATAAATATATTATAAAACCACACTCATGTATCTCATACGATATATGATTTACTTATGGCTTTTATCGCCTATTCATTAACAATTCTTTTTTAAAATCACTATTTTGGGTAATAACAACTTTGTTTTTCATGTATTATTTGATTTAATATTTTTTGAACCTCTTAATTTGATCATGGTTACATAATGTACATAATGTTATATTTTATTTAAATTTCATCTATAATAATTATACATATTTTTATAGTTATCTATAGAAATTAGAGATAGAAAATGGATTACATTGTTCTTGGAGAAGATATACAATATGTATGCATGGATATTGTGTCATTTTTTTCTTGATGGGTGAAAAAAAGTAAATAAATATTAACTAAACCATAAAAAGTAATTATTATTTCATATATATCATGTATATTAATAAAATATATCAGTTTTATTATCCATGTAAAAAAAATGAATAAAATTCGCATCACCACGTGAAGGTAGTAGTCCACACGTATGCATAAGTGACAATATTTTTTTCCAAAGGACTGGAAGGTAAAAAATTGTATATGATATTATATTTCCATAAGTATAGTCAGTCCATAAATATCACATATATTAATTAATTTTAACCTTACTACCTACCATTTTAAGTGTAAGAAAAAATGAATCATCTCACTGTAGGATCGAAATATAGATATAGATTCTCAATTACAAGACCAGGGGGGGTGAATTGTATGTTTCAAAAACTTTCCCTTTTATGTAAAAAAGGAAATATATGATTAAAAAAGTTAAACAAGTTACATTCACTAACCATATTTAGTTCTAACTTAATGGGATAACTGGAAGGGCCTCAGTCCAATTATAAGAAACCTAAACATAAACAAGTTAAACATAAGAAAAATCAAGAAGTTTTTTCTTAGACAATGATTCTACCTTAAAGTGTATAGAATATTATTTATCAGAGTAAGTATAAGTATAAGAAAGTATAAGAAAGTTATACTTTGATTATTTAACAAAAAATAGTGGAAATAAAACTTGTTACCAAGAAATTAAACAAGTAGGTAATCTTTTAAAACAATGAAAAGGGTATCCAAAAATCTTGGATAAATGTCCATTGATGTATAAATTCAAGAAATTCATTCTCACACATACCCGGGTAAGCCCTCGATAAGAATATCGGAGTCTGTCTTACTATCCCATCAAGCCTTATAACTTTAAGGTAGTAATAACCAATGTATTCCTATCCCCAAAAGTCCTCGAACTTTAAAGTAGTAAACCCTTATGTCTTCCTATCCCTAGAAGCCCTCAATTGTATATAGCAACAATTAGAGTCTCATTAGGATGAAAACGTTATTCATGGTTGAACAAGATGTTCATAGATCACATAAGTTACATGGGTTTATATCTCTTTAAATCACTTAATAGAATCACAACATGTAATTTATTGATCGATAATGAGCTCATTCAAATGAAATCCTATTTATTGGAAAAAAAAATTCAATAGTCGGCTCCCTCCTCCAATAGTCAATATTTCCTTGAATTTTGTAGGGACATGTACATGTGTCACTTAACCAATGGTTTGTTAAAAATAGATTATATGACATCGTTTTATGTAAATAAAAACATGGGAAATATTATACAACTTAAGAAACAATAATATATAAGGAAAAAATACAATGTTTAAGAAACTTAGAACTGATAAAATTGAAACAGTATGTTAGGAAAGTAAAGTAATGTTTACAAAAAAATGAATAATAAGAATCTAGAGAAAATAGAAATTTTGAGCCTGAATTCTGAAGAATTTGGAGCCTAAATTATGGGGAATTAGGAGTTCATATTCTAAGGAATTTGGCGTCCGAATTTTAGGGAATTGAGAGTCAGAATAATGAGGAATTCAGCGTTTGAATTTTGTGGAATTCAGAGTAAGAATTATGAGGAATTCAGAGTCATAATTCAAAGGAATTTGGATTCTAAATTTCATAGAATATGCAGTCTAAATTACAGAGAATTCAAAGTCTGTATTTCAAATAATTCAGATTCTAAGTATCATAGAATTCAGAGTCTAGGAAAATATAATTCATTAAGATTGGTATTGATCCAATTATTTTACTTAAGGTAAAAAAGTTTATACTTAGTTTGAGAAGACACTGAATAAGACATTGAAAACCAAGGGTAATGATAAAAATTTTCTAGGAGAAATAAAATTTTCCTTAATAAAATAATTCTTAGAGAAGGATAAATTTTCCTTATATAAAATTTATGTGATTTTCAATATCTTAAGGAATGGAAAAATCATGATGGAACTTACTGACTTAACAATCTCCCCATTTTCGGAAAGCGCAAACATGTTTTTTAAAAAGAATATAAGGAATAAGGTTTTCCATTTTTTTCTTAAAAGAAATACTTATCTCCCTTTACATTTAACCAAAATGAATATGAATAACCCCCCCCCCTTTGGTTTTTAAGTCCCCAAGGATCATATTATTGACTTTCTTGGAGAAGTTACTTATTATTTCTTAAGAATAAATTTTTAAGCAAAATCCATGTACTTAATGTTCCCCTTAGGGAATTCTATTATTTTTACTTAATATTTGTTTGATCATTAATTCCCCCCTTTGTGATCTTTAAAAAGGAATGGAGGGAATGGAAAAAATGTATCGAAAAGGTTAGAAATATAAAAGACAAAACAATGGAGATTTATAACAAAATTTAATTATGATTGGAAAATAATTACAAGGAGAATAAAACAAAAGATCAAATTTTATGTAAAGTTATTCATCCTTATTTTACTTTGGATTGAGAATTATCAAGGTTGCCTTCAACTTCTTTAGCTCATTGTGATAATCCTAAAATCTCTTGAGTAGCTCATCGTGACCCTTATTCTTCTTATGATGAACTATGATTCTTTCTTCTTGGGATTTAAGAATTTTGGCTTGAGAAATTACAACATCTTCTTGTTGTGTGATTTTTTTGAAACTCTTCCCCAAGTTCCATTTATCTCTTCAAATTTAGAGAAACTAAATTGAGATTTCTATTCAGGTCTCAATCTTCTTGAATTTGACTTGCTTGTTCTTCCTTTATCTTTTCTGAGAAACTATTTTAAATGATTTTTGAACTTTTCTCCAGATTTTTCAAAATCAACTTTTACCAAAACATGTATATCATCCATGATTTTGAAATCATACATCATATACATAGAACATTTGATTATTTCATTTCACGATCACCTATGAGCATCATAACCAATATGAAAAGTCATGAACTTATCTTCAAGCTTAACACACTTTTCCATTAGAATGTTTTTGTGTTTCACTTCTGATTAATTGATTATTGAAGCAAATGGAATCTTGAGTCAATGGTTAGAAACAACAGAATAATATTTACTTGTTTATTCAAATACTAGACCACAAAATCCAGTCCCATGGAGGATGAAGATTCTGAATCTGATTCCTTTAATGGTGGGGAAAATTTATATTTCTCTTCAGCTTTCCTCTTGGATGTTCCATAAAAATATTTCTTAGATAATGAAACCATAGCTTTCTTGGGCCAATCAACAACTAATTTCTTTCCTTTATCAATTCTAGATATTTCCTTCTAAACTTTCAAAGTTTCACACTCACTATTAGAGACTTGAATAATAATATCATAATAAACATCATCTTTATATGCCCCTTCCTTAATATCTTTAGGACGAATAAAATAAAAAATGATGCTTTCATCATTAGTAGGTTTATCAACCTCATCATGTGCCTCATTATCATTCCCTTCTGAGATTATCTTTGTTCATTATACTAGTAATGTTATGATTGAGAACTTTTCCAAATGAATTTCCTTATCATTGTAATTTTCCACCATTTATATCACAACTTATCTCTCTTCCTCCTCCTCATCTTCTTCTACTTCTTGTTCTTGCTGATCTATTTCTTCTTCCACAATGGTTTTTGGTATTGAAATTTTTTTTCCTAGGGATTCTACTGGAATTGACTTTTGAATGAAGGATTCGGGTACCTGGATATGTTCGTATGATTTCTCTATATATCAGAGTAAGGATTGAATGATTTATGATTCTAACATTTTCTTCTTTAACATTTTATTTTTTTCATGCCTCTAAAGTTCTTCATCAGCTTGAATTATTAATGATTTTTCCTCAGTAGGGTCTAAACCAAAACTAACATCTCCCTCATTTTTCTCCTTCTTCTTCTATTCTCTCCACTTGGATACCACTTCGTCAGAATAGGTTTTGTTTTTTTCTTGGCTTGGGTGGAGATGACTGGGTTTTCGGAATGTTTTTGTTTTCTTTTGGTTTCTGTTCTTTTTGTTTTCTCTTCTTTAGTGTTTTCATGGAAGTTTCACCTACATCCCTTTTTTTGGTGATATATTTTATTTCTCCTTCAAGAAGATCATAGAACTCTCCTTAGATGATAATGAAACCAATTTTCATCATCCTAAGAGTTTCATCACTCAACAACATAATATTGAAATTTATTGATTTTTAACATCAAGGAAGTATAAAGTATTATAAAGAGTGAAACGATGATCTTCGAAAAGATATCTTGATACACAATTATCTGAGACTTAAGGGTTCAATTCTGGATATTACTGATGGTCATAAAGATATAATTGATAAGTTTTACCCTTCTTAGATTCACAAAAATGAACGTTAGGAAAATATAACACTTCTTAAGGGAATCCTTATATCCCTTTTTCGGAGGGACATGTACATGTGTCAATCAACCAAAGGTTTGTTAAAAATAGATTATAAGACATCTTGTTATGTAAATAAAAACATGGGAAATATTATACAGCTTAAGAAACAATAATATGTAAGGAAAAAAATACAATGTTTAAGAAACATGGAATTGATAAAATTGAAACAATATGTTAGGAAATTAATGTAATGTTTACAAAAAAATGAATAATCAGAATTTAGAGAAAATAGAAATTTGGATCCTGAATTCTGAAGAATTTGAAGCCTGAATTATGGGGAATTAGGAAATAAAATTATAAGGAATATGGAGTCAAAATTTTAAGTAATTGAGATTCAGAATAATGAGGAATTCGGAGTTTGAATTCTGAGGAATTCAGAGTTATAATTATGAGGAATTCTGAGTCATAATTATAAAGAATTTGGTGTCTAAATTTCATAGAATTTAGAGTCTAAATTACAGAGAATTTGGAGTCTGTGTTTCAAAGAACTTGGAGTCTGAATTTTAGGTAATTTGATTATGATATTCAAATAATTCAGATTCTGAATTTTAGAGAATTCAGAGTCTGAATTTCAAATAATTCAGATTCTACATTTCATAGAATTCAGAGTCTAGGAAAATATAATTCTTTAAGATAGGTATTGATCTAATTATTTTACTTAAGGTATAAAAGGTTATACTTAATTTGAGAAGACATTAAATAAGACATTGAAAACCAAGGGTAATGATAAAAATTTTCTTAGAGAAATAAAATTTTCATTAATAAAATAATTCTTATAGAATGATAAAATTTCCTTATATAAAATTTATGTGATTTTCAAAACATTAAGGAATGGAAAAATCATAATGAACACTTTGACATAACAATATCCCCATTTTTAGAAATCGAAAACATGTTTTTGAATAAGAATATAAGGAATAAGGTTCTCAATTTTTATCTTAAAATAAATGTGTATCTCCCTTTACATTTAACCAAAATGAATATGAATAACCCCCCTTTGGTTTTTAAATCCCCAAGGATAATATGCTTGACTTTCTTGGAGAAGTTACTTCTTCTTTCGTAAGAATAAATTTTTAAGTAAAATCCATTTACTTAATGTTCCCCTTACTTAGGGAATTCTATTCTTTTTTACTCAATATTCTTTTGATCATTAATTTCCCCCCTTTTTGATCTTTAAAAAGGAATGTAAGGAATGGAAAATATGTATTTAAAAGGTTATAAATATAAAAGACAAAACAATAGAGAATTATTACAAAATTTAATTATGATTGGAAAAAAATTATGCGGAGAATAAAAAAATAGATCAAATTTTAAGGAAAGTTATTCTTCCTTATTTTACTTTGGAATGAGAATTATCAAGGTTGCCTTCAACTTCATTATCTCATTGTGATAATCCTAAAATATCTTGAGCAGATCATCCTGAACCTTATTCTTCTTCTCATGAACTTTGATTCTTTCTTCTTGGGATTAAATAATTTTGGCTTGAGACATTACAACATCTTCTTATTGTGTGATTTTTTTCTTAAAACTCTTCCCCAAGTTCCCTTTCTCTATTCAAATTTAGAGAAACTAAATTGAGATATCTATTCAGGTCTCAATCTTCATGAATCTGAGTTACTTGTTCTTCCTTTATCTTTTTTGAGAAAAGTTTTTAAATGATTTATGAACTTTTCTTCTGATTTTTCAAAATAAACTTTTACCAAAACTTTTAAATCATCTATGATTTTAAAATCATACATCATAGACTTAGAACATTTGGTTATTTCATTTCATGATCACCTATGAGCATCATAACCAATATGAAAAGTCATGAACATAGCTTCAAGCTTAACAAAATTTTCCATGAGAATGTTTGTTGTATTTGTCTTCTGATAAATTGATTATTTAGGCAATTTGAATCTTGAGTCAATGGTTGTAAACAAGGGAATAATAATTACTTGTTTCTTCAAATATTGAACCACAAAATCCTATCCCATGGAAGATGAAGCTTCTGAATCTGATTCCTTTGCTGGTGGGGAAACTTTATATTTCACTTTAGCTTTCCACTTTGATGTTCCACAAATATATTTATTAGATAATGAAACCATAGATTTCGTGGGCCAATCAGCAACCAATTTATTTCCTTTATCGACTCTAGATATTTCATTATCGACTTTCAAAGTCTCACAATCACTATTAGAGACTTGAATAATCTTATCATCATCAACATAATCTTTATCAGAGCCATTATTAACATATTTAGGATGAATAAAATCATGAATGATTCTTTCATCATTATTAGGTTTATCAACCTCATCATGTGCCTCATTATCATTCCCTTCTGAGATTAACTTAGTTCATTCTACTAGTGATGTTATGATTGGCAACTTGTCTGAAGGAATTTCCTTATCATTGTATTTATCCACCATTTTTATCACAACTTCTCTCTCTTCATCCTCCTCCTAATCTTCTACTTCTTGTTCTTGCGGAGCTATTTCATCTTCCCCAATGGTTTTTGGTATTGAAAATTGTTTTCCTGGAGTTTCTACTAGAATTGACTTTTGAATGAAGGATTCAGGTACCTGGATATGTTCGGATGATTTCTCTATATATCATAGTATGGTTTGAATGATTTAGGATTCTAACATTTTCTTCTTTAACATTTTCTCTTTTTCATGCCTCTAATGTTCTTCAGTAGCTTGAATTATTAAATATTTTTCCTCATTGGGGTCTAAACCAAAACTAACATCTCCATCCTTTTTCTCCTTCTTCTTATGTTCTCTACACTAGGATACCACTTCATCAGAATAAGTTTTTTTTTCTTTTTTGGCTTGGGTGGAGATGACTAGGTTTCCAGAATGGTTTTGTTTTCTTTTGGTTCCTGTTCTTTTTGTTTTGTCTTCTTCATAGTTTTCATGGAAGTTTCACCCACTTCTCTTTTCTTGGTGATATATTTAATTTCTCTTTCAGGAAGATCATAAAACTCTCCTAACTTGACAATGAAACCTATTTTCATCATCCTAAGAGTGTCATCACTCAACAACATAATATTGATATTTATTGATATTTAACTTCAAGGAAGTATAAAGTATTCTAAACAAGGAAAAGATGAACTTTGACAAGATCTCTTGATATATAATTATCTGAGACTTGAGGGTTCCATTCTTGATATTACTGATGGTTATACAGATGTACTTGATAAGTTTTACCTTTCTTAGATTCACCAAAACAAATGTCATGAAAATATCACACTTCTTAAGGAAATCCTTATATCCATTTCTTGGAATAATAAATCCTTGAATCCACTAAGCCAAAATCTAAAGTTGGTTGTAAGAAGATTTATCTTTAGTGAATTGACTCCCTTGAGTCCAAGGAACTCAATTTCCTTTACCTTCTATAAACCTCCTTTCTTTTCTGGCAGCTTATGAGAGAGAAATATTCCTTCACAATTATAAAGAATACTAAGATTATTTGCAGCCATGTTGAAGGATAATAAATAGGTCTTCTTATATCTCTTAAAGGAAAACATTTCCCTTCCCCCTTCATAAAAACTTACTGAATCATATAATTCCACTAGGAGATTAGGATAAACTGGATCTTGATTTTTTAGTTTGGAATCACAAAGGCTTTCCCAACTATTCTTCATTATAACTTTAGAAAATAGGGAATAACATCTTAGAAAGAAATTTGAATCTACCAACATTTATCCATAAATTTTTCAATATTTGAGTTCCTTGTTAGAGACCATATTATTTTGTGAGGAAACATCAAGATAAATTCTTAATTAATGGAAGGTAAAAAACTAAATGAATTATTTTAAAGGCAGTAGAGCTTTTCTCCAAATTCACTTGAAAAAGTAACGTGGGACACGAGTATGGGGACCTTTATATATGTCTTGCAGAGATAGTTTGAATTCTTGATTCAATATAATGGTTTAAAGAAGCATGATTTGATCTGATAGATGATATCAATGCTGAGGAAGTATTTTTAGATTCTGATCTTTTGAGGTTTTAAAGAAAATATCAGATTTAAGGAAAGTGAATCCAATAGTGTTTTCATAAAAACAAGATAGAAAAACATAAAATTTAAAATGATGAAATTATGATGATTTATGTAAGTAAACATACCTTACAGATTGTTTAGAAAGAATTTTTAGTTATTTATAAGGTTCTTCTTGAAGAAGATAGGTTTCAAATAATTTTATTAAATAAGGAAAAAAAATTAGGTTCTGAAAAATTTTAGGTTTTTAAAAATTTTAGGTTCCAAAAAAGGTTCCAACAACATTATTAAGAAAATAAAAGAAAAGAAAAAATATAATCTCCTTATGAAAAAAGTAACTTAATATTAGGAGATAGCTTTTAACAAAAAGTTAATATGGAAGATTACCTTATGGTTATAATTCATATCTTTTGTTTATTATATTCAAATCTATCGGAGGGTAATGATTTTGTAAAAATATCTTCAAGTAAATATTGCATTTCAATAAATTGAAGAATGATATATCCTTTAAGTGTGTAATAACTAATAAAGAAATGACTAATATCTATGTGTTTTGGGAAAGAGTTATGTGAAAGGTTTTTTCTTAGGTAAATGTCCCCAATATTATCAAAAAATATATGTGTTCTGGTAAAACTCATTCCATAGTCTCTGTGTATGTTTTGCATCCACAAAACATGAGCACAACAACTTCTAGCTTCTACATATTAAGATTTAGTAGTAGAATGTTATACTGAGTGTTGATTCTTGCATGATCAAGAAACTAATTAATCTCCTAAGAAATGACATGTTTCAGATGTACTTTTACTATTCATTCTACATCCTTCAAAATCAGCATCCAAAAAACTTTTTAAAACAAAATCATTTCAAGAAGAATAAAAATGGTATAAGTCCATGGTTCCCTTTAAATAAAAAAATTCTTTTAACTAATTTTAAATGAGATTCCTTTAGATTATATTTATATCTTGTACATAAGAATACTAAAAACACTATGTCTGGATGACTAGTTGTTAAGTATAATAAACTTCCTATCATACATCTAAAAGATGTTTAATCTACTGGTTTTCCAACTCCAACAAGATCCATAGAATTTGACATACCGACTGCAGTAATTATACTTTTAGTATTTTAATATCCATACTTCTTAATATGATATTTAATATACTTTTGTTTAGATATATAATTTTCTTATGGTTTTTGAGAAATTTAAACATAATGGAAAATTTTTAACTCACCCATCATACGAATTTCAAATTAATATTTCATAAGATTAACAAATAAATTATTTTATGATTTCTAAGTTAATACCTATATAATGTCATCAACATGAATTTGAACATTCAAAACACTTTTCATATCTTTTTTTATAAAAAGGGTTGGATCAGAAGATCCCTTAATATAATCGTTTTGTAAAAAAATACTGTAAGTCTATCATACCAGGCTCTAGGGGATTTTTAAGTCCATAAAATGATTTGGTATTTTTAAAAATAGGTTCAAGAAGTTTTTTGTCTTTAAAACCAGGTGTTTTTTCAACATAAAATTCAACTTGAACATATATTTTATGAAAAACACACTTGACGTCTATTTGAAAAAGTTTGAAATTAAAGAATGCTGAAAAGGAAAGTAGAATACGAATAGATTCAAGTCTACCAAAAAGTGAATAGGTTTCTTTATAGTCTATCCCATCTTGTTGATTACTAAATTTAGAATCTAATCTCATTTCATTTCTTACTATGATTCAATTTTCATCACATTTATTTCTGAAGACCAATTTTATATTAGTTACTGAAGTTTCCTTAGGTCTTTCAACCAAGGTACAAAATTTATTCCTTTTGAATTCATTTAGTTCATCTTTCATAGCATTAATCCAATCATCACCACCTAAAGCTTCATCAGTGATTTTTGGTTATAATTGAGAAAGAAACTATAGATGTTCTAATTCATTTTTGGAAGAAATTAAAGTCCTTAAAAGTTGTTTTACATCACTATTGATACTATCACTGGGATGATTCTTAAGATACAACTGATTTCAGTTTTATAAAACCTGTTCATCAACATTAGGAAAAAAATATTTTGTGTTAAATACTACATAAAAATATTCATTAGTATTTTCCTTATTGAATAATTTTACACCAAAGGGTGATAATGAGTTTTTGGAAAAAAAATATGAGGATGTAGGTTTCAATTGTTTAAAAAAAGGGATCTGTTTCATCAAATATATCTTGTTATCTTTCTTTAACAGTACAAAGATATTTGTTAAAAACTATATAAACCTTATAATTAGTGAAATATTATAACAAAATTCCTTTATTTAATTTGTGTGTTAATTTATGTATGTTATATTTATTATTCAAGATGAATACTTTGCATCCAAATACTTTGACGTAAGAAAAATTAGGTTTTTTACCAGTCCACAATTCATAAGATGTTTTATTATGAATATTTCTGGTTAAAATTGATTTATAGTATAATAAGTAGTACTAACAACTTCCTCACAAAAGATTTTAGAAATATAATATCCACTCAACATTGTTATAGTTATCTCTTTAATAATTCAATTTCTTCATTCAACAACACCATTTTGTTGAGGAGTTCTAGGATCTGAAAAGTTATGAGTAATGCCTTTTTTACTACAAAAGGTTTCAAAATCTGAATTTTAAAATTCTCCCCCATAATCACTATGAATAGTTATAAATGGAAGGTTTTCTCATTTTTAAATTTGGATGAAAAAGATTTAAAATAACAAAATTATACATATTTCTTTGCTAGAAAATAGACCCATGTAAATCTTGTGTAATCATCAACTAAAAGAAATATATAATATTTTTCTCCAATACATCCAGTTTGTGTTGGAACTAAAAGATCCATATGAACTAGCCGAAATGCGTCATAAGTTGATACTTCACCGATTGATTTAAAGGTCAACTTATGTTGGCTTCCATATTGATAGGGATTACAATATTTTGAAGAATCAAATCTAAGCTCTAGTAGATCCTTACGAATTATTTTATTTGAGAGTTTACATAGGTTCCTAAGGTTACAATGTCCTAGTATTCTACACCATAAAAAAAATTGATCTTCCATTGCACTAAGGAAAGGTAGGTCTTGGCTCATAATGTTTTCTATGTTTAGTGTATAAATATTCTCATGCCTTTGGGAAGAGAGAATAAAATCTTCCTTAGAATCGTGTACTAAAAATATATCATTCCTAAAATTCACAAGGTAACCTTTATTAAATAATTAGCACATGCTTATACGTTTGTGCTTAAGAACATTAAAAAAATACAACATTTGAAATTAAATATTTTCCCTGAAGAACAATGTTACCTATACCAATAATTTATCCATGAGCATTATATCCAAAAGTTACTTTTCCTCCTTTCATCTTGATAATCTTTTCCAAGAAGTTTTTTACCAATCATATGCCAGGAACATCCACTATCCATGTACCATGTATTTTTGTTGGTACTTCATTTATATTCTTGAAAATAAAAAGGTTAGACTTTAAAAATCCAAACTTTCTTTGATTTGAAAATTTTAGAAAGTAAAATCTTAGGTGTCTACATTTTCATTGAAAAATAATATTTATGAAAACCCAAGGATTGGGTTTTAGTTAAAAACAATTTTCTACGAATTTCCACCACATTAAAACTTGGTGAAAAATGGATAACTTTGGGGAAAAAATATTTATTACTAAAAACCGGTTTTGAATGAGTATAACCAAATCTATAACTATTCCTAAGAGGAAGAAGTTTTCAATACATTCTAACAAATTATTTCCTTCCCAGTGTAAAATTTGATAAAAGTTTATTTAATGAAAAAATTTAGGATTTTAGTATAAGGACTAAATTATTATCCTCAAAATCATTAGTCTTGGAGTTTGAGTTATTCTCTAAAACATTTTTCTTAGAAATAATATTTTCAAGGTCCTTAGAAATTTTATCCTTATCATAATTAAGTTCCTTAAGGTTTGTTTAATCTTTTCAAAATTAAGAGTTTTCTGATCATTAACTTTAGAAATACTCGATACTTATTTCATTAAATTATAAATTCAAGAATTTTCTTTCACTAACTTCTTTTTTATCTTATAGTTTACATTATCAAGTAAATTTTCAAATCAATAAACATTTTTAAATGAACATTAGGTATTATCATCTGATGAGGAATAATATTCATATGAAGACTCATAATATTCTTCATTAGAAAAATTATCATTTATGTAAATATTGGTTAAAGATTCAATATTGTGTACCTTAGCCATAAGTAAATTATTTTAAATAGGTAATCTGGATATAAGAACAATATTCTTTTGACCAGAAGATTCATATTCCAAAGATTCATCTGAAGAGTCACCACCAGTGGCACTCTAGGTGTAATTTTCATTTCGGACTGTTTTTCCCTTATATGTGTATTACTTCTTTCTATTCCTTTAAGAATTATTTTCCTTTTTATCTTTTATCTTAAGAATTGGAAAATCAGGTCAGATATGTCCAAAACTTTTTCATTCATAACAAGTTACTTCAGAATATTTCTTATCCTTTCTATCTTCCTTCTTATATATGTACTAAAAATATTTCGTTCCAACAATCTTGTTTATCCTTTGAGAAAGATTGGATAATTCATATTTAGACTATTCAATTTTACTTGATTCAGATATAACAACAAATTTCTTAGATTTATATCTTGTTAACCTTTCTAGAGTCTTGTCTTTAGATGTAGTAGTGAAATAAACACTTACATTACCATCGTTTTTCTTATTGAAGTTAGCATCTTTATTCATTCTTGTTTCATACTGAAGAAGAGTTACAAACAACTCATTGAGAGTAATATTAGATAACTTCATATTCATATCCACATTTTGTCTTTTTGATTCCCACTCATTTGGTATAATATCTATTAACTTTTCCACAGGAACTTCATAATAAATACATTTCTATAACATATATTGAATAATTTTTACAATATTCATACATGTTTTTTTACATTGAAAACAGGTTCTCTATTAGGAAATAAAAATATTTGATATTCAACTTTTAACATAGCTCTTCTGATTTCAATCACTTTAGAATTTCCATAATGTGTGACTTCCAGTTTCATCTAAATGCTATTGGCACCTTCATAAGATAATATTTGACCGTAGATATTCTTGGTCATGGAACATAAAAGAGTATTGCGTACCTTGTGGTTTAGTTGATATTCTTGTTTTTATTGATTTTTGAAGGTTCTTATTTCCTTGTCAGGAATCATGTAGTCACTAGTAAGTATAACAAAATTTTCCACAATTGTGTTAATCAAAAAATTCGTCATCCTATATCTCTAGTACTCATAATCATTTTAATTAAATATTGGTGGTCTGGTAGGATTTATGTTGTCTATAGAACTAACATTCATACATGCCTTTTAAAAAATAAAATATCTTTTCAACAAAACTTGTTTGTAGTAAACGATTTATGAATAAAGATAAAAACCTTTAAGTAAAACTTGAGAAACAAAATTTGAGAAAGAAAACTAATATGTAAGTATAATTATTTTAGAGACCTCCTATGATACCAATTATAGGATCGAAATATAGATATAAATGCTCAATTACAAGCGGGGGGGGGGGGGGGGGAGGGATTGTATGTTTTAAAACATTCCATTTTAAAGTATGAAAGTCAATCTATATTTGACAATGTTAATCATGGAAAATGAACAAAACCTATTTATTTCTAACCGAAAGGGACAATTGGAAGGACCAATGTCGAATTATAAGAAACCTAAACTTAAACAAGTTAAACATAACAAAAAATAAGTAGTTTTTTCTTAGAGAACAATTCTAATTTAAAGTGTATAGTATAATATTTATTAGGGTATGTATAAGTACAAGAAAGTATACGAAAGTTATAAATTCTTTACTTAACAAAAAACAGCAAAAATAAAACTTGTAACAAAGAAAGTAAACAAGTAGGAAATATTTTAATCAAAATATAAGGGTATCCAACAACTTTGGATAATGGTCCCTTGATTTATACTTTCAATAAATTCTACTTTACCCACAGTAGGGTAAGCTGTTGATAAGAATTTCAGAGCCAATATTTCTATCCTTGCAATCCATTGAACTTTAAGGTATTTGGAACCTTTGTATTCCTATCCCTAGAAGTCCTTGAACTTTAAGGTAGTTGGCCCCTATGTCTTCCTATCCCTGGAAGCCCTCGATTGTACAGAACAAAATTTTGAGTTGTAATCGGCTGAAAAAAATGTTCATGGATGAAACATATGCTCATAGATGTCAAAAGGAACGATATTTTCTCTCTCTAGAAATCAGTTCATAGTATCACATCATGTAATATATTAATCGATATTGATATTTGTTCACTATTTATATGCAAAAACTTCAACGGTTGGATCCCTCCTACAATAGTAATATTTTTCCTTGAATTTTGGAGGGACCTGTACACATGTCACTCAACCGACAGTTAGATACCAATAGATTTTATGACATCATTTTATGTTAAGAAAAACCTGAGAAATATTATTACACTTTAGAAACAATGATATGATTGAAAAACCAATTAATTTTTTAAGAAACTAGGATCTAGAAAAATTGACACAATATGTGAGGATGTAATGAAACTTTGACAAAAAAATGAGTAATCAGAATCTAGAAAAAACAGAAATTTGGGTCTTGAATTATGAAGAATTTAGAGTCTAAACTATGATGAATTTAGAGTTAGAATTTGAGGAATTAGGAGTCTAAATTTTGAGGAATTTAGGTTTATAATTTTAAGGAATTAATATTCTCAATTATGAGGAATTCAGAGTCAAAATTACGAGAAATTTAGAGTCTAAATATCGAGGAATTAGGAGTCAGAAATATAAGGAATATAGAATCTGAATTATGAGGAATTTGGAATTTTAATTTTAGAGAATTTGGAGTCAGAATTATAGAGAATTCAGAGTCTGAATTTCAGAGAATTCAGAGTCTGAATTTCAGAGAATTGGGAGTCTAAATTTCATAGAATTCAGAGTTTGAATTATAGAGAATTCAGAGTCTGAATTTCAAAGAATTCAGAGTCTGAATTTCAGATAATTCAGAGTATAAGAAAATACAAACATTTAAGATAGTTAAGTATCCTATTATTATACTTATGTAAAAAAATAATAAACTTGGTTTGAGAAGACATTAAATAAGGCATTGAAAACCAAGGGTAAGGATAAACATTTTCTTATATAAATAAAATTTACCTTATGAAAATAATACTTATAGAAGGATAAATTTTCCTTAAAGAATTTTTTTTTGATTTTCAATACATAAAGGATTATAAAATTCATTAGGAAACTTATGGACTTGACACTAACTTCATGAGGTGGTAGTTTTTCATACACATGAGTGACATTATCATATCCCTCAAAGAATAAAATGTGATAATTTATATGTTATATAATAATTTTAAACGTATAATAATTTCATAAATATCATGTACATTTGTTGAACTCATCATTATATCTATCCTTGAAAGGTGGTGATGGAAAATGAATTACATTGGTTCATGAGGCGGTAGTCCTCTGTTAACACTATCAATGATTTCATATCCCATTTAATGGAAGTGGGAATCGATATAGGTTATTACATTAAAATAATAACATATTATTATATAGTGGATAATTTTTTTATTACATTATCATTGTTTAATATTATTTTAAGGAGGTGGAAGAATAAATAACACAAATACGCACTTTTAAGTATTTTACCTCTTCTCTGGAGAGCCTATTTATGTTTATACCTAAAGCATTCTCAGGATGGATTAATAATACATGTAAGGAATCTAGTATTTGGGGAGATAATTAAGGAATATATCTTGTTAGGTTATGGTTGAACCAACTGGTTTCAGAATTTTGAAGATGAGTGGAGAGGGGGTGAGATTTTATAATAGGGGGAGAGGAAACACATGGATATTTTGAAAATATAAAGTGTAACTAGGTTTTTTATCAAGAAACAATATAGAAAAAATGGGTCATTATAAAAACATATAGGTTATAAGGTCTAACTATGTCCATTAAATGGGGTATGTATAAGTTTTAGGTCATTATGAACCCTTACCTTCTTAGTTTAACGGTAAGTAAACCCATTTTTACCTTAACTAAGTTAGTTAATTTTAACTTTTTTTACTATTCATTATGTCCAAAAATTACGTTGAAATAATTAGATAATATTAATTATTATGATTCCAAATAATGGATCCTTTTTGAGAAATAAATTTCAAATAAGTTAGTGAATTCAATTTAAAATTAAATTCGTAGATGCATCGAAAAACATTTTTTTCCAAAGAATTACTTTCCAAATATTAAAATATTTTTATGTCAAAATTCAATATGAAATTGATAAAAATGACTAAAATTAGTTAAATTATAATATAATTGAATTAAATTTACTTTAAAACAAATTTTAAATATAATATAGCCTTGTAAATAATTTATATAAAAAGGTATAAATCAATAAAAATAGGTTTTTTTTCACTATTCACAGAAAAACAAACTTTAAAAAAAAATTTACCCAAATATAATTATGAAGATTAGATTTCAAAAATTAAGCTAATATTTTCAAATAAATTTTCTAATAGTGTTAAAAAATATTTTTAAATTATGTACGCAATGTGCGACTAAACTTCCTTTTAGAAAAATACAGTTTTTAGAAAAAAAATATTTTTATTTAAAATGATTTTTATTTTATTTCTAATGATTATATAATAATTTAATTTCTTCTATATATGTGTATACCATATTATTTCCGTAATTTATTTATTCCTATTCAAACCGACCAATGTAAGGGCTATGTTATAATTATATTTTAATATAGTATCATGTTTCATTAAAACTCGATATTACATGTATTATAAGCTATCAAAAGATTGATTATATTTAAAAATAAATATATCATAAAGTATTGGTGTTTTAAATTTTATTATAATGTTGTTCTTTCAAGTCATATACATTATCAAAGATGATTTTTTATTTTTTAATCACTAAAATTAACTTTAAAAAAATAATAAGATCCATAAAAGAGTGGCAAGTCATTCTTCATATCTATAAATATTTTACAAATACAAAATGGTTAGAAAAAATTACCCCATATAATAAAATAATCTATAATAAATCAATATTAAATCACATTTTCTAGTTTAGTCCATTACATAAGTTTCTATCCTAAAAACATTTCATCTTATTTATCTAAAAATGTTATAGAATTCTTCCAAAATAATATTTTACTGTAAACCTAAAATTTATATATACTTTAACCAAATTAAACTTTTTCCCAAAATAACATTCATATATTCAAAATTATTTTATCAACATAATTTTCATCTGTAAAATATTTTGAGAAAAATATTTCATATTAAATAGGACATCACATAAGCTAGTGGTAGAGGCTTCACCCTATTCACCCTTTGGGTATGTGTTCAAGCCCCACGACCTAACCGTATACGACGGGTTGTCACCCAATATGCATGTTTTAATTCATTAAAACTATATTAATATAATTACTATAACATTACCAAAGTGTAATAACTCATAATTACCTTAACATAAACAATAAGATAAACCCTAATGGCTACCCATACCTTTAAACTTATGCCCACAAAATGTAAGGGAATTATTCCTTAAATAATATTTTCACAAAAACATACACTAATCCTATGGGTTGTATTTCAATAAGTTAAACCAAAATATCCTTAATCATGCTAAACTACCATCACATAAAATTTTAAAAGTGGTTTTAAGACATTGAACTTATAATCAATCTTAAACTGACAAACCCATGATGGTATTCACTACTCTTAAGTTAATGAATACATATATGCTTATAAAATTCAACACAATCCTTAGATGGTTCATGATTCCTACATACAAAATACCATAGATAAAAATGATACTAAAATTTAATTCCTCAATCCAAATACATAAATACTATAAACCTTTTACTTCAACACATGTCCTTTATTTGTCTATGGTTTAACCTTTAGAAGAGGTAATTGACTCAGATTGTGCCCATGTTTAACACATTTAAGAAAATAAAGTATAAATGGATGCCAAGGATGAAATTTATTTCCATTCATTAACTATTCAATTTTATTTAGAAATTAATTTCTTTACGAACTTATTTTCTACACAGAAAATATTTTCCCTTTTCTTTGGGACACTTTCTTGGGTTTTTCTTTTCATATTTTTATCATTAAAAAATAAACCCTCCCTATAAGAAAATAACCACATAGAGGCAGTTTAAACCACTGTTAAATTGTGTGTTGACATACAATACATGAAAATTTCTTCAATTTAGCAGCAGTTTATGGTAACTATCATACAGAACGCATTTCGCAGCAGTTTTGTGTTGTTTTAGCAGCAGTTCTCTAAGAGGAAAATGATTTTTTTCGTGGCGGTTTACACATCGGCTAAAATATAATATCATTTTCTCCGGGATAACTGCTTCTAAAACTAGTACCAGTGCCATAAAAAAACCATTCCAATTTCACATATACATACATCCTACATCTAAAAGAATACATGTAAAACAATAATTTCATAAAAAAATCACTTTCAAATCCACACACACACTGGTCTGAGTATCACTCAATGCGTGGTGTAATAATCTTTCCACCGAGACCATCCGTGTGTTCCCCCTTAAGAACCAGTGTAACTCATATGAAGCTAAGTAACCCAAATAGTGTGATCATCCATTTTATAACATGTATCACCCCTAATGTACAAAGTATCAACAACCTATGAGCCCATACTTAGTATTTTGTAAAGAGGAAAACATGTGTCTTTCAAGGTGTAACTAATACATTGATTTTTTTAAGTTATAAATACTAATGGTGCCATGGGTAGAGCCATACCATCTTATAAATCATGTGTATTTAATGAGGTTCACACCCATAATCCATTTCAATTTTAAATTCCTAAGTGACATGTAATAATCAAGCCATAACTCATACTATTTCATTCAATTAACTAGGTTGTATATTATATAATTAAAGGTTTATGATAATTGATTAAAATTAATAGGTCCATATGGAATACCCATGGCAGTTAACACCACACATGCAAAGGTATGTGGTATTCCATGCTAGAAAACAGTCTATATGAGAACAACTAGTTCCCTCAATAAGAATTAGGCCATTACCACCTAAAAGAGGATTTGGTCGCAAAGCATACATAAGGATTGTCACGTCCTCCAAAAATTAATTTGAACATCACGTTTGTAATGCCTTGACCCTAGTTAAACAGATTATGTGAATTATTACATAATATTGGTATGATCACAAGAGAAAAAGTCCTGAAAGACTGATCAATTTAGCAACATTGGAAGTACTAGATACATTCATAAGTTTTACATTACATTATGAAAAGAAAAAATACAACACTATATCTCCTTATAAGAAAATAATATACCTTAGCCTATCCCTAAAGTTCAATAATAATATATTTTTCGCATCCTGGGAAAAATAAAACATAAGAAAGGGGTGATCTTTTATGATAAGTAAGGATAACAATATAGTGGAATCTATCATAAATAAGCATAAACATTTAAGGCAATGTAGAAGACTAAAAGACAAGCATTTTATAAATAATATTCATCATGATATGGTAAATATAAATCAAATAATTCCATTTAATTATTCACATGGATAATGTACATGTCTAATAATCACATTTAATTTCAATATCTAATTTCATAATGATGGAATTCATAATGTCAGACATCATAACCACATAGTCAAGTCCTCGTGACAAAACTAAAAATAACTATTTTTTCAATGCCTTGTGCCAAGAAAATAGTTTTTCTCATGATACCTACTGATGCATCGATGGGCTTTATCAGGCCATACCCATCATTTACTAAGTCCAATGCATTCCTCATATGAAAAGGATGAAACATAACACAAACATTCGTATTAAAAAAAGCATAAAAAATGTAAATACTTTAATCATAAACCATGAATGGTATAAAAATAGCACATCCATAGTCAAAAATATCAAAAAACCATTAATACAATATTGAATATTCTATTATAATAAATTAACTTTAAACAAGTGTAACTTCCAACAAATGATGTTGACATAGATGAAATCAATCTGAAAAACTGTTTGAGTGAAATATGTCTTTATACATTGAAATCATTTAACAGTCGCATAATTTTAAAAGAAAATAGTTATTTTTAAATTATTCTTTTAATCTTTTATATGGATCCTTGAATGTTTAATAATGGTGGAAAATAACCTCAACCGCTGTATAAGATAAAAAAACATTCATACCTTAATTTTTCCAAAAGATCATAAAGTACCCTATTTGGAAAATGAAGGAAATATTCCTTTCAAAAAATCTTATAAAAAGTCAAAAATGGTATAAATTACATTAACACGTAGTATAGGAAATAGTAAAAATGTTTTGAAATACATTTCTATGAAATGAAGATGTGGATAATAAAGAAGTCCAAGTAGATACTTTTGTATAAACTACCTTAGATAATAAAGAGATTGTAAAATTCACCATTACATTGTACTTTTCCTTAGTTGATGGTATGTTAACCACATGTATAATTTTTGAATAATTTTAATTAAATTATACAATAACCACAAACAAAAATATGATACCACATATGATCTTTTAATATTTATTATTAATAATATTTCAGTAGTATCATTGTTTCGTGTGTTAACTGATTAGTTTTACTTTATATGTTTTTTATGTAAGTCATGTTTATTATGGATATTATTTATTTGATTCATATATAGAATTATATTATATTCTTAAATATTATTTTTAATCATAAAATGAAAATTATATTTGAATGGATATGATGTGGAATGTAATCTCATCACGTCATGGAGACAATAATCCATACGTACACACAAGCGATAATATCATTCTATTGATTGTAAAATTGTATATAATTGGATGGTATATTAAATATAAAGAATAATTATCATGTTATATTTATTATATACATAAATTATACTAATTGTTATACCCATTCAAAAAATTAAGTGTTGAATAACAAACTACACCACAACGTGGAGACGGTGAGCCGTACGTATGAATGTATAGTGACTTTGTAATTCATAGGATGGATTGAATAATGAATATGGTTGTAACATATTTATAATAAAATCTATGTATTTATAAGTTATTTGATTTATAAGTTTTTTATGGAAACATCAAAGAAATAATAAGTGGAATAAGAAAAGAACTTTGAAAGAGTTGATTAAATAATTACCTCTTCTTGGGGTGCTTCCTTTTGGTTTGAACAAAAGGGATCATTAAGATTGATTTATGATCAAATTAAGGACTCTAGTTTTAAGTGAGGGTAGTTGGGAGGAGATTTTATTAGAGGTTTTCTGATCCAAATGGATTTGGAGGTGTGAAGTTAAGAGAAGGGGAAGTACCCTTTTATAAGAGAGGTAAAAGGCACTTTAGAAAAAACATGAAATATTAATTTATTATAAAATCATTCTCAATTCCTAATAGCTCAAAATTTATTTATTTCGAGTCTAAGGTGGGTATGGTACGAAAATCCCTCAACCAATAGGTTTTAGACAATTTTAGTTCATTATATTAACCATATATTTTATATTTAACTTTGAGTTAAATAGTTTAACATTTACTATGTCTTGCTATATTTTTGTATTACAGGGTTAATAAACATACTATAAAATTAAAATAGTATATAAAGTGTTTCATTAATGACATATATAACCTAATATAATCCCTTTTTCCAAATCTTATATTTTTAGTAGTATTATATGATTTAATAAAATAGTATTTTTGTAAAAATTCATTTATGTCAATTTTGACACTATTTTTTGTTTGTTTTTTTGAAAGTCATAAAACATGATTACTTTAAAAAAATATATTTAATCGACCCTAACATTTCATGTTAACCTATAAAATTCTTGGATGACATAAAAAGTTTGAATTTAAATTTATTTTAATATTTATAACTTCAACTATTTGTATCTTCCATTAATAAGGTAATTACTACATCATCATTGTGTCATAAAAAAATTTAATTATTTAATTTATATAAATTATAAATAAAATACCATGATTTAGATAATTTTATATATTTCAAAATAAAATTTATACTCTAATTTTCTTATGTGTAATCCTATATTAAAAATGATTTAGTTATTAAACATTGAATTTAACACTTTTAACTCTTCTTTAAATAAAATATAATAAATGTCCTAATCTAATCCAGGTGGATAAAAATAATCATATTTTATTCCTAAGGTTGATTTTTGGTAGAAATAAACTTATCTAATAGAATTAGGACATGTGTTGGGGTAATTATAATACCATGTTTACCTTTAATTTCCCTATTTACTTTTAACTGTGGTAAACAATATTCAAAAGTTACAATTCCCCAAATATTATTTTCATTTTATTGAACCACAATTTACTTAATGATGAAAACCATGTTTTTTGGATTTTTGAAACTCAATTCACCGAAGTAGTAAAATTAAATTTTATGAAAATTTTCAAATGTGCCTAGAAGGTAGGTAAAAGATGTTAAAAAGTTAAATTAAATTTTATATGCATAATATTATTATAAAATGACTCCAATGAATTACATTGGATTAATATAGGTATTAAATATCTAGTTTTTCATTTAAAATAAATTTAAATTAAAAATAAATATTTAAATAAAAATATGGTTTTAAACAATAACAGAGTATTTTTTTACAATTCATCAAAAATTAAAAGTTTTCAAAAAAATACCAAAAAATCAACCTATCTAATTTTGATATTCTGAAACGTAAATGATGTCCATTTTTTAAAATAAAATTAATAAAATTTTAGAAACTTTTTATTACTATTTATAATCGACTTTTTAAACGGCTAAATTGATTGGTTGTGGTGTTCTAGAACTCGAAGTTGTGTACATCGCATGCTATTGTATTATTCAATGAGAAACGTATCGTGGAAGATTGGGGTGTTACATTCTTACCTCCTTTAAATAATTTTTTCCTAGAAATTTCTCGAATACTACTGCTTAAAAATATTCAGGTAGTTCTTCATCGTATATTTCTCTGGTTCCCACATTTCCTCTTCCATTTTATGGTTTCTCCAAAGAACATTTACCAGACGAGTAGTCTAGTTTCTCAACACTTATTCCATGGTATCAATAAGTCTGATAGGCTCTTCACAATAAGACAGATCTGGTTCCAATTCAATTTCGTCATAGTTGAGCACATGCGTTGGGCCAGGCATGTATTTTCTCAATAGTGATACGTGGAACACATCATTGACTTTGGAGAGACTTAGCGGCATTTCCAAATGGTAACCTACAACTCCAATTAGTTCTACAAATTTTAAAATTCTGATGTACCAGGGACATAATTTACACTTCTTACTGAAACGTATAACACCCTTCCAAGGAGATAACTTCAAGAAAACATGATCGCCTACTTGAAATTCCATGTCCTTACTTTGGTTATAGGAACAAATCATTTTCCTACTTTGACCTTCTTTGATGTGGGTTTGGATAATCTTTACCTTTTCCATTATTTCCTCAACAAGTTCTGGGCCTACGAGTTTTCTTTCACCAACATCATCCCAAAAAATGGTGTGAGACATCTCTTTCCATATAATGCTTCATGTGGTGTTATATGAATACTTAAATGGAAGTTATTATTATAATAAACTTCTACCAGTGGTAAATACTGATCCCTCATACTTGGAAAGTCAAGTGAGAAATATCTTGACATGTCTTCTATGGTTCAAATAGTATGTTCTGATTTTCCATCCGTTTGAGGGTAGTAGGAATTTCTCAAAAAAAGTTTAGTATCCAGGGATTTCTGAAGACTTTTCACAAATCTTGACGTAAAATGGGGATCACGGTTGGAAATAATCGATAGGGATACACCATGAGGTCTTAAAACTTCATTAACATATAGTCTTTCTTACCATTCAAGTGGTAAATCTTCCCTTATAGTAAGAAAATGTTCTAACATGGTAAGACGATAAAAAATGAACCATATTGCATCATTCCTTCTTAGAGTCTTTGGTACCCCGATAACAAAGTGCATCATAATATCATCCCATTTACACTCAAGCATGGGAAGAGGTTTCATGAATCCTCTTGGATGTTGTCTTCCAACCTTCACCTATTAATAAACGATACATCTTGACACATAATCTGCAATCTCCCTCTTCATGTTGTCCCACCCAAAATGTTCCTTCAAATATCTATTCATCTTTGTGCTACTAGGATGTATAGATCAATTGGATCAATGAGCATCATGAAACAATTCCCTTTTTAGATCAGGTAATTCGAGAACACAAAGCCTCTACCCAAATTTCAGAATTCCTTCTTCATATATGAATTCAATCAATCTCCCATCATTCACAACGTAAATTTTCTTTTGAAACTCCCTATCATCAGTCTGAGAACTTTTTATCCTTTCTAGTAAATATGTTTTGGCAACCATTTACAAAAGTATTGATGTTTCACCTTCCATGATTATTCCCATATCCACATTTACTAGATCCATGAACATAAGATCCCTCTCAACTCCCACATTGTTCATAACTCCATGATACTTTATACTCAAAGCATCATCTACCTTATTTTTCTTCCCCAGGTTGTAGTGTATTGTGCAATCATAATCTTTAAATAGTTCGATCCATCGGCTTTGCCTCATGTTGAGTTTTTTCTGTGAGAATATATACTTCAAACTCTTATGATCAGTATATATCACACATTTTTACCATAGAGATAGTGTCTCCATATTTTTAGAGAAAATATTAAATATTATAACTCAAGATCATGAGTGGGATAGTTTTGTTCATGAATTTTTAGCTATCGTGATGCATAAGAAATAACTCTGTCATTCTGCATAAGGAAAGAACCATGTCTTTTTTTGAAGAATAACTATAAATAAAAAAACTACCATTCCTCGATGGTAGAGTCAAGATATGATCATTGAATAATATTGTATTCAATTCTTAAAAACATTAATCACACTATTTTGTCCAAACAAATTTAACCCCTTTACGTGTGATCTTGGTTAATGGGTTAGCCAATCAGGAAATATTCTGGACGAAATACCGATAGTTTCCTACTAAACCAATAGAACAACATTCCTCAGTTATACTCATCGGTGTTGTCCATTCATGGATTTCCCTTGTCTTTGAAGGATCATCATAGATTCCATCCTTAGATAAAATATGTACATGAAAATAAATATCCTGAAACAAGATTTCACACTTGCTGAACATCCCATATAATTCATTTCTTTTAAGAGTCTTTAGAATAAAGCACAAGTGATTTTCATGATCTTCATACCTTTTGGAGTATACCAAAATATCTTCAATAAATACCACTACAAAGTCATCAAGATATTCAATGAAAAGTCTATTAATTAGATCAATAAAAACAGAGGGTGCATTAGTTAGTCCAAAATAAATTACAGTAAATACATAATTCCCATACCTAGTTAGAAATGGTGTCTTCGGAATGTATTCCTTCTTCACACAAAACTGATGATATCCAAATAGAAGGTCAATAATTGAAAAATATTGAGCTCTATGAAGTTTATCAAATAAATCATCAATGATAGGTAGGGTATACTTGTTCTTTATTTTTATAGCATTGATCTCCCTATATTCATTGCAGATCCTCATAGATCCATCTTTCTTCTTAATAAAAGAACAAGGGCTCCCCATAGAAAAACACTTGGGAGAATAAATACATTATTACTTAAATTTTCTAGTTGTTTCTTTATTTCCATTAATTTTACAGTGGCCATTCCATAAGGGGTATTTCATGTGGGCCTTGAACCAATAATTAATTCAAGGGATAACCCAATTTCCAATTCTGCAGGATGTCCAGGTAAATCCCCTGGAAACACATCAACAAAATCATTCACAATAGTTACATCCTCTATTTGTACATTCTTTACCTTTCCCATAGTTATTTAACTCCCTTCCTCCCCAATAATTGAATTTAGTAGAGCTACTATGGGTGGATCTAGCTTGGGAATAGATGGTGATGTCTCTTCTCTAAAGATAAGATTTTCCTTATCATCATAAAAAATTATAACCTCCTTCTTTCAATAAATTTTTTCATCACATTTCCAAATCCAATCCATACTAAGGATTATATAAAATTAAATCATGGGTATGACAATAAGATCAATAGGTAAAGAAGAATTATATTCTATAATGGTAACTGATTGATAAAACTTTGTTGTAATGATGCTTCACTTAAGATTTTTGATCAAAAACTCAATCATTAAGTCAAATTTGAAATATCTAATAATCTTGGAAAACTGGGAAGATATGAAAGAATGCGTGTAGGATCGAAATATAATATGAGATGCTCAATATACAAGAGGGGGGTGAATTGTATACTTTAAAAATTCTTTTGGAACCTTTAAAGTTAGTTATGAATAACTAGAGTTTCCTTAAGAAAAGGAAAGAGCTAAGTTTAACAAAGTTAAACTAAGTAAATTCACAACACCTCTAACACCGAACTAAAACTAGGAAAGAGATTCCAAAAGTAGGTTCCGAAAATATGATTCCGGAAATTGAAACTTAACAAAAGTTACAATATAAGATTCTACCTTAAAGCGTATAGAATCTTAACTAATCAGAGTAAGGAAGTATAAGAAAGTTATACTTTCCTTAAGATACAAATTGCAGCGGAATAAAAACAAGTAGTAAAACTACTAGTAACAAGATAAAAGTCTTTTAACCCAAAGAGAAGGGTATCCAACAACCTTGGATAAAGGTCCCTTGATTTATACTTTCAAGCAAGTCTGTCTTACCCACACCAGGGTAAGCCCTCGATACGAAGATCGGTGTCTCTGTCTTGCTATCCCCGCAAACCCTCAACTTCAAGGTAGTTGGCAACCTCTGTCTTTCTCAGCAAGAAAGCCCTCGATCTTTAAGGTAGTCGGCACCTCTGTCTTTCTCAGCAAGAAAGCCCTCGATCTTTAAGGTAGTCGGCACCTCTATCTTTCTCAGCAAGAAAGCCCTCGATCTTTAAGGTAGTCGGCACCTCTGTCTTTCTCAGCAAGAAAGCCCTCGATCTTTAAGGTAGTCGGCACCTCTGTCTTCCTATCCCCGGAAGCCCTCGAATGTAATCACCAACATTCGGAGTCGCACGAAGCTTTGAGAGTTAATAAGAGACTCTCTCTCTAGAAATCACTTCAACCGCATGTATGCACAAAATCCAAATTGTTCATCCATCCGTTGTGAGCTTTTTCAAATGAGCTCCTATTTATAGGTAAGGTCGGCTCCTCTCCAACGGTCATATTTTCCTTAAAGTTTGGAGGGACCTGTACACGTGTCACTTAGACAACGATTAGTTTTTAACAAAATGGACGACATCGTTTTATAACAAAGTAAGTGTAACAGAATGTACGACATCGTTTTAAACTCTAACATAAAGGTTCGGAATAGAAATTTCGGAATGAATGTTCGGAGTGAATGAATTTAGAGTGTATAAAACAATGATAATCAGATTCTGTTTAATAGGTGAATTCGGAATGAGAATTCGGAATAGGAATTCGGAATAGGAATTCGTCATCAGAAATCGTAATGAGAATTCATCATCAGAATTCGTAATGAGAATTTATCATCAGAATTCGTAATGATAATTCGTCATCAGAATTCGTAATGAGAATTCTTTATCAGAATTCGTAATGAGAATTCTTTATCAGAATTCGTAATGAGAATTCGGAATGAGATTTCTTCATTAAAATTCGTAATGAGAATTCTTCTTCAGAATTCGTAATGAGAATTCGGAATGGGATTTTAGAATTCGTAATGAGAATTCTTAATCAGAATTCGTATCCTGAATATGGAATAGAACTAAGTCAGAATTCATATCCGGAATTCGGAATGAAACTTCCTTACAGTTCTTGTCCAGAACCGAATCCTAAAAACAGAATGCTTTTTATCAGTTTTAATGATTCCGAGAAAATGAATCCGAAACTCGTACTTAAGAAAAATATGAATGAAAATATGATAAGGATAATTTTTCTTATAAAAGCGATTTTCCTTAAGAAAGCAATTTTCCTTATAAAAGCAATTTTCCTTAAGAAAGCATTTTTCCTTACAAAAGCGATTTTCCTTAAAGAAAGCATTTTTCCTTACAAAAGCGATTTTCCTTAAAGATAAGGTGTTTGTGATTTTCAAAAAAAGAAGGAATGGAAAAGTCATAAGGAAAACCTTATTGACTCAACAATCTCCCCCTTTTTGGAAAGCACAAACATCCTTACGAAAAAGCTATTCTAAGAAGAAAGAAACATATTAAAGCTTATCTCCCTTGGTTTAAGAATATAGATGAATACGACTAACTCCCCCTTAGGCTTTGAATCTCTAAGGATCGTATTCATATTTCCGGAGTGATGTTTCTTTAAGAAAAACTCCCCCTTAAACAAACTCTTATTAGAGTTCTTTTTCCTTGGGTATTTTCCTTTCTCCCCCTTTGAAAAAAAACTCTTATTAGATTTCCTCTTTTTCTTAAGGATCTTTTCCTTCTCCCCCATTGTGATTTTCAAAAAGAATTGGAGGGAATGGAAAAAAAATAACAAAGTACCTGAAAAGATTAGTAACGACAGCAATAGAAACAACAAGCACAATTTTCATTATATTTGAAATGTCAGCAACAAAAACAGATTACAACAAAAAGATCGGATTGGTCATTTCGGATCTTTCTCCTTCGACATGAGCCCCTTGAGAATTGTCTTGATCTTCTTGAGGTCCTTATGATCTTCCTCTGCTTGCTTTTCTAAGGCAACTATTCTTGCTGACTGAGCTTCAATGATTTCTTCCTGAGCCTTCAACTTTTCTTCCTGAGCTTCCATTTTCTCTTCCTGAGACTTTATCCTTTCTAGAAAATTGATCCGATGATCTCTTTCAGATTTCCAATTCTGAGAAACAGAATTGAGCTTTCCATTCAGATCTCTTACTTCCTGACTCCGAATGTTCTTTTCCTCTGTCAATTTCTCATCGAATGATGCAGTCATCTCATGAAACTTCTTGTCCTCGGTTTGAAAAGCATCCTTAACATTCTCCTGAAACTCATCCAGCAACCTCATCTCTTCCACATTTTTCTTCGACCAGCTAGTCATCCTTTTGCAAGATCTTTTATGGGCTTCGTAACCAATAAATAAATTTTTGAACTGGGCTTCTATCTCAACACATTTATCCATAACCATGGATACGGAGTCGGTTTTCTGATTCATCGTATGTTGAAGCATCTGGCATCTAGAGTCTATAATGGAGAAGGTCGGAATGGTTCCCACCAACTTCTTCAAGGACTGAACAACAAAATCGTGCCCCAACGATGATGACTCCGAATCAGAAATCTTGCTAGGAGAATTTTCTTCCTCAATAAGCTCCAAATTCCTCTTAGAAGAGCTACCAGCTTCCTTTCTCATACTTTTTTCTGAACTCGGGGTATCAGCAAGAATTTGCTTTCCCATATCTTTTTCCGGAATTGAAACCTGTTCCGGAGATCTGTTCTCACTATCAGAGACTTGAACAATTTTATCTTCCTCATCAGCAACTTCTTGAACATTGGCTTCCACGTTTCCCATCTGAGCAACATCAAGTAAAATATGTTATTGACAAGTAACTTCTTCTTCTCCCTTTTCTTCTTCTATTACAGGAGTAGCAAGCTTTGAAGATTGAGCTTCAGATGTTCGGAGCGAGAGGTGATCCGAAGGAGTTCCCTTATATTCATCTACTTGTTTGAGCACATCTCCTATCTCACCACTTCCTTCAGCCGCTTCTTCAACCTCTTCCACTTGCTCTACTTCCTCAGTAGCAACAGCCTCTTCCGGAGTTACAAGATTTCTTCCTGGAGTCTCAGGAAGAGATTCCAGAGAAAAAGATCTCGGAATGGGAATGGTTGCTGAAACCATTTCATTAAATTTCAACAACGCTTGCACAGCCTCAGCTTCTGACAACTTCTTCTTCAGCTTCTTTTCCTTTGCTTGCTTCTCAAGCTCATCAGCAGCCTTTTCTTTCAGAGCCTTAGCCTCTGCAGGATCCAATCCGAACTGCGGATCTCCTTCCTTCCTCTTCTCCTTGTCAGCTCTCCACTTCGCTGCAACCTCATCAGTATATGTCTTCTTCTTCTTAGGCTTAGGAGGTGCGGAATGGACTTCCTTAGACTTAAGTTCCTCAGCTTCACCTACCACTTCTTTCTGCTTCCTCTTCCTTACCGGCTTGGATGATTCCGGATCAGCCACTTTCGGAGTGACTTCTACTTGAGGAGGAAGATCAATGAACTTCCCTGACTCCTTGTCAAAAGCTATATTCATCCTTTTAAGAGTTGCATCACTGAGCAACATGATCTTGCAAACTTTCGGCTTAGAACTGCAAGCAACCTTGAAGGATTCTAGGCACCGAACTATCAGCTTCGACAATATTGCCGGGTACATCACTATCTGAGCTCTCAGATTCCCCTTCTTCAAATTATCAATGTTGAGAAGAATATGCTTCATCAGGTTGAACTTTCTTAGATTTATCAGGAAATCCAAGATGTATATCTCACTCTTCTTCAATCTATCCTTATCTCCTTTTCTCGGTACAATAAGCCCTTGCACCCATAACTCCAGAATCCGGAAGTTTTTAGAAAGACTTGCAATTTTCGGAGCCTTGTCATCATCCAATCCGAGAATTTCTAAGGCTTTCTCCTTGTTGAAACTACCCAAGGAGTCTGGCAGAACGTGCGAGATAAACTCAGCTTCACCTTCATAACTTAACCCTACCAAGCTTGCAGCCTTGGTGTAAGAGATTTTGTAAGTCTTTCCATACGATTTGAAAGAAAACTTTTCTCTATTATCTTCCTTGAAAAAAGTAACTGTCTCATAAAACTCGACAAGCAAGTCAGAGAAGACTTCATCTTGGTTGCCGGTTTTTGATACCGCAACATCTTCCCAGCCATTCAGCTTGATATTTTTTGATATAATAGAATCGTAGTTGCTGAAGAAATTCGGATGAACTAACCTCTCTCTGTAGACTAACCACTGAGAAATAGGCTTGGTTGAAGACATTTCTTGAGAAGCTAACTCTGCAGACATTCGGATTAGAAGTCCTCTGAGATATTCGGAACAGAGAAGACTGAAGTTCGAAACTGAGAAAACTATGGTTCGGAACGGCCTTAAATCGGAGAGTCAGAGCTTCAGCACGCAAAAGCTTGAAATCGATGTGGGATGAGAAAATAGGGTCCCCTTTATATAGGCAATGAGATAACGGTTCAACTTACTCGGTTGATCTAACGGTTTAGAACGATCTGAGATCAGATCTAACGGTTGAAAGCTTGAATCCGATCTTTTTGAGGTTTTATTAAAGTAAAGAATTAAGAAATCCAAAAACCAAAAACAAACTATAAGAAACCAGCAAGTAAAATATGATTACGAAAACTTCGGTAAGGAAATCATACCTTTCGGATTAGCTTAGGAAAGTTATTCGTAATGGGTAATATAAAGATGACTACGAAAAATTCAATACGAAAAACTCAATACGAAAAACTCAGTACGAAAGACTAAATACGATAAAGTAAATACGAAAAGTCAATACGAAAAACGCAATACGAGAAACTCAATATGAAAAAGTAAAACTTGGTACGAAAATCTGGTTATGAAAGTCCCAGTACGAAAGTTGTCCATTCCGGAAATTTTCAATACAAATACTTTAATTCCAGAAGTATTCTGTACGAAAATATCCATTCTGGAAAATGGTAGTTCCGGAAGTTCCATTCCGGAAATTTTCGTTCCGAAAAGTTCGAAAACAAATTTTGAAAAACATTGTTAAATAAACAAACAAATGTACTCCCCCTATGAAAAGGAGTTTATTACTGTAAGGAGATTTTTCAACAGAAAGTTAATTAAGGAAGATTACCTTACGATTATCATTCCTAACTTCTGTTTAATATATTCAAATCTATCAGAAGGTAAAGATTTTGTGAAAATATCAGCAAGTTGATCTTGCGTTCCGATAAACTAAAGAATAATGTCTCCTTTGAGTGTGTGATCCCTAAGAAAGTGATGCCTAATATCTATGTGTTTTGCACGAGAGTGATGTGCAGGGTTTTTACTTAGGGCAATGGCACTTGTGTTATCACACAAAATTTGAGTTTTAGTAAAACTCAAGCCATAGTCTGTGAGTGTGTGTTGCATCCACAACACTTGTGCACAACAACATCCAGCTGCTACATATTCAGCTTCAGCAGTGGAGAGTGCAACAGAATGTTGCTTCTTGCATGACCAAGAAACTAATGAATCTCCTAAGAAATGACAAGTTCCGGATATACTTTTCCTATCCATTCTACATCCACCAAAGTCAGCATCAGAAAAGCTTTTTAGAACAAAATCATTTCCAGATGTATAAAATAATCCTAGATCCATGGTTCCCTTAAGGTAGCGAAAAATTCTTTTTACTGCCTTTAAGTGAGATTCCTTAGGATTGGATTGATATCTTGCACATAAGCATACAGAAAACATTAAGTCTGGTCGACTAGCTGTTAAGTAAAGTAAACTTCCAATCATACCTCTAAAAGATGTTTGATCTACTGGTTTCCCAGCTTCATCAAGATCTAAAGAGTTTGAGGTACCAATGGGAGTACTTATACTCTTAGTGTTGTCATAACCATACTTTTTAAGAAGATCTTTAATATACTTATGTTGAGATATGTAGGTTCCTTCTGGTTTTTGAGAAATTTGAAAACCAAGGAAAAATGTTAACTCACCCATCATACTCATTTCAAACTCAGATTTCATTAGACTAGCAAAAAAGTCAGTCAAAGATTGCTGAGTTGATCCAAATATAATGTCATCAACATAAATTTGAACAATCAAAACATTTTTCTTATCTTTCTTTATAAAAAGGGTTGGATCTGCATTTCCCTTAACATAGTTATTTTGAAGCAAAAATCCAGTGAGTCTATCATACCATGCTCGTGGGGCTTGTTTAAGGCCATACAAAGCTTTGGTAAGTCTAAAAACATGATCTGGATGTTTTGTATCTTCAAAGCCAGGAGGTTGTTCAAGAAAAACTTCCTATTGAACATAACCGTTAAGAAAAGCACATTTCACATCCATTTGAAATAGTTTGAAATTAAAGAATGCTGCAAAGGCAAGTAGAATACGGATAGATTCAAGTCTAGCTACTGGAGCATAGGTTTCTTCATAGTCTATTCCTTCTTGCTGATTATAGCCTTTAGCAACAAGTCTAGCTTTATTTCTAACAATGATTCCATTTTCATCACATTTATTTCTGAAAACCCATTTTACTCCAATAACAGAAGTTTCCTTAGGTCTTTCAACCAAGGTCCAGACTTTATTCCTTTCGAATTCATTTAGTTCATCTTGCATTGCTTTGATCCAATCATCATCACCTAAAGCTTCATCAGTACTTTTAGGCTCTAATTGGGAAAGAAATGCTAGATGTTCTACTTCATTTCTTAAGGAACTTCTAGTCCTTACAGGTTGATTTACATCACCAATGATACTATCACTGGGATGATTCTTAAGAAACACCTGATTTGGGTTTTGTAAAACCTGTTCATCAACATAGGGTAGAAAGTCTTCTAGGGTAAATGTTTCAGAAGTATCTTCTAGAACAATTTCCTTATCAGAAGGTTCTTCTATCAAAGGTTGATAATCAGTCTTTGAAAACACATCCGAAGATGTAGGTTGGGAGGTTTTAAAAACAAAAGGATCTGATTCATCAAATTTTACATGTACTGTTTCCTCAACAGTGCAAGTATTTTTATTAAAAACTCTATATGCCTTAGAGGTTGTGGAATATCCTAAGAAAATTCCTTCATCAGACTTTGGTGCGAATTTATGTAAGTTATCTTTAGTATTCAAAATGAATACTTTGCAACCAAAAACCTTGAAGTAGGAAAGTCTTGGTTTTCTACCATTCCATAACTCATAAGGAGTTTTATTAAGAAAAGGTCTAATCAAAACTCGATTTATAGTATAACAAGCAGTACTTACAGCTTCAGCCCAGAAATGTCTAGCAATAGAATATTCACTCAACATGGTTCTAGTTATCTCTTGAAGAATTCTATTTCTTCTTTCAACTACACCATTCTGTTGAGGAGTTCTAGGTGCTGAAAAGTTGTGAGTAATACCTTTCTTACTACAAAAAGTTTCAAAATCAGAATTTTGAAATTCTCCTCCATGATCACTATGAATAGTTTTCAATGGAAGGTTTTTCTCATTTTTAACTTGGGCTCTAAAACTTTTGAAATAAGAAAAAGCTTCAGATTTCCATGCTAGAAAATAGACCCATGTAAATCTAGTGTAATCATCAACAAGAACAAACACATAGTATTTTCCTCCAATGCTTCCAGTTTGTGTTGGACCAAAAAGATCCATGTGCACTAACTGTAATGCATCGGTTGTTGAGACTTCACCGATTGACTTAAAACTAGATTTATGTTGCTTGCCATATTGACAAGGATCACAAACTTTAGAAGAATCAAATCTAAGCTCCGGTAGATCCTTAACAAGTTTCTTCTTAGAGAGTTTACATAGGTTTCTATGATTACAATGTCCTAATCTTCTATGCCATAACCAAGAGTGATCTTCCATTGCACTTAGGCAAGGTAAATCTTGGCTTCTTAGGTCTTCTAGGTTTAAGGTGTAAACATTTTCTTGCCTATTGGCTGAGAGAATAAATTCTTCCTTGGAATTGTGAACTAAGCATTTATCATTCCTAAAATTCACAAGGTAACCTTCATCACATAACTGACTTATGCTAATGAGGTTGTGCTTAAGACCTTTAACAAAAAGAACATTTGAAATCAAAGTTTTACCTAAAAGAACAATATTACCAATACCAACAATCTCTCCCTTAGCATTGTCTCCGAAAGTTACCTTTCCTCCTTTCGTTTTGATAATCTTTTCAAAAAAGCTTTTGTTACCAGTCATATGCCGGGAACATCCACTATCCATGTACCAAATATTGTTGCTGGAACTTTCTTTATTTTCCTGAAATTAAGAACAAAGTTAGATTTTCGGAATCCAAACTTGTTTGGATCCGAGATTTCCAGACAATAAAATTTTAGGTATCCACATTTTCTTAGAAAAGTAAGCTTTATGAAAACCTAAGGATTGGGTTTTGTTTAAGGAACAACTTCTTGCCCAGTGACCACCACATTGACACTTAGTACAAAATGGGGCACTTTGAGGAACAAAATAATTGTTGCTGAAAACAGGTTTTGCTTGGGTATAACCAAATCCGGATTTATTTATTAAAGGTCGTATTTGAGAATACATCTTATCAAAATTTTCCTTACCATGGGTAAAGTTTGATAAACACTTCTTTAAGGAAAAAATATCAGACTTGAGTTTTACAACCAAGTTTTTATCCTCAAAATCATTAGTTTTGGAACTTGAGTTAGGCTCGAAATCATTTTTATTAGAAATTACTTTTTCTAATTCTTTAGAAAGTTTATTCTTCTCAGAACTTACTTCCTCAAGATTTTTTGAAATACTTTCAAAATCAGCATTTTTCTTATCAAGATCTTTAGAAAGATCTGATATCTCTTTAGTAAGAATAGAATTCCTAGAATTTTCCTTATCAAGTTTCTTGTTGAGTTTGGAATTCTCAATCTCAAGAAGTTCAGCAAACCTAGAGACTTCTTCAAAAGTAGGTAAAGTATTTTCCTCATCAGAAGATGATTCTTCATCAGAAGAGTTATAATACTTACTATCATTAGGATTTAAAGAAACATTGGTCAATGATTCAGCATTTCGTACCTTAGCCATAAGACAATGATTATCAATAGGTAATCTGGCTATAAGACCAAGATTCTTCTATCCTGAAGATTCATAATCAGAAGATTCATCTGAAGAGTCACCACCACTGGCACTCCAGGTGTCATTAGCTTTCAAAACTTTCTTAGCTTTGGCTTTGTAATACTTCTTCCTGTTCTTGTCTGAATGCCTTTCCTTCCTTTCTTTCTTTTTGAGCATAGGGCAATCTGGTCTAATATGTCCAGCTCTCTTACATTCATAACAAGTAACTTCTCCATCTTTCTTATCTTTCCTATCCTTCTTTTTATACTTGGATTGAAAGTTTCTCTGTCCAGCTATCTTGTTCATCCTTCGAGCAAGATTGGCTAATTCATTTTCTGAAACTTCACTCTCACTAGATTCGGATTGGAAAATGACTTTCTTAGATTTGGATCTGGTTACTCTCTCAGGAGTCTTAGCTTTCATCTGATTTGAAGTTGTAGTAAAAGCAACAGTACCATTTCCATTCTTCTTCTTAATGTTGTCAGCATCTCCCTTCATTCTGGTCTCATGTTGTAGAAGAGTTCCAAATAATTCATCAAGAGTAATTTGAGTGACCTTCCTTTTCTCATCTATAGCTGTTCTCTTGGATTCCCACTCATTGGGCATAATGTCAATTATCTTGTCCACAAGAGCTTCATCATCTAAACCTTTTTCTCCCATAGATTGTAGACTGTTGACGATTGTCATAAATCTTTGTTGAACTTTACAGATAGGTTCTCCATAAGGAAAACTGAAGCCATGATATTCAGCTCTAAGCATAGCTCTTCTAGTCTCAATCACTTTAGAAGTCCCAAAATGTGTAACCTCTAACTTCTTCCATATACAGTTAGCTGCTTCACAAGAAGAAATTTGGCTATATATATTTCTGGTCATTGAACACAGTAAAGTATTGCGTACCTTATAGTTGAGTTGATATTCTTGCTTCTCCTGGTTAGTAAAGGTTCTGACTTCCTTGTCAGGAATTTTATAATCACCAGTAAGCATCACAAAGTTATCTACTCCAGTATTGATAACAAAAGTATTCATACGATCTCTCCAGTATTCATAATCATTACCATCGAAGATTGGTGGCCTTGTAGGATTCAGATTGTCAATAGATCCAACATTAATTCCTGCCATACTAAATAAACTTTGCACACAAACTTGTTAGTAGCTTAGAATCGAAATCACAAAGTTCGGAATGGGAAAAGTTCGGAATGGATATATCGGAATGACAAAGTTCGGAATAGAAAAGTGATCAAGAAAAACTTGTATGTGAGTACAAGTATTTCAGTAACCTTGGCTCTGATACCAAATGTAAGAATGGTATAGAGTAAGAGGTTTCCAACCTCTGATACCAATTGTAGGATCGAAATATAATATGAGATGCTCAATATACAAGAGGGGGGGTGAATTGTATACTTTAAAAATTCTTTTGGAACCTTTAAAGTTAGTTATGAATAACTAGAGTTTCCTTAAGAAAAGGAAAGATCTAAGTTTAACAAAGTTAAACTAAGTAAATTCACAACACCTCTAACACCGAACTAAAACTAGGAAAGAGATTCCAAAAGTAGGTTCCGGAAATATGATTCCGGAAATTGAAACTTAACAAAAGTTACAATATAAGATTCTACCTTAAAGCGTATAGAATCTAAAATAATCAGAGTAAGGAAGTATAAAAAAGTTATACTTTCCTTAAGATACAAATTGCAGCGGAATAAAAACAAGTAGTAAAACTACTAGTAACAAGATAATAGTCTTTTAACCCAAAGAGAAGGGTATCCAACAACCTTGGATAAAGGTCCCTTGATTTAAACTTTCAAGCAAGTCTGTCTTACCCACACCAGGGTAAGCCCTCGATACGAAGATCAGTGTCTTTGTCTTGCTATCCCCGCAAGCCCTCAACTTCAAGGTAGTTGGCAACCTCTGTCTTTCTCAGCAAGAAAGCCCTCGATCTTTAAGGTAGTCGGCACCTCTGTCTTTCTCAGCAAGAAAGCCCTCGATCTTTAAGGTAGTCAGCACCTCTGTCTTTCTCAGCAAGAAAGCCCTCGATCTTTAAGGTAGTCGGCACCTCTGTCTTTCTCAGCAAGAAAGCCCTCGATCTTTAAGGTAGTCGGAACCTCTGTCTTCCTATCCCCGGAAGCCCTCGAATGTAATCACCAACATTCGGAGTCGCACGAAGCTTTGAGAGTTAATAAGAGACTCTCTCTCTAGAAATCACTTCAACAGCATGTATGCACAAAATCCAAATTGTTCATCCATCCGTTGTGAGCTTTTTCAAATGAGCTCCTTTTTATAGGTAAGGTCGGCTCCTCTCCAACGGTCATATTTTCCTTAAAGTTCGGAGGGACCTGTACACGTGTCACTTAGACAACGGTTAGTTTATAACAAAATGGACGACATCGTTTTATAAAAAAGTAAGTGTAACAGAATGTACGACATCGTTTTAAACTCTAACATAAAGGTTCGGAATAGAAATTTCAGAATGAAAGTTCGGAGTGAATGAATTTAGAGTGTATAAAACAGTGATAATCAGATTCTGTTTAATAGGTGAATTCGGAATGAGAATTCGGAATAGGAATTCGGAATAGGAATTCGTCATCAGAAATCGTAATGAGAATTCATCATCAGAATTCGTAATGAGAATTTATCATCAGAATTCGTAATGAGAATTCGTCATCAGAATTCGTAATAAGAATTCTTTATCAGAATTCGTAATGAGAATTCTTTATCAGAATTCTTAATGAGAATTCGGAATGAGATTTCTTCATTAGAATTCGTAATGAGAATTCTTCTTCAGAATTCGTAATGAGAATTCGGAATGGGATTTTAGAATTCGTAATGAGAATTCTTAATCAGAATTCGTATCCTGAATCTGGAATAGAACTAAGTCAGAATTCATATCCGGAATTCGGAATGAAACTTCCTTATAGTTCTTGTCCAGAACCGAATCCTAAAAACAGAATGCTTTTTATCAGTTTTAATGATTCCGAGAAAATGAATCCGAAACTCATACTTAAGAAAAATATGAATGAAAATATGATAAGGATAATTTTTCTTATAAAAGCGATTTTCCTTAAGAAAGCAATTTTCCTTATAAAAGCAATTTTCCTTAAGAAAGCATTTTTCCTTACAAAAGCGATTTTCCTTAAAGAAAGCATTTTTCCTTACAAAAGCGATTTTCCTTAAAGATAAGGTGTTTGTGATTTTCAAAACAAGAAGGAATGGAAAAGTCATAAGGAAAACCTTATTGACTCAACAATGCGATGATCCAGAATAAAATAAATAATTGGATAATTTTGTGGAAACAATTAAAGTACCTTCTACCACATCATTCAGAACTACAACCTTAGCCGCGACGATCATAAAAGATTGGCCTTTTCCCTTTGTCATTTTTTGAGGTATGTTTCCTTGTCACTTAGGACATTCATTTTCATAATTCCCTATTTATATAGAAGTGTATCATTCAATATTGACAACCTATTTCTTTCCCTTCCAAACACGAGCTTGATGGACTTTTTCTCCACACTTGTAACACACTCTCTTCCCCTTTAGGTATGTACCAGGATGTTGTTTCCTACAATTACTATAGGATGTAAATTAAACTTTTCCCTTATTCCCCTTATTTCATTTTTCGGAGTGTTCAACAGATCTCTTCTTCTCATGATTCACTTTAAGGTAATAAGACAGAGAATTCCGTTTATGTCTTGATAGCACATGAGACTGTATATTTACATGATGAGAAGCGTTGTGAAATTAATGATTGATGGAGAAATGGGTTTAACCAATCAAATAATCGATCAATATTACTTATTAGGTTACATATATAATCATCACCTTTCCTTCCAAACCCTGTAAAGTTAGCCTCATACTTTGTGACATTCTCATCCTCCTTTTGCTGCAGACTCAAAAAATTGCTTTTCCATATCCACTTGATGTTCATGAGGAAAGTATTTTTCTAAAAAAATATCTTTAAACTCCCTCCATTTTATATTTTGTACTTATTCATCCTCCTATGTGTTTATAACTAATGACCACCATTGATATGAATCTCCTATGAGGAGATAAACTACCAAGAAAACCTTTTCCCTTTCGCTACTCCCCAAAGCATGAAATATTTTCTCTAAGGAACTTATCCATTTATTAGATACAAATGGATTTTTATTCCCATTGAATGTATGTGTTTTCTACCTCTTAAAGTGAACTAACATTGATACTCCATGTTGTGGATTAGGGTGCTTCATACCGGTAAGGTTATTTTTCATTACCTGAGTGAGTTGTCCCAGTATAGTTATAATCTGTTCAGAACTAGTTTCATCACCAACTCCACAATAATTATCTTGAGATGGAGGGAATTACCTACATGGATTACGTATGTTGATATGGTCTCCATTACTTCCACTAGGTCCCATTTCTACAAAATTGCATACACTAGGTTATTTTATAAATCACAATACATAATTCAAAACCTGTAAAATACTTAACATAAATTGAACAGTTTATGCATGTAATCCATAATCATAAAAGTTTTCTCTATTTATATGTATTTACTCATAAATTATTAATAATGGTTTGTAATGAAAATGTGAATTATCCTAAGCATATCCCCAGGGAGTGTCAAACTAGGTGCGCAGTATGGCCCGTTGTTGTGTACCAGGATACCCCGGGTCAAGCCCAAAACTCTTTGTCAATGTTTTCACTCTTAAGTACATCTGTGCCAGAACCATATCCACTTGTAGTATCCATACAAGGATTTATTTCATGGAAAACCCACATAATATATAAATTAAAATTTTTTGGATGTTCTTCTATACTGATCCTCAAATTCTATCTTAGGGTAATGTTCTCTAATCAGAGTTTTTATAAATCTAGTTTACAAGGTTTTTAATAAACATTCTTTGATACCGATTAGAACACTCCGACTCTAGTTACCCAGAGTCAGTTCATTGTTACATAACATTGGCATGATCACAATAGATCAAGTCCCGAATGACCGATAAGTTTAGTATCCATGAAAGTACTAGATACATTCATAAGTTTTACATTACATTATGAAAATAAAAAACAAAAACATTGTGTATTATTAGAACATACTCATATCCCTTAGCCTATCCCTGTAGAATAATCATAACATACTTCCTTTTATCTTGGAAAAAATAATACATAAGAAAAGGGTGAGTTCAGATGATCAGTGAGGATAATAATATAGCATAATCTATCATAAATAAGAATAAAAATTTAAGGAAATGTATAAGACTAAAAACTATTCCTTTTAAACATAAATTTCAACATGATATAGAAAAGATAAATCAAATAATTACATTTAATTATTCACATGGATATTCTACAAGATGAAGAATCACATGTAATATCAATAGCTAATTTCATAATGATGAAATGCATAATGTCGGACATTATAACCACATAGTCAAGGCCTCGTACCAAGACTACAAATAAAATTTTTGTCAAGGCCTTGTGCCATGACACTAGTTTGTCTCATGATACCTACCAATGCATCGAGGGGCTATAGTGGGCCTCGCCCATTACTTACTAAGTCTGATGCATTGCTCATATGAAATCATTGAAGCATAACATGAACATTTGTATTAAAACTAGCATACGAAATGTTAATACATTAACCATAAACCATTAATGGTATAAAAATAGCACATCCACAATCAAATATATCACAGAACCTTTAATACAATATGGAAGATTTTATTATAATAAATCAACTTCAAATAAGCGTAAAATCCAATAAAGGATGTTGACATAGATGAAATCAATTCAAAAACCATTTGAGTGAAATATCTCTTTCTACTTTGAAATCATTTAACAGTCACATAATTTTTTTTAAAAATTTATTTTGAAAATATTCTTATAAGCTTGTAAGGGAAGCTTCGAATGTTCTATAATGGCGGAAAATAACTGCACCCGCCATATAATTTAATAAAAAAAATTCTTACCTTAATTTGTCGAAAAGGTCATAAAGTACCTTATTTGGATAACGATTCCTTTCAAAAAATATTATAAAAATTCAAAAAATGTAATAAATGAATTTAACCCATATTATAGAAAATAGTAAAAATGTTTTGGAATACATTTTTAAGAAACATAGATTTGGATGAAAAATATGTCCCAGTAGATACTTACGTATAAACAACCTCAGATAATAAAGAGATTATAAAATTTACCCATACCATGTATATTCCCTTAGTCGATGGTATGTTATACTCATTTATAATGGTTAAATAATTTTTATTAAATTATACAAGAACCACATACATAAATATGATATCATATATTATCATTTAATATTTCTTATTAATAATATTTCAGTAGTTTCATTGTTTTGGGTGTTAACTGATTTGTTTTGCTTTATTTGTTTTGTTACGTATGTCATATTTATTATGGATAGGATATATTTGTTTCATATCCATAATTATATTATTTTCTTAAAAATTATTTATAATCATTAAATGAAAATTACTCTTGAATAGTTATGATGGAGAATGGAATCGTATCTCGTTGTGGAGACGGTAAGCCATACGTACGCACAAGCGATAATATCATTCTATTGATGGTGAAATCGTATATAATTGGATGGTATATTATATGTAAAGAATCACTAAAATGGTATATTTATTATTTACATCAATTATATTCATTATTATACCCATCAAAAAATGAATTGTCGAATAACAAACTACACCATGATGTGGAGACGGTAAGCCATACGTACACAAATATGGAGACTTTGTCATTAATAGGATGGATAGAATAATGAATATGGTTGTACCATATTTATAACAACATGTTAGTTTTTAAAAGGTAATGTAGATATTATTTTTTTATGGAAACATCAATGAAAGAGGATGTGGAATAAGAAAAGAAATTTGAAAGAGGTGATGAAATAATTACCTCTTCTTCGGGAGCTTCCTTTTGGTTTGAACAAAAGGGTTCCTTAGGCTGGATTTATAATCAAAGTAAGGCCTCTATGTTTAATTTAGGGTAGTTGGAAAGATATTATATCTGGGGTTGGTCGATCCAAATGGCTTTGTAGGTGTGAAGACAAGGTAATTGGAAGTACCCTTTTATAAGAGAGGTGAGAGGTTCTTTAGGAGAAGCTTGAAATACTAATGTATTGTAAAATAATTTTCGTTTTCTAATAGATCCTAATAGATTTATTTCTATGATAATATTTGGATGGGTCGAAAAAATCTCAACCAATAGGTTTTAGACAAGTTTTTGTTACCATATTAACCTTATCTTTTAGATTTAACTGTTAGTTAAATAGATTAACATTTACCATGTCTTCTTGTTTTTTTATATTACATGATTAATAAACTTAATATAAAATTCCAAGAGAACCTAAAGTTGTTCATTAATGACATATATAACTTTATCGAAGTCCTTTTTCTGAATATTATATTTTTAGGAGTATTATATCATTTAATAAAATATTATTTGTTTTAAAAACTCATTTATTTCAATTTTGACAACATTTATTATTTGGTTTCTGTGAAAGTCATAAAAACTTTATTAATTCAATTAAAATACATTTATTCACCCCTATAATTTCATATTCACCTATAAAATTCGTGAATGGCATAAAAATTATCAATTTACATTTATTTTAATAGTTATGACATCAATTATTTGAATCTTTCATTAATAAGGTAATTACTGCATCATCATTGTGTCATAAATAAATTTAATTGTTTAATGTATAAAAATTATAAATAAAATACAATGATTTATTAAATAATTTTATTTTTCTATTGAATATTTATAGTCTAATTTATCTTATGTGTAACCGTATATTAAAAACGTTTTAATTATTAAACGTTGAATTTAATAATTTTAACTCCACTTTAAATAAAATATTATAAATGTCCTAATTTCATCAAAGTAGATCAAAAGGATAATATTTTATTTCTAAGGTTGATTTTGGTCAAAATAAACTTATACAATTGAATTAGGATATGTGTTGTCATAATTATAATACAATTTTTACTTTTAATTACCCTTTTTTACTTTTAACCGTGGTAAATAAAATTGAAAAGTTACTATTCACCAAAACTTATTTTCATCCTATTGAACCACATTTTACTTACTAGTGACAATTTTTTAAGTCGGATTTTTAAAATTCAATTCACAGAAGAGGTAAAATTATGTTTTATGAAAATTTGAAAATGTGCCTAGAAGGTAGGTAAAAGACGTTAAAAAGTTCAGTAATTTTTTTTATATTATTATAAAATGAGTCTAATGAATTAAATTGGACTAATATAGGTATTATGTATCTATTTTGACTTTAAAATAAATAAAAAATAATTATTTAAATAATAAGAATGTTTTAAACAATAAAAGTGTTTTTCACCATTCATCAAAAATTGAATGTTTTCAAAAAATACCAAAAATTCACCCTGGTCTAATTTTGATATTTTGATCCCAAAAATGAAGTAAATTTTTAAAAATAAAATTAATATAATTTCCAAGAGTGGGTATTAATATTCATAACTACATTTTAAACGGCTAATTTGATTGGTTGTGGTGTGCTAGAACTTGAAGTTGCGTACATCGTAGACTATTGTATTATTTAAAGAGAAATGTACCATTGAAGCTTGGGGTGTTATAACATTGATAGATTAAAAAATACACTTAAAAAGGGGTTTCATTAGAGAAAAACTAATTATATTAAGTCATTCAAGGATTACACTGTTATATACAGTTCAAATTTGAGGTTTATGGTCCTTAACATGGCCAATTTAATAAACAAGGGATACTAATCTGAATGAACTCTGTTCAATAAATTAAAAAAAAAATTCATAAGTCCCCGCATGGAAGTCCTACCATAAGTGTGACGCCCCGGGTTTTATGAACCAGTTCAAGTAAGAAATGTTATGCCTTTAATGATATCTCTTGTTTTTTTTGTTGTGCTAAGAAGGAATTTGAAATAAAATAAAACATGGAGAATAAGGTAAACTGATATATATTAAAACATTACATTGCAACGAGACCCAACTAGTTGAAAATACCATGCACAAGACCTAACACAACCACAACAAGACTATTGAGAACCACAACTCGAGCAATTGGATAGTCCTCTTCTTCAGAGTCCATCAACGTGAAAAATATAACAGCCAGGGCCACAAAACACATGCTCAACTCCAATGGTATGAGGAGAGCCATCCTTTCTGGTTCATGTGTTGTGTTCTTGTAAAATACCCCTACTTTTATAATGGCCCTGTGAATATTTACCGTTGGAAAATAGCCGTTGGATTTTCAAAATAACCTTTGGGTTTCCGTTGATAAAGTTTATCTTTATATTAAAACTTTTTTTAACGCTCTTATAATTTTATAATAATATGTCTAAAGTATGTTTCACAAAAAGAATCATAGTTTTAAAATTTAAAGAGTGTTCTAGGGAATAAATACTATTATTTTCAAAATTCCGATGGATACTTATATTGAAAACTATGTATTATTTTTATAAAAGATATGTTTTGAGGGTATCAATAATGATATCTTTTGAGCTCTAAAAATATGAATTTTTGAATTTACTTGTGGTCTTTTAGAATTTCTTTAAAGAACCAAATAATTATAATGGTTTTGTATGAAAAGTATATCTCTTAAAAGATTTATATATAAAGTGGTAAAGGGATTTAAATATTAAAACTACTTTTTTGTTATAATATGTTTACTCATTTTGTGAAAGTATTTATATTTTGAACTAAGCATACTGAAACTTGTTATTTCAAAAGTCTAAATAAATTTTCTTTTTATAAATAAATTATGTTAATATGAAATATATTACATAATCTAGTAAAAGGAATTTAGATTTTAAATTAAAACTAATTTTCTTTATTGAATGAACCCTATTTTTATAAATATTTATACTACACTTCATTTTGAAAATAAGTATACTTATACTGATTGTTTTATAAATTTCAAATAAGTTTTTAATAAAAAATAGGTTGGGGCCCGGCCAAGCTGAGGGAATCCCTTGAGGGACAAGCCCTCTAGGCCGAGACCAAGCCCTAAGGGACCCGAGGTGCCGACCTTCGGGGTCCCCCAAGCACTCAGTTGGTGTCCAACCGCATCCCAAGTCGTGCATAGATCTCTCAGGTCGCGCGCAGGACGTGTGTAAGGCAGCGGTGCGTGGTGCATAGGGGTGGGCCGAAGCCCGCATGGGGCCCGTGTATAATGCCCTGGAGTGTGTGTTCGTGTTATTGAGTCGAAGCCAGCGCGCTTTGGTTTATAATCTGTGCCTCAAACGCATTCCGTTTCGATGTGGGACGTGCTCCGCACGACCGGGACCGTCTGATCGACTCCTGTGTATATCTTGACCGTCCATCTCTTTTTTATCCATGTGATCGCCCCACATTTTACGACGACCTTCCGATCTTCCTTGAGATCAAATCTCGGTCATCCCTTCCTTTACCACGTCAACCCCCCGTCGTCTTCTTCCTCGAAGCGGCACCCGACTAGTAGGCCAGCAACCGAGGATGCCTCGACCTCCTTCCCCGCACTGCTCCTCTTGACCTCCAAACACCCCTACTAGCTCACTATTCCTTCGTCTTTCCCATGTCGATCTAACCTCTTGGGTCGAGTCACCAACGAGGCACCGACAAGGAGAACAAACTCCCTGTTGATCCGAGCGTCCTCCCTAACATATGTAAGGGTCCTTTCATACATGATTTATTTTAAAAACTTCCGTTTTTTACACTCGGTATATATACAGTTTATTATATATATATACTTAATATAAAACCTTTGGTTTTTATAGCCTTCAAGGAGTTTTGACCTTCATGTTTCCAGCGGGGTGCATATGTAAGGGTCCCTGCATGCTTGTCTTCCTTTAAAGAAACCTTCAGTATATACATAGCTTATATTTATATATTTATACTTGATATGTATACACCTCGGATGGTATCTCCTTCAAGGAATCGGCCTTCATGTTTCCAGTAGGGTGCATGTGTAAGCATGGTTCCTTGTTTTGTTTTCCTTTAAAGAAACCCATATCTTATTACTCTCGGTATATATATAGTTTTTATATATGAATATTTGAATATAAACCCCTCAGGTGGGGATGTTTTCAAAAAGGATTACCTTTCATAAAAGTTTAATACAATGGTTACAAAAGAATTATCTTACGTCGTTTTAAACCAATCCTTAAAAATATGTTTTGTATGTATATATACGGGTTTCCTATTATATATATATATATATATTCGCATGGATGGTATATTCTTTTTTTGGATTGATCTATGATTCAGCATGGCATCTGGATGTTAAGTTTGATCATTTCTTTCGGTTATATTTCATAAAACCTTTATAGATATAAAAAATATAGTTTTCTATATGTATATACGAATATTTATAACCAAAACTCTATCTATTTTTTTCGGTTTTCAAAATGACCCAACATGTAATATTATGCAGCATATATTAATGAGGGTTGATTGAAATTGTTTTACCATGAAGGGTGTAATTTTGTTTGATTTAAGATGTATTAAAGGATTTATGATTTGATGGATCATGATGTCATGTTGTATTCATGTATTATCTTAAGACATAATGAACCTACCTTGTTGAATGTATTAATTAATCAAGTCATGATTTAATTCATTTATACTATCAAGGGCATGTTTATCACCATAAATAATTTCAAGTGTTTTCCTTAGGCACTCCTTTTCCATGGATATTTAATGACAAAGATTCATCATTTAGTATATCATTAATCATATTCTTTAGTGTAAAGGATGTTTTACTAAGCTATGTATGCCTTTGATTAGTTACTGAAACCTTTTTTTCAAGATTAACCATCATACCCTATATTAGCACGATTTGTGGTGGTTCATTATTTATTGTTGTACATAATGCATGCTTATGACATATCACTAAATGAACTATGAAATTGGATTACCCAAAGTGGTATGGGACACCTTGGGTAAAAATGAAAATGAATGAGATATTCATGGTGGTATGGGACATCTTGAATATACATAACCATTTCAGTAAAGCATGAACGATGTGGCTCACATGATGATAAAGAAAAATTTAAGGGTGCACCCTGATAGCGCTCCAATGCATTGGGTAAAGACTTAATCTCTAGAGATGACTTTTTAGACTGATACCTCGATGAATAACCTTGGTAATTTTTAATGATACCATGGGGATGGACCTTGGTGATATGTTCATGATTGTCTAAGTTAAATGTTGATGCCACATAATTCAAGTTATGTAACATGTTCTTTCCAAGATAATGTTCTTTCACGACTGATGCCTTTAAAGTTTTCATAATGTTCTTATTTCCCTAGCTTAATGCATGAAGCATGACTAGTGTTATCACTTAATAGAATGGTAACCAGCATCTGAAAATTTAGATGTTTCCTTGTGCGCAACTCGGATTATGTATTACTTTAACTGTTTAAATTTATGATTAAGTAAATCATATGTAGTACTTGTTTGTAATTATCGTTATCACTCCTTCAAGAATTGACATAATTGTTTCATGTTCATCTTGAAAACTTTGTTGAGCATTTGTATGTCATGTGTTGTAATTTTACTTTAATAAGTGTTCAATCTCTTTAAAAAAGAATGTTTTAAAATGTTAAAATGTTTTAATTTTTTAAAAAAACCCCTTATTGAGTATTTTAATTCTCACCCTACGTTTTGATTTAAAATTTTCAGGTATCAGCTTTTGAAAGATGAATTGCTTCAGAAGTTTCCGGTTTCCCAGAACCCGAACCGCACACGATCCTCTGTATGGGACATGATGTGTTGTTGACAAAGTGTATTTTATTTTAAGATAACACATCATGTTCAGAAGGCACTGACTCCTGGGTTTCTAGGGTCAACGTCTCTACAGTTGGTATCAGAGGTTCGGTTTCGATAACTCTGGAAACCCAGAAACTGAAACAAAAATATATATATATGTATATGTATTTCAGTTTTATTAAAAAACGGGTTTTCTTAAATTTCAGATGGAAAACGAAGGCAAAAATCTCTTATCTCTCCCCACAAAGGCCCTAGAGACCATTGTGTATTTAGCATGCCGTGAGGACTTTCTAAACTATGCCCATATCCGCATGACATGAAAACACCTTTATGAAGTATCCAATTCACCACGGGTGCTTCAACTACACCAAGGGGTAGGAATAGATTACCTCCTTATGATAATAACCTAGTTTCCCTCCTATGTACGTCGAGGAAGGTACTACGAGGGACTTTTCCGGATTTTCACGGCGGGTGAGAGCTTTGGCACTATGCTTGATAACCCTTTTCAAGAAGCTGCTACTGATGGAGACCTTCGAGCAGGATACCTTTGTCAGATTTTAAACTATGGCTTCTGGGGTCAGTTGTTGGACTTCGGGAGGTTAGAAGATGATTCCACCCGATTGTCTTATAGACAACAAGTGTATGAAGATGTCTCTCAACTTCATTCCCCCCATGTTAGACTCATAAGACGTCATCGGTGTCCTCATGAGTTTTTTCTGGAATGCTCGGCCTGTGTTTGGTTCGAGGAGTTAGGGAGTTTTGCTTCTCTGTGTGGAGTTCATTTAGTCAATGGATAAAGGAAACTCAAGCACTAATAATAATAAACGTATGTTTATTAAAATGTTGTCTTTCCCCTTTCCTTGTCCTTACTTTGTTTTTGTCCTTGAATGATTTTCAAGTGTTTAAATTTCTGTCTTACAAATTTTAGATGGAAGGACAAACCCACCTGTTATCTCTTCCCACTGAGATTTTGGAAATCATTGCGATCAAAACGTGTGAGGATGAGTATGACCCCTTAGAAAATTTTCGAAGAACGTGCAAGCAGTGGTTTGAGGTAACAAACGGTCCGGAGATTCTCCGCACCTGCCAGGGGAATGCCTCCATCTATTACCGCATTGGATCTGCACAGCTAGCTGGACTTGAACGACGAGGAAGTTACCACGAAGGGCTCTTTCTATGTTTTACCCTAGGCTGAAACTACACGGCCAGAGTGAAATTTCAGGAGGCTGTGTTAGAGGGAAATATTTATGCGGCTTATATGCTCCAACTTCTCAGCTTTAGCCTGTTTGACCATATCTATGGCTTCGATATCCTCAACCGAGACATATTTAGGCAAGTCCTTCGTACGTTGGTCTGCAAAGACATTTCAGAACATTGTACTGTTCGAGATTCCCTCTAGAGGCCTGAAGGCCCGGAACATAAGTGCAACCCCTCCTGTCTTAGGTGCATGTGGATTAGGGAGCTGAAAGAGGTGAGCTTCACTACGGGGATCCCTCTAAATGCACATGTTGACCCTATTCGTTGGGGGAGGTGGTAGGGACGTTGCAAAACCTTGTAGAGTTGTGAAATAAATTGTGAGGACACAATTTTCTAAAGGGGGGGATAATGTGACGCCCCAGGTTTTATGAACCAGTTCAAGTAAGAAATGTTATGCCTTTAATGATGTCTCTTGTTTTTTTTGTTGTGCTAAGAAGGAATTTGAAATAAAATAAAACATGGAGAATAAGGTAAACTGATATATATTAAAACATTACATTGCAGCGAGACCCAACTAGTTGACAATACCATTCACAAGACCTAACACAGCCACAACAATAATACTAAGAACCACAACTCGAGAAATTGGATAGTCCTCGTCTTCAGAGTCCATCAGCGTGAAAAATATAACAGCCAGGGCCACAACACACATGCTCAACACCAATGGTATGAGGAGAGACATCCTTTCTGGTTCAAGTATTGTGTTTTGTAAAATACCCCTGCTTTTATAATGGTCCTGTGAATATTGACCATTGGAAAATAGCCATTGGATTTTCAAAATAACCTTTGGGTTTCCGTTGATAAAGTTTATCTTTATATTAAAACATGTTTTTACCGCTCTTATAATTTTATAATAATATGTCTAAAGTATGTTTCACAAAAAGAATCATAGTTTTAAAATTTAAAGAGTGTTCTAGGGAATAAATCCTCTTGTTTTTAAAATTCCGATGGATACTTATATTGAAAACTAGGTATTATTTTTATAAAAGATATGTTTTGAGGGTATCAATAATGATATCTTTTGAGCTCTAAAAATATGAATTTTTGAATTTACTTGTGGTATTTTAGAATTTCTTTAATGATCCGAATAATTATAATGGTTTTGTATGAAAATTATATCTCTTAAAATATTTATATATAAATTGGTAAAGGGATATAAATTTTAAAACTACTTTGTTGTTATAATATGTTGACTCATTTTGTGAAAGTATTTATATTTTGAACTAAGAATACTTAACCTTGTTATTTAAAAAGTCTAAATAAATTTTCTTTTTATAAATAAATTATGTTAATATGAAATATAGTACATAAACTAGTAAAAGGAATTTAGATTTTAAATTAAAACTAATTGTCTTTATTGAATGAACCCTCTTTTTATAAAAATTTATACTACACTTCATTTTGAAAATAAGTATACTTATACTGATTGTTTTATAAATTTCAAATAAGCTTTTAATAAAAAAATAGTTTGGGGCCCGACCAAGCCGAGGGAATCCCTTAAGGGACAAGCCCTCTAGGCCGAGACCAAGCCCCAAGGGACCCGAGGTTCTGACCTTCGGGGTCCCCCAAGTGCTCAGTGGGTGTCCAACCGCATCCCAAGCCATGCATAGGTCTCTCAGGTCGCGCGCAGGCCGTGTGTAAGGCCGCAGTGCACGGTGCATAGGGGTGGGCCGAAGCCCACATGGGGACCGTGTATAAGGCCCTGGAGTGTGTGTTCGTGTTATTGAGCCGAATCCATCACGCTTTGGTTTATAAGTCGTGCCTCAAACGCATTCCATTTCGATGTGGGACGCGCTCCGCGCGACCGGGACCGTCTGATCGACTCCCGTGTAGATCTTGACCGTCCGTCTCTTTTTTAGCCACGCGATCACCCCACATTTTACCACAACCGTCCGATCTTCCCCAAGATCAAATCCCGACCATCCCTTCTTTTACCATGTCGACCCCCCGTCGTCTTCTTCCTCGAAGCGGCACCTGACCAGTAGCCCTGAAACCGAGGACGCCTCGGCCTCCTTCCCCACACTGGTCCTCTTGACCTCCAAACACCCCCTACTAGCTCACTATTCATTTGTCTTTCCCACGTCTATCTAACCTCTTGGGTCGAGTCACCGACGAGCCACCAAGGCTTTTATAAACCCCCCTGCTTCGTTGATGCCCTGGGGCAGCTCCTCCTTCGGACCTCCTTCTGAATCCTCCAATAAGGAGAACGAACACCCTGTTGATCCGAGCGTCCTCCCTAACATATGTAAGGGTCCTTTCATACATGATTTATTTTAAAAACCACCATTTTATACACTCGGTATATATACAGTTTATTATATATATATACTTAATATAATACCGTCGATTTTGTATAGCCTTCAAGGAGTTTTGACCTTCATGTTTCCAGCGGGGTGCATATGTAAGGGTCCTTGCATGGTTTTCTTCCTTTAAAGAAACCTTCAGTATATACATAGCTTATATTTATATATTTATACTTGATATGTATACACCTCGGATGGTATCCCCTTCAAGGAATCAGCCTTCTCGTTTCCAGTAGGGTGCATGTGTAAGTATGGTTCCCTATTTTGTTTTCCTTTGAAGAAACCCATATCTTATTACTCTCGGTATATATATATAGTTTTTATATATGAATATTTGAATATAAACCCCTCAGGTGGGGATGTTTTCAAAAAGGATTACCTTTCTTGAATGTTTAATACAATGGTTACAAAAGAATTATCTTACTTCGTTTTAAACCAATCTTTAAAAATATGTTTTGTATGTATATATATGGGTTACCTATTATATATATATATATATTTATATACGCATGGATGGTATATTCTTTTTTTGGATTGATCTATGATTGAGCATGGCATATGGATGTTAAGTTTGATCGTTTCTTTCTGTTATATTTCATAAAACCTTTATAGATATAAAAAAATACAGTTTTCTATATGTATATACAAATATTTATAACCAAAACTCTATCTATTTTTTTCAGATTTCAAAATGACCCAACATGTAATATTATGCACCATATGTTAATGAGGGTTGATTGAAATTGTTTTACCATGAAGGGTGTAATTTGGTTTGATTTAAGATGTATTAAAGGATTTAAGATTTGATGCATCATGATATCATGTTGTATTCATGTTTTATCTTAAGACATAATGAACCTACCTTGTTGAATGTATTAATTAATCAAGTCATGATTTAATTCATTTATACGATCAAGGGCCTGTTTATCACCATAACTAATTTCAAGTGTTTTCCTTAGGCACTCCTTTTCCATGGATTTATAATGACAAAGATTCATCATTTAGTATATCATCAATCATATGCTTTAGTGTAAAGGATGTTTTACTAAGCTATGTATGCCTTTGATTAGTTACTGATACATTTTTTTCAAGATTAACCATCATACCCTGTATTAGCACGATTTGTGGTGGTTCATTATTTATTGTTGTACATAATGCATGATTATGACATATCACTAAATGAACTAAGAAATTGGATTACCCAAAGTGGTATGGGACACCTTCGGTAAAAATGAAAATGAATGAGATATTCAAGGTGGTATGGGACATCTTTAATATACATAACCATTTCAGTAAAGCATGAACGATGTGGATCACATGATGATAATGAAAAATTTAAGGGTGCGCCCTGATAGAGCTCCAATGCATTGGGTAAAGACATAATCTCTAGAGATGACTTTTTAGACTGATACCTCATTGAATAACCTTGGTAATTTTTAATGACACCTTGGGGATTGACCTTGGTGATATGTTCATGATTGCCTAAGTTAAATGTTGATGCCACATAATTCAAGTTATGTAACAAGTTCTTTCCAATATAAAGTTCTTTCACGAATGATTCCTTTAATGTTTTCATAAAGTTCTTATTTCCCTAGCTTAAAGCATGAAGCATGACAAGTGTTATCACTTAATAAAATGGTAACCAACATCTGAAAATTTATTTGTTTCCTTGTGCGCAACTCTGATTATGTATTACATTCATTGTTTAAATTTATTCTTAAGTAAATAATATGTAGTACTTGTTCGTAATAACCATTATCACTCCTTCAAGAATTGACATAATTGTTTCATGTTCTTCTTGAAAACCTTGTTGAGCATTTGTATGTCATGTGTTGTAGTTATCCTTTAATAAGTGTTCAATATCTTTAAAAAGGAATGTTTTCAAATGTTACAATGTTTTAATTTTTTTTTAAAAACCCCTTACTGAGTATTTTAATGCTCACCCTACATTTTGATTTAAAATTTTCAGGTATCAGCTTTTGAAAGATGAATTGTTTCAGAAGTTTCCGGTCTCCCAGAACCCGAACTACACACGATGATCTGTATGGGACATGATGTGTTGTTAACAAAGTGTATTTTATTTTAAGATAACACACCATGTTCATAAGGCACCTATTCCTAGGTTTCTAGGGTCGGGGTCTCTATAATAATTCATAGTGACACAATTTATAAAACATCAAAACACTAAGGAAAATGCTATAAACCATATACGAAATACCATGGATGACTGAAATGACCAATATTAAGGCATATATCTATCAATATTGAGAGAAATTATGAAAACAGATGAACGAACTTATAACATGGTGAATATAGCTATACCAAAATAATGCATATAGAGAGGAGATAAATTTAGAAAGAAGGAAGGAAGACTCCTAGACTCATTGAGTGATATACAACTCACTTGACAGAGGTTTAATTCAACACCATATAATGGGGATCAATATTACCCATTGAGAGGAGATGATAGGAGGATCATTATTATATAATTAATAAGTATAAATATCCATTAATACAACACAAGGATCATAAATTACTAGTGTCTATAGAAGACTTGGTTCATAATAAATTAAAGGAAACCTGAGAAAACATGAAACTGTTAGGTCATAAATTTTTTTGGTGGAATCTCTGTGCCACACACGATACATATACAAACCAACAGTTACTATATTTGTCCAAGATATCAACAATACAACTAATCACTTTCCGATGATAAACACAACTCATCACCCTCTCCACCTCCATCTCTACTTTCTGTTACCACATGCAAGAAAATTATATTGAAAATTAAATACTATTGTATAATAATAATTAAACATAAAATCAATAAATGTTTTAAAACTAAATTATTTTAAGTTTTTGTAATTTACCTTCTCACCACCAGTTGATGTTATACCACTGGGGGAATATTAGGTCATCTTATAGTATAAATCAATCAACGCATTCTCCAAAGAGGATATCTACCTCCAATCATCATACGAAATAGGAAGGGATCCAGCTCCGTGGCCATCTGACCTATAATCTGGCCAAGTAATCTTGCAACATCATCTGTAGGGACTCTATATGAATCAAATGGGAATGTTATATTCTCTCCAGTCAGATTCCATAGAGTATAATGCTCTAAACTTGGTATTCCTATAATTTAATCAAATAAAATTAAGTTCAGAACATATATTTCAAAAATTTATGCAAGAAAAAAAATTAAATATGATAATAGATGCACAACACTATCGAAAAAAATATACATAACAATGATAATTATTGATTGTACAAATTAAATAAGTAGTTTCTAAATGAATGAAGAATTGTCAATATAATCATTTTCCCTTTCAATCATGTTGGTTTCCTACTCCATTACTTCATCCACTTCTTCCATCCTTACTGGAATAATATTTTCAATATCATGATGGAAAAATAAGTCCGCTTCTTTATGTTGATGAGATTCAATGTTAGAGGTCAAATATTCCATTTCATCACCCATATCATACAAATATCTTTGTTTTACATGAGAAACTACACTCCACCCTTCTTCCAGAACATCATTCACATAATATACCATTTTCTCTCATGATGATAAGATATACCAATCATGAACTTCATGATCACCAACATCCATTAAGCGAGAGAAGTTCACAGAAGTAAATTGCAAAGAATCTCTTTTAACACCTTTGATCATATCGACCTAATTTAATTTGAATAAAACAAATGAAAAATGCTTGTGGTAGTTTAATTCAATAATATAAGTCAACTTTCCATAGTAGCCCACTTCAAAAAATGTAAATATACCACTATTATGTGTTTTCAAACCGTCTTATCGATGTATTGTATGAAATCTAAATCCATTCACATATTAAGTGTTGAACTTTGTATTTTGTTTTAGAGGACCTTAGGAAAGAAACTATAGATCTTTAGAAAACTCTTCTTGAGTATCTGTATACATGATATAAAAAAATAGACATTATTACATTTAAAAAATATCTGCATCAACCTAATATGCATATTTATTTCAATATTTATGAACTTACACATTGTGAAAACCATTCTAAAAGATATTTATTAATAGATTTCGTTATATCATTCTCATTTCAAGTTCAGACTCTCATTCATCTCTTTTTTTGTATCCTTAACCCTTCAATAAATGGATATAAAATGTCACTATTTAGAATCACATATCTATGTACTAGTAATAATTCCATTTCTTTCAGTGCAACATTTTAGGTACTTCCAACTGATCGGTCAATAGTAGGAAATATTTTTGATTTCCCATGTATTTGAGATTGGTTCGATGTGTTTTCAACACGTCCAACTCATTTAAATCATGTCTACATATCATCCAAGTATCTAGAATAAAAGTTAAGACACTCATTTTCCAAATAGAATTCAGTAATAAACCCATCTGGTTGAGCTTAATTTTTCATTTATGATTTCAAATTCCCATGATATATGTGAAATTAAAGAAAAAAACATAATGATGCATTTAATTAAGTGAAAATAATTGTTTAAATAACTGAAAAAACATATAAATAAAGTACCTCCCAATTGGATACATCCATCGATAATGTACGGAGCATCCAAATTTGGCTTCCTCAACCAAATGCACAATTAAATTCATCATGAAAGGAAAAAATGGTGGTGGAAAGATCATCTCTATTTCAAAAAGTGTAAATACAAGCCACTCTTGAAGGTTGTAAACCTAAAATGGATGTAGAGATTTCTCACATAGTTTTCTGAAATATGTGCAGAATTAGAGTACAACAACATTAACTTTTTCAGGTAATAATGTACCCAATAAAAATGTTAGTAACTTCTGTAACAAAATATGTGAATCATTAAATTTCAGTCCATATAACCTACGAATTCATTAATTCAACACACCTTGAGATATTACATGAATACCCATTAGATACCTTCACATGCTTTAAAATTTGAAGGAATGTATCTTTATCCCTATTTTTCATCGTAAAAACTTCCTGAGCATACTTTTCATTCCCATCTAGACAGAGATCACGTTTTATGTTCATTACTGGTAAGTATATTTGATAATTGACATTATCCTTTGACTTTCCATGGTCATTAAGCAATGTAAAGATCAAATTTTCACATAAATTCTTCTCAATATTCATCACATCAAGATTATGTTGCAACAAATTAAATTCCCAATACAAAAGTTTGAGTAATATACTTATTTTCTTCCATTGTTACATTATCATTTCACTTGATGATCTACTTCGAACTTGTTTCCCACTATCACTAAAATGACGAACCTTTACAAATTCTGTTTCAACATTTCTATGTTTTTCCAATATTTCAGAACTAGTTAAAACCTTTAGAGGTGGTTTATGATCAATGAAACCATTAAATTTTTATCTATTCAACCAAAATCTATAATAAGCATCAAGAAATATTTGATGGAATAAGAAGAACTATTTTCAACTATGAGGTAGCTATTGGGATCAAAATCAATGATACAAATAGGACAATCCAAACCCATGTACGTGTTCCAACTAGATAAATTCCCAAGTCCAGTGAAGTCACTGTTGGTCCACATTAAAGCAGTATGCATTTTGAACATTGTTTTAGAAGAATCATCATATGTCTCAACACTATTTCTCCATAACTCTTGTAATTATTCAATTAATGGTGCAAGTATACATCAATATAATTTCCGAGCATTTGTTTTCCAAGAATAATCATCAAAATGATAAAAGGAATTTTTTGCATACGCATCCATAGAGGCTACTTGTAAGGGATCAAAACAACTGGACAAATGCTATAACTGGTATTCCAAGTCATAAATGGGTTGAATCCATTAGAATCCAATCCCAATCAAATATCCCTAAGATCATCTAAGTAGTCTGGATGTAATGAATCAAATGTCTTCCAGGATTGCGAATCTTATGTATGTCACATTAACTCATCGTTTTGTTTATCTAAAAAATTCCACTTCATGTGTTCAGAGGTTTTTAATGTCATGAATAATATTTTCAATTGAGGCTTTAGAGGAATTTAATGAAAAAACTTTGTAGGTGTTGTAGTACCCCCTGTTTCTGGAAAGTAACACTTGTTCTATGCTTTTCATGTACATGAAGCATATGAGAAATGGTTGGGATAGTTTGGAGAATTTTAAAGTGTTAAATGGAAAAAAGTGGTGATGCATGAGCTTTACACGGGTTGCCCAAATCATGAAGAACCTGTGCAGTTGGTGGTCACTTTGGACATAAGAGACCAAAGGGTGTGCGCACGGTTTGGGAAAACCGTGCGAGGAGGCCGTGCGGCGCACCCCTTCCAAGTAGTGACTACTGCACGATTAGCTCACGATTTTCCTAGCTGTGTAGACACACCATGCGCGGTGTCAACTTAGATCTTATTTTTAAGGATCCAATCTATTTTATCTATAATCCCACTTTTTTTGCTCCTAGACGGCCCTAACTCGAGATTTATCTCTGGTGAAGGTGGGAGAACACTTACCAGGTGTTTTGGAAACGATCTGTAGGTTTGCCTTGGTGTTTAGAGCCCGGTTGATCGAGGAAAGTCTCGTTTCCTTTAGTTTTCTTAGATATCCTTCTTCCCTCTTGATGGATCCTTAGATCTATGCCCATGGTGGGTATATTTAAGGTAGTTTATGGCTTTTAAGTCGGGTTTTGTTTTTTTTTGATTCTAGGGGAAGGAATCTAAGGAGGTTTTATGGAGTAGTTGACTCGGTTTTGTTGGCGTTCTTCGTCCGTTGGTTGGTTTCACCTAATTTTTTGAAGTAGGTGGCTTCACTCCCAATTCCTCTTTCTTATAACATGAAGGAAAAGTTTCAAATTGTTTTCCTTGATTGAAATGGGTTGTTTATCTACTGTGAAAGAATGGTTGAAACCCCTTTTAAGTAATGGGTGATGGAAATTATGTGTTTTTGGAAAGTGTTTGTTGAAGTGAATTAAAAATGGTGATTTTAAACTGGTTATGTTTTTGTTTCTTGAAATTAATGGTTTTCAATAAAATGTATGATGCTTTATTGAAAGGTTTTTAACACACTTAGTGTTGACATGGATTTGCATGGGTTGTGGTTTGTGTTCATATGCATTGGGATGGATAAGGGCGAGAAGTACCCCCATCAAAAGGTTGGGATGGATAAGGGTGAGAAGTACCCCCATCAAAAGGTTTGAACGAATAAGGGCATGAAGTACCCCCGTGAAGGTAGTCCACTAAGTGATTTCTTAGTGGAAGGATAACTCATCATTCACGATTATAGGGAGGTCCAGGTTGCATTCATGGTTGGTTGTGTGGATTTCTGAAATGGAATGAATGTGCCAAAATAGAAATGTTAATTTTATTGGAAACTTTTCTTGGTTTCTTTTCTTGAGAAAGATGGTTTTGTTGGTAAATGGTTTTGACATGGAACTTGTTATATTTTGAACTGTTTTGGAAATGTTTTATATAAATTGTTCTATATAAATGTTCTAACATGTTTTGTCCTAGAGGTATGGGTTGGGAAGTCATTGGGGAAAACCTACTTAGTTTCATTACTCACCCCCTACTTTGGCATGTTGGTGCTTTTTCAGATGTCATATACCGGGATGTTGGAAAAGGTAAAGTGTCACTAGTTTATAGCACTACTTCGTGATACCTGGGCTGGTTCGTGACGTTGGAGGTTGGAGCCTGTAGAGCATGAAGTTGGGTTTTCATCTTGTAGTATTTTAGTTTTTCTTTCCACTGTTTACTATGATTTAGTGTTTGTTTCTACTGTGGTACTCTAGGTTGGTTGATGATAAAATAAATGGTTGAGTTGTCTTAGCTTTTATCATGCATCATTTTGTTGATTAGTTTTTGTTATAGTTGTTGGTTCTGTGCTATGTTCTAAAAGGGTAAATCGTCCCCCATTTGTTTTCTAACCCTTCGGCATTTGTATCCAGCCTTTGGCTCCTTGGGGATGTCACATAAGGCCAAGTAATGACTTGTTGAAATCTCAAGCCAATAAGGATATGCAGGTCATTACAAATGGTATCAGTTTTTTTGGTCCTTGGGGTATAAATGCAATCAGCTTGTTCCTTTCTTTGTGGAATAAGTAGTCATCTATTTTTTTTGGTCTTGGCATTGAATTATTACGTGTCTATTCCTTGGGTGGTTATCTTAGGAAGGAGTAAGATTGTCCGAACATGGAATGTAGGTCATAAAAATACGTAGCTAACCTTTTTATGTTGAACTTCAAGTTACCAGGGAGTTGGGTACATAAGTGTTTTGGAGACAATTATAGGATAAAAAATCTCATTATCATGGGTTTATCCAATGAGATGATCCTGACATGCATTAGAGGAATGACTTCCCACTAAGAGTGCATATATCATTTTGGGAAATGGATTATGGTTTGATGCAAAATCGTGATTTCAGAAAATTTTAAACTTCTTTTCAAATGAATGATTTTGAAAAGAGAATGGTTGATGGATTTTGAAAATAGAATGATTTTCAAAATAAAGAAAAGTTTTTTTAGAAATTGGTAAATGTGGAAAAGCTTGATGGTTGGAAATTAATGTTGTGATAGTGATGTGATATAAATTAAAATGCTAAGCCTTCAGTTTCTATGGATTGAGACAAATGATGTGCATTGTTTGTATAGAAAATTGCACCCATTAGGCATCATAGAAACCAAACAAAAGAGGCTGTGGAGAATGTGGTCGTACCTGAGCCACATGTGAACTAGACTCTAGTCCAAAGTATAGTTCAAGCGTTTTAGGCTGTGGATACGGGGAATTAGAGGGATGAGTCAAGGTATGTAGACCATTTTGTCCAGTTCCAGAAGAAGAATCTACCAATCCTTCAGGGTGATTCTGAACTAGAAAGGGTAGAGGTGTGGCTAAGTAGGATGAATCGTATCTTCAATTTCATCAGCACACCAGCAGAATTGAAATTAAAGTTGGTGACGTATATGATGGAGGATCTTGCACGATAGGGGTGGGAGCTAGTGGTGCAGGCTAAGGTGGATCAAGGCCTGGGCTGGGAGGCCACCGCCGAAATACTTTTTTATTATTTTCCAAAAACTTTTTTAATAAAAAATTCTATCCTCACACATTCATGATCGAGATGACGACGAACTTTTCAGCCTGACGCATGAGAATCTCTCTGTCACAGAGTATGCGAATAAATTCATGAATTTAGTGCACTTTTCACTGGAAGTTGTTGCAAGTGCGTCGCTGAAGGCACACATCTTTGAATCAGGGTTATGACAAGAGATTCGCTCGAAGATAGTTGTGATCTGTATTATGGATTATATGGAGATGGTAAACAGAGCAATAGTAGCTGAAAGAGATATATCAGGAGTTATGTGAGGAGTAAGTATGATGTTACCCATAGGAACTAGCGGGAACTCTTATGTTGGGAACAAATGGAAGAGGGACACTTACTTCCAAGGTGGGATTGCGAATTGGAATCAGACAGCGGGATCGATGAATATTACTCCATGACCCATGCTGAAAGCTGGGTGTTTTCAATGTGGATCGATTGATCACATGAAACGAGAATGTACAACACCAACGAAAGCATGCCATAATTGCAACAAGATGGGGCATCTTCTGCGATATTGTCACAGTGCTCCACGGTCGAGAGTTCATGACACTTCTCAGGTGTCGCAAGCATCTTATGCTTTGACAGGGTGAGGAAAACAAAATCAGTCTCGCCAGTAGAACAGAGCTAGCTATGGTGATTCCAGGAATACCATGACTCCTCAGGTAGGGAAATCTCAACAGGGAAATAAGGATCAAAGTACAACAACAAATCAATTGTATGGAGTAGAACATGTGATTGTGGATGACCAGACTGGACCATCTATGGTGAAAGGTATGATTCTTTTGAATTCTACCATCATGCAAGTGTTGTTTGATACTGGTGCATCACATTCTTTAATTACTTCTCATATTGCTAATTTTATGAACTTAAAACATGAAATGATGCCTTATGTGATAAAACTTTAAACTCCCCTCAGTGAAAGAAAATATAGAGCTTTCTTGTGTATATCATGTTCTATAACTGTTGATGGAGCTTAGCTAAAATGGGATTTCTCTGTGCTGGAGATGGATGTCTATGATATAATACTGGGTATGAATTGGCTGACAATGTACAGGTATCACATCGACTATTATAGTAGAACATTCAGTTTCTCAACTGAGGATGGCGTCAAGCATCTCTTTAGAGAAGAATGAGTGGTGAAGGAAGGTGCAACGTTCTTGTTGGCACCAGTAGTGGCAATGATATCTTACCATTTGGCTGCGTTAAACTTGGAATTGATAGACGAGATCGCGAATAATAGTTTTCCAGTAGTTTTAGATCAATTTCCTAATGTTTTTTCTAAAAACTTATCTGGGTTACCACATGTAAGAGAAGTGGAGTTTATGATTGATCTACTTTCGTGGACCAGTACTATCTCACTTCCATCTTATAGCAGGGAACCAATAGAGTTAAAGGAATTGAAAGTGCATTTGGAAGAACTGTAAAACAAAGGTTTTATTCGTCCAAGCGTGTCTCTGTGGGAAGCACCAGTTTTTTTGGTAAAGAAACAAGATGGAACTTTGAGGCTATGTGTGGATTATCATAAACTTAACCAAGTTACGATAAATAATAGATATCCACTTCCATGCATTGATGAAATGTTTGATCAATTGAGGGGAGCTCAGTGGTTCTCTAAGATTGACTTGTGGTCAGGATATCACCAGTTTCGAGTTTGGAAGGAGGATATTATGAAGATAGACATCAGAAGAAGATATGGACACTAAAAATATGTAGTCATGCCTTTTGGTATTAAGAATGTACCCACAGTCTTTATAGAATTGATTAATTAGATATTTCTGCGATATTTGGATTTTTTGTTGTGGTGTTTGTGGACGACAAATTAGTGTATTCAAGAACAAGGGATGAGCATGAGCAACACATGGCGATAGTGTTGGAAATCTTGAGAGACCATCAATTGTATGACAAATTATTAAAGTGCGATTTTTGGATACAAGAGGTACGGTTTCTGAGCCATTTTTTTCTAAGAAAGGAGTTTTAGTGGATCCAAAAAAGATAGAAGCTATTATTTCTTGTCAACCTCCGAAGAATGTCTTTGAAATACGAAGTTTTCTTGGTCTAGCCGGTTATTACCGATGCTTTGTGCATGACTTCTCATGACTAGCTTCACCTATGACAACATTGGAAAAGAAGAAAAGTGCATTTCAATGGAATGAGGAATATAAGAGATCTTTTCAATAGTTGAAAGTTCACCTTACATCATCACCCATCTTGATTTTTCCAGAATCAGGACAGGGGTACATAGTGTATTGTGACGCTTCAGGATCTAGGTTGGGATGTGTTCTCATGCAAGGAGACCATATTGTTGCTTATGGCTCAATACAGTTGAGAGTGCATGAAAAGAACTACCCAACACATGAATTTGAGTTAGCTATAGTTGTTTGTGCCTTGAAAACTCGACATCATTATCTATTTGGTGAGAAATTCACTATGTTTATGGATCATAAGAGTTTGAAGCAAATTTCCTCTCAACGAGATTTGAATCTGAGGCAGAATATATGGATTGAGTGACTTAAAATGTTCTACTGTGACTTGATATGTACATCGAGTAAGGGAAATTTATTGGCCGATGCATTAAGTAGAAATTCATATGCTCAGTTGGCAAAAAAGCTTCAGATGAGTAGCAGTTGATGTCAGTCCTATACGACATGCATTTTGAATGTGAAGACCAAGCTGATGTTGTAGTTTCCTTTCCAGTTGTTCTTGTTCCTAATATAGTGGAGATAGTAAAGGAGGAACAAGCATACGATGTAGTCTTTGTTGCAATGAGTTCAGAAATTAGTGGTGGGGAGACCATTGAAGGATGGAAGCTGGATGGGAGTTCAGTTTTTCAGTTTCAAGATCGTATGGTTGTACCTTTAACTACTCAAGAATAACTTCTTCATGATTACCACCATTACAGATGGTATTTTCATCCTGGAACACAGAAGATATATAATGCAATAAAGGCACAATTTTGGTGGAGCGGCATGAAATGGAAGGTAGATGGATTTGTTTCAAGGTGTTTATTTTGTCATCAAGTTAAAGAAGAACATCAGTGTCCAGTAGGTATGTTGAAGTCTCTACAAATTCCAGTTTGTAAATGGGAGCATATAGCTTTGGATTTCGTTACATTTCTCCCAAGAACGATTCTGAAGCACGATTCCATATGGGTGATAGTGGATCGACTTACCAAGTCAGCCCATTTCATCCCTATTTAGGAATAGAATACGGTGGAGGATCTATCCAAAATCTATATCCGAGAAGTGGTAAAGAGACATGACATAAAGGTTTCAATCGTTTTAGACAGAGATCAGAGGTTCACATCTGGTTTATGGCGATCATTACAGAAAGACCTGGGAACTCAGTTGAAGATGATTACCGCGTATCATCCTCAGATGGATGGATAATACAAAAGGATGATACAGACATTGGAAGACATGTTGTGGGCTTGTGTAATGGATTTTTGTGGCTCGTGGGAAGAGAACATGCCTTTAGTGGAGTTCTCATATAACAATAGTTATCAGGCCTCGATACACATGGATCCATTTGAAGCATTGTATGGGATTCCTTGTCGTTCTCCACTTTGTTGGGTGGAAACAGGTGAGACTTCCCTAGTTGGGTCGAGCCTTGTCCAAGAAAGGGAGGAGAAGATTCAATTGATAAGAAATAGGATGGGGACGACAAAGAGTCATCAGAATTTTTATACGGATCATCGTCTAAGACCGTTGTCGTTTGTGGCGAGTGATCATGTCTTTTTGAGAATCTCTCCAAAGCGTGGACATCATCATTTTGGGAAGAAGGGAAAATTATCTCCTTGATATATAGGCCCTTTTGATATATGGGAACGGGTTGGAGAGGTGGCGTATTGGTTGAAATTACCACCATGGTTCAGTGTAGTGCATAATGTGTTCCATGTATCTCAGTTGAAGAAGTATCAGCCTGATCATGACCATGTGATCAGATGGGATCACGATGACCTAGAGTCAGATGCTTCATTGGTACATATTTTGGTGTAGATTTTGGATATGCAGGATAAAGTGTTGCGTGGAAAAAGCAGCGGTCTATGCAGGTTTTGTGGCTACATCGCTAGATTCAGGAAGAGACTTGGGAATGCGAGAAACAAATAAAAGAGCAGTGTCCAGAACTCTTTTAGGTAAGCAACGGTTTTCTACTTTCTGGGGAAGGAAAGGCCAATGGTGGGTAGAGTGTAGTACCCCTAGTTTCAGGTAATTAACCCTTGTTTTATTCTTTTTAAGTACATGAAGCATATGAGAAATGGTTGGGAATGTTTGGAGACTTTTAAAGTGTTAAAGGGAAAAAAGTGGGGACACACGGGTTTCGCACGGGTTTCCCAAACCGTGTGGAAGCCGTGTAGGTGGTGGTCACTTTGGATAGAAGATAATACACAATGTGTGCACGTTTTGGGAAAACTATGTGAGGAGGCCGTGTGGAGTTCCCCTTCCATGAAATGACCACCACACAGTTAGCGCACAATTTGCCTAGCCATGCGGACTAACCGTGCGCAGGGTCAACTTAGATCCTATTTTTAAGGATCTAATATGGTTTATCTTTAAACCCACTCATTTTTTTCTCCTAGATGGCCCTATCTCAGGATTTCTCTCTGGTGAAGGTGGGAGAACACTTACCAGGCATTTTGGAAGCAATCTAGAGGTTTAACTTGGCGTTTAGAGGCCTGTTGATCAAAGTAAGTCACATTTCCTTTAGTTGTCTTAGATTCCCTTCTTCCCTCTTGATGGATCCTTAGATCTACTCCCAAGGTGGGTAGATCTAAGGTAGTGGATGAATTTTATGTTGGGTTTTTGTTTTTTTGATTCTAGGGGAAGGAATCTAAGGAGGTTTTAGGGAGTAGTTGACTCAGTTTTGTTGGCGTTCTTCATCCGTTGGTTGGTTCAGCCTAATTTGTTGAGGTAGGTGGCTTCACTCCCGATTCCTATATCTTAGAATTTGAAGGCTTAGTTTCAAATTTTTTTCCTTAATTGAAATGGTTTGTTTATCTGATGTGAAAGAATGGTTGAAACCCCTTTTATGTAACATGTGTTGGAAATTGTGTGTTTTTGGAAAGTGTTTGTTTAAGTGAATTTAAAATGGTGATTTTAAAGTGGTTATGGTTTTTCTACTTGAAATAACTGGTTTTCAATAAAATATTTTATGCTTTATTGAATGTTTTTTAACACACTTGGTTTTGGCATGGATTTGCATGGGTTGTGGTGTGTGTTCATATGAATTGGGTTGGATAAGGGCGAGAAGTACCCTCATCAAATGGTTGGGATAGATAAGGGCAAGAAGTACCCCCATTAAAGGGTTGGGACAGATAAGGGCTTGAGGTACCCTCGTCAAGGTATTCCACTAAGTGATAGCGTAGTTGACGGATAACTCACCACTCACGAGTACAGGGAGGTCTAGGTAGCATGCATGGTTGGTTGTGTGGATTTGTGAAATTGAATTAATGTGCCAAAATGGAAATGTGAATATGATTGTAAACATTGCATGGTTGCTTTTGTTGAGAAATATTGTTTTTTGGAAAATGGTTTTGACATGGAACTTGATGTATTGTGAACTGTTTTGAAATTGGTTTATATAAATTGTTCTATATAAATGTGCTAACATGTTTTATCCTAGAGGCATGGGTTGAGAATTCATCTGGGAAAACCTACTAAGTTTCATTACTCACCCCCGGCTTTGGCACGTTGGTTCTTTTATAGATGTCATATATTGGGATGTTGGAAAAGGTAAAGTGTCACATGTTTACAGAACTACATCGTGATACCTGGGCTGGTTCGTGATGTTAGAGATCGGAGCTTGTGAAGCATAAAGCTGGGTTGTTGTCTTGTAGCGTATTAGTTTGTCTTTCCACTGTTTACTCTGATTTAGTGTTGGTTTCTGTTGTGGTACTCTTGGTTGGCTGATGATAAAATAAATGGTTGAGTTGTCTTATATTTTATCGTGCATCATTTATTTAATTAGTTTGGTTATGGTTGTTGGTTCTGTGGTATGTTCTAAAATGGTAAATCGTCCCCCACTTTTTTTTGAAACCCTTCGGCATTTATTTCCATCCTTTAGCGCCTTAGGGATGTAGCTTAAGGCCAAGTAATGACTTGCTGTATTCTCAAGCCAATAAGGATAAGAGGGACATTACATTTGTGTTCCTTTACTTCTTCTTCATGGAAGTATGTTGATTCAGACTTCTAATATCACTAATTGACATTCATCTAGTAAAAGAATTTTTTTTTCAATCTTATCTACTTTAATCATCTTTCCAATAAGGCATACAATAATTGGGGCACACATGTATTTTTGTATAATTAGAAAAAATCCTGTTAACAAATTTTTTCGTATCATAAAATGACTCGGTGATGTTTGCTTCAGAAAATGCATCTCACAACAATTCAAATATAATGGACATTGCCTTATTTGTAATTCAAAATAGATATTTGATATGGTACAACTTCAGTAAAAAAGAATGTTTTGAATATTTCAAACATCCACTATACAGATCTTTATTTAAATCGTCAACTAAACCATGAAATTTATTTTCCTCAGTGAATTTTTCTCTTACATTAGTCTCCACAAAATCAATAAGGGGATCTAATGATATGTTGAAATCTTGATCTGGTTGTCCTATAGTCTCAAAAACATCACTTGTCACATTGCTATTTATAGCACCTTCATATGGTTGTTTTGATATGTTTTTATGTTGATGGCGGGGTCTTTCAATGATTAATGCATCACATATAAGGTTTTTTATTTCATTTTCCATTATAGAAGAAGTTGGGAGCTCATTTTGTGGATTGAAATCAGTGCTCAACCTTAATGTAATGTTTGATTATCCATTTAAAATCCAATAAAAATATTGAGCAGGGAATTTATTCAATATTAAATGTTCATAAACTTCATCTCTCTTAAACCATCTTACAAATTTAAATTTATTACATGGAAATATTCTTCTCCCTGTAACAGAACGATTGAAAATTACATAACTCCAAAAACTCCTCCAAAACCTTAGCATACTGAGGTGTGTTCCTCAGTAATGTGATCCTGCTTTTATCCATTTATATAACAACGTTCCTACACAATATTTACAAAATTAAAACACATAAATATTACTAAATAAGGAAAGAGATTCATATATAATAGTTAAAAAAATATATAAATATGTTAAATAAGGTTTTCCTATATAAATACATATGGTAAATAATGAACACACCAATTAGAAAACCAAAGCATGAAAATTAAAAAGATACATAATATAAATGAGAGATAATAAAAAACAAACCATGATATAACAAATTAACTATATACAAAATTTCAGTAAATGAATACATTAGTAGCAGAGCATATACACCAGAAACCAAAATTCCAAAAGATAAAACCAGAAAAAACGTTGAAGATGGTATCAAGTACAATCCTAGTCCCAAATCCCATGTTTTTTCTTACTAATCCAATCATTAAGAATTGAGCCTTTCCGAAACCCGAGCCTACAATCATGTAGCATTTGTAACACCCCATGCTTCTATGGTACGCTTTTCTTTGAATAATGCAATAGTGTGTGTTGTACGCAACATCGAGTTCTAACACACCACAACCAATCAAACTAGACGTTATGAATAGTAATACCCACTTTTTGAAATTTATAAATTTTATTTTTTAAAATGGAATTCATTTTTGGATTCTGGAATATCGAAATTAGCCTAGGGTGATTTTTTGGTATTTTTCTAAAAAACTTCATTTTTTGATGAATAGTGAAACCACTAAGTGGTAGTTAAAAAAATGAAATTTTTCATAAAACATAATTTTACCACTTCTGTGAGTGAAATTTAAAAAATTTGAGAGACACAGTTAATATAAAATAGTAAAATTTGGTTCAATGAGATGAATTATTTTTGGTGAATAGTACCTTTTTACTTTTATTTACCATGGTTAAAAGTAAATAGGGTAATTAAGGATAAAAATGATATTAATATTACCCTAACACATGTCCTAATTATATTGTACAAGTGTATCTCAACCAAAAACAACTTTAGTAATAAAATATTATCATTTAGGTCCACTTGGATTAGATTAGGACATTTATTATTATTTAATTAAAAGAAGAGTTAAAAGAGTTAAAATCAAGGTTTATTTACTAAAACATTTTTCATATAGGGTTACATAGAATATAAATTAGATTATAAATATTAATTAGAAATATAAAAAGATTTACTACATAATGATATATTATTTATAATTTTTAGATATTAAATAATTTATTTTATTTATGAAACAATGATGATGCAATAATTACCATAATAGTGAAAACTGAAAATAATTGATATTATAAATACCCAAATAAATATAATTTGAGACTTTTTATGAATTGCACTAATTTTATAGGTTAATATGAAATGTTAGGAAGGATTTAATTAACTTTATTTAAATTAATCATTCTGTTATAAGTTTCACAAAAACCAATTTTCCAAATAGTGTCAAAATTGACATAAAAGAGTTTGTAAAATAAATATTGTATTATTAATTGATATTCAATTCCTAAAAATCTAAGGTTAGGAAAAGAGACTTATTTACTGATATGTGTATCATTAATGGACCACTTGGGGGTCTCTTGGTGGTATATAGTAAGTTTATTAACTATATAATATAAAAATACAAAGTTACATGGTAAGTGTCAAACTAATTAACTAAGAGTTAATACTTAAAGATAAGGTTAATATAGTGACCCAAACCTATGTAAATTATATTGGTTGAGTGGTTTTCGACCAATCCCCACCTTAAACTTCAAATAATACACTTTTTAGCCATTAGAAACCGAATATGAATTTATTATAAAATAATATTTCTAGCTTTTCCAAAGGTGCCCCTCCTCCCCCTTATAAAAGGACCCCACTTCTAACCAATTATTCACACCTTCAAAGCCTTTTGGTTCGGACAACCCCTGCCCAAATAATCTCTCAACTTCCGTCACTTCAACCTAGAGTCCTTAGGTTGATCAGAAATCCAACCTAAGGAGCCCTTTTGATCAAATCAAAAGGACGAACCCGAAGAAGAGGTAATGTTTTCACCACCCTCTTTCAAGTTCCTTTCTTCTTCAACTTCTTCTTTCTTTGTTATTACCATTCTAAAATAATGAATCCAGTATCTCCTATATACTGTAATATTATTATAAATATGTTACAATCATATTCAATATTCTATCCATCTTTTGAATGACATGTCACCGTACGTGCGTACGTACGGATTACCGTCTCCACGTCATGGTGTAATTGTTATTCAATATATTATTATTTGGATGGGTATAATAATGATTTTTAATTCATGTAAATAATAAATATAACATTATAATGATTATATATATATGATATAACATCCAATTATATATTATTTTAATATCAAAAGAATGATATTGTCGCTCGTGCGTACGTACGGACTACCGTCTCCACGAACGCGATGAGATTCATTCTCCATCGTATCCATTCAAGAATAATTATCATTTGATGATTTAAAAATAATGTTTAAGGACTTGATATCATTATGGATATGAATAATATAAAACATATCCATAACAAAAATGGATTATGTAACAAAACATATAAAAGAAAATGATTAAATTAACACCCGAAACGACGATAATTCTAAGATATTTTTAACAAAACAATGTTAAAAGATCATATATGATATCATATAAATATATATGATTTTTGTATAATTTAATAACAATTATTTAACCATTATACAGGATTTTAACATACCCTAACCAAGGAAAAGTAAAAGGTAAGGGTTATTTCACAATCTCTACATTATCCGAGGTTGTTTATACGTGATTATCTACTGGGACCTCTTTATCATCCACATCCATGTTTCTTAAAAATGTATTTCAAATAATTCTTAATATTTTAAAGACTATGGTATAAATTAATTTATACCCTTATTTACTTTTTATAATAAATTTATAAAGGAATGTTTCTGGTGTTTTCCAAACAAGGTCCTTTTTAACCTTTTCAACAGAATTAAAGTAAGAATGTTTTTTTAACTCATACGGTGGGTGCGGCTATTTTCCGTCGTTAGAAAATCATCGAAGCTTCCCTTAAAAGATTATAAGAATATTTTAAAAGAAAATGTTTTATTTTATAAATATACGACTCTTAAATGATTTCAAAATAGAAAGAGTTATTTCTCTAAAAAAAGTTTTGATTTCATCTATGTCAACATCCTTTGATGGATTTTAAGCTTATTTGAAGTTGATACAAAGCTTATATATTTTATTGAAGGTTTTGTGATATGTTTGACTGTGGATGTGTTATTTTTATACCATTCATGGTTTATGGATGAAGTATTTACATTTCGTATGCTAGTTTTAATACAAATGTTTATGGTATGTTTAAACCTTTTCATATGGGAATGCATTGGAATTAATATGTGATGGGTGGAGCCTGCTATAGCTGCTCGATGCATCGGTAGGTCTCATGAGACAAACTAGTGTCTTGGCATAAGACCTTGAAAAAATATTATTTGTAGTCTTGGAACGAGGCCTTTTCTATGTGGTTATGATAGTCTGGTATTATGCATTCCATCATTATGAAAGTGGTTATTGATATTGCGTGTGATTATTCGATTAGTAGAATATCCATCTGAATAAGTAAATGGAATTATTTAATTTTATTTTTTCCATACTATGTTTAAGTTCAAGTTTAAAAGGCTTTTTATTTATTTATACATTTCCTTAAATGTTTATTCTTATTTATGAAAGTTTCCGCTATATTGTTATCCATACTGGGCATTTGAGCTCACCCCTTTTCTATGTTTTATTTTTCCTAGGATGTGAAGAAGTAAATTATGAATGAACTGCATGGATAGTATGAGGGGATAAGAGTGTGGACTATGGTGACTATATTGTTGTAGTTTTCATTTTTTGATGTAATGTAAAACTTTATGAATATATCTAGTATTTCCAAGGCTACTAAACTGATCGATCTTTCGATACTTGATCTTTCTTGTGATCATGCCAATGTTATGTAATAATGCACCGACTCTGGGTAACTGGGGTCGGGGCGTTACAGTTGGTATTAGAGGAAGTTTAGTACAAACCGTGGAAGCTGGATTTAGATAAACTCTGATTAGACCACATAGACCTAAGATGGACTTTGAGGATTAGTATAGAAGAACTTCCAAGAATTTTGGTATTGTGGAAATTTTGTAGGTTTTCCGAGCAATACATCCCTGTCTGGATACAAGCAGGTAGAGGCGGCTCTGGTACAGATGTACCTAGGGGTAAAAACTTAAAACACCGCTTTGAACTGGACTCAAACGGGAACTGGTGCACGACAACGGGCCTTGCTGCACTCTTGGTTATGACACTCCCAGGGGATATGCTAAGGTTGACTCTCATTTTCTTTAAAAATCATTATGAAGGGTTTATAGTATATACTTCCTCAATGAAAACATTTTTATGATTATGGATTATATCCATAAATAGTTCACTTTATGTTAAGTGTTTCATAAGTATGGAATTATGTATTTTTATTCATAAACTGATCTAGTTTATTCCATTGTTTATAAATGGTGCCTAGTGGAAGAAATGGAAACCGTATCAATGAACGAACACTGTGTAGGGATTTCCCTCATGTTCAAGATAATTATAGTGGATATGGTGATGAAACTGGTGCCGATCAGCTAATCACCATAACGGGACAACTCACTGAGGTTATGAATAATAACTTTACCCGTATGGAGCACCCTGATCCGCAGCGTGGAGGATCAATGTTATATCGCTTCATGAGGAAACAACCACCAACGTTCAATGGTATTACAAACCCATTAGTATCTGAGAAATGGATAAGTTCCCTAGAGAAAATATTTCAGGCTTTGGGAAGTAGTGAAAGGGAAAAAGTTATCATGGCAGTTTACCGCCTCACTGGAGATGCTGATCAATGGTGGTCATTGATTGAAAACATGAAGGAAGATGATGAAGTATCAAATATGGAATGGAGGGAGTTCAAAGACCTGTTTTTAGAAAAATACTTTCCTCGTGACCATCGAGCAGATATGGAAAAGAAATTTCTGAGTCTGAGACAAAAGGAGGATGAGAATGTCGCAAAGTATGAGGGTAACTTTACAAGGTTAGAAATTTATGCTGGAGATTATATACGTAACCCAAGAAGAAATATTGATCATTTATTTGATGGGTTAAAACAATTTCTCCGTCGAGCATTAGTCTCACAATCCTTCTCTCCGTACGAAGACATTGTCTCATGTGATATTAGGACAGAAAAGTAATTCTCTAAGTCTTATGACTTTAAATCAAAGCAAGAGAAGAAGAGATCTACTGATCAATTTGGGAATGTAAATAAAGGGAAGAAGGGAAATTTTGAATATCCATCCTGTAGTAAATGTGGTAAGAAACACCTCGGTACTTTCTTAAAAGGAACGAGAGTCTGTTACAAGTGTTGTGAAAAGGCCACCAAGCTCATGATTACAAGGGGAAGAAGGAAGCTATTGATGTCCAATGCTACAATTGCAGGGAGATGGGACATTATGAAAATGAATGTCCTAAGCGTCAGGGGAACTTTCCTCAGAAATATCCAAGGGATCAAGGCCAAGCTTATTCTGTCACAACTACTGATGTAGAAGCTCTGAAAGACGTGGTGGCATGTAATATAATGGTTTCCTCAAGTTTAGAAAATGCATTATTTGATTCTGGATCATCGCATTGTTTCATATCTTCCCAGTTTTCTAAGAAAATTAGATATTTCTAATTTTATTTAACAAGGGATTTGTCAGTTAAAACTCCTAATGGAAGTATAATTGAAAAAAACGTTTTTTGAATCAGTCCCCATTAAGTCACATAAATGTTCTTTATCTGTTGATCTCATCGTCATGCCTATGATTGAATTTGATATAATCCTCGGTATGGATTGGCTTTCAGACCATGATGTGAAGATTTATTGTAAGAAGAAAGAGGTTATGATTCTTGATGATGCTGATAAGGAACACCTTATCTTTAGAGAAGAATCATCGCCACCTAATTCTTATATAGATCCACCCCCAGTATCTCAACTAAATTCAATTTTTGGGGAGGAAGCGAATGAAATGACTATGGGTGAGGAAAGTAATGTTCAAATAGGGGATGTACCTATTGTGAATGAATATGTAAATGTGTTTCCGGAATATTTACCAGGACATCCTCCAGAAAGAGAAGTTGATTTTTCCATTGATGTAATTCGTGGATCAAGGCCTATATCAAAGACCCCTTATAGAACGACCACTATAGAATTAGTTGAACTAAAGAAACAACTAGAGTAATTGAGTAATAATGGATTTATTCTCCCTAGTGTTTCTCCATGGGGATCCCCTGTTCTTTTTGTTAAAAAGAAAGATGGATCTATGAGGTTATGTAGTGACTATAGGGAGATCAATTCTATAACAATAAAGAACAAGTATCCCCTACCTCGCATTAATGATTTACTTGACCAACTGCATGGAGATCAATACTTTTCAAAGATTGACCTTCGATCAGGATACCATCAGTTATGTGTGAAGAAGGAAGACATTCTGAAGACATCATTTCGAACCAGGTACGACCATTACGAGTTTAGAGTAATTCCTTTTGGATTGACTAATGCTCCCTCTTTATTCATGGATCTGATGAATAGAGTTTTCAAGGAATATCTCGATGAATTTGTGGTGGTATTTATTGATGATATCTTGGTATACTCCAAAACCTATGAAGATCATGAAAATCACTTGCGCATTATCCTGAAGACTCTGAGAAGACATGAATTATATGGGAAGTTTAGCAAGTGTGAATTCTGGCTTCAGGAGATTTCTTTTCATGGACATAATGTCTCTAAAGATGGAATCTCTGTTGATCCTTCTAAGACCAAGGAAATCCAAGAATGGACATCACCTACGAGTATAACTGAGGTACACAGTTTTATTGGTTTGGTAGGTTATTATCGACGTTTCGTCCAGAATTTTGCCCGATTGAATAACCCATTAACAAAGCTCACACGTAAAGGGGTTAAATTTGTTTGGAAAAAAGAGTGTGAAGAATGTTTCAAATAACTGAAGAGAAGATTAGTCAATGCTCCTATATTGACTCTACCATCAGGGAATGATGGATTTGTTATTTATAGTGATTCATCGAAGAAAGGACGTGGTTGTGTCCTTATGCATAATGATAGGGTTATTGCCTATGCATCACAATAGTTGAAAATGCATGAAAAAAAATATCCTACTCATGATCTCGAGTTAGAATCTGTGATCTTCTCTTTGATGATATGTAGGCACTACCTCTATGGTGAAAAATGTAAGATTTATACTGATCACAAGAGTTTGAAGTATATTTTCTCACAAAAAGAACTCAACATGTGTCAAAGGAGATGACATGAATTATTCAAGGATTATGATTGTACGATACAATACCACTCGGGGAAAGCAAAAAATGTGGAAGACGCTTTGAGTAGAAAAGATCATGGATTTTTGAACAATATGAGAATTGAAAGGGATCCAATTTTCATGGACCTAGTGAAGATGGACGTGGGAATAACCAGGGTAAGTGAAACATCAATGCTTTATCAAATGGTTGCCAAACTATCTTTACTAGAAAGGATTAAGAGTTCTCAGACTGATGATGATGAATTTCAAAGGAAGATTAAAGCTATGAATGATGGGAGATTGAGAGACATTGTGTATGAAGATGGAATTTTGAAATTTGGGAAGAGACTTTGTGTTCCCGATATACCTGATCTAAAAAGGGAATTGTTGGATGATGCTCATAGTTCTAATTTCTTTATACACCTTGGGAGCACCAAAATGTATAGAGAGTTGAAGGAACAATTTTGGTGGGACAACATGAAGAGAGAGATTGCTGATTTTGTGTCAAGATGTATGGTTTGTCAACAAGTGAAAGATAGAAGGAAATAGCCTGGTAGAGTATTGCAACCTCTTCCCATACCTGAGTGGAAATGGGATAATATTACGATGGAATTTGTCATGGGGCTACCAAAGACTCCTAGAAGGAACGATGCAATATGGGTCATTATTGATCGTCTTACCAAGTCAACACATTTTCTTGCTATAAGGGAAGATTTACAACTTGAACGACTAGCAAGACTATATATTGATGAAGTTGTGAGACTTCATGGAGTACCCCTATTGATTGTTTCTGATCATGATCCCCATTTTACTTCAAGATTCTGGAAAAGTCATCAGAAAGACTTGGATACAGAACTTCATTTGAGCATTGCCTACCACCCTCAAACAGATGGACAATCAGAACGAATTATTCAACCCTTAGAAGACATGTTGAGATCCTGCTCACTTGACTTTCAGGGTATGTGGTATCAATATTTACCTCTGGAAGAATTTTTCTATAACAATAGATTCCATTAAAGTATTCAGATGGCACCATATGAAGCGTTATATGGAAAGAGATGTCGCACACCAACCTATTGTGATGATGTTGGTGAAAGAAAACATTTAGTCCTAGAACTGTTGGAGGAAATGATGGAAATGGTGAAGGTAATCCAAAACCATATCAAAGCAGCTCAAAGTAGGCAAAAGAGCGATACCGATAATCACAGGAAGGATTTGGAATTTCAAGTCGGTGATCATGTTTTCCTGAAGGTATCTCCATGGAAGGGAGTCATATGTTTTGGTAAGAAAGGTAAATTGAGTCCCAGGTACATCGGACCTTTCAAAATTCTAGAACGAATTGGGGCTGTAGCTTACCCATTGGAAATGCTGCCAAGTCTCTCCAAAGTTCACGATGTGTTCCATGTATCTCTGTTGAGGAAATGGATTCCTGACCCAATCCATGTACTCATTTATGAGGAATTAGAACTGGAACCTGATCTGTCTTATTGCAAAGAGCCCGTCAAGATTCTTGATACGAGTGAACAAGTACTAAGAAACTGGACGACTCGTCTGGTAAAAATCTTGTGGAGAAACCATATGATGGAAGATGCAATGCGGGAACCCAAGGAACTTATGATGAAGAACCACCCGAGTCTTTTCATGAGGTATTATTCTAGATATTTTGAGGACAAAATTATTTGAAGTAGGGGAGAATGTAACACCCCAAGTTTCTACGGTACACTTCTCTTTGAATAATGCAATAGCGTGTGTTGTACGCAACATCGAGTTCTAACACACCACAACCAATCAAACTACCCGTTTTGAATAGTAATACCCACTTTTTGAAATTTATAAATTTTATTTTTCAAAATGGACTTCATTTTTGGATTCAGAATATTGAAATTAGCCTAGGGTGATTTTTTGGAATTTTTCTGAAAAACTTCATTTTTTGATGAATAGTGAAACCACTAAGTGGTAGTTAATGAAACTGAATTTTTAATAAAACTTAATTTTACCTCTTATGTGAGTGGAATTTAGAAAATACGAGAGACACGGTTAATATCAAGGAGTGAAATGTGGTTCAATGAGATGAAAATAATTTTTTTTGTGAATAGTAACTTTTTACTTTTATTTACCACGGTTAAAAGTAAATAGGGTAATTAAGGGTAAAAATGATATTAATATTACCCTAACAGATGTCTAATTCTATTGGAAAAGTGTATCTCGACCAGAAAAAACCTTAGGAATAAACAATTATCATTTAGTTCCACTTGGATTAGAGTAGGACATTTATTATTATTTAATTCAAAGAAGAGTTAAAAGAGTTAAAATCAAAGTTTATTTACTAAAAAATTTTTAATATAGGGTTAATCATAATATAAATTCATTTATAAATATTAATTATAAATCTAAAAAGATTTCCTATATAATGATATTCTATTTATAATTTATAGACATTAAATAATTTAATTTATTTATGAAACAATGACGATGCAGTAATTACCATAATAGTGAAAAATTAAAATAATTGATATTATAAATACCCAAATAAATATAATTTGAGACTTTTTATGAATTACTCTAATTTTATAGGTTACTCTGACATGTTAGGAATTATTTAATTAACTTTTTTAGAAGTAATCATTCTGTTATGATTTTCACAAAAATCAATGTTCCAAATAGTGTAAAAATTGACATAAAAGAGTTTTTAAAACAAAAATTATATTATTAATTGATATTCAATTCCTAAAAATCTACGGTTCGGCCAAGATACTTATTTCATAACAGGTGTATTATTAATGGACCACTTGGGGGTAGAATGGAGGTATATAGTACGTTTATTAACTATATAATATAAAAATACAAAGTGACATGGTAAGTGTCAAACTAATTAACTAAGATTTAATAATTAAAGATAATGTTAATATAGTGACCAAAACCTGTCTAAATTATATTTTTTGAGTGGTTTTAGACCCATACCCACCTTAATATTTAAATAATACACTTTGGAGCCATTCAAAACCGAATATTAATTTATTATAAAATATTACTTCTAGCTTTTCCAAAGGTGCCCCTCCTCCCCCTTATAGAAGGACACCACTTCTAACCAATTATTCACACCTTAAAAGCCTTTTGGTTCGTCCAACCCCAGCCCAAATACTCTCTAAACATCCCTCACTTCAACTTGGAGGCCTTATTGTGATCACAAATCCAACCCAAGGAACCCTTTTGTTCAAATCAAAAGGAAGACCCCGAAAAAGAGGTAATGTTTTCACCACCCCCTTTCAAGTTCCTTTCTTCTTGAAATTATTCTTTCTTTGTTATTCCCATTATAAAATTATTAATCCATTACCTCATATATACTGTAATATTATTATAAATATGGTACAACCATATTCAGTATTCTATCCATCCTTTGAATGACATGTCACCATACGTGCGTACGTACGACTTACTTTCTCCACGTCGTGGTGTAATTGTTATTCAATATATTATTATTTGGATGGGTATAATAATGAATTTTAATTCATGTAAATAATAAATATAACATGATAATTTTCTTGTATATATGATATACCATCCAATTATATATTATTTTAATATCAAAAGAATGATATTGTCGCTCGTGCGTACGTTCGGACTACCGTCTCCATGAACGCGATGAGATTCATTCTCCATCCTATCCATTGAAGTATAATTATCATTTTATGATTTAAAAATAATGTTTAAGGATGTGATATCCTTCTGAATATGAATAAGTTACAACCTATCCATAACAAACATGGCTTATGTAACAAAACATATAAAAGAAAACGAGTAAGTTAACACCCGAAATGACGATAATTCTAAGATATTATTAACAAAGAAATGTTAAAAGATCATATATGATATCATATTAATATATATGATTATTGTATAATTTAATAAAAATTATTTCACCATTATACATGAGGTTAACCTACCCTAACCAAGGAAAAGTACAAGGTCAGGGTTATTTCACAATCTCTTCATCATCAGAGGTTGTTTATACGTGATTATCTACTGGGACCTCTTTATCATCCACATCCATGTTTCTTAAAATTGTATTTCAAATAATTCTTACTATTTTAAAGACTACTGTATAAATTCATTTATACCCTTTTTGAATTTTTATAATATGTTTATAAAGTAATCTTTCTGTCATTTTCCAAACATGGTCCTTTTTAACCTTTTTGACAGAATTAAGGTAAGAATGTTTTTTAACTCATACGGTGGGTGCGGATATTTTCAACCATTATAAAATTTTCTAAGATTACCTTACAAGCTTATAAAAATATTTTCAAAGAAAATGTTTTATTTTATAAATATATGACTCTTAAATGATTTCAAAATAGGAAGAGATATTTCTCTAAAAAGAGGTTTGATTTCATCTATGTAAACATCCTTTGATGGATTTTACACTTATTTGAAGTTGATAAAAATCTTATATATTGTATTGAAGGTTTTGTGATATGTTTGACTATGGATGTGTTATTTTTATACCATTCATGATTTATGGTTGAAGTATTTACATTTAGTATGCTAGTTTTAATACGAATGTTTATATTATGTTTAAACCTTTTCATATGGGAATGCATTGGACTTAATATGTGACGGGTGGAGCCCGCTATAGCTCCTCGATGTATCGGTAGGTCTCATGAGACAAACTAGTGTCTTGGCACAAGGCCTTGACAAAATATTATTTGTTTTCTTAGCACGAGGCCTTGGATATGTGGTTATGATAGGATGACATTATGCATTCCATCATTATGAATGTGGTTATTGATATTGCATGTGATCATTCGATTATTAGAATATCCATGTGAATAAGTAAATGGAATTATTTCATTTTATTTTTGTCATATTGTGTTTAAGTTCAAGTTTAAAAGGGTTTTGTTTTAGTTATACATTGCCTTAAATGTTTATTCTTATTTATGAAAGTTTCTGCTATATTGTTATCCTTACTGGGCATTTGAGTTCACCCCTTTTTTATGTTTTATTTCTCTCAGGATGTGAAGAAATAAATTATGAATGACCTGCAGGGATAGTATGAGGGGATAAGATTGTGGACTACAGAGACTATATTGTTGTAGTTTTCATTTTATGATGTAATGTAATGCTTTATGAATATATCTAGTGTTTCCAAGGCTACTAAACTGATCGAGCATTCGAGACTTGATCTTTCTTGTGATCATGCCAATGTTATGTAATAATGCACCGAATCTAGGTAACTAGGGTTGGGGCGTTACAACATCAACTTGGGTACCATGTTCCATTTTATCCTGAGAAAGGTGTGACTATAATTAAATAGGCCACTACCAATGATATCCCAAAATATAACCAGACTATAATAATTTACATGTAGATGTGGTAAAAATTAAAAAATAATAATTTAATTAAAAGGAAGTAAATAACCACTAATGATTGGGCTCTATGATGAAACCCGAGAAGTCGATGAAAAAAATATCTCCTATGAAGGAAAATGTAATGAATATATAGATGAAATACATTTCACTGATGATAATAATATTTCATGCATTATTGATCACACTAATGATAAAAAATACATAGAATAAACCAATGAGATTGCTGAAACCTAGAGTATATAGGATGAAAATGTCACTAGAAACATTGAAATATTAGATGAAATCAAAGAAAAAGATAGAAACAATTAAATGGATGACATGTTTTTCATGGTTTTGAAAAACAACACTAACAGTGTTAATGATTCCAAGAACAACAAAATTTACAATGATTGTGGTGATTTAGTAAAATACATTGATGATGAGGACCCAATCAAATAAAGAACCATGGAAAAATTATGTTGATCAAAAAACTAATAACCACAATGACACTAAATATATAGATCATACCAATGAAATTGGGACATGGACCATACCGATAGAAATTATGACATAAATAATTTCGATGATGCCAATGAAATTGAATACGTCTATGAGAGAGAAAACATCAGTGACACCTATGAGATGAACCCTACCGAATAAACTCTTGAAAAAAATAAAACATATGAAACCAATGACTCTAAAGAAATTGATGACATAGATCACAACGATAACACTTATTACTATGATCACATCAACACAACCAAATATGATAATGAATGCGACAATGTGAGTGACATCAATGATGTTTATGATTCTAATGAAAACATAAATTATAGAAAAACTAATGAACCCAATGATACCAGAGACACTGATGATATTGATGAGATAAAAGAGTCTAATTACATCTCCATCACTTATGAACCCAATAAAAATGATGGAATGGGGGACATTTAGGACACTGAGTACATTGATGATATAAGGGATAGAAACCAAGATAAAAATATAGTTTTACCTAAGGAAACTTAATGCATAAATGAGATGGGTGACAATTAGAACCCTAATAAATCTTATAACATCAATGAAATTGAAGATATTGATGACTTAAATTACACTAACAATACAGATGAAACTAATGATATAGATGAAAAAAATAATGATATAGTTTTACTGCATTGAGGGATTCAGGGGGTCACTTGGGTCAAGACCTCCTAGGTCTTCATGGGGTCACAAGGGTCGTGATAGATGGCGAGGCATGGTGAGGGGTGGCAAGGCACGATGAGGGTTTCTCCAAGGTCTCCGGGGTCACGCGGGTCACTGGGGTCTAGGGTTTCAGAGGGTCGCGGGGGTCAGGATGGGAGGCAAGGCACAATGAGTTTTGGAGAGGTGCGGTGAAGTATTCTATGGGGTCTCTAGAGTCACTGGTGTCGCGTTTGTCGCCAGGGTCTAGGGTTTTGGGGGGTCGCGGAGTTCAGGGGGTGTTAGGGGAGTCATGGGAGTCGGGGGGAGAAGTCTCATCACTAAAAAAACCCCACATTTTACATTGTTTTATTAAAAATCATTGATAATTTTTTTTAAAATAGCAAAAATTAATTAAACTGTCTCTAAAAAACCACCTGTAAATGCTAATAATGTTGTAGTGCCTTCTTTCCTTCATGGTGTCCACCACTCAAGCTCTTATAAAATTCCATCAATATCTTCTTTAGTTATTCTAAGTGTTTTTTAAGGGGCATGTTGTTAATACTATTTTGAAATAACATATTAGTCATAATAATGATATCCTTCACACCAGTCATCATCCCATTTGGTTTCTAATATTCACCAAATTTTCCATTATATTCAATGTTAACATGATTCCTTTAGGTTTCATCCAAGGACATAAACAAAAATTCCTAGTGTGAGCTACAATATTCTTAGTGGTAAAACTATTTAATAATTTATATGATGTCTAAATAATGAAAACTTCTTTTCAATAAAAGACACATCAGGTTTAACATAGTTCATTTATTATCTTCTTCAATTAAAATCATTCATAATGGTTGTTAAATAAAAGTTGTAATTACCCAAAGCATATCCCTCAAAAGTGTCAAATTAGGTGCACATTAAGGTTCATTTTCATGTACCAAGTTACCCTCATTTAAATCCAAATGTACCTTTTTTAGATTCATTACCCCTAGGAACATTTGTTCTAGAACAACATCTACTTGTAGTATCTTGATAGGTTTAAATTTCAAGAAAAAACCACATAGTCATTGCCTGACCAAAATTATAGGATGTTCTTCTATACTTATACTCAATGTATATAATAGAGTTATTTTCCTTAATCCATGTTTTACAAAATATAATTCCCTATTTTTCCACTAAAATTACTATGAAACCATTTGTAATGGACCCATGTCCAATATCCTAGAGTCGTTGGCAACTTTAATAAATTGGTATAAGATATAAGGAGTTCAATTCGGAATGAATGAATAGTTTAGTAGTATTGCAAAAATAGATACATACTATAAATTCACATTACAATTGAAAATATAAAATACTGAAAAATCCTTTGAGAATTTTATATTTCCCATTAGCATATCCCTACATATCAATCATAAAATACTTTCTGTTATCATGAGGAAAATAAGACAGAAGAAAGTGGTGTGATCTAATCATCTACAAGGGTGTGCATACATAATAATATATCATGGAAAATATGAATAATTAATATGGAAAGGTAAATAAATCAAATAAATTACATTAAATCAATTAATTAATAATAACATGGTAGTAATAAATTATGATCAAATAATGCTATATAAATAATCACATGATCTTGAAATGTAAACATAGATATTGAAACTAATCGAATAATAACATGGAACCTCAATAAATATTATCATAATTACACAATTCATAACTCCTTACATCATAAAAATACCTTTATTTCATCATTCAAAGACATCTTACATAAAGGGGTATGGCCTTGACAAAAAACCCAAGCTAGTTTGTCTCATGAGACTTACCGATGCATCAAAGGGTTATACCAGTCTCCAACCATCACTTATTAATTAAAATGAATTCCTCATATGGATGTGCTGATACATAATCAACATAAAATTTCAGATTAAAAAACAAGCATATGAAATGTTAACAATTACCCCAATCAATAAACATAATCATAAACCATCTAGAGTAATATGAATGGCATCATACAAGAACATACCTAATAAAATTGATCAGATACCATTTGGAGAAATAATAAGGATGGTATCATCAAAACATATCAATATTTTATAATAATTACAATAAAGGGTTAATGTTGTTAATGAATATAAATACCTTAAAAATGTTATTAAAAAAATTCCTAAAGAAAATAACACTTTTTTACATTAAAAATATTTGAAAACTAAAAGATAAAAAAATATTTTGAAAATAATTTTCATTGAAAGTTAACTTTCAAATATATAATTTAACCATTAAAATATATAGTTCTCATGAATGAGGAAATTCCATACATTCCGTACATGTTATAAAAAATATTTGTTTTCACATTTTTGGTAAAAGATAAACAGGCCTTGTTTGGAAAATGAAATTAATATTCCTTTAAAAATCTTTTTTTAAAAGTTAACATTGGTAAAATTTTCATTAATAAATAATCTTGATAATTTTTAAAAAAATTGAATCATTTTTATAAAACATGGTTTTGGAAGAAAAAAATATTTTCATCTTAAGAGAGAAATATAGTTATATTTTCCTAAAAACCTTTTCTCAATCATTTTTATTAAAAATGAGAAGAAAAATGGAAATATTAATTTAAAAACTCAATGAGTAACCATAGTATAATAAAATATAATTATTTTAAGATATATATATATATATTACATAATTTCCCCAAGGTAGATTTAAATATAAAAAATCCCAAATAATGATGAGATTATGAAATAAACTCTTACCACTTTGGTAACTTTTGAATCATAAATCCTGTGATAGAAATTACTTCAAATTAAAATTTAAATACCATGAATATAAATAGATTCATTATATAACATATCAAATGGGGAATTATATACACTATATAGAGGAATAAGTTTTGAATATTCCATATGTCTCATAGATGTAAAAGTGAAATGAGAAACCCTCACCTCAGGTTTGAATTCTTTCATATATGTCTAAACCTACTATATAATAAATATAGGTTTATAATATATATACTTATATATATAATAACCACAATCATATATCTCATTCTATATATGATTTACTTATGGTATTTTATTTCATGTTAATTAATAATTATTCGTTAAAATCATAGTTTTAGGTAATAACACCATTATTATTCATGTATATTTTGATTTACTGTTTTCATTACATCTACTTTGATCATGATTCCCTTATCTCAAGAATTTTAAACATTATATAAATATAATATATATTCATTATATATTTATTTATATGAATCTATAAAATTTATTGACAGAAAATAGATTACACCGTTTATGGAGATAGTAGGTCGGGCGTACACATGAATGACATTTCCATTTTTTCTCAAAATATGGTACAAGAAAAATAAATTTTAATTAAAAATTAATTATATGTTACTATTTCATATATATAATTTATATAAATCAAATACATCTTTATTACCATCTTGTGTAAATAAATGAAAAAAGTCACATCAATACAGGGAGGCGGTAGTCCACACGTACACATCAATGATTTTATTGTTTTTCAATGGTTTGAAAGGCAAAGAGTAAGATACGATATTATATTTATAAAAGAATATTTAGATCATAAATATCACATATATTTATTAATTTTAATCTTAATACATTCCATGTAAAGTGTAAGTGAAAAATGAAACACATTGCTTTGGGAGGCGATAGTCCACCGTACACCCGAGAAATGTTACTGTACCCCCCATGGAATTGAAAGTGAGAAGGTATATGTGATATAATAATTAAATGAGTACAATAGTTTCATAAATATAATATAAATATATTGAATCAATCATTTTATACTACCATGAATGGTGGTGATGTAAAACAAATTAAATCAGTTCGCTAGGTTGTAGTCCACTATACACATGATTTATGGTTTCATTTACAATTTGATAGAAGTGGAGATGGATCCGAGTTAGGATAATAAAATAATAAATTATTATTATATACAGTATACCTGTGTTATTATATTTTAATATTTTAATATGATTATATGTTTTTTGAAGAATAATTAAAACAAATATACACATTTAAGATTTTTCTCGCTTCTTCGTTGAGCCTCTATAGGTTTATACCTAAAGAAATATTATGAGGGACTGCTAAAAAAAATAATTCCTATTGGATTTGGGAAGTGAATTAAGTAATATATTTTCTTAAAAAAATTAATTTGTATGTGTGAAGTAGTGAGGAGAGGGGGTGGTCTTTTACTATCAGGGGGCATGACACACATGGAATTTTTGAAAAGATAATGTGATTCCCACATTTCTCTCACACCAAAAGGCTTAAAAAAATTTCATTATAGACCCTTATAAGTTATAAGTTTGAAATATATCCCTAAAACTTGTTTTGTACATGTTTTAGGACAATTTTAACCATTATCTTCGTAGTTTAACACCTCTGGTGAACCGATTTTTACCTTAACCACTGTAATTAAATTTTACTATTTTTACTGTTAATTATGGTAAAAAATTAATTTGAACTTATTAAATAATGTTAATTATAAATTTTGAAAATATTTAATCATGTATTTTAAATTTAGTTTCGATAGGTGATAAAAATATGTTAAAAAATTAAACATTAAACGCATCGAAAAAAAATACTTCTTCAAAGAAAAACTTTCAAAAGTTTAAATCATTTTAATATCCAAATTCAAAATGAAATTGATTCCAATAACATTTTATTAAATTATAATACATTTGAACTAATTTTACTTTAAAAACCAGTCCAAATATATTTTTAAATGTAAATAATTTAAATGAAAATCATAGAATAATAAAAATCAACATTTTTCACTATTTATAAAAAACTATTATTTTTAGAAAAATAAAAAAAATCCAAATATAATTTTTACATATATATTTAAAAAAAGAATTTTATTTTTTAAAATAATTCACAAAAAAATTGAGAAATTAATTTTTAATCATGTGTGCAAAGTATGATTAAACCGCCGTTTATAAATATATAGTTTTTTAGAATTTTTTTACTTTTCTTGAAAATGATTCTTATTTTATTTCCATTAAATTGATAAATATTTTATTTATTTTATAAATATGTGAAACATATAATTTTCATTATTTAGTTAGTCCTATTTTTACCCTCCAACTTAACTTCTGGGTTATAATGATATTTTAATAGCGTATCCAATTTTTCTTAAACCCATTGTTGTGTGCATCATAATCCAGCCAAGAGATAAAATTTATCTAAAAATAAATGTGTCATAATTTTTTGGTTTGTTACATTATCTTATAATATTAGTGTTTCATGTAATATACACAATCAAATATGATGTCTCTCTTTTAAAATATCATGGGATTACCTATATGGGTCACTCAAATGTTAGGGTCTAAAACATTAAATTTTTGATAGGGTGATAGGCAATGTTGGGATGGGAGCACCATGGGTTATAGGTGTACTGAGAAGGCCTAACCCCATATGGTCATTTTTCTATGAAGATTTGAACCTATAGGGTTTTTGAACTATGTATTATTGACCCCATATGGTCATCACACTATGATAGGAAGGGTCTCACTATAACCCAACCCAATGCAGTGAGGATAAGATTATTCCTAGATTCTAGGAGGGATTGGGGGTGGGTGTGAGTCATAATGAAACATGGGGGTCATTCCATGATGTTATATTCTCAGTTTTTTAATTTATTATTATCTTTTATTTCCACCCTTGAAAAATAATATCCCCATGAGGGTTTCACTTGCCCCCATTTTGAGTGTCATGACTAGGAGAGTTAAATAGGAAACTATCCTTCCTTATTATGGGGATCATTAGTACTCTATTAAATTATAAGTAGATTTATTCAATGTTTGGACTTATTTTCAAATAATGTCTTCATTTATTATCGTTTTTCCATATTTCTCCCACCATATTGACATGGAGACCAAACCCTAGATTGATGGTTTGACTTAACATTGCGGTTGTTGTTGTTTAAGGTGTAAAATTTCCTTATTTTGCCCTTTTTAGTTGTATTTAAAGGTTTTAAACCATCCATGCATGATTGAGGTAGAAATTTTCCTTACGATTTAATTTTATTCAAAAACCACGTAGTTATTTAATTTTCTATCCATTTTCTATAGAATTATTCTTGTTTTATGAATGTTGGATAATTTATAAATTTGTTTTCATTATTTCATGTGTTTTTAGGTCAAAATAGAAATGGGTTTTTTAGTTGATTTCAAATGTTATATTTGTAACTAATTTTTTTACACTATGAGTTTGTTAAAATTCCTATGAGTATTTTTATAGGGGTTTGGTAATTAAAATGTCGTTTGAATATTAAAAATTATTTCCTAATGATTTATTATGAGTTGTTTTGTGGGATTATGTTATTTATTAATTTTAATTTTGTAACAATTTAACCTTGACGAGTTTCATTGGTATGTTCTTATGTTTCCATTATATACCATATGTTTTTATTTTAGAATATTTTTTTTCACAATGTCAGTTTTATGGGTTAATATTATTTGATGGATGTGATGGATAAAAATTTGGTTTGTCTTGAATTAAAAGTGGATATCAAAATATACTTGGATTCAAAAGGATTTTCTAGAATCTATTTAGGGTGATGAATATTATCTTAAAATATAATGAACTAGTTGTAACTTTTTATAAAATATTTTTCATACAATAAGATACAATATATGTTAATTCCTCATGATATCATGCAAAAATGGTATTTTAGAATTTCATAATTAAATGTGATTATTATTTATACTTATGAGAATTGAATTTGCATTGTTTATAAAAAGATGTATGGGGGCTATACATGGGGATGCGATTTTGATAAACTAAAATTAGTTGGGATATTGATATATGATTGATGTGTTATGAAATTACCCCTCACATATAATATATAATTTTATGGGAACCCTCAGAATCTATTTGGTGTATTGAAATATAAGTTCTATACTTGTTATGTTTATGTAATAACTATTATCAACTAGTATATGGTATGTTATGATTTTGGGGAGTGCCACCTGGATAAGATAGGTTAGTGAAATATGGGTTTATATTTTTCTAGGAACATCATTTGTATGAAAATATATGGTTCTACCTATGTATGTCTTGTATAATCTCACTATGACCTCAAGAGTTCCCCATGATTATGTATACCTTGATAGTTTTTATTACCACTTCACCTTTGTTACGATCTTATTTTATTTTCATTTACTACCATATCTTGATACATACTATTTTATATACCTATTTTATTTGTTTAGTTTACATATATTCCTTACTTGGGTATTACTTAGTGATTCTTATTATCGTTTTATATATTCTTTTAGTATTTTTCACCTTGGTAACTTATCGGTTTCATTTCATAGTGTTTATATTTAAAATTGGTTTCGAAAAATGTTTTGGAAATGTATTTTTGTTTATTTTTTTCTTAAAGAAAGGTAGTTTTCAATTAGGTTTTAAAGAAAAGAAGAAAATGTTTCATTTAATGCATTATTTGGATTAAAAAAACGATTTGATTCATGCTCATGAGTTTTTTTCTAAAAAAATATAAAAGAAATAATTTCTTACTATATTTCACCCTATCATTTATGGAATGTTTTAAAAAATGAAATTCATGGAATCTTTTCCAAGTGGAAATGTAATATCCCAATCAAGAACCATCACTTGGATTGGACCAGAATTGCAATATCCCTATATATACCCCCTTCACAACAAACATTGTAAATAAATTCCCAGGGATTCATCAAATCATTGGGGGATGATTTTCCTTCACAAGCAATAAAATATAAAATGATGAGCTACAGTGACATAATATAAATAATGATACATGATAAAAAAAACCCAAATACATAACATATCATTAACCAGAGTCATTACAGTTGACACCAATACACAAAATATCTACATTACCCAAAACTAAAAAGATAAACTATAATGGAATCCCAATAACAACACCAAGACTTATACCACAACCAAATACAAGATCCAACCTCCATAAACCACATAGAATTAAAGTGTTCTATTAGATAAGTAAGAAGAATTACTCTTACCTATATCACGAAGAACCACATCTTCATATACACCATGGTGCATAAAAAATGGTGAGTATAAAATCCATTGGTAAATCCCCCAAATACTTCCCTCACATGACACTAGGATAAGAACAATTTATCTCACAATATATATATATATATAATAAGAGATAATAATAGTTAGAAGTGAATAATATATATAAATAAAGTAATTTAAAAATCACACCATACCCTGGAATCTAACAAACATGAAATATAACCCACTTTGGGAGCCATTCCTTGAACTGAATGTATCCATAATCAAAGTGGGACTCCCTAAACCGTGCAAACTCACGAGGGGAAACCTATTCCACTTGACCTAAGTCATAACTTTGAGGTGAAATCCAATGTGCACCAATTTTGTTATATTATCCATGTCTTATATAACAAGGAACCTTTACACACATCCTAAACACACAAAAAACTATCCCAATACCAAGTTTACACACACAAAATATATCCTTTTTAAAAGCAAAAAACAATTACACATTTTTTTCCGAATATGTTGTGGGTGTTTCCCAGAACCCTTATTTTTAAAAGGAAATGAAAAAAAATCAGATATGATAAAAAGTATATATCAAGGAGTTTCTAGAAATAACTACAATAATTTCATTTTAAAAAAAATCAAACCTTCATTTTTTTCAGAAAAAGGGTAGTGATATAGAATCCACCTACATTAGAAAATATTTTCTTGAAGAACTATACCAAGACCTTGCAGATCTAGGATCTCCCAACCTTCAAATGATGGTTTACAACTGAATCCAAATAAAAAAATAACCCTACCATATTATCATGTAATTATTTTCCAATAATAGGGTTTATTCAAAGATTAAATTCTAGGATAAGATACGATAAGGATTTGTGGGAGACATACCTTTGATCTTCAATCCAAACACTCCAAGAGTATGAGAGAAGGATCTCTAGAATAAAATAATTTTCAAAAGTTCCAAAGGGAATCATTTAGTTAAATATACATATAAATAAAAGTATAAATTATTTATGGGGGAATTATCTAGTAAAAAATCCAATTTCTAAGACATATAAAAGGAATAAATAGTTGAGCTACACAGTTTTGTAAACTCTGCACGATACATAAATATGAAACTGCTTAAAAAATCCAAGGGCCTCAGGATTTACCCAATCCATATACCAGAAATGCTCTTGAAAAATTGAATAATACTAGGCCATGAATTGTTTTTACATGTTTTTCATAAAATTTTCACCTACCATGTGCTTACCCTAGGCCCTAATCTCATTAAGCAATTTTATTGAAGATCCTGTACGGTTTCCCCTAACCATGATCTAGCCATATTCCCTTAAAAAAATTATTAAAAACATCAAAAAACCATATATAATATCATAAAACTATTTTGATCAACTTTATAAAATAAAAAACATAATAAAAAAATTAAATACCTCAAACCATGGGTGTTACATTCTACCTACCTTTGGGATTTTCATCCCAAAAAAGCAAGAGGGTGGTGGTGTCTTGGAAAATATTAGACCATTGTTCATGCATAAATTCCTTCCATTCCCATGTCTCTTCATGCGTCTTTCGATGATTACATAATACCGATATCAAGGAGATATTTCTACCTCATAAGATCTTGTCTTTCCTATCTAGAATAATAATAGTGGGGTAAATGAATAAATAATTTGGATCAAGTTTAAAATTATTCCAACTAATCACATGAGTGTGGTAAAGTTAACACATCTTCAATTTAGAGATATTAAAAACATCCTAAACTATACTAAATCATAGTGTTAATTATAGTCGATAAAAACATCATCAATATGCTTGAAAATTTGAAATGTACTAAATTACCCTTTTTTACCAAAACAGTGGTGCCCCAACCTCATAAATAGTCACAAGAATACATGACCATATAAATTTAAAGATAAAAGGGTATGCATATGATCCATATAAGTTTTATTATTATTATAACCACTTTTATTCATTTCATGATCAGTTGTTTTTTGATAGGAGACTCATACACAATAGTAGGTATAATTAGTGAAGTTTACCAAATATTTACCCATCAGTGTAAAGATAGAAATGTGCAGTCATACAATGCTTCAAACGATCCCATGTGTATCATGGGACTGAAACTATAATTATATGAATTCTCCGTTAAGTAAAACTGGTATTCCCATGATCCAAAAAAGTCCCCCACACATGATCTAAGCATGTCCACCAAAATTTAGATTACTCGATCAAACTACACATCTTTTTGAGGATGGTATATTGTGATTATGGTCAAATGGGTTCCCAAGGATTAATGAAAATATTTCCAAAACTATAACATAAATCTAGGATATCGGTCAAAGGTAATTGAAACTAGAACCCCATGAAACTTCACCTCTTCCCAAAATTATAGATTTAATAACTTATCAACTAAAATTTTCTCATTTATTGGAATTCAATTTATTTAATTAGCCTGTCAATCAAAAATCAACCAAATGGAATCATTATTTCGAATAATTCTGAGAAATCCGGTGAAAATTTCCATAATAATATTCTACGATTTCAACAGAGGAAAGGGTAATGATTGTAACATACCATCTAGTCATTAGTGTTAAATTTTCACTTATTAAAAGTTGATACATTTCCCAAAGTACTATGCCAATTGTTTCTCCATACCTGGACACTAAATATTATTCTCTATTTCCATATACATTCTTTGAATACGTGATTGGACATACCACTTTTAATGATGATAGGAATGATGAAGCAGTTTATGGAATAGAGGAACTATAATCAGTCATCAAAAGCATATAAAAAAATTTCACCCTCTCTATATCCCTCAATAGTCTCCCCACCATTGATGTTCACCCTAATGGTAATAAAATTTGTGTATGATTTTTGATCTTCCTTGATATTTTAATCCAATTCAAGGACACGGGTGACTAAAAATAAAACCATAAAATCATTTCACATAGTAAAATATAAATACATATTATCGTTTAATAACATTTTTTTCCATTGGTACATGTATTCTTTAACAACTTGATTGTTAGACTTATGAATTAAGGAATCAACCACTGAAATCCATTTCATGGGAATATAAACCCAGTCAATGTAATTTTTTAGAGATACTTAATCTGACACCAATACCTAATGTTCACGTCTCTGTGAAAATATGTGCTTCAAGATTGAATAATTGGTGAACATAATGAATTTATCACCAAAGAGATAGTTGAACCATGTTTTTAACTCATTGATCGCCATGTTTAATTCAAGATCACATGTTAGATAATTCATTTTTTTGTTCCAATAACTATCATGATACATAATACATAATATACACTCATTGAATGAGGAAAAAACCTAATCTAGATCCAAATGCATCACAATAGACAAGGTATCCCTCACCTGGTTTTGGAATGATAATGATATGTGTCAATGTAAAATGAGCCTTAGGCTCCGTGAATGATTCTTAAAAAATATTTCTCCAATGAAATATAATAACCCTATGTGATAATGTTGTAAGAGGGTAATATATTTATGATAAATCATTGACAAAGAGATGATAATAACCTACTAATCAAATTATTCTTCTTATTTCAATTATATTCTTAAAATAATATCAGGAAATAATGACCTCAATATTTTCTATATTGATTGATATACCTTTATCATGAAATTACATTCCCAACGATTCAAAATTCTTTTATACAGAAGTCACATTTATAAAACATGACATAGATATAGTTGTCTAGTAACATTCCTAATAGAATTTTCAAGTTCCCTTCATGATCGTCTATAGTGAGAGAGTACATTAATATGTTATCAAAAAATATAATTGAAAAAATAATAATTTTAACTATAAATGACGTGTTTCATCAATTCCATGAAAATATTTGGTGCATTTATATGAAAAAAGGGCATAACCATATACTTATAGTGGTTGTAATGACTTATAAAATATATCTTTTAAATATAATCCATTTTTTACTTGGAGTTAGAATTACCCCAAACATAGATCAATTTTATACTGCCATTTTAATATGTTAAATTGATAAAAAATAATCAATTATAAGAAGTGGATATTTATTTTTGATCCTGAGATGATATAGTTCATGATACCAGATAAAAATTCATAGGGTAATATTTATTTTACTTGCAAATTAAAATAGAGCCCCCCAAGGTGATATAATTGGTCTAATAAAACCATCACTTTCCTTTTATTCCAACTGGAACTGTAATTCCTGAAATTTTATTTGTTACATTTTATATTAAAGTCATGAAATAAGAATCATTATTTTGATTACATCAATAGATAATTACACTTACCTTTTAGGTGGTAGTCTTGAGAAAATATTCATAAATACATTGGGGTATCAATCTGATTTTTTAATAAAATAAATACTTAAGAATACATATATAACCCCCAAGGTTACTATTTATAATATCTATTTGATGGTTCAAACCATCTTCACTAATGGACCTGCTCTCCCTGTATTCATATCCCATTTCTATTTGAATAGATAAACAAATCCACAAGGAGATGTGAAATAAACCCACCAATCATAGCTACCAATATGAGATTTGAACACTATAAACCATTCTATGAAGAAAATTATATAAAAAATATCCATTTATAATACAATAAAATCCCATAAGATCTGGAATTCATAAATGGTAATATAACATGTGGGATGGATAAATCCCTTTCACACGTATTTCTATAGAGGAGTATTGTTTCTTTAAATAAGGGGAATCATTTTTACATGAAACCCCATTTGATTTACCACATGAGAAGAAATAAAATGGCGGGACATGCCTGTATTAAAAAATGTATGAATTAATGTATATTTAAGAGTAATAAAATCTTTCACCATTGATGGATTTGGTTCTTTATTTGGAACATCGAGGACAGAACCACAATGTTGTTGGTTATCCCCTTCTAGATTATTAATACAACCTTATTGAGATAGTGGACACTATGATGTTAGATTACTATTAGAATAAATATAACTATTCTTTTTATAAGGATGAAAACCACTTTTATGAGATAATTTGGTTTTATCATTAGAGGTCCGAGTCAAATTGAAACTATTTTTTCTACTTGAATTCAGAGGGCATGAACATGGTTGTTTGAGATATATCATTCGACCATAGTTGTGACACTTCTAAAGAGGTGAATTACATTACATTATAGAGTCTTGTAAAGATCCATGTTAAAATTATCTAGAATGGTTATTACCAAATAGATTAAAAGAAACTATCCCCAAATATTCGTTGTCTAGTTCTCTTAAACTATGGCATTAAATTTCCTGACTATGCTTATTCCGACTGCCAGAGTTTATAACTATGCCTATGTGGAATATGGTGTTCCCTCCACTAAAATTCTCAAAAATTTCCTTTCATTCTATCATATCTTTTTCATAAAATTAGTGTAATTTTCAATGAAAATAATAACCTCCTTAGACAGTTTGGTCAGGTGTTGACCTAAATCAAACTTTCACACTTTGAGAGATTCAATAACAACAACTTTTTGTACAAAGTGAGATATGTAAGTAAAATAAGATACATATTCGATAACTAAGATATATCCTTTCTTGATATCAAAGAAATCTATTTTACTTAATAATAAATAGGTATTAAAATAGAATTATTTTCTATAATATTCATAAAATCTCTCCCAAGCAACGCCTTTTCCAGCCTTATCTTGAATTGATAAATCCCGCCATTATCATTCCAAGTATTCGAGCATATACATTTCCAAATATACCTTAATTTTATCTAGATTAATAAAGAAATTGAATATTTGATTCATCCTACTGAGACATGAATCGCATTGTTAGGGTCCTGAGTCACCCCGAAATATTGGTGGGTTTTACCGTCAAAATTCAAAAGATGAATCAACAATATGTGGCTCCTTAGTCCAATTTTATTTTTACACAGATTGAAAATAATATATAATTCTTATAATGTGATACTCACATACATATAGTTGAGTTGTACCACATTCTTATTAGAACCTCCCTATGTTTTTCTATCAATACTAACTGGTGTAATTTTCTTATAACCATAGAAAAAATCACCACTAATTCATCACACAACTCCAAGAAATGTCAAAATAATAAATTCAAAAATTATGATCCATGTAATATCATATGAATGATAAAGTCATATTAGGAAGTATATTTACTAATGAATGATACCCAAATCTCTTTACCTAAACCCAGAATGTTGAGGTGAAACCACTCCTAGAAGTGTCGAACAACATTTTTATACCTAAAACACCATGGTTACTTTAATTTCATTATAAAGTGGTTATCTATGCCTTTTTATACTATATATTTTGTGCATGGACACATAATATCTCTTTTATTACTACCCTCGACTAATATAACCTATCAAAATTAAACTATTTGTAACATACCTATCCATACCCATCACTTTTATATCACTATAATTTTACTGACCTTAGGTGTACCCACGAACAAGAAAGGTTGAAAATAAATCACAATGGATTCATATAATCATTGGTGGGTGGTTTTCCCTTACATAAAATACCAAATTTAGTAGATAAATTACCATAAATTAATATAAATATCATTCATAAAAAAATAAAAAATATTTAAATACATAATATATGGATAATCAGAGTCACAACAACCAATAACAATACCCAAAAAGTCCACAAGAACTAAAAATCAGAATAGAAACAATGATAAAAAATCTAAAACCACACCAAGATCCACCCCAAATCCACCCCCACAGTCTAGTCTCCAACAACCACAACATAAATGTTATCCACTAGATAATTTAGTGGTATTCCCCTAGCCCATATTATGATAAAAAATATCTATAAATACACTAAGGATCAAATGTAGGGAATGATTATACAATCCAATAGAAAATCCTCTAAAGACATCCTACCGCACTACTAAGGAAAGAAAAATTTATCTCACAATATATATATATATATATATATATATTACATAAATGAATATTAATAACTAGTGAACAATATATATATAAATTAAGTAGTGTCATAAATCACTCCCCACCACGAATTCCCACACAAATTAAATATACCAACCAACCTCTATGGGAGACATTTCAAAAACCCAATTAATTCCCTATTAAATTTGGTATGCCTAAATGGAAAAAAATCTGGAGTGGGAACCCATTCCCCTTAACCCATGTTTTCCCTTGGTTGTGCAATATAGAGTGCCCCAATTTTGAAATAATACCCATGTTCGAAAAAAATCCCAATTATTTTCATTATGAATGCACACCAACCCATTCCAATACTAATTCGCCACACACCATAAACCACTATTTTAGAAACCAAAAACCACTTGTTCATTTTCCCAAACAAATTATGGGATCCACCAACATAATTTATTTTCAAAAAATAAATAATAATTAGAATATACACCAAAAATGATTTACTAATGAGTTACCACTAAAAAATAAAACAATTACATTTTTTAAACCACAATAATCTAAATTTTTAGTGAAATGATAGTGAGTGATAATTCAACCACCTAAATCAATTTTTTTACGGATGAACCATACCACAACCTTATATATTTGGGATCTCCCAGCCATCTTATAATATATTATAACTAAATACACATAAAAATAAACCCTAAACAAAATATTCATGAATGGGATACTTATAATAGGGTTTATTACAAGATGAAATGAGAGGAGAAGAGAGTAAAAAGATTTTATAGATCCATACATCCAATCTCTAGTCCAAATTTCCAACAATCCTAGTGAAGGAGATCTAGAAGGAAGAAAATTACCAAAATCACCAAAGGGAACCCCTATTGTTTGAGATCCCAAGAAATAAGTGTCTAAATGAGTGTTTTAGTGAAAATATTTCTTTAAAAATCTATTTTCCCATATATAATTTGTGTATGGTTAGGATGCATGATTCGGTAAACCATGTACTAACCTTGTGGATGCCACTTCTTGAAGACTCTTAGGGCTGCTTGTTTTAAACACATAGTTTTATAAAACAATGATCTTACCCATTAAAACAATCCAAGGACATATATTTTTTCCATATGGTTTTCCAAAACAATGTTAAAAACCCTAGATCCCTATTTTATTTTTCACAATTACTTAGTCTTCCCACATGATTTCCCTTAATTATGTTCTATCCATTCAACCTTAAAAAACTCTCCACAAAATTCCAAAAAACAATACAAAACCCAAATAAGCCAACCTAAAACACCTTATAAATTAAAAATAAATAATTAAGTATTAAAATACATCAAATTGGGGGTGGGGTTTTATAACCAATATAATAGTTTTTTTCACACCCTACTTATACCACCCAATGCTTATAGTCTGAGTGGATTTTGTAGGTTTAGGTCTAGAATCTTAATTAGCTCTTTCTTATGAACTCATTCTATATAGTCTCTCTTGGATCAAGATTTTTGATAGTGTTGGTTGGTGATATTGATTCATTGAGAGGGTATCAGTATGGTATTTTGGGGTTTCAATTTTTTTCATTTTGTGTGAATGGATCAATTCAACCCTTCATGTATTTAGAGATCTTTGTTTGGTTTTTTAGTATGATTCATTATTTATGTTATGTTGAAAAGTGATTTTGATATTTATTTTTTATTTCTTCCTTACGTAGTTTATTTTATTATTTTAAACCATTTATTTGATTTACATGGAAGTCCAACTCATAGATGCAACAAGCTGAATTTATGGTTTTAATTACTTAATATGTTTATCTTTATTTTTTATTCCAAAAAATTTCAATGAGTGTATCCTTATTTCATAGGTAGTAGTTTCTAGCCCATAGGTATCAATAATTACCACACTAATTGGGTGTTGAGTCAAAATGAACCAGGTTGGTCTGTGACAAAATGGTATTGAAGATTGGTTTTTTATTTTTGTATTTATAGTAGATCAGAGATATGACAGCCAAATATTAGAAGGTATTTCATGATTAGGTTTCTAATCAGCACATTTTATGATGAAACATTAGTTTAAATGGTTTTTCAGGATTTTATTATGATTTTTTGATTCATTTATGGGTGAATTTAGTTCTATATTGGTGGTGTTTTGCATTAAATTAATGTTATGTGGTTTAAAGGGTTTTCATGTTTGAGGTGAAAATGGGAGGATAATTGGAGGTTCTTAGTTAGATTTCTTGGTATAAGAAGGCATATATAACCTATTAACATGGTTATGAGAAGTTCAGAGTGGAACTACTAGAAATATAAGTTATACCAATGAATCTAAACCAATAGTTTAATAAAGCCTTTAGAATCGGTATGGTATATAGACACCTATACCATTGGTTTGAACAAAACATTGGTATAGGTATGATTTCTGGCCACCTATAGCAATATATTTGTTAAACTACTAGTATAGGTGTTTTTTATGACCACGTATACTAACGGTTTGTCCAAACCATTGGTATAGGTAGTTCTATTATTTATGTATAATAATAATAGTAATAATAAACTAAATATAAATAATTAAATTTAGAAACACTCAAACATATATATTTTTAAATATAAACACATAACATGTTTTAGAATAGTTGTAAAGTCTTTGGAATATAAGTGGATGGTTGTGGGATTATTACACAGAATTGTATTCTTTAATAGAAGGAATTTCCTTTGAAATCACATATACCAATTTTTTGAGAACCATTTTTATAAGGGTTCTATACTAATGTAAAATAATCCAATGACCCCTAAAAACATTTTTATAGTCTATAACAATGGTTTTATAGGTTATAAAAATGGTTTTAAACCATTGGTATAGCCTTTTTTTCTAGTACCGCTGTACTATTGATGTTGGTGGATGGTACAAAGAAACCATATGTATAAGCTATAGTCAACTAGTTACCACATTTTGAGATAATTTTATGACATATTGATGTTATTAGACAATATTATATTAATTATTTATTGTGAAAACGTGGTTTCAAAATGTAAAAGGATTAGTTTTGAATTTAATAAGGGAGTCTTCTCAAATAAATTGAAATGAATTTAATGATTTTGATATTACAAAGTGATTTCAGGGTAGAACACTTGAATTTATGTATTTTTTTAGAAAATGATTATGATATTGAAATCGGTTTTGAAAATAATTTTCTACCTTGATCTTGAATTATGTATTTTAAGGATTCATTTTGATTTTCAATATAGAATTTTAACCCTGGACCCATGGATTATTAGTTTGGCGTGAGTTGAACCTTGAAAATGTTTTCTACATCTCATGTTTATTTTGTTATTTATATTATTAATCTTAGAAAAGTATCTATGGACTATATGAATTATAATTAATTGAATTCTCCCTGGACTAGTGCCTCTTAGGATTCAGATGTAGCCTTTCCTATTGTCGATACTAACCAAACTCCAGATCGAGTGGCTTAGTTTATTTATTCTCTACATCCATGTTTATTTTTTATCGATAAAGGTCTTTGAGTGATTATGGAGTGTCTAGAAAAAATTGATGTAGCATTCAAATAATACTTTTATCTTTTATCTTAGAGTGTTAAATCTACCTCAGACTTGTTTTAAGGACCAAGCTGGGATTTATGAGAGACCATCTCTCTGATTCAGTTATGGAATGGTATGTATTGGGAATTATCTACGACCAAATTAATTCTTTTGAATTACCTTTAAAAGGTTAATGTGGAGAAGGAGATGGGAATTTTTAGTCTCCAGTAGGGTGAGATGATGGTGAAAGAATATGTAGATAATATCTTTAAGATGGTTCCTTTTTCCCGTGTCAGTTTTTCAAGTACTCATTGAAATTTCACTTCTTTGTAATGGGAATCCATCCAAAACATAATTCTAGAGTGTCTTTATATTTCATAAATTTGTTTCAAGATATGGTAAATAGGAAATTGATGACAGAATTGATTTCTAAGGGGAAACTGAGGATTGGTATTGACAATATCCCTTTTGGCATAATAAAAAGTTCTTTATCATGCAATAATCAGAATCCCGATTAACATATGTTGGAATTTTTTTTTATTTGGGAAGATCTTCCCAGTAAATTTTTATACCTCCCATGAATATTTAATACCTTATGTACTTTTAGTTTGGCCATCACATGCATTAAAATATCTCTTATTTTAATATCCAAAAGACCCATTATCATTTTGGTTAGTTGGAAAATTTTAAGATATTTTTTGGATTGGGGTATTTTCAAAGGAGGAAGTACCAACTTCAGATTTGATATTGATATTAGTATGATAAATATTATTTTTTGAACCTCATTTATTTCCATATTATTTTTAATCCATTGGTCCATCAATCATAGCCTTTATCTTTTTATTGTTCAATATCACATGTTATTTTAGAGAAAATTAATATTTATTTATATATGATTGTGGATGTGTCCTTAAAATGATTATTCATTTTGTCTTCTTTGGTTGTGGGATTGTTATTTTTGGTGATTCCCTTAAAATAGTTTATATTCATTAGGTTCACCATATTTAGTGTGATATTTATATGTTTGTGAGATCTATTCCTGGTCTCTAACTTTTTATAATTACTATAGGAATATTGGATATTAAATATAAATTTGGAGAGGCATTTTAATGTATAATTTTATCTTACTTCCTCTTTGATTATATCCTGATTTTTAGTCTGTTTAAATATTATTTCTTTCTTAGGGAATAAAGTGTTAGAGTGGAAGTAAAATGTCATTTATTAAACTTTATTTTCTTATTATTTAATTTATTCATTACTTTTTATCTGAATTTCTAGAATTATTTATTTACATGCGTTTTTTTTATATTTTTGATGTTCTTCAATTTAGGGTTAGAAGTTTCTAACAGCAAGGCCCATGAGAATCACTGTGTGTCATTTTTCTTATTTTTCTAGTGAAGGACCGTCATGTGATATAGTTTCACTATAGAGTTGGAAGGCCACACAGCTGTGGCTAAGGTCTTAGTGTTTTTGGGTATTCATGGTTAGGTTTCACAACCACTATGGGAGTAATGACACAATGAGTGTATAGGATAAAAAAGTCTACGTCTCATGTATAAGAGTGACCAAGTTGACTCTTATTTATGGGAACCCATATAAAAGGTTCACCATGTGTATGTGTCAACTGTTATGAATGGGTGATTCAAACATAAGGGTCCCAACCTATATAAATTTTTTGAGAAAGGGTAGGTTATTCCATCACAGAACACATTGTTCTACTGGCGAGAACCATGATGTGAAGGACTAACACCATAGGGTCACCATTCCATGAAGACCTGGTCTCATAGGTTCTGTATTATGTGAATGCCTAATACCTCAAGGTTATTAAATTGCTAATGGTAGATTGGTTCCCTGATTTGACATTGGGTAGGGAATCCATGAATTTACTTGGTCATGATGGGGGTGGGGTGATTCACACCATGATAAGGTAGTCACACCACGACATATTGAGCATAGTTTTTTTTAATTTTTTTGAACTTTCCTTTCTACCCTTATAATATTAAAGCCACATGTGGGCTTATTTTTCCCTTATTTCAAGTGCCTAAACCTACCACAAGGGAAACTCTCCTTCATTTTATATGGATTTTTGGCCTTATAACTTACTATATTTGGAGTTATTCAAGGTTATGACTCAATTTATCTTCTTATCATAAATTATTATTATTATTTATTCTTCCTCTCACCATAGATCCATGGAATATGGACCCTATATTTGGGGTTTGACGTAACCTTATTGTTTTTCTTATATAGGGTGTGTGGATTCTTTCTTTAGTAATATTGTACCTATATGTGATGGTTTTTTCCATCATTACATGATTGAGGTAAGAGTTCCATGTGATTTACTTTTATTGGAAAACTATATAGTAATTGAAATTTCGAAATCCACTTCATATAGAAGTATCCTTATTTTATGAACATTGGTGAATTTATAAATTGGATTTTTTGTTTTAATGATTTCATATATTAAAATATAAAGGTGTATTTGATTTATTTATAATATTATATTTTTGTAACTAAATTTCATAGAAACTAAAGGTTTTTTAAAATGATTAAGAGGATTTTAAAAGGGTTTTGGTAATTAAAATTGTTTTTAAAGCTTCCAAATGAATTTTTACGAATTTTATTTAGAAATTCCTAAATGTGTTGACTATTATCTTAAATATAAATGATCAAAGGGTAATTTTTATACAATGTTTTATGCAATAAGCTACACCCCTAGATAATGTTCAACGATTTCATGTTTATATGAGATTTTGGTACATGATAATTGAATTTCATTATTTTTTATTTTTGTGTTAATTTAGAATGGGTTGTTTATAAAAAAAGTGTTGTGAAGCCTTGATATGAGTTTGGTTAATGATATATGATTAATGTGTTATGAAATTTTAACCCACCTATAGTAGATAACTCTATGGAAAACCTTGGAATCTATGTGTGGGATTAAGATATAGTTTCTATGCTAGTTATGTTCACATACTAACTAGATTACTATAGTGTATGATATGTTCGGCCTATGGGGATTCCACCCGATATGGAAAGGTTAGGGAAATATTGGTGGTTATTTTTCTTGTAACTTCATATATATATCGACATATGGTTCTTTCTATGTACATATAGTATCATATCCCTAGAACCTTATGAGTTTTCAATGATTATGTATACATTTATTAGTTTTTCTTACCCTTTCACTTGGAATATGATCTTGTTTAATTTTCATTTACAACTCCATCATTACATATACTATTTCACTTAACTATTTTTAAGGAAAAATATAAATATATTATATTTGTCGTGTAATACACATTGATACTTGTCACCATTTTTATATACTCTGATATTATTCTATTTAGTTAATTTTGGGTTTCTTTTTATAAAATTTCTCTTTAAAACTAGTTTGGAAAGATATTTGAGTTCAAATTATACTTCTTAATAGAAAGGCAGTTTTCAATAAGGTTTTAATGGGAAAAACTAATATTTTTATTTTAAATAATTTTTCTATTTTCTTAAAGATGAATTTGTGGCATGCTCATAAGTTTTTTTAATAAAAATTTAAAATAATTAATTTCTTAATATATTTAAAATCAGCATTTATAAAATGTTTTGAAAATGGAAATACAAGAACTATTTTCTTAGTGGAAACCTAAAATGATTTCTATTCACAAACTTATTATACCACCATTTTTGGTAGATTGAGTTTCTTTTGAATGTTTAGGTTTATGTTCATGATTATATCATTATTATGTACTCATTATCTCTATTCACTTTTGGAGTGTGATTATTGATTAGGTTGGATGGTGACCTTGTGTCATGATAATATTGTTATTCTAGTATTTTAGGGATTTCTTGTTTAATTTTCACTATGTATTTATAAAACAATTCCTTAAATTATTTATTTTAAAATATAGATTTTGTTTTATTTTATGCTTTAGTATTTATGCTATGTTGGAATGTGAGTTGGATGTCTATTTTTACCTATTCCACATTTGGTTTTTTATTTAAACCTATTTATTTGATTTTAAAGGAAGATAAACTTGTGGATGCACCATTCTATATCTCTGATTAGAAATACATATTGTGTGCAGTATTATTTTTTAGGTGAAAATATACCCATTAGGGAATCCTTTATTCCCAATTAGTAGTTTCTGGCTCATGGGGACTGGGAACACACTTTTGGGCTTTTTGTAGTTCATCTTGTATCTTGGGATAATATGTCCAATGTTGGTTAATGATAAGGACCATCATTATTCAATATATATATTGTTATTCCCATAAATAAAACATTTAAATTAAATATCATCATGGATGGAAAAATATTAATGGGCTTTAATGATAGTTATGGAAGAGAAAAAAGATACATGATTAATTGGTTTTATCCATTCCACCACAAGTCATGAGTGGATGACTGGAAGAGTTGTTACTATATAGATAAATAATCATGGAAAGGAATGAAAAAATTGTGCATTGATAGAGAAGACATTCACTAGTGAGATGATTGTAAAAATGGGGATGAATAAAAACTATATAAGAAGAAGGATTCATATCCAAAAATTTGGAATAAAATTTTCACGAGTGGTGTTATCTAGATAAAATCTATAAAGTAGATAAGTGTTCATGGATTAGTTAAAAATTTCAAACCATATTCCTCTACTTGAGGATGATGTTAAAACACATCTCCCCTTTCACTTTGTTTTTATATATGACCATTACAGTGATATAAATTTAAGTGGGAGACATAATTCATGTTGTAACACCCTGAGATTTTGTAACTTATTTTTTCCAAATTAATTTAATCTTTTGATATTTTTCATTTCACAGAACTTTGAAAATAGTTTTTTCTTATTAAATCACTATACAAAACATTCTTTTCACATGATACCAAATTGGTGTATATTACACAACACCAACTCGATGTCTGATAAATTGGACATTGAATTGGCATACATTACACACAACCACAACTTTCCGTACGATATATGCAACATTGATGTTTGTACGTAACATTATTTCACTATAATAATTATTTAAATGAGATAATGATTACATAGACATAAAAAATAGTAATAAGAATGGTAATTAATAATTTTAAAATATTTTTTGAAATGGTTTTATAGAAATAAAACAAATTTATATCTAAGTATATACTTTTTTGGTAATGACCTTATATGTTTGAAAATAATATTTTGTCAAATAAACTACATTTCTTGTCCTTATATGAAAAAAATAAAATTAATTTTTAACACATATAAAAATATAATTTGATAAAGTTAACTTCATTTTTTAATTTATAATTAAAAAATTATCATATATAATTTTTTTTTTATTTTTCTGAGAAACATCATTTTTTTTGCTGAATATTGAACAATACTGGTTTTTAGTTAGTAACTTCCTTTTTGTTTAAATAATTACTAATGTTAAATTTTACTTAAAATTTTATGTAAGGTAAAATTATATCAATTATAAATATATTAATACCATTTAGGTTATTATAATCAATTTCACTTTTAAATTTAATATAAAGAATTTAAAAACTTTTGAAAATATTTCCAGTTTAATAACCCGTTATTTCATCCAGTTTGCGAGATTAGCGTTAACATTAAATTTTCTATTTATATGAATTGAATTCAAAAAAATGATAATAAACCATTTTAATCATTATAATATTTATATTATAATTAAATCATGTTTATTTTTGAACAAAATGATTAGTAAAAGTGATTAAAATCAATCACAAGAGTTAAGGTCAAATTAAGCAAAATTAGGGACTAAACCTTAATCTTAGGGGCCCAAAATGACCTATAAATTTTTACAAAACAAATTTTATGGACATATTTAGACCATAAAACATAAATTATTTATTTAGGATGGTTTTTATGATATCCTTTAGGTAACAACATGCGTACACCTAAATTGTTTTAAAATTTTTTAAGTGAGTCCTTTTCCTTCCCTATAAAAGTCAACCACATTTCCAAATTCGTAAAACCTCTAAATACTTTTTTGATAGGGAGATATATTACCAATAAAATTATAAACATCTCATACTTACTTCTAGAATAGTATCCTTTTTAATAAATAAATCCAAGGAATCCTTTAGGCACAAACCAAAAAGAGTTACCTGATTAAGAGGTAGCCTCTTCCCTCACGATCCTTTCTTTTATTTTCCTTCTACAGCACTATAATATAATTATTACATTATTGTATAAAAACAAAAATATATTCAATATACTAGGTGTTTTTTATTCTAAGGTTTCAACCTACACTTACACACACATCCTTCTAATTGGTAACAAATATACGATTTATTTGTACGACGAACTACTGCCTCACTAAACGATGATTGGTTTTTTTACTCGACTTCCTCTCATGGTGGATATTATGATGAAAAATATATTTACATATTTAAAATATTTTATAAATTATTTATTTAATATTATTTATTCCTATCTACAACACATGTGTTTCTTACTTTTGATTTTGTGTAAAGACAATAATTTCATTTGAGGAAGTGTAGACTACCGCCCCCTCAAAGTGACATGATTCATTCATACACTACATGGATTTTATTATGGATTTTTAAGTGAATATATATGATATATATGATATTATAAAGCTACTTTAATAATTATATATATACATTTATATACATATATTATTTTTTACTTTCTTTCAACACGACAATTAAATAGAAATAACGTCCATGCATACGTACGACCTACCGTCCCCATGAATGGTGTATTCAGTTTCATACATATATATTATATATATTATTATAATAAAAATATAATGTATATACATGATATTTATATCATGGTGTATATTCTTTAAATCAAGATATAAGTTTAAGGACTGAATATATAACAGATTAAGACACATGTGAAAAGCAAGGAAAATATTACCCAAAGCATAACCTTAAGATGAAATTACAAACAATAGGGTAACATAAAGTCATAATAAATAAATACATGGAATTAGATATAAGAAATTTTGTTGGTAAAATATGTATAATAAATTTATATTTATTATACAGGTGGCTTGAATGAGTATGACGAGAGTAAAGACACAAATGTTTCCCACTCTTTCCTTTTGTGTGGTGTATGTAATTACCATGATTGTATTATATGTATTTTATACTTATATTTATGTGTATTCACTTATTAATTTTATTATTGTTATTTTATGGGTTATATTTTTCAAAATTTACCAAATCAGATAAATAGTTTTTTCTCAATTTTCTTTCTTTGAGACTCATGTTTTGTTATTAACCTAAATCCTCATTTAAGGTGTATAAACTTCCATTGGACATGTTATATTATGAATTTCATTATTTTAATGATATTTCAGGTATAATTTAATATTATTTTCTTACATGGAGAGTAAGACCTAAAGTTACGATGTTATAAGAGTTTATTAATACAATCCCATCATTGTTTAAGATTATTTATATTTATGATTCATTTGATGAAATATTATGATCCATATCTCTAGAAAATCATGTTTCTTATTCTCCTCTGGTTATTATTGATTCCTTTTTATATTGGTACCATTTGATCCACTCTTTGTTACATAAGATTATAAAGAATGTTTTTTCATGAAATCCATACGTTACCCTTTCTTCGATCGAAAATATATATTCCTTAAAAATAATTTTTTATATAAAGGGTTTCCAAGAATATTATACCATTGTCCTTTACTATTTAAAACAAATTGTTACCCTTTTTTTATTTTACCAATTCCTTCAGTGGAATATTCTTGTTGTTTTCCAAAAAAATGATTTTTTCTAACCTTTTTACTTTGAAAAATGAAATTTTTTACCTCGTAAAACATGTTTAAATAAACCAACCTTAATTTATTTTAATATTTATTTAAATTTTTAATGATTAAATTTTAAGAAAATTATTTTAGAAGTGATTTTAGATGAAAATTGTTTTTAAAAAATTTTCAACCGTCTTTTGTATGTTTTTAAAGAAAATTATTTTCAAAATGTATTCAAGAATTCTTTATATATTTTCAAAGTATCTTAAAATAAATGGTTGTCAATAAAATTTCAAGATCCTTTCATATATTTTCATGTAATGTTTTTTCAAATCATTTTCAATATTTCATTATATTGGTTCAATGTGTTTTCAAAGAAAAAGGTTTTAAAAATATTTTGAAGATTATTTTATATAATTTCATGGGAAAAGGTCTTAAAAACAATTTTTAGTATTGTTTATAAGTTTTCAATGTATTGTTTTAATAAAATTAATTCCAAATGGTTTTATGTATTTAAAATACCTTTTCAAAGAAGAATGGATATTTTTCTCAAGTAAAGTTTTTGAATGATATTTCAAAATTATTTTTCATCTAAGATAACATCAATTGATATTACTCACAAACTTATAGTAAAATATCCAAAGGTTCCATTCATATTATTTATTGAATGGTTTATGTTTTTATGGGATGATTCTTTAGACACCCATTTCACTTGCACGAGTTTTGTACTTTTGAAACCTGCTTCTTTTTATGTGATATGATTTCCTAAAGTGATTATGAAACCTATAAATTTTCATAGGTTATGATGTGATAAAATTTTAATGATACACATTTCATTTCATGGGTTATGATTTTATTTTTTATAAAACCTATCTCTTTTTATGAGTCACGATATGATAAATTCTTTATTATCTTTTAGAAAATGTATGAATCATTTTTTTATCTGATGCATGGGTCCTATATATCTCTCCAATTAATTGGGTAGGATAAGTTGCACATGAGATTAGAGGGTACATGGGTTGTAGCCCAAGCCCAAAGATAATAAGGTACATGGTTTTTATCACAAGACTAAAAGAAAGAGGGTACACAGGTTATAGCCCAAGATCGAAAACAAGAAGTTCGATGGGATGTAGCCCAAGCCAAAATGAAATATGGTATAAAGGTTATATTACAAGCCCAAATTAAAGAATGTAAATGGGTTTTAGAACAAGCCTAAAATAAATAGGGTACATGGATTGTATCCCAAGACCGAAAACAAGAAGGTACATGGGTTTTAGCTAAAGCCTAAAAGTAAGAGGGTAAATGGGTTGTTAGCCGAAGCCCACAATTTTTACATAGGTCATCGTCAAACCCTATCATATTATAATGGTATTGTTACATATCATTGACATAAAATTCACTATTCTTATAAGAATTCCCCAAATCTTATGTCTTATTCATCTGTTATGATTTCATGGATCATGATGTCTGTTTCCTTATGATTCATGTCTTATGAATTTCCAAGATTTATCTCATAAATAATTTTTATAATCTTTGAAATGAAGGGTATGATCTTCTAATGTTACGATCATGTTATCATACCCCTATATTAGTCTTTATGAATAAATATATTCCATGTTTAACCTTACTGATCATATGAGATCACCTATTTTTATGATTCATTTTTCCAGGTTATGATGAAAGGTTTTAGGTATAAATACTAAAGGAGGAGATCATTATGGGAGATGTTGAATACCTTTCACTAGGATAGAAAAATTTGTTTAAATGTTTCCAAATACATTAAACTATTAAATTCCTTAGGAATTTATTTTTTCAATGTACTAAATATTCATCTAAAATGATGTAATATCCAAGTATGCTATGCCTGGTTTACTATAGTTGGTATAAAAGGGAGGATTAGTCAACCTTTAGAAACTAGGATGAGAAACGTTTAGTGATATTACATGGTATATTTATAATGAAATGTGTAGAGATTTATTTAAGGATAAGTATAAGGATGAGTTAACATTTAGGAAAATGTCCTTGAATTTCCATAAAAGAAACAGTGAGTGTTTTCTAAAAAATACATCCATGTATGTATACTACAAGAGGAAGTGGATTTGGAACAAATATGCCAATGATTAACAACTCTAGCAAGATGTTTCAGGCCTGAACCGGGGTAATCTATTACATGGAAATGAGCTATACTGCACACCTAGGTTGGCAATCCCGTGGGATAGTCTTAGTAATATAACAAACTTTTCACGAGACATCATGAAATATTTAAATAGATGTTGGCTATGAGTGACCTAGGATAAAGCTAAGGATTTATTTGTTAAGTGTGGTTTCATAATTTATAAATCCTATAAGGTAATTTTTATGATTTTGTGGTTCCTCTTTATTAATATTGTGTCTCATTCTATGTTTTTTAGATTTAGTCAATGGGTAGAACCTAAAGGAACTGTATTAATGGTGATTCCAAGAGAAAATGAAATTATATTTCTCCTAAGGATCTGAATACTTTGGGAGTTTGAATATAAAACCTAATTTCCATGATCACACGTATTTATCAATCTATGAGTCATGATGAGATTCCAAGAGATGAAAGGAGAGAACAACATTATATTGTGTCCTTCATGATGCAACGTCCACCTTCTTTCAGCGGTTCTTCTGATCCACTTGTTGCTGAACACTGGATCAGTACCACTAAAAATATTTTCTCTGTTATCCATTGTTCAGATCATGAGAAATTCATTCTACCTATATATCAGTTATAAGGTGAAGAATAATAGTGGTGTACTCTAATCAAGAATACAAGGAAGCAACATGAAATTGAATCCACATATTGGGATGAGTTTAAGAACATATTCTTTAATGAGTACACTCCTTGTGTTCTTCATAAGAAGATGTAAAAGGAGTTACTTTATTTAATGAAAAAGGATGATGAATATGTCAGTTCCAATGAGGCTAATTTCATAATACTTGTGAGGTACACTTCTGGAATTATCATCCAACATGAAAGTGTGGTTGATAGGTTCTTCAGTGTCTTAAAACCAAGGCTTAGAAGGACATTGGCCATAATATACTTTGGTACCTTTGAAGAGATTGTGCATTGTGAAAGAAAAGTTGAAATGGAGGTTGGATTTATGTATTAATCTCATGGTTTTAACATGAAGATAGAGATGGAGTTCAAAGGATATTCAACAAAACCATGGATATAAGAATAAGGGCCTTTATTAGTAGTGTATGTGTGGAAAGACGCATGGTTGGAATTGTATTAATAGAACTAGTAAATGTTATAAGTATGGAAAGGAAGAAGATCAAGTAGGTGAATGTTTAAGTTATTGCAAAAAATTGTACAATGATGTGAATAATGAGAAAAAAATCTTAGGATGAACCTCCCGCACTTTAGTGTTTCAATTGCATGTATTTTGGTCATTTTTTCAAAAAGTGCCCAAATCCAATGGTTAGTAATGGTGATAAGATTCAACAACCTATAAAGACAATGTAAAAAGGGAAAACATATGAAATACTAATGTATAATGTGATCCATGGTAATTAGGGAACCCCATAGTGGGGAAGTTCTTGTAGGATTTTGTAAAAATAAGATCTATAGAAATATTGTTGATCCTTTAGTGGAACTTTTTATGAGTATATGAATTGATTATCTTTCTACATGGATATTTATTTAATAAAATCGCGTTGATTTTATATATTTACAGGGATGAACCCAAGAATCCAATAAAAGATTTTATTAAAATAAATGATCCTATTTAAGGAATAAAGTGTGAATTATCATTTGGAAGCATGTATGTTTTCGATAAGGATTTATGGAAAATCATATTTTGAAATTTTTTTGTAGAATATATGATGAATCTATTCACATGTATGGTATGTGATGACAGATGAGGGATAAATGTTTAGCTAATTTTATCACATTCTTTTAAAAGCTTCAAATTTTCTTTTTTTAGAAGGGTTATGAGGGTTACAATAAAGGGAATGATTAAGTTAAAATTTGGATGATGTTTGTGATAATAAAAAATTATCTTATAACATGAGGAATTATTAAAATTGGATAACCTGGTATAAAAAATTTGGTTTTTATGATAAATGAATGTATATTGGATGGAATATCATAGAGCTAATGATCTATTAATAATTTGGGAATGAAAAATTCACTTTCATTTATGGAGAAAATAGTGAAGTGGATCAAGGAAAAGAAAAGGGTAAGGGTTTCCTGAAGTAATGAAAGTATATATTTTCATTAAAATTCATTAACATTAGGAAAAAGGATCTTGAAACCAAAAATTTTATCCTAGTACCTCTATTTTCGATGAATCAAATGGTCCCTTTGTTCTTCATAGATTTATTGATTTCTGATTGTTAAATTTCTCCTGACCTTTTTCTTTATCAATCACCATAAGAACTTTATAGTTATATTTTTATTTTATTTACAAAATTTCACATCCATACAACATTATCAAATGAGGGAATATAATTATGAGTTACTTTGGGTGACTATTACGGCTCACGATTTCTTATTTTTAGGTAAGTTTTATTATTTATTTTTATGATGTGGGTTTATATGTATGAAACTTTCACGTATTAAATATTTAATAATAGAGATTAAATTAAAGGGATAAATTCCTTTTAATGGGGGTACAATGTTACACCCTAAGATATTGTGAATTACTTTTATGTCTAATTAATTTATTCTTATGATATTTTTCATTTCGCGTAACTCTTAAAATAGTTTTTCATTATTAAATCACTAATTGAAACATTACTTTCACATGGAAGTAAATTGGCGTACATTACATGGAACCAACTCTATATATGATACATGGAACATAGACTTGGTTTTGTGTCACATTCAACCATGACTTGGGATAAGATACACGCAACGCTGATGTTTCGAAAAAACATCATTTTACTATTATAATTATTTAAAAGAGTTAATTATAACATAGCCATTAAAATTATTGATATGAATATTAATAACTATTTTTTAAATATTGATTATAATAGTTTTATATAAATAAAACTTATTGATAAATAAATATATAATTTTTGGTAAAGATCTTATATGATTAAAAATACAATTTTCTAAAATAAACTACATTTCATGTACTTATATGTAAAAAAATAACAATAATTTTGGGAAAATATATAAATTTAAATTGATAAAATAAAATTCATTTTTTAATTTATAATTCTGAAATTATCTTAGTTTGAATTTTTTGTATTTTTATATGAATTTTCATTTTTTGAAGAATAGTGAAAAATACTACATTTTATTTAATAACTTCCTTTTCGTTTAAATAATTATTAATGTTAAATTATAATTTAAATTTTGTTTAAGGTAACATTAGATAAATTATACATATATTATTACCACTTAGTTTAGTATACTAAATTTCTCTTTGAAATTTTATATAAAATCTTATTAAACTTTTCACATTTTCCTACTTTAATAACACGCTATTTCGTCCCATCTGCTGGACTAGCATTAATCTTAACATGTCCACTTCTGTGAATTAAATTTTAAAAATTTTAAATAAACCATTTTAATGAGCATAATATTTATATTATATTTATATAATGTCTATTTTTTACCAAAATTAGTAGTAAAAGTGATTTAAATTAATCACAACAATTGAGATCAAATTAATCTTAATTATGGAGTAAACCTTAATCTTAGGGGCCAAAATGACATACCCACTTTTCCGAAACCCATTTTATTGAAATATTTATGCCATAAACCTTCAATTATTTATTTATTTTTGTCTGGTATAGTTTTTGTTTGGTAATAACTTGTGTACACCAAACCTGTTTTCCAAAATTCCAAGTGGGTCCTTTTCCTTCCCTATAAAAGGCCACCACCTCTCCCACTTCCTCACACCTCTCAAAAATATTAGTTTAGGAAAATATTTTCCCAATAAACTTATGAAAATACATATCTTCCTTAAATAATCCACTCATTGGGTAGAAAAAAAAATCCAAGGAATCCTTTTGGCACAAACTAGAAGGAGTTACCCAATTAAGAGGTAACATCTTCCCCCAAGATCCTTTTTTCCTAATCCAACCCTAAAATATATTTATTCCATGATTTTATAAGATCACGAGAATATTAAATGTACTATTATGTTTTTATTCTCATTTTTCTTCCTACACTTACATACACAATCATTTATAGGGTAAGAAACATACAATTTATGTGTACAATGAACTACCGCCTCACTAAATGACGATTGTTTGTTTTTTAGTTCACTACCTCTCATGTTGGAAATTATGATGAAATATATTTTTATATATTTCATATATTATATTTATTATTTCTTTAATATTTTTAATTCCATTTTACAAAAAATTTAGTTTTTTACTTTCCTTTTTGTGTTTACATGATAATTTTGTTCGAGAAAGTGTGGACTACCACCTCTTAAAGCGATATGATTCATTCATACGCTACATGGACTATATTAAGGATTTTTTTAGTGAATATATATATATGATATATATTATATAATAAAGCTACTTTAAAAATTATATATATATAATTTATATACATATATGTCCTTTACTTTCGTTCAATGCGATAATTAAACAAAAATTGTGTTCATGCGTACGTATGACCTACTATATCCCTGAACAATTTATTCCATTTCCTAATTATATATTATATAAAATATTATAATAAAAATATAATTTATATGAATGATATTTATATAATGGTTTAAATTCTTTAAATCATGATATAAGTATAAGGACCAAAGATATAATAAATTAAGACACATGCAAAAATCAAAGCGAATATTACCCGAAACGTATCCTTAACATAAAATTTCTAACAAGATGATAATATAAAGTCTTAATAAATCCATATATGGTATTAGATATGATAATATGATTATGTAAAATATTTATAATAAATCTATATTTATTATACGGTATGTTTGAACATGTACGAAGAGAGTAATTATACAAGGTAAAGGGATTTCATCTAACATTTTATTCAAGTGAGTTACATGCTAGTTCAGAAATCATTGATTTTGTGTGGTGTATACAAATTATTGTATTATATTGATATTATAATGAAATAAATTGGTATTTACATGTCCATTGTTTGATCTTTCTTTCATGTCGTTTATGTTTCAAAAGATACCAAATCGGTGAAATAATCTGGTCTCAATTTTCCTTATTTGAGACTCATGTTTTGTTATGAACCAAAATTATCATTAGTGGTGTATATACTTCCATTATAAAAGTTTTATCATGAATTTTCTTATTTTAATGATATTTTAAGTTTAATTTAATTTTTTTTATTAGATGTAGAGTATGATCCGAAGTTACCATGTTATAAGAGTTCATTGAGACAATCTCATCACTTTTCAAGATTATTTATTTTTATGCTTCCTTTATTAAAATATTATGATCCATATCCCAATAAAATTAATGAATTTTATTATCATTTAGTTATGAGTTATTTATTAATATATTGGTACCATTTCTTCCACTCTTTGGTACATAATATATTTAATAAAGTGCTTTCAAGAAAGCCTGACTCTACCATCTCTACTGTTTTAAATCTATGTTCATTAAAAAACTTGTTTTATAAAATGGTTTCCATGAATGTAGTACCATTATACCTTAATTTATTAAATACATTTTACACTTTATTTCTTTTACAAATCTCTTCAAATGAATCTTATTTTTGATTTCTAAACAAGGATTTCTTCTAAGATTTTTACCTTGAAAAAGGAATGTTTTTACCTCATACAACACATATAGATTTACTGGCCGTCATTTCCATGAAGCATTATTTTAATTTTTAAAACGTTAAATTTTAATAAAATGTTTTGAAAAGTGATTTTCAAAAAAATTTGTTTTGAAAATGTTTTCAACCTTATTTTATTAGTTTTCATATAAACTTTTTTTCAAAATGTTTTCAAGATTTATTTATATGTTTTCAAATTATTTTCAAAGAAATTTTTTCCAAAAAATTTTCAATCACCTTTCATATGTTTTAAAGTAAAAAGGATTTCAAAATATTTTCATTCTTTCATTATATTTTTTGTAAGTGTTTTCAAAGAAAATCATTCTAAAAATATTTTGAAGCTTATTTTATAGGTATTCAAGGCAAAAAGGTTTTCAAAATGATTTGAGGTATTATTTATAAGTTTTATGGGTATTATTTTATGATAATTATTTTCAAATGGTTTTATATATTAAAAGTAACTTATCAAAGAATAAATGATATTTTCTTTATGAACCATTTTTTAAGGATGTTTCAAAATTATTTTCCATCTAAGATATAATTTATTGAGGTTACTCATGGGATTATATGAAAAGATCCCAAGGTTCCATTCATATTATTTCTAGAATGGTTTATGTTTTGATGGAATGATTCCTAAGTAACCCTTTTCAATTCTAAAGGTTTTATGCTTATGAAACCCGCTTCTTTTCATGGGATATGATTTCCTGAAGTGATTATAAAACCATTCTATTTTCATAGGTTATGATGTGATGAAATGTAAATGATAACCATTTCATTTCATGGGTAATTATTTGATGTTTATAAAACCTACCTTATTTTATGAGTCATGATATGAGGAATGTTTAATTATATTGTGTAAAATATATGGACGATTTTGTTATATAATTCATATGACCTATATATCCCTATATTTAATTGATTAATGATAAGTTTTATATGATCTTAGATGGCACACAAGTTGTAATCCAAATCCAAAAACAAAATGGTACATTGGTTATAGCCCAAGACTAAAAGAAAGAGGGTACATGGATTGTAGCCCCTTCCCGAAAACATGAAGGTATATGGCTTGTAGCTCAGTCCTAAAAGAAAGTGGGTGTACGAGTTTTTTCCCAATCCCAAAAAAATAAGGTACATGGGTTGTATCCCAAGACTAAAAGAAAGAGTGTACACAAGTTGTATCCTAAGATCAATAATAATAAGGTACAAGGGTTGTAACCCAAACCTAAAAGTAATAGGTTACTTGAGTTGTTAAACCAATCCCTCATTAGGTACATGGTTCGTAGAATTATCATAACATGTTATAAGGGTGTTAGTAGGTAGCCTAATCATAAAATTCTCTATTCTTATATGTATGCCACAAATCCTTTGTATTATTCCTCTATTAAGATTTCTTGGATCATGATATTTATTTCTTTATGATTCAAGTCTTATGAACTACCATGATTTATCCCATAACTCATGTTTATGATCTTCAATATGCAGGGTATGATCTACTAATGTTAATACCACTTTCTAATACCCCTATGTTCATGTTTATGCTTACGTGTCTCCCTTGATTACCCTTACTTAGCATTTGAGATCACCCTTTTTTATGTTTCCTTTCCCAATGCTATGAAGAAGGGTTTTAAGTAGATGTACTAATGGTGGATTTATTTATGGGAGATGTTGAAGTTATTTCAATAGGATAAGTGATTTTATTTTCCAAGTTTCTAAAGACCCAACACTATTATGGTCTTCAGGCATGTAGTTTTGTAATGTACTGAATATTCATATCAAATTATGTAATATCCATATAAACTAAGCCAGGGTTACTATATATAGGGTATGTGAATTAAAATGAGATGAATATGTTATTAAAAGGGAAATTATTTAAGATGAACTAATTTTAGAAATTGTGGGCCAAATACAATAATAGATATTGGAATTATCCATTATGGAACTGAAATAAAAATCAGAGACAACCAGTTGGATGAGAGATATTTAAAATATAACCTTGATAAATCTAGTGATATATACAGTGGAGAATAAAATCAAGTGTTATCAAGATAGAAATGATTAATAAGTGATATCAAATAGTCAAAATGAAAAATCAAAACCAAATTTGGTCATACATACTTAGATTACATATTACCGGTGGTGTGGTTCTTAATTTGGAGTGAAAACTATGAAAAAACTATATCTGAGTTTCCCATGTCAAATTTTGGAATTTCAAAATATGGTACCAGGACACCATCTAGTGGTATTAGTCCACGAAGAAGAATATGGATTTTTTTTGAAATTATATATACTTTCATAGAGGAATACTTGTTCTATTTGGGTGTAAACTATAAATATGGTATCAAATATTTTATTTTTAAGATACTAAAAGTTGATGAGAAGAATGTATTTTTATAAACATTTGGTTTCCTTAGGTAGACAATTATAACTATATTTAGTGTTGAAAACTAAAGGAGGGGAAGGGGAACCGATGTAGCCTCAAGAGCACTCTTGGGTCTAGGATTTTCACCGACCTTCCATTGCATCATCTTCCTTACTTCCATGCCTTCGTCAGATCCACCTTATGTGGAAAAAATATCATAGCCTGTTCATCTGGTTCCCCCTCATGAAACATAGTAGCTGATACCTGACTCTGTCTAGCTCCCCGTCTCACGATACAATAGTTGATCATCTATATCTCCCTCTCAAGACATAGTATACGATCTCCATATGGAATCCCCCTTCTTGGTGTGCCATCTGTCGACCCTTTTAGAGCATCAATGTCCACGTGACTGCCTAGATCCAACCCTCCTGGATCCCACTACAAGGCCACTACCGTGACCAATCGAGATCTATCCCACCTTCTGGAAACCCAGAATCAGTGACATTTTCATGCGGAAGCATCACTCAGTTGGGGTTATGATAGGTTCTCAGTGGTGTTTTCAGGTCCAGAGGGAAGTTTTTAACATGTTGGGGTGTGGTCCCAACTGTCCCTTACATCCACATCCTCCATGAAGTCTCTAGTGATATTTCTGTGAATAATCCTCCACCATTCATCCTCCTTCGAAGACGTGTTGACTATAGATCTTTCATTCCAGAATTGTACTCCTCGGATGTTCGATTACAGGATCATGTTTTAGTTTTGGGGCTTGGTTTAAGGTGGAATGTTGCCTATGTTCTGAATATTATCTTAGATATGATGTTTTTGAGATTCCCATTAAGATTCTATGGTGATTCAGTATCCTCTAGTGCTTAGGATTATCATGTAGAATTTTGTGCACAATCATGGTGTAGGACCCTCATGGCACATACACAGCCGACGACGGTTCGACCTGGGACCAGTTTTCAGCACTGACAGATATCGAGGGTTTTTAAGACTAGGTTGTTCTGCATTTTCTTGGTACCCTATACCATTGCATCCGACTCCTTCCCGCATGAACCCAATTTGGTTTGCTTCAATATATTCCATGATATTTATTTTATTGTGTAGGTGGCTTTGGTGAAGGTTGAACAATTCAAGTTCTATTTCTCTTGGTTTCAGCATCCATGACAGCTCAGTGGGTCTGGTCCTAGGCAAGGATCCTCGACCGTACCATTTCACCTTTTTTTTCTTCCGTTCTCCATTATCCTTTGAAATGGATTTTTCTTTGTGGGTTCTCACTTAACTATAATGTGTTTTTTGAAAAATAAAAAAATAATTTTTAGTAAGTTTTGAAATGTAAATAAATTATTAGGATTTGGTTATAGATATTAAAATGATGATTATATGAGAATAAATAAATATAATGAATAATTGTAGTTCATTTATATCAAGTAGTATCAATAGTTTATCATAAACAAGGGATATAGATCGGTTCAATATGTGGTATGTCTCAAACACTCTTGTGATTTATTTCTTATATGCTAACTATTTTGTGCAAGTGTGATTGAGATGACCTGATGTTTTATATAGAAGAAACACAATTTTTTAGGATACATAGGTTTGTTAGAATAAGTTAGGAACATGGAAAACATTTTAATTATTTAATTATACTCTTTTTTCATATATTGAGTTCAAACTCTATAAGATTACATGATTTTTTGATAACTCATTATGAAGTGGTAAATTAACTGATGGGTAATTTATTAAAAAGAATGAATCTATTATTGAAAGTAGATTAAAATTTAAGTTATAATTAAAGGTGTTTAGAATAAGTTAAATGGTTCTAATGACATTCAATAAGTTGTTGAAGGAGCCTAATTTTTTAAAATATGAAATCATCTGGATGAAATATTTGAAGTTTAGGTTACAAAATTGGAGATTTATAAATATCAAAATCATGATTTTATATACATGTGTTTGAAGGAATTAAATGAAAAGTGATGTAGAATATAATATTTCTTTGAAGTGAATATATATAGGTATCATAATTTCTTTATATCTATAGGTTCTTTGGAAAACTAAATATGACGATCCTTCTTGAAAATTTTGTACAAGAAGATAATTAACAAAAGGGGGAGTAAAGATGACCCAATAAAGATTTTTGATAAGTGAAGTATTGTGTAAATTTTGGACCCTATTTCATTTTATTGATGAAGGGGGTGGGGGTTGAATAAGTCCGTAAAATCCACATGTTTTGGAGAATATTGTATTGAAATATAAATTTGGAAATAATATCATCATATATTGTTGGTTCATTATTTTTATTGAAGTATTGTCAAAAAATACAGAGGATGAGATTGTTGTGAATAAAGGGTTATATATTTGATTTATTGACATATACTATTATCTTATAAAGAATGATGAAGTTATGAGTTGATTTTTCTGAAAAATGTAACAATACATGGAGATAGTGATATGAGTATACTTTTCATTGAGATATTTCGAATTGGATTTTTAATATGTTTGAATATTTTTTCATTTTGTATTTTGAAGAAGGGTGAGTAGGTTTTAGGATGTTTGGAGAGGGAAAAGAAATTTTTATATCGGTTAAAGAAGGCTAGTCTAAATTCTGGTTTGATTTTTTTTTTGAAATTTTAGAATGATTAGAATCTAAAAATGTTCCTCGTATTGTATATATAAATCCACAAAAAACACATCTGAAAAAATTGTAAACAATTCTATACCCTTAATACATAAGGGAACCTTATGTTGAGAAAATTGTGTTCGAAAAAACTATAATATCCCTGTGTGCATAATGGTCACCTAACTATGTCCATTTATGCTTAAAAGTAAGAGTTTTTTGGATAATATAAATACAAAAAATTTATATACAATTACTTGAGTATATAAGAGTATATTGGGAAGAATAAGAGGTGAAGATGATAGTCCTAGAATGTACACTGCATATATTAGGTTCATTTTGACTCATAATTGAGAGTAAATTTTGGAACTTATAGAGAAATAAAATTAAGGAAAATCAATCACTCTATATATAAGATCCATCCAAGAGATATATAAAAGTAAATTTTGTATATTGAGTAAAAAACATAAAATTGTTGGACTACTTGAAGTATGTACGGTTTATCCTCCAGGGTACTAAAATGAATCAAATTTAAAAATTTACTAGAATACACATGGATTGATTGTGTTATAGAAAATTTTTAAATGAATTTTTTAGGATATAATTCATAATTATCATTTCATTTATAATTTTAGTAGTATATTTTATCATTTTGTGATATATTTTTCACACCATAAAGAGACATAAATTAATTTCAATGATTTTTATATTTGAGGATGCCCATTTCCTCGAAGAAGAACACTTTGCAACTGGTTTGATGTTAAAGATTCTAGATTTTTTTGAGCCATGATAAAATAATTCTTTATATGTTTAAATGAACCATATCATTAAATTGTAGCTATGAAGGAAAAATGAAGCTAGTGATTATTATGCTTTTGGCAGTTTGAGTGACACAAATTATGTAATGAACTTAAAACTTCACATCACTTCATGACATATCTGGAAGTTAAAGAGACTAATGAAAAAACTATAAAACTATTCCATGATGAAATTTACCACACTATACTTAATATAACATAGAATATTTGAATAAACATGATTATTTGGAAAACTCAACATGTTTTGGCAGTTTTTGGGACAACCATGAACTGTTATTCAAATTTCAATGGTAGATATATCCTTAATGATAATCGAAGGGATTAATTTGGAGAAGAAACAATTTCAAATTCAATGTAAGTTTCATATTTTATTTTTAATTTGAAATTATCAATATATATAATATTTATTTCTATGTAGACTGAATAATAACAAAAGCATAGAACATGATAGAATAAAGAAGATAAATCCATATGTTATGAAAAATTATAAAAAGGAAAAAATATGGGATTTTAGTAATATATGAATTAAAAAATATTTTGTTGTTATTGATTGAATACATATTTAATATAATATTTGTAGAATATCATTGATACATATAGATTATTGGAGTAAATAAGGATGAATTCACTTTAAGATAATTCCTATATAGAAATTATTAATTATAAAGTATATATATATTATTTATAAGTAATATTCAATTATAGATCAAAGATTAAACTCTTACTATAAAGAGTTATATATATATAGTTTTAGAAGTGGATCATCACTTAGAATACATTAGTGAATCTATTTGAAGATGATTATACCAGAAAATCATTGTCTTATATTGAACTAGGTGTTATCCTCATTTCAATAAACTGAGAAGATACCCTAACATATGTAAAGTAATATAGAGTTAAATAAATTAGTGTGTATCAATGAAGAAGATTGAGCGTCCTTAGGATCAAAATGGAATATTTCCTGAATCTGGATAGGTAAGTGTTATTTAGAACATAGTGAAAATGACCTAAAAACATTTATCCACCAAAATAGTGAGTTATTTTAGATTTTGGAACACCAACAGAATGATGAGTGTATGCTCCTTATATGTTTCTTAGTGCATGTCAACCAAGTAATATCTTTATATGTTTCATAATTTATATTCTATAAATATGTATGATATTATTTATGATTCATTAAATAAGAATAAGTGTTGAATTGTGTTCATTCTAATAAGGGAACAAGATCTTAAATAATTTGTATTTTTTTAATTGGTAATCACTTTAATTCACCCCCTCTCAGGGTTTCTTAGGTCACAACTCCCCTATATCCCAATATTATCCATTGAGTCCCACTCATGATCTTGTTAACTTAGAATTTATCCACTTGTTCAACCAATATATGGTTTCATTTTAATAGCTAAAAGTATCAAGGTGCATTCCATGCTAGAATAAAACATTAAAATGTGTCACATAGTGAATTGGGTATTGTAAATTTCATGGTTGTTATTGATTTTACCATATTTAACTCATTTAATTATCTTTGGTGTAGGGATACATGCTTCTTATACATTGATATTACATCTTTTTAGATGAATATTGATTACACTACCCAAACACATGAATGAGGACTGTAATCATTCATTACCTTTGGAAACATGGAATATAATATTTCTATTTCATGGAATATATTAAATGACTCCCATAAAGATATTCCCATTCAGTTCTCCTACATAAAAACCATTCATCAATACATACGGAAAGGAAATATAAGAAAGGGTGAGATCAGATGTTGAGTAAAGATAAACATAGTCGATATACATCCATGATCATATAAAATTACCAGATAATAATAAGGGTGTGTGATCATTAACATAACTTAAGAAGTTTATATCCATCCTGTCATATATTTGAAACATGATCCAAGGCATAAAATATTATCATTTTTGAAAAGATGGGGCATAATAGTAAGAAATCACCATAAATCAATCATGAAACATATGCTCAGGACATAAAAGTGTTGAACCATAATAAATATAAAAAAAATATTTTATGTTCAACTACCAAGACCATCAATATAGTAGATCAAGAAAAAACTATTTCCCATAGTATATGAAGATGCACCTTTTCCCATAATACATCAGGATACATCTATTTCCCATAGTGGATCAATCATGTCAACTTGTTTCCCATTGACATATCATTATATATTATGATTTACCCATTCCATTAGAGGAATATATTGGTACCACCCATCAAATAATAAAAACCATACTTATGAGTGCCACATGATCATAACTTATTCGTCATATCATAACCCATGAAATGAAATGGGTTTCATAAACATTTCATCAAATCCTATCACATGGAAAATAAACGGTTTCCTAAATATTATTCAATCATAATTATAATCTGACCACAGAAAGAATAAGGATAATATCCCAGAATCATAAAATTAGTAAAGAATATATAACATCAAATAATTTTATCTTATATGTAAAATGGTTTCAAAAGATCACTTGAAATAATTTTTCAAGAAAATATCCATTCCATATTTTTTAAAATCCAAGCAATTATAAAGGAAAAAAATTTATTTGAAAAGAAAATTATAAGCTATTACCTGAAGCATGAAATAATTACGGTTTCATTATAGTGGGAAATGCTTCTCAAATTTTATATGTTCAAAAAGCATTTCTTCCTTATTTTTTTCAAAAAAAAATCATCGAGTACCTTTCTTGGAAAATAATAAAAATATACCTTTCAAACAGTTTTTAGAAGTCAAACATAGGTAAAAATGACTTTAAACATTCATAAGAGAATAAAAAATTCATTCGAAAATATTTTTAGAAAACATAGAAATGGAAGAGAAATATTACTCAATGGAAAATTAAATGTGAAAAATCTTGAATAATGATGAGATTTTGAAATAAACCCTTACAAATATGAAATCATTGAAGTGAGAATTAATCGAATGAATTGATTATTTTTATTAGTTGTAAATACTCATAAAAAAGTGGAAATAAAACTTAATGTAATCAAAATTAATCTCACACATAATATTAGCATGAAAAAAGTACTGAAATAGTAGTTTAACCAAATGAAAGGAAATTTAGTTAAGAATTCCATTACCTCAAGTCTTGTTTTCCTTATTTGTGTTTAAAGCTCATAATCTTCAAAACCTAACCTTTTTATATTCTCTAATGGGATCTAGGGTTGGCCTTTTAAGAATACATTCACCTGTATAATGTGTCTCAGGAATTTAAGATGAGAAATTGGAAGGGTATGGTTGATCTAGAAGGTTAAAAGTGATGTAATGAAGTGAGGGATGATGTGCCCTTTTATAATTGAGATTAGGAGTACTTTTGTAATTTCATATAATATTAAATGAAAATAAATTTCTATCAAAATACCCCAAAATGGACATGGATTTGAAGATAATATATGACAAGGTTTTAATATCATCATATAATATATTTTAGAGAATTGTGGGTGTTATTTTAAACTCTAACATTTTGATTAACCCTTAGTTAACCTATTATAATTTTAACTACAATAAAAAATGTTTCAATATTAAAAGGTCATCATTTTCACTTATATGGTTTCAATTGGATCATAAATTGTCGATTTATTAAATTTTAAACCATATCCTAGTCAATTTTAATTTTTTAAATATTTTTATAATTTTTAAATAATTTAACAATATATTAATCCTATAAAATATCATTATTTTCAATTTTGTTTTTACTCAATATTTTTATTTTTAAAAACATGAAAACAAAATTTAAAATTAGAACCAAATATTTTATTATATACCTAAAAATTTAAAGTAATCTATATAATTCAAGTGTCACCATAAATATCTCAAATTATTATTTTTTAACTTTTCAATATCTTCTATTTTATTTTTTATATTAATTGAATAATTAATCGCTCAGTGTTGTGTAAGAATTTTGTGTGATTACATAATTTTTAAAAATTATAAATAAATGTTCAATAGGAAGATAAATAGTGTTTATTTCAAATAACTACTTACCGTTGAACATATCCTCTATATAACCCCATAGTAAAAATTTTATATTTATTAAAAATATGAATGTGTCATTGTTTCCTCTAGAAATGGGGATGACCTTGTTGGTTTAAGGCTCAAACAATCCAATCAGTTTCTAACAGGTTTGTTCGTAGAACCAGAAACATCTGATGATACTATATCCATTTGGACCTACCTTCTAAAGGTAGGTGCTCATTATTTATGGACCGATGAGACTTAATAATTTGCATTGGTCAAGAGGATGGGAGGTCGGACTCATCATACCTTTTTTGAGGGGAATTATTGTCTACTCTGGGTCTCTCTTTATAGATTTAAGTTATGTTTGTGAATCCTTATTAAATTACATAGTATAAAATGAGCTTTCCTTTAGATGTGACTATCAATTATTGATATGTAGGAAATTTAGAGAGTATTATGTATATATTCTAGGTTCTTCATTGATAAGGAATCATCTGTATTTTTTTAGAGATTCTTAGTCAATGGAATCCTTTAATACATTATATAAAAGTCTCTTGGTCATTATGATGACCGTATTGGTTTTAAAGCCACTCAGTGGGGCACTTGATGTTTATTGTCATTCAGAAGGACATGGATTATTTCAGAGTTGGGATCGAACCTACAGATGGGATACCTACGTATCCTTTATATGAAAAGAAATTAGACCCCAAATAGTTCGAGTAAGGGAATATGATGTTTGTGTATGATTGATGTCTCAAAGAAAGATTTCATAATTACTTTTATACTCTAAGCTCACATGATTCATGATCGATGTGAGAAACAAGAGGTATTGGTAAAACCAAACAATTGTGACATGAAAGATGCAATCATAAAAAATGATGTGGGGATTATGTATGTATGATTTCCCAAATAGATAGAGATCATGACTTATTTCAGAGAAGAAGTCCGGGAATAGGGTCCATAAAGGTATATGTGCTTTTATGGAGATTTGGATACTCTATCTTGGGGATTACTACTTAGAAAGATGCCCAAATTAGGTGGGACTTATGATTGGGTTTTATTCCTGATAAGGAAGCCCAAATCAAAAAGTAAATTAAGACTGGTTAAGAGAAATTAAGACCGGGGCTTACTCCTAAGAAGGAGGCCCAGGTTAAAGGGATTTGAAAATTGGGATTTACTCCTAAGGAGGAGGCCCGAGTTAAGGGAATTTTAGAATTAAGGGACTTGGGAATTACTCCTAAGGAGGATGCCCATATTTGTAGACTTTGAGACTGGGGCTTACTCCTAAAAAGAAAGACCAGGTTAAGGGAATTATGGTTGGGTCTTACTCCTGAAAAGGAAGCCCATATTTGGTAATTTATGACTGGGGCTTACTCCTAAGAAGGATGCCCAAGTTAGGGGACTTGGGTCTTACTCCTAATGGGGATGACCAAATTAAGGATCCTCTCATCTTTAAAGGATGAGGTTGAAATTAATGGAATCTCTAACCTTAGTGACATAAAGATGTGTAAATCACTAGGTTTTGAGAGATGTTCTACATAATTCCTTTAAGATAAGGAATCCAACAAGGAAATCATTTCATAAATGGCTTTGGATAGAGTTATGAATTCTTAATCTTGAAGAGGAGAGGTGGAGAGGAATAAAAGAGATGAATAGGTAGGAGGGGCACCCAAAAAAAGGACGGGCGCACAAGTCCTGCGTGGGCGCTCAAGTCATGTTCGTGCAGGTATACGTGTGCCACACATGGGTACATGCACGACGGTCAACCCTTAAGGTAATACTTGGGTGAGACTTGTCTCAAGGCCCTAGTATTATACCTAGGGGCTTCAAGAAGGGTGGAACACATGTTCTGTTGAAGGGTTAAGGCGGCGCACAAGTGTGGCCATTTCCATTAAGGGCTGGCCACTTTGGTGCACAAGTGTTGATGAGTTTCAACACTTAGGACTTGTTTCCCCTCTTTAGAGCTTCTGTTCTAGGTAAGAAATTAACTTAGAAGTGTTCAGAAATATTTGAGAAGAGACTAGGGCACCGGGAGCTCAAATCTTAGTTTATGGAATTTTTCCATCCTGAAATGGGGGGCCCACCGGGGGTATTTATAGGCTGCTGAAGACACCGGTCGAAAATCAAGTAGTGAGCGCTTGTCACCTATGCGCCCAAAATGTGGTGCGCAGGTATACTTGCACGACCTTTGTGGAACTTGCATGACCAAAGTGCAAATGAATCTATGTTCATGCCTTTGTCAGTTTTTTGATGTTTCTTCAAAGGATAAATCACTTTGAGTTCAAGGTATTTCCTTTTTCATTTTTTAGATTATGTGATGGAAAGGAGCATCAACAAAAGTCCCCCCTCAGAGTTGGATATGAAAGAAAAAGGATGTGACTCTGAGGTGAAGAGAAAAACTGTAACAGCCCGAGATTTTATGAAAAATATTCTTTTTTATTTCACTAATGTCTTGTGTTGTACGCTACACCAAAAGGAGCTTGCACAACATGCATCCTTGACTTGCCTTGGATTACACGCAATCACAACCTTCCTCGATAGCGTGTGTGGTACGTAATACTGAGTTTCACGAAACAATGATATGCTATTAAAATATTATTAAAACTAGCCGTTGTGAATAGTAATAACCACTTTTTAAATTTTAGAAATTTTAACTCTCAAAATGGACTTCATTTTTGGATTCGGAGTATCGAATTTAGCCTAAGGTGAAATTTTGGTACTTTTCGGATAACATTCATATTCTGATGAATAGTGAAAATTACTAAATTATAATTAAAAACAACTTTTTTAATCGAAATAATTAATAGTGATAAATCATTAATTTGAGTGGTTTTAAAGTATATTTAGAATATATTTTTACAATTTAATACAATGTTGGTCATTGGATGTAATTTCACATTTAAACTAGACATAAACAATTGTCAATCTTTTGATAGATATTGTTTCTTAAAAACACGCTATTTGTTTTAACAGCGGGATTTAATTATAAAATTAATTAATGCAACTTCTATGTTATGAATTTGGTAAAATAGACTTCATTTTTGAATTCGGAATATGAAATATAGCTTAGGATGAAATTTTGGCATTGTTCTGAAAAACATCAATTTTTGATGAATAGTGAAACTACTAAGTGGTAGTTAAAAAACTGAATTTTTCATAAAACTTAATTTTACCGCTTCTGTGAATGGATTTTCAAAAATACGAGAGACACGATTGATGTCAGTAAGTAAAATGTGGTTCAATGAGATGAAAATAATTTTTGGTGAATAGTAACTTTTTGCTTTTATTTACCACGGTTAAAAGTGAATAGGGTAATTAAGGGTAAAAATGATATTAATATTACCCTAAAACATGTCCTAATTCTATTGGACAAGTGTATCTCGACTAAAAACAACCTTAAGTGTAAAATATTATCATTTAGGCCCACTTGAATTAGATTAGGACATTTATTATTATTTAATTCAAAGAAGAGTTAAAAGAGTTAAAATCAAAGTATATTTACTAAAACATTTTTAATATAGGGTTATACATAAGATAAATTCGATTGTAAATATTAATTAGAAAGATAAAAAGATTTCATACATGATGGTATTTTATTTGTAATTTTTAGACACGAAATAATTTAATTTATTTATGACACAAAAATGATGCAGTAATTATCTTATTAATGAAATATTGACATAATTAATATTCTAAATACCAAAATAAATGTAATTTTAGACTTTTTATGAATTCCACTAATTTTATAGGTTACTATGATATATTAATGTTGATTTAATAAACTTGGTTCGAATATATAATTCTGTTATGACTTTCACAAAAATCATATATCAAATAGTGTCAAAATTGACACAAAATAGTTTTTAAATAAAATATTATATTATTAATTGTTATTGTATTCCTAAAAATCTAAGGTTCGGCCAAATGACTTAGATAAGGATATATATATTAATAATAAACAATTTGGGGTTCTTTTGGCATGTTATAGTAAGTGTATTAACCTTATAGTGAAAGAAAACAAAAAGACGCGGTAAAAGTTAAATTATTTAACTTAGAGTTAAATCTAATTGATAAGGTTAATATAATACCCTAAACTTGTCTAAATCCTATTGGTTGATAGGATTTTGACCCATCCCCACCTTATCTTCGAAATAAGACCCTTTGGAACCATTATAAACCGATTTTGACTTTAATATAAAATAATATTTTGAGATATTCCTAAGGTGCCCCTCTCCTCCCTTATAAAAGGACACCTCCTCCCCCTCCTCCTCACACCAATTTGAGCACTCAAGCTCGGACAACCCCTGCCATTTTCTCCTCTCCACTTCCCTAAAAACATCCTAGAGGTTCTGGTCTTCCTCAAAGACCAATTTTAGTGCCCTAAGAGGAGGTCTCAAAGAGGCACTTCAAAGAAGAGGTAATTACCGTTACCAATTCTTTCATCTTTATTTCTTCTTCCACTTCTTCTTCTTAGGTTGTCTCATTATGAAGTAATAACATCAGTATCACTCATATACTGATATGTTATTATAAGTATGAAACAACCCTATTTCACCATCTATCCATCCTATAGAAAAAGAAATCACCGCGCGTGCGTACGTACGGAATACCGTCTCCACGCCGTGGTGTAATCTATTTTCCACCACCACCTTACATGGATGGGTATAATGGTGTAAAGAATAACTATACATAGTTATTACAACATCATATTGATTTTTATATATTGTATAATCCACTCCAATTCAATTCAATATTTATAGAAATGATATCATCGCTCGTGCGTACGTACGGACTACCGTCTCCACGACGCGATGAGATTCATTCTCCATGTTAACCATTTAAGAATGATTATAAAGTATATATAAGAAATAATAATGAAATATATGACATTATAAAGCTACTGGATTTATGTATATATATATGTATGTCATCTACTTACTTCCATTCAAGACAATAGGGAAAGGAAAACAGCGTTCATGCGTACGTACGGACTACCGTCTCCATGAACGGTGTTTTTCATTTCATTTATCTATCTATTATATATATATATATATATACTGAATATATATGATATATAAATCATATTTTATATTCTGGAAGTAAGTAAATCATGATATAAGTAATAATAATGTCAAGAACAACAAGTCAAAACACCTACGATAAAAGAAACGATTTTACCCAAAACGCTTCTTTAACATGGAATTTACAAAAGAATGGGTAATATAATGTCATAAGTGAACCATATATGATATCATAACAATGAATATGATTCTGTAATAAGTCAATAACATTATTTAAACCATTATACAGGAGTTTCGGACACGTACAAAGCAAATCGGACCTAAGGTAAGGGAAATATCACAATCTCATTTTTATCCGAGATTGTTTATTCGTAAGTATTTACTGGGGTGTATTTTATCATCCAAATCCATGTTTCATCAAAATGTAATATTATTTCCATCCACCTACAATTGTTTAAATCCATTTTTACCCTTCGGTGAGTTTTTAGTAATATGTATGAAAGGAATCTTTTGTCGTACGAGGTACTTTTTGACTTTTCCGACAAAAGTACGAAGAACGTTTTTTTTAACTTATACGGCATGAATGGATTTTTAAAACATTATTTCCAAGAAACTTCCTTTACAAGTTTTCAAGTTTATTTTTAATCAACTTCTTTTATTTTAAAGTCGTATGAAATGTTATGAAAGGAAAAATGTTTTTGAAGAAGAAAGGATATTTTCCTCAAGAATGGAGTTCAAGTGTTTTATCAAAATTATTTTCCATCTAAGATAATAAAGGGTTCTGTTTTTATCCCTATTATTACATTGATTTGATCATGTTGTGATGGAATTATTTTTATGAATTCCTTTATCTTATATGAATTGATTTATGATGTCATGATGTTTCAAGAATCCCATTTTTGTTACATGTGTTATGCGATGATGTATGTTTTATGATTATGTGGCACACATAAGAAAGGATTCATTATGAGATGGGTGGGACCTATATCTCCCTCCAATGAATTGGGTAAAGATTTTATATCTCATGAGATAGACATGGCTGGAACGGTAGGTTATACCGGTTCAGTGAAACAGGACTGGAACGAGGGTGACTCGATTCAGAAAGGGACTTTGTCCACTAAGATAGTCTTGGAAATTAGTATTGACTAACAAGAAATGATTCTCTATGATTATGTGTGTATGCCACAAAGTTTCATGTTTTAAGTTGTGATTATTGGGATTACTTTTTCACTGCCATGATTTATACCATGATTATGAAATTATGCTCTCTCTTTTGCAGGTTATAATTTCCAAAATGTTATGTTCTTATGAATATGATGTGATTGATATTTATTTTGTTTACCCTTACTGAGCATTTGAGCTCACCCTTTTATGTTTTCTTTTCCCCAGGATATAAAGAAATGTTTTAGGTAAAAAAAAGGAAGATCTTTATGGGAGATTTTGAAGATCTTTCACCATGATTAGAAGATTATAGTCCGAGTTTCCAAAGACACTAAACTATTACGATCCTTGTGTGTGTGTTTTTGTTATGTACTAAGTATTCCGCAAAAGTAATGTAATGTCCATGTACGATAAGCTTCGGGTCTCTATAGTTGGTATCAGAGGAAAGGTTTAGTCAACCTTTGGAAACTAGGATGCGAAAACGTTAGTGAGATCCCTAGAGATATTTCTAAGGTATGTCTAGGGATGTCCCTAGGGATAAGTATACGTATAGGTTATAGTAATAGAATTACGCTAACGATCATAGAATTAATCCTAAGATGTTGGATATTGAAGGTACTCCCCCTTTATTATGTTGTTTTCCCTAGCATGATTTTTGCCTCTCACACTATTCTTTTTGGGTTTTAGACGATGGCTGGAACCCGAAGGAACCGTGTTAATCAATGAAATGGAAAATGCAATGATTGCCCTCCTGAACAAACAAATGTTATGGGAGATGGAGTGCAAAATCTTATTGCTATACTTACACAAGCTATGAATCATTCTGGACTTCCAAATGAGCAGAGAAGGGAACAATATTCTATTGAGTCCTTCATGAGGCAACGTCCACCTTCTTTCAGTGGGTCTTCTGATCCACTTGTGGCTGAACAATGGATCAGTACTACTGAAAAGATATTTTCAGTTCTTCAATGTTCTGAACATGATAAAGTCATCTTATCAGTATATCGTTTGGAAGGTGAAGCTGATCAATGGTGGAATCTTATCAAGAATACGAGGCCAAGAGATGAAATTGAGTCCATGGAATGGGACGAGTTCAAGAACTTGTTTTTCAGTAAGTACTTCCCTCGTATTCTTCAAACAAAGATGGAGAAAGAGTTTCTTGAACTGAAGCAAAGGGACGATGAATCTGTTGGTACCTATGAAGCAAATTTTACAAGACTTGCAAGGTATGCTTCTGGAATTATCATCCAACCTGAAAGTAAAGTTGATCGATTTTTCAGTGGCTTAAAACCAAGTCTTCGAAGGGCATTAACTATAAGAGACTTCAGTAGCTATGAATAAATTGTGCGTTGTGCTATCAAGGTAGAAATGGAAGTTGGTGTTACATATCCATCTCATGGTTTTGACAAGAAACGAAAGATGGAGTTCAAGGAGAAATCTCAGAATAATGGTGAAAAGAAGATGAATGTTTCCTTATGCACAAAGTGTGGAAAGAAGCATGGTGGAGATTGTCTTAAAGGGACTAGAAAATGTTTTAAGTGTGGAAAAGAAGGTTATCGAGCAGCTGAGTGTCGAAGTAATGGAAAAAGGGTTTCTAATGATGTGAATAAAGCAAACACTGTAGAGAACGCACCGCCAACACTTCAATGTTTCAAGTGCAAGGAAATGGGGCATTATGCTAATAATTTCCCTAATCCAAGGGTTAGTGATGATCAACATGAGCAACCACTGAAGGCAAAGGACAATGGGAAATCACATGCGATCACTATTGGCAATGTTGAATATGACAACGATGTGGTGGAATGATTAAGTGTTTATGTAATGGGATTCCAAAATAATGTTGTATCATTGAGTATTGCAATAATTATTGATGTGGTATTCAAAGTGATTGAGATATTTTTTGGAAATAAGATGATATGCGCATAATGAAGACGAGAAAATGAAATGTTTAATAGTATTCATGAGCTTATGATTGATATAAGGACTAAGTGATATCATGGTTTGAGTATATAGAATTTTGAGGATTTTGGTATGTGGAAAGTGTTAACTTTTAACTGCACTCATGTTTTCACTAAGGTATTCAAGAGAATACACGATTAAGGACTTTGAATGTTTGGAATGTGACCAACAAGACATATCTTATGATATGTGGGGATCAACGACAGTATTAAATCTCTAGTAATCGTTGTCACTATATTATGAGAGTGGACTGCAGTTTTATGTATAAGCCTAAAGATTAGACTGGATTATGTTGGACATAAGTTAGTATTGTTTAAGGATAGAAGATTTTCGATATTATTGATGGGATGTTATAGTAACGTAGTTTTAGAAAAAGGACAACCTGCAGGACGGGTGACAGCCCATCACTTCGGACAAGGCTGTAGGAATCGAACCCACAACCGAAGTGCGACTGGTCTTTATCGCCTACCACTGACTTACAGGAAGTCCCTGTTTAGTAGAAACTAGTGTTATTATATTAAGCAGTATGATATATGAAGTATAAGCCCATTTTAGGAACCATATATGATTAATCCCACTATATATCGACTTATGTATATAAATTTTGCTAACCTTTTGAGACAGATGGAATGACCCGTCATTCTATCACATGATCTGCTAACACTTCACGAATAACAAATTCAACTTCATTTATTTAAGAGATGAAGTGGAAATTGTTAAAGGCACGAACAACAGTGAGATTGTACCAAAATAAAGTAAGTATTTATTCTAATTCAAATTCTTTAACTTTAGGGAAATGATCTTGAAAACCAAAAATGTTGTCCTAGTTCTCTTATACCTGATGAATCAGATGGTACCTTAGATCGTCACAAATTTATGGATTTGTGATTACTGGCTTTTCCATAGCCATGTTCTCTACCACTCTCCATCAGAACATGATGGTTAGATTTCTCTTCCATATCCATATTTTCACCTATGTGGAAACCCAGTGATTAGTTTATTTGGGTAATCGTTACATTTCATACTTTAGTTTTTAAAGCCAAGTTTTGGTATTCCTTTTCACGATGTGGGTTTCTATTAAAGAAACTTTCGAATAGTAAACCATTTATAACCCCGACGAATTTCGAGGGCGAAATTCATTTTAAGGGGGGTAGAATGTAACAGCCCGAGATTTTATGAAAAATATTCTTTTTTATTTCACTAATGTCTTGTGTTGTACGCTACACCAAAAGGAGCTTGCACAACATGCATCCTTGACTTGCCTTGCATTACACGTAATCTCAACCTTCCTCGATAGCATGTGTGGTACGTAATACTGAGTTTCACGAAACAATGATATGCTATTAAAATATTATTAAAACTAGCCGTTATGAATAGTAATAACCACTTTTTAAATTTTATAAATTTTAACTCTCAAAATGGACATCATTTTTGGATTCGGAGTATCGAATTTAGCCTAAGGTGAAATTTTGGTACTTTTCGGATAACTTTCATATTCTGATGAATAGTGAAAATTACTAAATTATAATTAAAAAATTTTTTTTAATCGAAATAATTAATAGTGATAAATCATTAATTTGAGTGGTTTTAAAGTATATTTAGAATATATTTTTACAATTTAATACAATGTTGGACATTGGATGTAATTTCACATTTAAACTAGACATAAACAAGTGTGAATCTTTTGATAGATATTGTTTCTTAAAAACACGCTATTTGTTTTAACAGCGGGATTTAATTATAAAATTAATTAATGCAACTTCTATGTTATGAATTTGGTAAAATAGACTTCATTTTTGAATTCGGAATATGAAATATAGCTTAGGATGAAATTTTGGCATTGTTCTGAAAAACATCAATTTTTGATGAATAGTGAAACTACTAAGTGGTAGTTAAAAAACTGAATTTTTCATAAAACTTAATTTTACCGCTTCTGTGAATGGAATTTCGAAAATCCGAGAGACACGATTGATGTCAGTAAGTAAAATGTGGTTCAATGAGATGAAAATAATTTTTGATGAATAGTAGCTTTTTGCTTTTATTTACCACGGTTAAAAGTAAATAGGGTAATTAAGGGTAAGAATGATATTAATATTACCCTAACACATGTCCTAATTCTATTAGACAAGTGTCTCTCGACCAAAAGCAACCTTAAGTGTAAAATATTATCATTTAGGCCCACTTGAATTAGATTAGGACATTTATTATTATTTAATTCAAAGAAGAGTTAAAAGAGTTAAAATCAAAGTATATTTACGAAAACATTTTTAATATAGGGTTCTACATAAGATACATTCGATTGTAAATATTCATTAGAAAGATAAAAAGATTTCCTACATGATGGTATTTTATTTGTAATTTTTAGACATCAAATAATTTAATTTATTTATGACACAAAAATGATGCAGTAATTATCTTATTAATGAAATATTGACATAATTGATATTCTAAATACCAAAATAAATGTAATTTTAGACTTTTTATGAATTACACTAATTTTCTAGGTTACTATGATATATTAATGTTGATTTAATCAACTTGGTTTGAATATATAATTCTGTTATGACTTTCACAAAAATCATATATCAAATATTGTCAAAATTGACACAAAATAGTTTTTAAATCAAATATTATATTATTAATTGTTATTGTATTCCTAAAAATCTAAGGTTCGGCCAAATGACTTAGATAAAGATATATATATTAATAATAAACAATTTGGGGTTCTTTTGGCATGTTATAGTAAGTGTATTAACCTTATAGTGAAAGAAAACAAAAAGACACGGTAAAAGTTAAATTATTTAACTTAGAGTTAAATCTAATTGGTAAGGTAAATATAATACCCTAAACATGTCTAAATCCTATTGGTTGATATTATTTTGACCCATCCCCACCTTATCTTCGAAATAAGACCATTTGGAACCATTATAAACCGATTTTTACTTTAATATAAAATAATATTTTGAGATATTCCTAAGGTGCCCCTCTCCTCCCTTATAAAAGGACACCTCCTCCCCCTCCTCCTCACACCAATTTGAGCACTCAAGCTCGGCCAACCCCTGCCATTTTCTCCTCTCCACTTCCCTAAAAACATCCTAGAGGTTCTGGTCTTCCTCAAAGACCAATTTTAGTTCCCTAAGAGGAGGTCTCAAAGAGGCACTTCAAAGAAGAGGTAATTACCGTTACCAATTCTTTCATCTTTATTTCTTCTTCCACTTCTTCTTCTTAGGTTGTTTCATTATGAAGTAATAAAATCAGTATCACTCATATACTGATATGTTATTATAAGTATGAAACAACCCTATTTCACCATCTATCCATCCTATGGAAAAAGAAATCACCGCGCGTGCGTACGTACGGAATACAGTCTCCACGCCATGGTGTAATCTATTTTCCACCACCACCTTACATGGATGGGTATAATGGTGTAAAGAATAACTATACATAGTTATTACAACATAATATTGATTCTGATATATTGTATAATCCACTCCAATTCAATTCAATATTTATAGAAATGATATCATCGCTCGTGCGTACGTACGGACTACCGTCTCCACGACGCGATGAGATTCATTCTCCATGTTAACCATTTAAGAATGATTATAAAGTATATATAAGAAATAATAATGAAATATATGACATTATAAAGCTACTGGATTTATGTATATATATATATGTATGTCATCTACTTACTTCCATTCAAGACAATAGGGAAAGGAAAACAGCATTCATGCGTACGTACGGACTACCGTCTCCATGAACGGTGTTTTTCATTTCATTTATCTATCTATTATATATATATATATATACTGAATATATATGATATATAAATCATATTTTATATTCTAGAAGTAAGTAAATCATGATATAAGTAATAATAATGTCAAGAACAACAAGTCAAAACACCTACGATAAAAGAAACGATTTTACCCAAAACGCTTCTTTAACATGGAATTTACAAAAGAACGGGTAATATAATGTCATAAGTGAACCATATATGATATCATAACAATGAATATGATTCTGTAATAAGTCAATGACATTATTTAAACCATTATACAGGAGTTTCGGACACGTACAAAGCAAATCGGACCTAAGGTAAGGGAAATATCACAATCTCATTTTTATCCGAGATTGTTTATTCGTAAGTATTTACTGGGGTGTATTTTATCATCCACATCCATGTTTCATCAAAATGTAATATTATTTCCATCCACCTACAATTGTTTAAATCCATTTTTACCCTTCAGTGAGTTTTTAGTAATATGTATGAAAGGAATCTTTTGTCGTACGAGGTACTTTTTGACTTTTCCGACAAAAGTACGAAGAACGTTTTTTTAACTTATACGGCATGAATGGATTTTTAAAACATTATTTCCAAGAAACTTCCTTTACAAGTTTATTTTTAATCAACTTCTTTTATTTTAAAGTCGTATGACATGTTATGAAAGGAAAAATGTTTTTGAAGAAGAAAGGATATTTTCCTCAAGAATGGAGTTCAAATGTTTTATCAAAATTATTTTCCATCTAAGATAATAAAGGGTTCTGTTTTTATCCCTATTATTACATTGATTTGATCATGTTGTGATGGAATTATTTTTATGAATTCCTTTATCTTATATGAATTGATTTATGATGTCATGATGTTTCAAGAATCCCATTTTTGTTACATGTGTTATGCGATGATGTATGTTTTATGGTTATGTGGCACACATAATAAAGGATTCATTATGAGATGGGTGGGACCTATATCTCCCTCCAATGCATTGGGTAAAGATTTTATATCTCATGAGATAGACATGGCTGGAATGGTAGGTTATACCGGTTCAGTGAAACAGGACTGGAACGAGGGTGACTCGATTCAGAAAGGGACTTTGTCCACTAAGATAGTCTTGGCAATTAGTCTTGACTAACAAGAAATGATTCTCTATGATTATGTGTGTATGCCACAAAGTTTCATGTTTTAAGTTACGATTATTGGGATTACTTTTTCACTGCCATGATTTATCCCATGATTATGAAATTATGCTCTCTCTTTTGCAGGTTATGATTTCCAAAATGTTATGTTCTTATGAATATGATGTGATTGATATTTATTTTGTTTACCCTTACTGAGCATTTGAGCTCACCCTTTTATTTTTTCTTTTCCCCAGGATATAAAGAAAGGTTTTAGGTAAAAAAAAAAGGAAGATCTTTATGGGAGATTTTGAAGATCTTTCACCATGATTAGAAGATTATAGTCCGAGTTTCCAAAGACACTAAACTATTACGATCCTTGTGTGTGTGTTTTTGTTATGTACTGAGTATTCCACAAAAGTAATGTAATGTCCATGTACGATAAGCTTCGGGTCTCTACAAAAACCATGAAATTGTGGCGCACAAGTGTTGAGGGTGCAGATGGCGGCACGCAAGGGTTGGGCACGCTGCCTTTTAGGCGCACAGGGTTGTGGCCTGGCCTATATATATGCGGCCATTCTCGTACAACGCATCCTCATTTAAATCTTTCTAGCTCTTGCCACACAAGTTTCCTTCGTCGCGCAAGTTTCTCTTTTTTCACAATTTCATTTCTGTCGCGTTGCTGTAGAGGTATTTGGACTTGCGTGGTGATACCTGCGTGTGAAAACATGCACGAAACATCCATACTTGCATGCCAAAATTTAGACATGCGTGCCTTAATGCCTTAGACATTTTTTCGAATTTCATCACAAATTTTATGAAAAATTAACCGATTTAAGAGTTAATTAATTCAAATTTTGTGCATATTCAATGTCTCCCAATAGAATCAGAATGGCTGATGAACTGGCTAGCAAGGGAATTGATGATATGATGAGCAGCATTGGCAATGATTACTATACTGTCTGCGACAACACTCTCCCGTATTTAGACAAGTACCTGAAGAAGTATCATCTTGATTTCCCACAAATCATTTATCTACCTTTGTATGGCTGTGGTCATCTGTGAGAAGTTACCATTCCAGAGGAAAAGAACTATCTCCCAATTTATTGGTTTCAAAATTAAACCAATTTTTCTTCAGAAAATATCTCATGTGGAGGAGCATTTTCAAATACTGGAATAGTGGAGTAGGCCCATATGATGCATCATAGCCCTTGTACGCCAGATCTGAAACCTCATAAGCCTGAGCTGCAACCACATTGTTATCCCTCAATTTTCTGAAACTCTCAGATGGATGAATCCAAAGGATGGAAGAGAAGTTGGGACTTTCTTCCTAGAGGAGGTGTGAATCCAACATGGATGTGGGCATACTGGGTGTGATAAACCTGTATATATTTTGTCGAGGATATGAAAGGAGTTGCGATATATGAAGCCGTCTAGGCTGGGAAAACATATGTTTACAGGCATGATAACTTTGTGCGGGAGATACTCATCCATTGGTGCCCAGAATCCAATTCATTCCATCTGACTCATGGAGAAGTAGGCATCTGTCTGTGGGATATCCACAAGATCTCAGGGGCTCCAATTTCGGGTAATATGTATGATGAATTCACCCCTCCCAAGGCGACTTGAAATGATTCAGAGAAGAATTTTACTTTATCTCGGGAATTATTGAAAATCGTCCACAAGATCAAGAGTTTAGAGACCTCCTTAACTCATTCTAGAAAATATATTCATCCAGAGGAGTGGATGAATATGTTTCTAATTGATAAGCAGGAGAAGGAGCCGAAGGAGAAGGGATTTATGGAGAAGGGATCCAAGGAGAAGACACCCACTCATCCTACAACCTACCCCAACATAGAGAAGAGGGGTGCTCCTGGAACATTCTAGCCAACTCTAGAAGTAGTAGAATTTGAGAAGTGGGCATATGAAGTGAATCAGAGGATCCCAAAAGAGACCCATCTGGCAGGCTTCTTGGCTTTGTGGTCCAGTGTTTGTCTTTTTCCAGTTAGGGATTCGAAGGGAGGCATTAGGCCAGGGACCATCGTTGTTGCAACCAAATTGGATGAGGGGAAAATGGTTGGACTGGCTACCCCCATTTTAGAAAATATTCACAGGAGTTTACTCCATATCATCATGGTTAAGTCTCCTATAAGAATAATGGGACCATTCCAAGTTTTGTTGGGATGGATCGCCACTCACTTCAAAACATATAATGTACAGAACAGAGTACAGATCCCTGGAAGTTCTTTCAGGATATCAGTGCAGACATTCTTTGGAATTGATCCACTAGCTCTCAATTCTTATGACATGAAGGTGAGGATGAGAATGTATAAGGAATTAAATATCCTTCCTTATGTAAACCCACCATCCGGGCGGTTTTTTGATGATGGAACAACCAGCCTAGAATTGAGGGCATACATGCTGTCCTGTAGAGATGGTGTACTGGTCACCAGGATTTACAGAGAGATTATATTTGATTCATATTCTCTATATAGATTTGCACATCAATTCAAGTGTTTGAAGCAGACTATTGTATCTCCCCCTATGCATGTCAGGTCAGAGCAACTTATGATGGTTGCCCGAAAATTATGGTGGTTGACATCTAGGGAGATGGCCGGGGCAGTGTTTGATCTACCAGTTGATAAAGCGGCAAATAATTAGACAACATGGTATGCCATGAACTGGATAGCATCATACCCTAGAGGTGTGCTGAATCACTCGGTTTATCAGGTGGGGAAAAGGAAGGGAACTGTAGAGAAAGGAACCCTTCCTCAGGAAGGTGATACTTCCCCACCTGGAGCTGATTCACCTGGTTCCTCTATTAGGGATTACTTGTCGGATTCCCATGATGGGGATGATGAGGTGTAACATGCAGCAAAGTGGCCTCGTGCCCGATATAATCATCCTATCAGAATAAAAATTCCAACTCCATCAACCCCTAGTGAGTTATTTAATTGTGGAAATTTAATCACCATTACTTTATAGAGAAACGAGTCTTATTTTCTTATTCCATATCTGTAGTTGTAGGAGATGGGAATAAGCTGAAGTCTAAGGTTTTAGGACCCTCCTTGCAGCCTTCTGGTACACATACTGAATATCTACGACTAAAGGCAGTCTAGAAATGGAAGAGTTTATACTATCGTGCTGAAACTGCATGGATGGATTTGTGCGAGGGGATACACCTCCCAAGAATAGGGAATCTTATTGGCTTCTATAGATATCTGTTACAAGGATAACCCTAGTAAAGTGTGGGCATATATCATAGAGCTGGAAATGTTCATACATGCCACCGATGAATCCATTCCTGTCAGCAAGCGGGTGAAAGAAATGATTGATAATTGTGCCACTGAGGGGACTAGCGGTTCTGGAGATGAGGAGTAGCACGATTACATGGATCCTGAAGATGTAAGTTTCTTTCCTTATTTTCATTGAAACTTGATTTCAGTCAAAGGTTTGTTACTCAAGGAAATTATTTTCTTCATCCTACATCTTGTAAAGAATGGAACTGATGATGTTCCTTCACCACAGTATAGCCATGGTGGTACAACCATTGGGGATAATTAATCTCCTCACGAGTTAGGTGAGATATCTCTAAGCCATCATGCCATGGATGAGGAGTTGGACATGGCTTTCCATTCTACAATTCATGTACCTATAGAGGAGACTGTTGACACTCCCAAAAAAACCAATGATACAAAGGCATCGAATGAAGAAGTCCACAACTAAACACTTCATTAGTAGTGGTAAGTCCTTTGGATGGTGATGAGTCTTAAAACATGAAAAGATTACTCATACTTTTTGGGATTGTAGGGGATTCTTCAATTTCTCCTCTGAGGGAGAGTACTGACCCCTTTTGGGGACCACAGAGGGTACTGGTGAACAGTCACCAGTTCAGGCTAACTTGGCTGCTCCTAGAGAAGAGCCAACATCTGTTCCCAATATCCCTCCTGCTACTGTTTCAAGAAGAGAAGATCCTGCTTCTGGTAAGTTAACAATGCTTCATAAAAGGTTGAATGAAACATCAACTAACTTCCATTTTGTGATACTTTAGGTTCAAATCCTTCACTAGATCTTTTGGTGGCCATTGAAACTGAAGCCGCTATTTTATCTGAAGATGCTGTCCAAGGTCAGAGACCATAAGATGAAGGTCTCCAAGAAGAAATATTGAATGCTCTCACTGGTGAGATTAACTAGGATTCTGAGATTACATTGGATGAAGTGATTGAACTTGGCGCATCTTTTGAATATTTTTTAGATCATGTTAAATTACCATGTAATTTAGAACATTTTGGATGTGATTGTTATCCTTCGTCCTATTAAAAAATAACTTCTTATTATATGTCTAATCATGATAGGTTGAAATGTGCAGTTCTATCTGAGGAAGCAGCTGAACTCCCAATGCCTGAAGGGGGTATAAAAAACCCTACTATTGCAGAGACATTATCCCAAGTGGAGATGAACCTTGTAGAGCTTCCTGAAACTCACCCTGAAAATCATATTGAAGTTAGGAAGGATGGGGAGGAGCCTCCTCATGTTACTAATATACTTTTGGGTAAGGGATAATAATATTTGTGACTGTGATTAATTTTCAAGACAACCAATAAACTTTTGTTATCCTTTAAAACTAACCAATGCATTCAATTAATTATGCAGGGCCATCAATTTCAGTGGTTAGATCTGGAGGTGAAGCCTCAACCTCCACCCCAATGGGAATTTAATGTGAAGAAACACGGGTCAGGGGGGAAGGAGGAGAATAGTGCACTTCCCTAAGTGCATTAATCCCAGATTATATTCCCCCCTATGACTGTGATGCTGAGTCGGATCCGGATGTAAAAAAGGCACTCCAATTTTCATGACGCAAGGCATGGAAAAACGTATGGAAGATCATATATAATGTGCCTCTTGAAGAGCTGTCATCGAAGATCCCATGACTATCATCCCTGTTTGTCATGTTGGGACATGGAGGTTTTGGATTTCAAAAGATCCATACTGCAGTGAAGAAAGTCATCTTAAGAAGGGAACAGGAGCAGAGATACCGTCAATATTTGACTAGGGTGAGGCTGTCAGCCAATATCAATGAATTTGAGGGTGCAGTATCTCGAGATGAGGTTGATTATGCTGCCAAGTTGAAGGAACTGAAGCACAATATTAAATAGAAATTCGTCCAGTAGATGAACCTTTAGCAACAATTATATGCTGTTACTAGGGAACGTGACCAGCTCAATAATTCACTGGAAGGAGAGAAAAAGAATGGTATGAACGCCATCTCAGATGCCAATAAAGCACTCTATCAAGCTGAAAAGAGTGAAGTTGGTTGAGTGCATGAGCTTCAAGTGGTTGCTGACGAAGCTCGGGATGTTGTACATCAAGTGAAGACATATGTTGACAGCCTCTTGTAATTCATTGGAAAAGATAAGAGAATCCATTCTGTGGATGTCCTTAAAATCACTTGTGCATGAAATGAAAAACACTTTCATCTTCAATCCTTTGTGCATGCCTTCTTTTTCTAGCTGTTTTAAATTTTACTTACGCCAATGGGCCTGGTAAGCATAGTTTGATTTTTTTTCTAGGATTACTATAAATAAACCTACAAACATTGAATCTTTATATTTCTCAATATTACCTAAATCATACGAAAATATATTCTTAGTGAGTTGGGAAATGAATTTTATTCAGAGTTCCATTGTCTTTTGTGGGTTGTTTAAAGTCATGCACATTGGACATAAAAAGGATAATGTTTAAGGTCGAAAAAGATTTGACCGAATAGATTAAAATTGACTCAATTCCTTGAAAATTTATCTGAAAAAATATTACCACACTCAAGTATGAGAGAAAATATATAAAATATGATTTAAGAAATTTGGAATCTGAGGGATGACAAGAAAAAAAGGGCTAAAATGCATTATAAGAAGTAGTTCCCAAGAATTAAGTTACCATTATTTAAAAAACCCGTTAGGGGGTTGAATTCTGCAGGGCCCCCTAAGGGCATTTCCTTCATAGTCAAATAATAGCATATTTTTGTTGACAAGTCTGTTATGTAGACTACTTATGCAAGGCCCCCTAAGGGCACGTGCTGCATAGTCAACCAAAATAACTCTTAGAAATTTACTTTTCAACTTCTAAAATGCCTGTGGAAGTTTATGGAGATTCAAATTTTCCAAAGCATAGAGTTTACTGTATGGAAAGAGATACTTGAATATGGAAAAGATATTTCCAATCAAGATTGTCTAAGAACTAGATGAATGTCACTTCTACGAAGGTCTGACCCAAACTTAGGGAAGGGAATTATAAACCATAGACTTGAATACTTTCAGATCATGAAAAAGAGTATGAGACAAATATATTACGGATGGATATTTTTGCAGATCCCTACATATTTTAGTTATGACAACTAAGGAAAAATAGGTTTTCTTCATAAGAATGAAGTTACCATTATTTAACAAACCCGTTAGGGGGTTGAGTTATGCAGGGCCGCCTAAGGGCATTGGTTGCATAGTCAAATAATAGCATCTTTTGGCTGACAAGTCCGTTATGTAGACTATTTATACAAGGCCACCTAAGGGCACGTGCAACATAATCAGGAAACATAACTCACAGATATCAGACATGTTGTGACTTGAAGTAATGAAAATGGTTATGAAGATCAGAAAATATTTAAGGTTAGGATTATGACACATAAAAATGGGTATTGTCCAATGTATGTAGAGATACACGGATCAATGATAACCATAATCATGTTGTGGATGGGTCTTGAATTGAAATGTTGGATTTCACTACGTATCCCATAAGGATGGGATTCAAGACATACATAGTTCTTGAAATACAGTTTAATTTCACGTGGGAAGAAATTATAGGAGATCGTAGTTTAGGGTTATAGATCTCGGACCATAGTAATGAATACACAGTGTGTGTTTTCACAGGGAATTTTCAGCTAGGGGGATGAAGGTGGAATTTGGGGTTAGGACCAAAAGACTTGGGGCTAGATTCGAGGGACACTCAAACATTCCTACATATCCCATAAGGATGGGAATCAAGCCCACGTAGTTCTAGAAATACCATCTGTACAGATTTTGTTCGTACAAGTGAATTGTGAAAGGGGAATTTAGTGAAATGATGGTTGGACCCAAGATAAAAGGCTTGGGTATTTCCATATATGCACGTAGTCTTTGGAATATAACATGATTGGAGATCAAAGTAAATAATTATTTCTTCTCAGGGGATGGTATCAAAGAATGTTGTAGTTTATTGTTATATAGGACAAAAGCGCGGTATATTTTATCGTCATATAACAATGAAAAAAGTGAACCAATATGAAGATATTGATTCTCAGGGTGGTTTCACGAATCAACATCATATGAGATGGAGGTGAACCAATGTGAAGAAATTGATTTTTGGATTAAACCTCAAGAGGTTGCTTACCTACCCATCCTAGAAGGCAAGGATCAAAGTCTGCGTAGTTCAATTAAAGAATGAATTAGTGATCAAGTTGTTCTTGAGGACAATGACCTAAAAAAATGGTGTTGGGACTTACACATGGTTAGCTTCCCAGAGAGGGTGTTATGGTTGAAGTTTACACTATGCTCACGTGAGTCATACTCGGTGTGAGAAACAAGAGGTAGCAACAACCCTAACGATGCACAACTTAATGTCATGTAGGACATATGAAGGGACTATGCAATTTAAGGTCTTGCAGTGAGGACTATTGGTGCTGCACAGTTTAGTGTCTTGTAATAGTGACAAAATATAGTTTAACATCATGTAGGAAATATTAGAACTTTGTTCAGTTTTATGTCATGTAGGATGAATGTAGGGACACATTGTAACTTCATGTTGGAGAATAAGGGTGGTGTATAGTTTAGCTTCCTATAGCTTATACGATGGGGAAAATACAATTTAACGTCATGTTAGACAAAAGGGGGACTGTGCAATTTAATGTCATGCAGTAAGGACAATATAGTTTAACATCATGTTGGAAAATGACACAGTTTAACTTTATGTTGGACAAAAAGGGCCAACATAGTTTAACATCATTTTGGATGATGGAAATGCAAATAGTTTAAGGTTGTATGCATGGACCATAGATGGTTATGCAGTTTAATGTCTTGCTGGACGTAAGGTACTATGCAGTTTAAAGTCTTGCAGCAAGGACAACATAGTTTAACATCATGTTGGACGATGGAGACACAAATAGTTTAAGGTCGTATGCTTGGACTTTACATGTTTCATTTTGTGTCTATACAAAATATTTCTTCAGAAATATTTCATTGGTTGGAGTAGTGACGAGTTCTCCATCCATTGAGATTAAAGAATATTCTCCATTGTAGTTGAACTTATGTATTGAGTAAGGTCCTTCCCATTTTGGCTCAAGCATGGGAGGTTTCTTTCCTTGCATAATTGGAGTTCTGAGAACCAATACCAATTCTCCCAGAACGATTGAATGAAGACGAACTTTTTTGTTGAAAGCCTGTGCTATTCGATTTTGATATACTTCCATGTGGTGAAAGGTGCACAATCTTTTCTCATCTAACCATTCCAATTCATCCAATCAGTTTTGAGATTGTTCATCTGTAGATTACTGATCCCAAATGGATACTATGAGCGAAGGTAATTGAACTTCAATGGGAAAGACTCCTTCCGTTCCATATACCAATGAATATGGATTTGACCGCGTTGCAGCACGTGTGATGGTCTGATAAGCCCATAAAGCATGAAAGAGTTTATCAGTCCATGAATTCTTATCTTTATCCACCATCTTTTTCTGTATGTTTGAAAGTGTCTTGTTGAAGGATTCAATCTGGCCATTGGACGCTGCATGATACCGAGATTAATGGTTGGATTTGATGTTGTATTCTTGATACAACTTCTTCACCTCGGATGAACAGAAGTTTCTTCCATTGTCCGTCAATATGATATGAGGGACACCAAATCTAGTAATGATGTTAGACTTGATGAAGGTAACAATGCTTTTAGAACTAACTTCTTTGAGAGGTATTTCCTCTGCCCATTTGGAAAAGAAGTCAGTAGCAGTAAGAATATACTTAAACTGCTTGGGTATAGCTGAAGGGTAATGTCCCACCACATCCATTCCCAATGTGGAAAATGGCCACGAGTATTTAGCAGTATGAAGAAACTCTTGGGGCTAATGAATGAAATTGGCATGTACTTGGCATGAATGACACTTCTTTGTGAAATCAACACAATCTTGTATCATTGAAGGACAAAAGTATCCAACCCTTCGAATTTGATCAGATAGTCTATGTCCAGACTGGTAGGAACCAGAAACTCATGCGTGCACTTCTTTCATGACACCCATTATATCCTCACCATATAGCATCCCGCCTTTTTGTCACATAAACTTTCATTACATTATACAAAACTGAGGATCTTTTAGGTTTAGTGTCTTGGAAACCAAAAACATAATACATGAAACAAAAAAAATCTTCTTAAACACCTGAAAGGATTCTCCTTATATTCATCCTAGTTTCATTACTACATCTCATAACCTGGGGACATACATCAAAAGAAAGGGTGAGTAGAAGGCCCAGTAAGGGAAACAAGGGGAAACATTTTACATGTGAACTTGAGATAAATCAACAATGTCATGAAAAAAACTTTAAGGAATGAGAAAGAAATCATGAGGAATATCATAATAAAAATAACATTTTTCATAACTTGAAGATGGGGATACAACATTTAATATTGACAATCATTTCGTTTCACCACGGTCCATCCACAAGGTGTCATTAAAAATTACCAAGGTTATTCACTAAGGTTTCAGTCTAAAAGGTCATCTCTAAAGATTAAGTCTTTACCCAATGCATTGGAGCGCTATCTGGGCGCACCCATGACATGTCTTTATTATCATGTGAGCCACATATATCCTAATAAATAATTTCATAAACAACCCATATAACATAAAAGAAATGGGTTTCATTTCATAATCATATCGTTTTAAAAACTGCTTTAAAGACATGATTTTTATGTCACTTTAAACCCACAGAAAGGGAAAGCGGGTTTCATGTATGTAAATCCCAGAATTTAAAATAGAAAATTTTGATATATATGTAAATACCCCTGTATAAATAAGAGCTTTGAGTATTCACTTAATAACATAAAATAATTTTGAGAAAAAGAGAGAGGCATTTTGAGACGAAAATTCTGCAGCACAACGGCTACGTTACAGGGTTTTAGAAGATGCTGAAAAGAGAGGGGACATTGGGCAAACATTCATAAATGACCCATAAAACAGTAGAGGGAAAGAATATAAGGGATTTAGTAACATGGTAATGAAATTTTAAAATATACCATATGATATGAAGAACATGAAAGGAAGAGAAAAATAAGATTTCACTTATGAAAACTCGGCAGCCTAACGGCGTCACATAAACTTGAACCAAAAAAATGAATTGATGAGATAAAATAAGGTCTCTCATAATATGAACATAAAAGATCAGTATGATAGATATATAGATCATACCCCAACATAATAAAAAGGGACCTTCAATACTTGACATGGAATTAGAACTTTGAAAAAGGAGAAAGGTGAAAGAACCACTTAAAAATTCGGCAGCCTAACGGCGCCACATAAAACATAAAAATACTGAATTGAAGAGATCAAATGGGGTCTCTCATCATAAGATCATAAACGATAAGTATGATAGATATAGGGATCATACCCCAATAGAATAAAAAGTAACTTTAAAGACTTTACATGAAAATAGATCTTGAAAAATGAGAAGGGAGAAAAATCCGTTACAAAAATTTCGGCAGCCTAACGGCGCCACTTAAAACTTCATAAAACAGAATAATGAGAGTAAGAGGGGATCTCTCAATATAGGAACATGAAAAGGGAAGTAAGAGTAATATAAAAGAAAATCCTTTAACATAAGAACATGGAGCATAAAATTAATGACATAATAGAGATTACTTGAAAAGAAAGAGAGGGGTCGGATCCCTTACCTTAAAACGTAACTCTTAAAACTCAAAGGTTTGGACCTTGAGGGATTGGGGGCACCTTGGGAGGACTCCTTGGGAGGTAAGGAGACCAGAACTTCGTAGAGAATGATTTTGGAGTCCAAAGTATGAGAGAATGGCTTGGTATTTATAGGGAAAGTGAGGGGACAAGGAATTAATGGCCAAGGGACACCTCATAAGTGGGTTTCTCAAAACCATGTGCTCTCCCTAGATATTTCCCATGAAGTTAGGCCACATGGGCCCCCCCATACAATAATTCATCACCTTTGGTCGGCCAACCCATAAAATATCTCATGAAATCATCATGACACAGTTATGATGTCATTAAACATACTGAAACCCTAAAACTGTATTTTTAGTATTCACTGAAAATTCAACTTTCTCAGAAAAATACCAAAATTTCACCTTAACCAAATATCAATGCTCTGATTTCAAAAATGAACTCCATTTTATAAAAATAATTTTCTAAATATTTTAATTTTTTTAAATAAATACACTACTCACCAAAAATTCATTTTTTCCAGAAAAATTCCCAAAAATTACCATAACATAATATCGATGCTCTGAGTTCAAAAATGAAATCCAATTTATAAAAAAAAATAAATATTTTTAATGTAATTATTAATTAAAAAACACTATTCATCCAAAAAAACTAATACTTGAATAATAATTTATGAAACCGTTTTTAACCATTTTATTGAATCACATTACTTAATCAAGGTGCCTAGATTATATTAATACTTTCTTTAAGTGAGATTACTAATCCATTTGGTCACATTACTAATCCTAAGCATAAAATCACTATTCATAATTTACTATTCATCAAAAATTAAGTTGATCTTATTAGACTCTAAATTTCATACTGAACATAATTTTAGAAGACCATTTTTTGAAAATCATTAGACATTTTTAATTATTTAAGGTTTACATAAATATTTTTTTAAAATATCCTTTCTCTAAAATTCACCAAAAATATGCATACTATATTTATCCGGACATTTAAAAAGTCATAAACATCATCATAAGAAGAAATCCCAATTTCTATTTAAAACAAAGGATTACACAAGGTAGTTACAGTCTCCTTATATAACCCCTTACCACACCAACATAGGACCTAAGTGTAAGGTGTGCTAAAGTGAGAGAATCCGAGGGAGGCTCGGACAACATCGCCCAAGTAGTAATTTCTATTAGTTTTAACTTCTCGCGAATGTGATTCCTTTCTTGCTTCACACGATGAATTTCGTCTTGGGTTTGGTCCAGAGAAAAGCCCAATAGTGCTACCTCCTTCCCATGTTTTTTTAGATGGGCTTCGATCGGTCCAAGACTACTAGGTGAGGCCATCGAATCTTCTTTCTATATTAATTAACCAATATTACTTTTATTTAGAGAAAAAAGTCACAACATTCAGTTTTCAATGGTCATACGGACTAATGGTTTTATAATAGTCAAAACCCAACATTCTCATTTTAATTATACTCATGTTATTAAGAGAAACAGTTTTGTTGAGTATGAAAAATAAAATAACACACAAAATTAGGAAACAAGATTTATTCAAAATTTTGGGTCGTTACAATCTTCCCCCCTTAAGAAATTGTGTCCTTGTAATTTTTTTAAAAAATTGGGTTTTGAAATTTCATTGAATGTCCCACATCGGAAAAAGAGTTAGTAACGCTATTACTTTAAAAGAAAGAAATGGAAGTAAAAAAGGCCACCCATGTTAACCCATTCTAGGATTCCATGTTGGAAAACATGGATATGGAAGAAGAAAAAGGGTTATGTTCTGAGGGAGAGTGATAGAAAACATGATTAGGAGAAGACTAACCACGAGAAAATCCCAAACTTATGATGTGTGTAAACGTTCTTTGATTACCTAGTATGAAACGTAAACCAACAATGTATTTGTTTTACATTACTTTTAATAATTTTGAGGAATTCATTTACTACATAGAACCAAAAACATAAGGAAATATACCTACCTTCAAGTAGAGTTTCATCCTTTAATAAGTCTCTACCAAAACTAATATTTTCTCCAAACGATGAGAATTCAAAAACACTTTCTCTCATAAAAAGCACAAGAATCATCTTCTAGAGAATCACATAATCCAAAAAAGATTAACTATCTATTTCTTATATCTTTAAACATTATCCCAAAAACAGAAAGTGTAAGGTAAAACAATTCTTCAAAAAGAAAGAATCCCATAGGAATGGAAACTACTTTTAAATCTTCAAAGTTTCATGGTACTACCCAAAGTTCATCATAGACCATTCCATAAATAACAGTCCTTAAAATTCCTCAAATTAACCAAACTACGATTGTAACCCAAATACAAGAAGGATTTGATAACATAGTCTTCCAAAATAAACACCATTGTTCATCTCCAAACAACATCAACCACTCCTAACATCTTATAACAAAAGTAGCTAACCTAAACATATTTTACCCAAGATAGGTTAATCATTTCCATAAGTAACCTAAATTACTATAATTCCACCTTAAATTCATCAATTCTTCAAAATATAAGTCAACCTTACTCCTCAATGAAAATAGCATAGTAATCTATTTACCTCGATCATATAGGGTCCCCAAAATAGTGAACGTCTTACAAAATAATAATCATCTTTTAATCCCCTAATCATCTCTATCATATTAATATGGAAATCGTCGCATTTCCTATCACATTGGTTGTTGGGACAAGTTCTTCCATTTCCCACCATTAACTAAGAAGAGAAAGTATAATTAGGGGCTTAAATACTTAGCCAATAATCTTGAAAAGGAAATTAAAGCATATAAGGATAACTTGTAGAAGAAATTTATACCCTAACTTGTGATCCCCTAGATTTCAAACTAGGTTATCCATGATCATATATACTTATGTGAATCTTATTTTATTCTATCTTTGTTCCTTTAATAATGGTTCATACTAAGCTTATGAATTTACCAAATCATATCCCCCAGGAGTGTCGTAACCAAGAGTGCAGCAAGGCCCATTTTCGTGTACCTGTTCCCGTTCGAGTCTAGCTCAAAGCGGTGTTTTAGGGTTTTACCCCTATGTACATCTGTGCCAGTGCCACCTCTACCTGCTCATATCCAAACAGGGATGTATTTTCTTGGCAACCCCTTACTCAATACTCACTAAAATACCAGGAAGATTTCCTATATTTAAAATTTTCTATAGGGTTCTTCCTAAAGTTTTCATATCCTAATTTCCACAAATAACTAAACCATCCTTTGATACCAATTATAGAATCCCACCTTTTGTTACATAATCTTTCATTACATTTTACAGAACTGAGGATCTTTAACGTTTAGTGTGTTGGAAACCAGGAATTTAATGCATGAAACAAAAAAAAAACAATCTTCTTAATCACTTGAAAGGCTTATAGTTATTTTCATCCTAGGTTCATTAGTAAATATAATAACCTAGTGATATATATCAAAAGAAATGGTGAGTAGAAGGCCAAATAAGGGAAACAAGGTGAAACATTTAACATGTGTACTTGAGATACATCAACAATGTCATGAAAAGTACTTTAAGGAATGAGAGAGAAATCACGAGGAATATCATAATAAAAACAACGTTTTTCATAACTTGAAGATGTGGCTAGAAAATTTAATATTTACAATCATTTCGTTTCACCAAGTTCCATCCCCAAGGTGTCATTAAAAATTACCAAGGTTATTCACCAAGGTATCAGTCTAAAAGGTCATCTCTAGAGATTAAGTCTTAACCCAATGCATTGGAGCGCTATCTGGGAGAACCGTTGACATGTCTTTATTATAATGTGATCCAAATTTATCATCATAAATCATTTCATAAACAACCCATATACAATAAAATAAATGGGTTTAATTAAATAATTATAACGTTCTAAAAACTGGATTAAAGACATGATCTTTGTGTAACTTTAAACCCACGGAAAGGGAAAGCGGGTTTCATGTATGTAAATCCCAGAATTTAAAATAGAAAATTTTGATATATATGTGAATACCCCTGTATAAATAAGAGCTTTGAGTATTCACTTAATAACATAAAATAATTTTGAGAAAAAGAGAGAGACATTTTGCGACGAAAATTCTGCAGCACAACGGCTACGTTAAAGGGTTTTAGAAAACGCTGAAAAGAGAGGGGACATGGGTCAAACATTCATAAATGACCCATAAAACAGTAGAGGGACAGAATATAAGGGATTTAGTAACATGGTAATGAAATTTGAAAATATACCATATGAAATGAAGAACATTAAAGGAAGAGAAAAATAAGATTTATCTTATGAAAACTCGGCAGCCTAACGGCGTCACATACACTTCAACCAAAAAATGAATTGATGAGATAAAATAGGGTCTCTCATAATATGAACATAAAAGATCAGTATGATAGATATAGAGATCATAGCCCAACATAATAAAAAGGGTCTTGCGAGACTTGACATGGAATTAGAACTTTGAAAAAGGACAAAGGTGAAAGAACCACTTAAAAATTCGGCAGCCTAACGGTGCCACTTAAAACATCAAAATACTGAATTGAAGAGATAAAATGGGGTATCTCATCATAGGATCATAAATGATAAGTATGATAGATATAGATATCATACCCCAACAGAATAAAAAGGAACTTGAAAGACTTTACATGAAAATAGATCTTGAAAAATGAGAAGGGAGAAAAATCCGTTACAAAAATTTCGACAGCCTAACGGAGCCACTTAAAACATCACAAAACGAAATAATGAGAGTAAGAGGGGATATATCATTACATTAACATGAAAAGGAAAGTAAGAGGAATATAAAATAACATCATTTAACATAAGAACATGGATCATAAAATAAATGACATAAAAGAGATTACTTGAAAAGAAAGAGAGGGGTCGGATCCCTTACCTTAAAAACGTAACTCTTAAAACTCAAAGGTTTGGACCTTGAGGGCTTGTGGGAACCTTGGGAGGACTCCTTGGGAGGTAAAGAGACCAGAACTTCGTTGATAATGATTTTGGATTCCAAAGGATGAGATAATGGATTGGTATTTATAGGGAAAGTGATGGGACAAGGCATTAATGGCCAATGGACACCTCATAATTGGGTTTCTCAAAACCATGTGTTGTCCCATGATATTTCCCATGAAGTTAAGCCACATGGGCCCCCCATACAATAATTCATCACCATTTGTCGGCCAACCCATAAAATATATCATGACATCATCATGACACAGTTATGATTTCATTAAACATACTGAAACCCTAAAACTGTATTTTTACTATTCACTGAAAATTCAACTTTCTCAGAAAAATCCCAAAATTTCACCTTAACCAAATATCAATGCTCTGATTTCAAAAATGAACTCCATTTTATAGAAATAATTTTTTAAATATTATTAATTTATTTTTTAAATAAATACGCTATTCACTGAAAATTCATTTTTTCCAAAAAAATCCCCAAAATTTACCATAACATAATATCGATGCTCTAAGTTCAAAAATGAAATCCATTTTATAAAAATAATTTTCTAAATATTTTTAATTTAATTTTTAATTAAAAAACACTATTCATCCGAAAAAACTAATACTTGAATAATAATTTATGAAACTATTTTTTAACCATTTTATTGAATCACATTACTTAATCAAGGTGCCTAGATTATATTAATACTTTCTTTAAGTGAGATTACTAATCCATTTGGTCACATTACTAATCCTAAGCATAAAATCACTATTCATATTTTACTATTCATCAAAAATTATGTTAATCTTATTAGACTCTAAATTTCATACTGAACATAATTATAGAAAACCATTTTTTGAAAATCATTACACATTTTTAATTATTTAAGGTTTACATAAACATTTATTTAAAATATCCTTTCTCTAAAATTCACCAAAAGTATGCGTACTATATTTATCCGGACATTTAAAAAGTCATAAACATCATCATAAGAAGAAATCCCAATTTCTATTTTAAACAAAGGATTACACAAGGTAGTTACAGTCTCTTTATATAGCCCCTTATCACACCATCATAGGACCTAAGTGTAAGGTGTGCTAAGGTGAGAGAATCCGAGGGAGGCTCGGCCAACATCACACAAGTAGTAATTTCTATTAGTTTGAACTTCTCGCGAAGGCAATTCCGTTCTTGCTCCACGCAATGAATTTTGGCTTGGGTTTGGTCCAGAGCAAAGCCCAGTGGTGCTACCTCCTTCCCAAGTTCTGTTAGATGGGCTTCGATCGGTCCAAGACTACTAGGTGAGGCCATTGAATATTCTTTCTATATTAATTAACCAAGGTTACTTGTATTTAGAGACAAAAGTCACAACATTCAGTTTTCAATGGTCATACTGACTAATGGTCATATAATAGTCAAAACCCAACATTCTCATTTTAATTATACTCATGATATCAAAAGAAACAGTTTTGTTGAGTATGAAAAATAAAATAACACACAAAATTAGGAAACAAGATTTATTCAAAATTTCGGGTCGTTACAATCTTCCCCCATTAAGAAATTGCGTCCTCGCAATTTTTTAAAAAAATTGGGTTTTGAAATTTCATTGAAAGTCCCGCATCAGAAACAGAGTCAGTAACACTATTACTTTAAAATAAAGAAAAGGAAGTACAAAGTTCACGCAAGTTAACTCATACTAGGATTCCATGTTGGAAAACATGGATATGGAAGAAAAAACAAAGGGTCAAGTTCTGAGGGAGAGTGATAGAAAACATGATTTGGAGAAAATTAACCACGATAAAATCCCAAACACAAGATGTGTGTAAACGGTCTTTGATTACCTAGTAGGAAATGTAAACCAACAACGTTTTTGTTTTAAGTTCCTTTTCATAATTTTGAGGAATTAATTTACTACATAGAACCAAAAACATAAGGAAATATACCTACCTTCAAGTAGAGTTTCATCCTTTAATAAGTCTCTACCAAAACTAATCTTTTCTCCAAAAAATGAGAATTCAAAAACACTTGGTCTCATAAAAAGCACAAGAATTATCTTCTAGAGAATCACATAATACAAAAAAGATTAACTATCTATTTATTATATCTTTAAACATTATCCCAGAAACAGAAAGTGTAAGGTAAAACAACTCTTCAAAAAGAAAGAATCCCATAGGAATGGAAACTACTTTTAAATCTTCAAAGTTCCATGGTATTACCCAAAGTTCATCATAGACCATTACATAAATAACGGTCCTTAAAATTCCTCAAATAAACCAAACTAATATTGAAACCCAAATACAAGAAGGATTTGATAACATAGTCTTCCAAAATAAACATCATTGTTCATCTCCAAACAACATCAACCACTCCTAACATCTTATAACAAAAGTAGCTAACCTAAACATATTTTACCCAATATAGGTTAATCATTTCCATAAGTAACCTAAATTACTATAAGTCCACCTTAAATTCATCAATTCTTCAAAATATAAGTCAACCTTACTCCTCAGTGAAAATAGCATAGTAATATATTTACCTCGATCATATAGGGTCCCCAAAATAGTGAACGTCTTCCAAAATAATAATCATCTTTTAATCCCCTAATCATCTCTATCATATTAATACGGCAATCATCGCATTTCCTATCACATTGGTTGTTGGGACAAGTTCTTCCATTTCCCACCATTAACTAAGAAGAGAAATTATAATTAGGGGCTAAAATACTTAGCCAATAATCATGAAAAGGAACTTAAAGCATAAAAGGATAACTTGTAGAATAAAATTATACCGTAACTTTTGATCCCCTAGATTTCAAACTAGGTTATCCATGATCATATATTCTTATGTGAATCTTATTTTATTCTATCTTTGTTCCTTTAATAATGGTTCATACTAAGCTTATGAATTTACTAAATCATATCCCCCGGGAGTGTCGTAACCAAGAGTGCAGCAAGGCCCGTTGTCGTGTACCAGTTCCCGTTTGAGTCTAGCTCAAAGCGGTGTTTTCGGGTTTTACCCCTATGTACATCTGTGCCAGAGCCACCTCTACCTGCTCGTATCCAGACAAGGATGTATTTTCTTGGAAACCCCTTACTCAATACTCACCAAAATACCAGGAAGATTTCCTATATTTAAAATTTTATATAGGGTTCTTCCTAAAGTTTTCATATCCTAATTTCCACAAATAACTAAACCATCCTTTGATACCAATTATAGAATCCCTCCTTTTGTCACATAAAATTTAATTACATTATACAGAACTGAGGATCTTTAAGGTTTAGTGTCTTGGAAACCAAGAAGTTAATACATGAAATAACAAAAAAACATTCTTCTTAAACACTTTAAAGGCTTCTCCTTATGTTCATCCTAGGTTTATTACTACATCTAATAACTTGGGGACATACATCAAAAGAAAGGGTGAGCAGATGGCCCAGTAAGGGAAACAAGGGGAAACATTTAACATGTGAACTTGAGATACATCAACAATGTCATGAAAAGAACTTTAAGGCATGAGAAAAAAATCATGATGCATATCATAATAAAAATAACGGTTTTCATAACATGAAGATGTGGCTACAACATTTAATATTGACAGTAATTTCGTTTCACTAAGGTCCATCCCCAAGGTTTCATTAAAAATTACCATGGTTATTCACCAAGGTATCAGTCTAAAAGGTCATCTCTAGAGATTAAGTCATTACCCAATGCATTGGAGCGTTATCTGGGTGCACCCTTGTCATGTCTTTATTGTCATGTGAGCCACATATATCATCATAAATCATTTCATAAACAACCCATATAGCATAAAAGAAATGGGTTTCATTTAATAATCATAACGTTTTAAAAACTGCTTTAAAGACATGATCTTTATGTCCCTTTAAACCCACGGAAAGGGAAAGCGGGTTTCATGAATGTAAATCGCAGAATTTAAAATAGAAAATTTTGATATATATGTGAATACCCCTGTATAAATAAGAGCACTGAGTATTCACTTAATAACATAAAATAATTTTGAGAAAAAGAGAGAGGCATTTTGAGATGATAATTCTGTAGCACAACTGTTACGTTACAGGGTTTTAGAAAACGCTGAAAAGAGAGGGGACTTGGGTCAAACATTAATAAATGACCCATAAAAAGTATACGGACCGAATATAAGGGATTTAGTAACATGGTAATGAAATTTTAAAATATATCATATGAAATGAAGAAAATGAAAGGAAGACAAAAATAAGATTTCTCTTATGAAAACTCGGCAGCCTAACGGCGTCACATAAACTTCAACCAAAAAAATGAATTGATGAGATAAAATAGGGTCTCTAGTCATATGAAAATAAATGATCAGTATGATATCTATAGAGATCATACCCCAACATAATAAATAGGGACTTTCAAGACATGACATGGAATTAGAACTTTGAAAAAGGAGAAAGGTGAAAGAACCACTTAAAAATTCAGCAGCCTAACGGCGCCACTTAAAACATCAAAATAATGAATTGAAGAGATGAAAGGGGGTCTCTCATCATAAGATCATAAAAGATAAGTATGATAGAAATAGATATCATACCCCAACATAATAAAATGGTACTTGAAAGACTTTACATGAAAATAGATTTTGAAAAATGAGAAGGGAGAAAAATCCGTTACAAAAATTTCGGTAGCCTAACGACGCCACTTAAAACTTCATAAAACGAAATAATGAGAGTAAGAGAGGATCTATAATTATATGAAAATGAAAAGTAAAGTAAGATGAATATAAAATAACATCCTTTAACATAAGAACATGGAGCATAAAATAAATGACATAAAAGAGATTACTTGAAAAGAAATAGAGGGGTCAGATCCCTTACCTTAAAACGTAACTCTTAAAACTCAAAGGTTTGGAACTTGAGGGCTTGGGGGCACCTTGGGAGGTAATGAGACCAGAACATCGTTGAGAATGATTTTGGAGTCCAAAGGATGAGAGAATGGCTTGGTATTTATAGGGAAAGTGATGGGACAAGACACTAATGGCCAAGGGACACCTCATAAGTGGGTTTCTCAAAACAATGTGCTCTCCCATGATATTTCACATGAAGTTAGGCCAAATGGCCCCCCCATAAACTAATTCATCACCTTTAGTTGGCCAACCCATAAAATATCTCATGACATCATCATGACACAGTTATGATGTCATTAAACATACCGAAACCCTAAAACTGTATTTTTAATATTCACTGAAAATTCAACTTTCTCAGAAAAATCCCAAAATTTCACCTTAACCAAATATCAATGCTCTGATTTCAAAAATGAACTCCATTTTATAAAAATAATTTTTTAAATATTTTTAATTTATTATTAAAATAAATACACTATTCACCGAAAATTAATTTTTTCCAGAAAAATCCCCAAAAATTAACATTACATAATATCGATGCTATGAGGTCAAAAATGAAATAAATTTTATAAAAATAATTTTCTAAATATTTTTAATTTAATTTTTAATTAAAAAACACTATTCATCCGAAAAAAACTAATACTTGAATAATAATTTATGAAACCATTTTTAACCATTTTATTGAATCACATTACTTAATCAAGGTGCCTAGATTATATTAATACTTTCTTTAAGTGAGATTACTAATCCATTTGGTCACATTACTAATCCTAATCATAAAATCATTATTCACAATTTACTATTCATCATAAATTAAGTTGATCTTATTAGACTCTAAATTTCGTACCGAACATAATTGTAGAAGGACATTTTTTGAAAATCATTACACATTTTTAATTATTTATGGATTAAATAAACATTTTTTAAAATATCCTTTCTCTAAAATTCACCAAAAATATGCATACTATATTTATCTGGACATTTAAAAAGTCATAAACATCATCATAAGAAGAAATCCCAATTTCTATTTAAAACGAAGGATTACACAAGGCAGTTACGGTCTCCTTACATAGCCCCTTATAACACCAGCATTGGACCTAAGTGTAAGGTTTCCTAAGGTGAGAGAATCCGAGGGAGGCTCGACCAACATCGCATGAGTAGTAATTTCTATCAGTTTGAACTTCTCGCGAAGGAGATTCTGTTCTAGCTTCACACGATGAAGTTCGGCTTGGGTTTGGTCCAAAGCAAAGCCCAGTGGTGCTACCTACTTCCCTAGTTCTGTTAGATGGACTTCGATCGGTCCAAGACTACTGGGTGAGGCCATCAAATCTTCTTTCTATCTTAATTAACCAAGATTACTTGTATTTAGAGACAAAAGTCACAACATTCAGTTTTTAATGGTCATACTAACTAATGGTCATATAATATTCAAAACCCAATAGTCTTATTTTAATTATACTAATGTTATCAAAAGAAATAGTTTTGTTGAGTATGATAAATAAAATAACACACAAAATTAGGAAACAAGATTTATTCAAAATTTCGTGTCATTACACACCATCAATGCATCTGATGAGATATCCATCAAAACCATACTTGTAGAGAATTTTCTCTAGGTGATCTAGGCTGTCATAAAGAGTAAAATTGATCACACGTCACCGTATTTGTTCTTTCCCAGATCTATCATGTGGAAGTGTTCCATTTTGATGGTATTCCCTGATATGTGTCATCCATCTTGTAGTATGGCCATATGGTTCAGATATGGGAATAATTTTATTGATTTCCTCTGTTTTGGTTTGAACATAAGGTGAAATTGTACGACAGTGGCCAATACTGATGGTTGTCTCGTCCCGATTTGGATTTTCTAGAGTTGTGGCTATATTAGACAGTGCATCATCTTGAAAATTTTGTGATCGTGAGACATAAGAAAAAGTTGGTTCTGTTGGAAATTCCACCATTAACTCTATAACGTAATCATACAAAGGGATCAACTCTTTTTTTGTGATGGAATAATCCCCACTGACTTGTTTGATTACCAGGTCTAAATCACATTTCACCTTTAAGTGATTCACTTGTACTGGAAGCGCCAACTCCAAGCCCGCGATGAGAGCTTGGTATTCTGCTTAATTATTTGTATCACCTTCCCACAATAAGAGGGAATAAGGTATCATTGAATTTTCTGGGGAAATAAGTAAAATTCCTAAACCAACATTGTTGAATTTAGGATTCTCCATTTTCATCCCTATTGGACTTTTTGAAGCACCATCAAAGTACATTTCACTTACTTGAGGACTGTCTTGAATAGAGAAGACTTCCTCATCAGGGAGTTCAATATCTGAATATGTATCTTATACTGAAGGATGTTCATCAAGGAAATAAGCCCGAGCATGGCCCTTTATTTCTTTTTGAGACACATACTGTATATCAAATTGCTGTAAAATAACTGCCCACCTTTCCAGACGTCCTGTAAGCATTGGACAGCTAAGGATAAATTTGAGCAGGTTATTACAAGATACCAATTGGACCTAGTGATGTTGTGGGTAGTGTCTCAACTTATGGACTGAAAAGATTAATTCTAGGTAGCAGTTCTAAATACCTAAATATCAGGTTTTGGATTCAAGCATAGTCTGACTGTGATAGTATAGGCTGTTTTCATTCCCAGCACCATTCTTCTGAGCAAGAAAGGAACCCAGTGATCACTCTAAAGAAGTCACATAAATGATATGTGGTATTCCTTCAATAGGTGGCATAAGTACCGGTGGAATCAAGAGGTATTTCTTGAGAATATCAAATGCTTCTTGACATTCTTTATTCCACTAGTAAGTAACTCCTTTCGTCATCAATTTGGTGAAGGATAAACTTTTGCCTGCCAAATTGGTGATGAAGCACTGAATATAGGCTAAGTGACCTTGAAGTCCTCACAATTAATTCAAATTTCGAGGAAGTGAAATACCAAGGATTTACTTTATCTTCTCATGATCGACTTAGATACCACGATGGCATACAAAAAAGCCGAGAAATTTTCCCGAGGTTACCCCAAAAGCACATTTAAGGGGTTCATCTTCAAGTTATGTTGCCGATGTTTGGGGAATATGAATTCCAAATCAACCAAGTGATTAGAACGTTGTTTGGATTTAACTACCAAATTTTCCATATAACATTCAAAAAATTTCCATAAAAAGGGATTGAATATACGATGCATGGCACACTGATATGTTGTGCCTACATTATTTAAGACAAAGGGAATTACCTGATAGCAAAAAGCACCCTGAGGGGCTCTGAAGGCTGTAGATTATTCATCTTCTAGTGCCATTCAGAATTGATTATACCCAGAATATCCATCCATGATGGAAAGTGCTTCATATCCTATTGTTTCATCAATTAACAGTTCTATAATAGGAACTTGAAAATCATCTTTAAGATAATACCGATTAAGATCTCTGAAATCAATGGAAACTCTAATTTGTCTGTTCTTATTTTTCACAGGGACAATATTAGCCAAACACTTGGGATATTGAACTTCTCTAATGAAGTTAGATTTGATAAGCTTATCCACTTCAGCATCAATTTTGGAAGTATAAGTTGGGTGTGTTCTTCTCACGGCTTGCTTAAATCCTCGATGTTCTTCTAGAAAACCCAAATGATGAGTAACAACATCAGGATCAAGCCCCAGCATCTCTGTATAGTTCCAAGAAAATATATCTCGATTTTTCCCTAAAAATGAAATATACATCTCTTGATCTTCAAGAGTCATGGAAGTACTAATTAAATTGGGTCGTGGATATTCTTTTGTACCCAAATTTATTTCTTTGATTTCATACACGGTGGTAGAGATACCCACTTCAAATGCTGGAGGAGCATTTCTGAGATCTTCCTCTTCTTCATCAACAAGTGTTATTTCTTCTGTTTCTACTTGCATAGTAGATGATGAGGCAGAATTTCCATGATCAGAAGAGATGTTAAAATTTGAACATCTTGAGGAAGAGGCTTCCATTTCTAACCCTATTGATGATGAAGGGTTTTCCTTGGTTATTAAATAGGAGATTATGGATTGAGAATCGACATCATTGTTCACCTCTGGCATTGCTATAACTTCCTCTGGCCTGGTTGGCAATGTATAGACTTTCTGAATTTCAGCAAATGAAATGAAGAAATCTCTATTTGGGCTTTCATCATTTCTTGGTGAATCACCAATTTCTCCTATGCTGTCTGGATTAATTTCCGTAATTGACATTATGGAAGTTTCCATAAGAGTATTTTGATTTGGGTCTATCTTGTCAATTTGACTAATAGACAACACATAATCTGAACTCACATGTGTAAATGGATTTATTGGAATCTTTTCCAAACCAAATGGATTATTAACCTTGGTAACCTCCCTTGCTGTGGATTTCTCCTTACCCTTCATGTGATAGAATTCCACTTCAATGTATTGAGATTCACATGTCTTGAATGGGGCTTTATCACCATACAATTTTCCAATTTGACCATAGAAACAATATTTGATTCATTGATGGTATGATGAAGGGATAACTGCATGTTGATGTAGCCAGGGTCTTCCAACCAAAATATTGAAGGCTGTATCATGTTCAACAACCATGAAATCTAAACTGGATACAAGGTCTCCAAACTGAGTTCTGAGTGTAATCTCACCTAGTGGTTCTTGTTCATTTTTATCATACCCTTGCAACATCAAAGCATAAGGATTTTAATCAGATTCGGTGAGTCCCAATCGACGAAATGTAAGAATAAGGATGAGGTTGACTCTTGAACCATTATCAATGAAAGCTATTAGGATGTCTACACCATTGACCTTTCTAGATAAGTACAAAGGTCTAATATATCCATGCACACGGTCATCTTCATCTTCATCTTTAAAAGATACCACTGCATGGAATTCTGTTGGATTATTCTCTACGTGGCAGACTTTGGCTGCAGTAATTTCAGTTTCAAATTAATGAGGACTTGACAAAGCCTCAATGAGTGCCTCCCGAATATCCTTTGCTAAAAGTAAAGCATCCAAAATTGATAACATGTCCAGTACTCAGGACATGTGTTTAAATACATTATAATTTTGATCCAATGGTTTGTGTTTCCCAATAGGAACATGTGGTTTAGTAGGTGCCTTGGATGTTGATGCTTCGGAAGTAGATGCTTCCTGTATCGGGATAGAAGTTGGAAGTACTCCTGGATTTGGAAGATTAGACCGAATAGGTCTATTTACTTATTGAGAGGACTAAGGTGGAACCTCCAACCAATCTTCCAGAATAACTCTTCCAGGACTGAATATACTATTGGTGGAAGATCTTGCTGGTTCTTGTTGAGCTCGATGAAGGGATCTTCCATGAGTTTCTGCTTCATACACAGTTCTAGCAGGGGTAGAATTGGAATAGTGGCTTCTGGGATATCCATATCTTCCTTTGTATCCCAGACCTCTGGAATTCCGTCTAATTCCTCTATTTGATACATGGAACTCAGGCTCATCGAAATCAAAACTGTGACTGGCACAAGGATCTGTTATGTGAATCATATAAACAGAACCGAAGATCAACTCTTCATCCGATGAAGACTCTTCCTGACTAGCCAATTTTGGCTGTGCCGTTTGGTGGGGCGGTGCCCATTTCTTTGATGTAGATGGCATAAAATCTGGCAGAGTCAAAGAAAACTTGGGCTTTGACACATACTCATCTTATTCTGATTCTTCTTCTTTCTTTGAATTATACCTCCCCTCTGAATATTTTTCCTCTGATGAAAAGGGATTTTTTGTGGTATTCATATCATAAGATACAATTGGTTTCTTCAATTGTGTCCGCAAAATGGCATGAGTTCGGTTGATCATTTTTATGACCATCCAATCATCATATTTCTGCGCATTTTTTATTTTGAATTCTTTCCACTCACCTTCTTTCCTCTGGATTTGTAGCAGTAATACATGCTACCTGAGCTGAAGAACCTTTCAATTTAACTTGTCCCGAGTTGACCATTTTTTGCAGGAGTTAATTGAAGGCAAAACACTCTTGAATGGGATGCCCCAACATCTGATGAAATGGGAAATAATTGGGACAGTCTTAAACTTTTTCCTTGTTTGGCATCTTAGTCCTTGGAAATTGAACCAAAGTATTTTCCAGATCCAAAATGAAGTAACCAGGAACTTTTTCATTTATGAAAGAGTAATCTTTGCTCTTCAGATCCTCAAATTGTTTCCGTCTTTGATTTCTTTGATCATCTTAATGAAACGGCCTCTGTTGTTGATGCTTGGAAGGTGGAGCCTTTCGGGAAGATGAAGGTTTTGATGTAGAAGCAGGTATAAGTGGTTGTTTAAGAATTATTGTGGCAGTCTCTACTCTACCCATTCTCCTTCTTGGAGATGATGTAATTACACAAGTCTTATCTTTAGTCTTCATAAGAGAGTATTAAATCTGTTGAGTGATTGAAGTAAGGTCTCGAAACCCTCCTGAGTATTTCACAGGGAAGAACGGTGTGTGTAACTCATCACGCATATTTTCCACACAGATTGGAAATAATTCCTCTTGAGGGAGTGTTAAGCATAGGGAATATTTTAATCCCTTCCAGCGAGAAATGAAATATAAAACCCTTTCATTATCCATTTTTATAATGTTTTTAAGATCAAAAACTATGGTTTTGGGAAAAGTTGAGATGAATTGAAGAAGAAATCGTTGACAGAGATCTCCCCATCTGGTAATTGACCGGGATTGGAAGCTTGTATACCAAAAAAAGGAGGCCCTTGTATTGACTGTAAAAAATACCTGAGCTTAACTGCTTATTGTTGCTGAGTGGTTCCCATCAAGGAATCGCAACAAGAAACAAAATGTGTTAAGTGCTTCTCTGGATCTCCCAAACCATTAATGATTGGGAATGTGGTACATGAAAAATTTGATGGGGGAGGAATCGCATCAACCCATTCAGGGTAAGCTCTATTTTCTGGTTGAATTTGATCACGCTTTACCTCCATAGCTTCTAACCGAGCTGTTAATGACTCAATAGTAGTTATTAACTTCTAAGAAACATCTAGTTGAGCTTGGACCTGAACAGGTGCAATGACTGGAGCTTGGATAGGTGTGTTGGTTAGCACTGCAACTGATGGTAGCACTGATGATTGTTGTTTTACCTAACCCGTAGGATTAGACATGTGAGGGTGTAATGATAAAGGAGGATATTCTTGATCCATCTTAGTAGCTGAAAAAATTCCCTTGGATAACTGACTCCAACACACTTAGGAAGAAGACTACCCTCAAGTAGTTCTGCATTCATCCTCCTCAATTCCTTCATTTCTTCCTCCTGTTTTGCACATCATTACTCTAGTAAGAGGTATTGGCCTTCTCCAAAGGAAGGGTATGTAATTTGATTCATTCATTTCCACTTTTCAGATCCTTATCAGAGAGGGGGAAGTGGGTTACTTGAAGGAACACCCAGATTCTGGGTATGCCTTTGATTTCTTGTATGCACACCTTCTTCATTTGTGTCTATGCATACAACTTATTGAGTATGAATCTCTTTATCTGATCCCTCTGAGTGAGCCTCATCTGGTGGATCAGCAATGATGTCATTGATGACATTAATTGATGCATAATGCATTTCATCCCTTCTATTGGAATTTCTGTGATATTGTCTTCTTCCATGTCCCTGATGATACATTGCCTTTTGTTGATTTGATCGCTTAGGAACTTCTTGATAAACCTTAATTTGGAGATAATCTCTTGATAATTTGGCTCTTCGTTCCTCTTGGGGATTCTTCCATAACCGAGAGAAGACTGAATTTCTCTGAGGAAGAGACTGGGAATTTGAAAAAATCCCCCGTCTAGTGGACTGGGCCTGTTTATACTGTTCCTGCTCAACTCCTTGAATCCTATTTGTTGATTCTGATGGTTGGGTTAAAAGAGTCCCCAGTCTGGCAAGCTGGGGTGGTACTTGACATGCTATATCGGACAATTTCTTGAAATATCTCTTGATCTTGTGGACTTTAGTCCAGAAATTGTCTGGATGCATCAACCTGCATCCACTTTTATCACTTGGCTCAAAAGACAGTTGGATGATTTCGGAAACTTCTGTCACATGATGATTTGATTGCTCCAAACGAGAGTCCTGTTCAATATTCTCATTTTCTTTATGTAGGAGTAATTCAACAACTTGTTCTCTATATGCTTGATTTTGAGAAGAACTAGTTGAGGCCTATTCTTGGGAAATCCTTTGAATACAAACAAAGCCAATAGACTGTGGCCGGCCATTGGCAATAACATTGCATGAGAAAATTTTCGGCGGACTTTTCTGACTGTAGAGCACAGTGAAATGTAGTGCCCCATGAACACCCCATCCCATGATATGAATAACAGATGGGGAATTGGCAATTAACTGGCGCAATCTTCTTAGCATGCCAAGGAATTAACACTGAAGGGATCTTTTCTGCATTTCAGCCTTCGGATATCAAGAAACTGAGAGAGATTCCATGTCAATTTGGAATTGTAAGCCATCTATTATCATGACATGATTTCCATATTCATCATAAGATAATATTTTCTTTTTCAACTGACAAATAGTTTTCTATATGTTGAGACAAATATCATTAATTCCATCTTCCGTCAACATCTCTGGATTGTCATACTGAGAGTCAGTCGCGGGCCAAAACATGACTGGCACTTCACCTTTCTCTAGTTGTTTTCTCATATTCAGTACTTCCTCTTTATCATTCAATGAAGATTCTTCTATGTGATTAGACCATAGCTGGTGCTTCTTTGTTACTTCATCAGATTCAACAAGATTGGTAGAGAATTCAATGTTCAAACTAGAAGTTGAATGACACAGGGGTGGTTTGGAGAATGACCTACACCCTGGGCTATCTTCTGATTGAGAAAGTATTTCACTTTCTAATGGTAAAGCATCAGACATGACTGGCTTCACATTTGCAAGTGCCTCAAGATAAGAGGGATTTCTCATCACTGCATTTTCCATTGAAGAATTTTCCAGGAAATATGAATTACTACTGTGGAGAGGACTTTTGCAGCGAAATTCATCATCATGGGTAGGACCACCATGGTGGGTTACATAAAAAGATGAAACCTCGTGCTCCTTGATCTTCTGGCTACACAAAGGGTTCTTTTATCTCTCACCTGAAGATGAAACATCAAGATCGATCGAAATGTCATGAATAAATCCTTCATGAGGATGTGTCTAATGAAGACATTTGGAATTAATGTTACCACTATTAGGAAATGAGGGAGTCGAATCTTGAATTCCAACAGATAATGTTCTGAGTGCATCAAGAACTCCAGCATTGAGCAAGGCCTTATTACAAATAGGCTCTTGATTTCTTGACTGTGCTGGGCAGATCTTCTTTTTAGACACCTTATTACTCAATTTAGGAACCACTTGTTGACGAAAGTAGTTATTATGGACAGGTGTATGTGCCTACTTAAGAGAAATGATCAGGTTAGGCTGATTGTCTCCACTCAAATCAGGTGTATGTGCCTGACTTGGCTGTCAGTATGATATGGGGGGGTATGCCCCACAACCCTATTGGACTAGAACAAATGTGTGTGTCTGTTCCGGAGTGATATGTTGATGTGTCACTCTACTCTAGTGATAGATTTATGAATCTTTCCATGAGATTATGCTGAAACTATTATAATATCCTGGAAAGCATCCAGAATATGAGCAGGGATTTGCTTCTGATCTTTCACCATTGATAAAATGTGCTTGGTGACATCAGCTACTAGAATGGGGATATATGTCCATTCCATGCTTGGAGTAGGTTTATGTGCCTACTCATGTCCTCCATTTCCTGTCTGTTAATCCTGACAGTACACAAGTGTGGGGGCAGAGAGTTGAGTCTGCCTCCTATTTGTCACCAGAGCTTTCTGACAAAATTCTAATAGTGCTACCAAACGAGACTGTTAGTAGGCTTGATCAATACTAGTTGGTGTATATGCCTACTGATTGCACTCCACTGAACGTGGTTGATGAGTTTATTTCAATTCTGACAGACGAAGCTTGTGGCAGGATTGATGAGTGTAAGTAGGTGTATGTGCCTATTTACTAGGTTTCAACACATTGGGTTGGCGGGCTCCATCGTATGTATTTAGAAGAGCCTACTAACTAGATGATGATTTATAAACAGGTGTATGTTCCTTTATATAGTACTCTACCTGAATTACCTGGCAGGATTGGTGTGCTGCTACCAGACGAGTCTGCTGGACAGCGGAATTAAAACGGACGGGTGTGTGTGCCCACTCATTGTTTCCCACTAAGTTAGGTTGATGGACTTCTCTAGAGATAGAAGAGATAAGGACTTGCTCACTATTGACTGGATTTCTCCTTTGTAATTTCTTCTTTCCTGCTCAGGTTTGAGGAACCTGAGCTGATCCCCTAGAGACGATACCCTCGTCATGTTGAGGGCGCACTGCCGCACGAGTCTGGCAGCAATTTTTGATGGGAGCCCTTAGAAATGACTTATGTATCCTTGAAATAAGGCCCTAAGGGACCTTCTCATTCACCTCCCTAGAATATGGAAGGGAATGGTGATTTCGTTCTAGGGATAAGGACCTAAAACGGTTGGAAACAGTGGTTGGCCCAACCTGCTTCTTGATCGCTGGTCATCGCTGTGCGGATGGCTAGGGTGAATTATTGACATGAAGGGCTTGTCGAGCAGACTCCATAGTAGAGATGGTACCGTGTTGACGGTACTCCTTAACCAGGGAATTTTATACCCAACAATGAAGATTCTTATAAGGTGATGTCGTCCTCAGAGGGGACGACGATCCAGCAGGAGTAGCAACAGAGGCATTCACAGCAGAGGTATTCATAGGTAGGAAATTAAGATAATCCATTTCTATAACAAAAAAGATCTTGGAAAAGAGTGCCTATTTGATATAACAGACGTAATCAAGATATTTTCGGACACTACATCTTTTGGATAAGCACATATGTTATTTATTGTTTTTTTGGCCTTCTTATTGAGTTTAAATAGGGGCCTAACAAATAGGTAAAGCATCATTTCAACTTGGTTAAGGATTCATGTCGGGTTCAGCATTTTTTGTTTCCCCTAAAAATGGGGATGACCTCCTTGGTTTAAGGTACAAACATTCCAATCAGTTTTTAACGGGTTTGTTCGTATAGCCAGAAACATCCTATGATTCAATATCCATTTGGACCTACTTTCCAAAGGTAGGTGCTCATTAGTTATGAACCGATGAGACTTAAGAATTTGCATTGGTCGAGAGGATGGGAGGTCAGACTCATCACACCTTTTTTGAAGGGAATTATTGTCTACTGTGGGACTCTCTTTATAGATTTAAGTTAGGTTTGTGAGTCATTATTAAATTACTAAGTATAAAATGAGCTTTCCTTCAGATCTGACAATCAATGATTGATGTGTAGAAAATTTAGAGATTCTTTTATATGTATTCGAGGTTCTTCATCGATAGAGAATCATCTATATTTTTTATAGATTCTTAGTCAATGGTATCCTTTAATACATTATATAAAGGTCTCTTGGTAATTATGATGACCATACTGGTTTTAATGCCACTCAGTGGGACACTTGATGTTTATTGTCATTCAGAAGGAGTTGGATTATTTCAGAGTTGGGATCATAACCGCAGATGGGCTACCTACGTATCCTTTATTAGAAAAGGAATCAATACCCATATAGTTCAAGTAAGGGAATATGATGTTTAAGTATAATTGATGGGTCAAAGAAATATGTCATAATTACTTTTACACTCTAAGCTAACGTGAGTCATGATCCGTGTGAGAAACAAGATGTATTTGTAAAACCAGACAATTGTGCCATGAAAGATGCAATCATAAGAAATGATGTGGGGATTATGTATGTATTATTGCCCAAATAGTAATAGATCAGGACTTATTTCAGAGAAGAAGTATGGGAACATGGTCCATAAAGGTATTTGTGCTATTATAGAGATTTGGATACTCTAACATGGGGCTTACTCCTCGGGAAGATGCCCAAATTAAGAGGGACTTATGATTGGGTTTTATTCCTGAGAAGGAAGCCCAAATCAAAAAGTAAATTAAGATTGGTTAAGAAAAATTAAGACCAGGGCTTACTCCTGAGAAGGAGGCCCAGGTTAAAGGGATTTGAAAACAGGGGCTTACTCCTAAGGAGGAGGCCCGGGTTAAGGGAATTATAGAATTAAGGGACTTGGGGCTTACTCCAAAGGAGGATTCCCATATTTTTAGACTTTGAGATTGGGGATTACTCCTAAAAAGGAAGCCCAAGTTAAGGGAATTATGGTTGGGGATTACTCCTGAAAAAGAAACCCAAATTTGGGAATTTATGACTGGGTCTTACTCCTAAAGATGATGCCCAGGTTAAGGGACTTGGGGCTTACTCTTAAGGAGGATTCCCAAATTAAGGATCCTCTCATCTTTAAAGGATGAGGTTGAAATGAATGAAATCTCTAACCTTAGTGACATAAAGATGTGTAAATCACTAGGTTTTGACAGATGTTCTACATAATTCCTTTTAGATAAGGAATACAACAAGGAAATCATGCCATAAATGGCTTTGGATATAGTTATGAAGGATTTATCTTGAAGAGGAGAGGTGGAGAGGAATAAAAGAGATCAATAGGCAGGAGGGGCACCCAAAAAAGGAGGGACGTGCAAGTCCTATGTGGGCGCACAAGTCTTGGTTGCACAGGTATACCTGTGCAACACATGGGTACTTGCATGACGGTCAACCCCTAAGGTAATACTTAGGCGAGACATGGATCAAGCCCTTAGTATTATCCCTAGGGGATTCCAGAAGGGTGGAGTGCAAGTTCTGTTGAAGGGGTAAGTCGGCACACAAGTGTTCCCATTTCCTTTAAGGGATGGCCACTTAGGCACACAAGTGTTGATGATTTTCAACACTTAAGACTTATTTCTTCTTTTTAGAGCTTCCGTTATAGGTAATTCTTTATAAGTGTTCAGAAAGCTTTGAGAAGCGACTAGGGCGCCGGGAGCCCAAATCTGAGTTTTTGGAATTTTTCCGTCCTAAAATGGGGGTCCCACCTGGGGTATTTATAGACTTTTGAAGACCCCGAGTGAAAGTAAAGTAGGGCACGCAAGTCACCTGCGTTCCCAAAATGTGGTGTGCAGGTATACATGCACGACCTTGGTGGAAATTGTGCGACCCAAGTGCAAATGAATCTCTATTCATTCCTTTGTCAATTTTTTGATGTTTCTTAAAAGGATGAATCACTTTGAGTTCATGGTTTTTCCTTTTTCATTCATTTGATTCTGTGACGGAAAGGAGCATCAACAGTCATATTTGAATTTTCATTAAATAAAATATTATAAAGGATATAATATTATGAATGTTGAAGAAAAAGTTATAAATAAAATTATATAATGAAAATAAGTTTATTAATTTCAAAATGGATACTTATTTTTTTATAAAATAATTTTTCACCATGTGGACCCATAGGAAATTTTTAATACAATGAAAGTGACAATTTGTGACTTTCATTTATTTCAATAATATATAAGCCATTTTCACGGAAAAGTGTCCACTAAAAAACACAATTTTGAACCATAGGTCTTATGGAATTAATTAAATTCATCCGATAACAAATTGGATGAAAAAATATGGTCTTATTACTTATTTTTAATCCATATTATCCCATTTTACCTTTTACCAAGATAATAAATTTCACAGATGTTACTATTCATATTAATTAATTATAAAAGGGAAGTGACTACTGAATTTGAACCTTCTAATTCTAGATCTATAATATACTTAAAAAAAATAAAGTTTCAAAATTTATTTTTAAATTAAATCATCAAAATGCATTGAAAAATAGTTTTTTTTGGAAAAATACCCTTTTTAAAATATAAAATGTTTTCATACTAAATTAAAGTATAAAATATAACTAAATAATAATAAATTGATTATTTAAAAAATTAACTAATTAAAATATAAATTAAATTAAAAACGTTGTTTTACATTGTAAAAAATTGAAAAGAAAATATATTTTCCCATAAAAATCAATATTTTTCAATATTCCCTGAAAAAAATATTTCCAAAACATTCTAAAACAGTAAATTTAAGATGATTTTGAAATTATTAAATAAAAAATGATACTATTTTTTTTAAATAAAATTTATTTAACATCTATTAAATAATATTCACTCATAAAAAGAATAAAAAAACATTTCTTACAAAAATGTATTTTTAATGATTAAAATGACTTTTCTTAAAATTATGTGATTATTTTTTTATGAAATTAAAAATACATTCATATTATGTTGAAACATTATATATATATCATAAATTTGTTATTCCTCATAATTCCAGCCAATGTAATGGCTATGTTATAATGGTCATATAATATTTTAATAACATCTCATGGTTCGTCTAAACATTCTATTGCGTAAAACACATGCTATCGAAGAAATAAAATTATTGAAAAAATATATTTCCTAAACAAATATGGGTATTACATTCTACCCCACTTAAAATTAATTTACCCCTTTGAATTTTTCTCTTCCATCAAAGGATTAACATTTGATAATTCATTACTAGAAAACCACATTGTGAAGATGAATAATAAAACATCCCTTAAAAAGGGAAATTATAAAACATAAAGGTTACCTGAAGTAACGACTAACTAGGTTTACACATAGGGAATAAATTAAAAGAATAATTTTGAAGGGGAAAATAATCCCCAAGTCCTAATATAGGGATATGGATAATATGGTATAAATAAGGTTATTGACAAAAAAACATAGATTATGTATGTCTAAAAGAGTTCATTAATATCAAAAGAAATGATGAACATAAGATAACATTTTATTTCAAAGTACATTGAGAAGTTATAACTAATTTATTTCATCTCATAAGAACAATATCATTCTTTGGTTGTGCCGTGATAAATTTTTACTTAATCTATTACCCCATGAAATGATGTTGAAATTGTAATTCCTAAAAAACTGGTGGATCTTGAGATCCATAATGAGATGATAAGTCATTCCTTCTATATTTAGTAATAGTTATTAAAAAATGGTTTTAATAGGTTAAAAAATACACATAAATAATTATATGGTGAAGTAATAAATTAATATATAAAACCTATTCAAAAATTCAATATAAACAATTTCATAAATGATTACTTTTATAAAGCATTAAAAATATTAAAATCTCAAACTTTCTAAAGAAGGTCACTAAATTTCCAAAATGAACATATCATTGATCCCCAAAAAAACGTGACTTAGATATTAATTTTTACATACCAAATATGTAAATACAATTATCATGTATTCTATTGAAACATGGTAATAACCTGAATTACTATAAAACCTTAGTAAATAAATTAATGATTTACATAATTTACTATTTCTTCATAAAATAAATCTAAAAAATCTATAAATTTATTCCATGATGTCATAAACTATATTTTAATTATATTACCAATAAGTTCCAGGGTTATCAATACTATCCCATTTATTTTATCACAATCAAACATATGTTTTTCTCATTATTACCCCAACATCAGGCACATATTACATGTCATTTTCCCATAATAACAAGTTCTACAAGAATATCACCTTACCAACTTAATCAATTTTCATGTTTACAAATACTATTCAACAATACATTCAAATCCTTAAGTAAAAACTACAGCGGGCCAATCCATAGATGTTCCATTATACTATAATACAATTAAAGTACATCTACAAAATTATTCTTGAATTCCAATACAAAAACACTCAATCATTCCACTACCCTATTAAACCATTAAGAAATCATTATATTTTTCCTCATTCACACTTATTTTATCTCATATGACATTCATAGTCTCATCCTAATCTATGAAATAATCATTACCCAGGAAACCTTGCTGATTCTCTTCATGATATTTCCCTATAATGCCCAGATTTTTATAATTCCTATATATTCCAAATATAAAACATTTAACTATCAATTATTCGTTATGTATAAAATTATTCTCATAAATTTATTTAAGAAAACCATTCAATTTTAATTATAAATTACTTACTTTGTGACTTTATTTTCCACACCCAAAGCATATTTTACATCCTATAAAACATTCTCCTTGATTCCTCTTACCACAACCTTTACATGATGGAAATTGATGTTTATTTCCTCTATGGTCACTATGAAACTCAATTTTTTCTCTTAGTATAAGGGTAAGTAAACACACTAGTGTTGAGATTATTGATCATATTATGATATTTATTATTACACATAATAAAAAGGGTTCTCCATCTAACTTCAATTTCATTTGTCTGCTCATTCAGAAGATCATTCCATTGACCATCACATTCACCATAGACTTGAATCCTCCTTGTTCCAGCCATTACCAAAAACCCAAAGTTAATAGTGCGAGCAGTAGTAATCATAGTGTGAAAACTACATAATCTAGGGAAATTACTTATAAAATTTTAATCTATGAAGCCTTAGGTTTAATCCTTGGGTATTTATGATGGTTTCCAAAAGTCTTGGATTGTAACCTATGCTTAGAATTATCTGTAGGGTTCATACTAAGGTTTTATCATACTAGTTTCCAATGGTTAACTAAACCTTTCCTATGATCCTAAATGTAGAAACCTAGGCTTATCATACATGTATATTACATCTTTTTAGAATAATATTCACTACATTACAAAAAATACATTCTTGAGGACTATAATATTTTAGTTCCTTTTTAAACATTGAAGATAATATTCTTATTTCATGGAATATCTTCAATTTCACCCATAAAGATCTTCCCCTTTAGTACACCTACTTAAAAACATTTCTTACTATCTTGGTGAAAGGAAACTTAAGAAATCATGAGATTAGATGATCAGTAATGGTAAACATAGGATACATATATTCATGATCATAAGAAATCATAAGATAATAATAAGTGTATGTGATCATGGACATTACATAAAAAGTTCATGCCCATCCCGTCGTAGATCAGAAATAGGAGTAAAGGAATAAAACAATATCATTTCATAAAATAATGACAATAAAAGTAATAACTCATTATAAATCAATGATAAACCATAAGAAAATATCATAAAAGTGTGGAAACATCATAAATATAGAAAACCAATTCATATGTCAAGGTTTATTACAAAGACCACCATCATTGGTTGTAACACCCCGAGTTTTTATGGACCATTTTTCTATAATAAAATTAATTTTCATTTATTTTTTGGAATGCAGTAAGTAAAACATTCATTTCATATGAAACTGACTTGGTTTACATTACACACAACACCGACTTGATATACATTGCACGCAACACCGACTTGGCGTACGATACACACAACACTTAGTTTCAATGAAATGTCTCTTTTATTTATTATTATTATCTAATTAAGATAATTATAACCTAAAAATTAAACATAGTTATATTAATAGTAATAACTTGTTTTTAAATATTGATAATAGAAGATACGATTCTTAGTAAAGTCCTTATATATTTAAAAGTATCATTTTATAGAATGAACCAATTTTAAATTCCTTATAATAAAATAAATTTTAGACACTCATAGAAATTTATTTTGATGAAATAAACATAATTTTTTAGTTTGGAATATCAAAATTAGATTAGGGGGAAATTTTGGTATTTTTCTAACATTTTTATTTTCATGATGAATAGTGAGGAATACCGCTTTGTAGTTAAAAACTGACTTTTTTATTTAAATAATTATTTTAAGTTAAATAGATTATAAAGACACAATATATAAATAATACATATATTAATCCAATTTAGGTCTTTGGAATCATTTTATAATAGAGTTAGATATAAAAAATATTGTTCTTTTGAACATCTTTTTTACTCACCTTCTAGCCACATTTGTGGGATTAGCATTAAAAGTAATTTTACCACTTTTGTGAATCGATGTTTGAAAAACGGACATAAATTGTTGTAATTAGAATGAAACTTTTGGTCTAATTGGATAAATATAATTTTTTGTGAATTGTAAGTTTGAATTTTATTTATTGTGGTTAAAGGTGAATCAGGTAATTAAAGGTAAAAATAATATTATAATAATATAAAATTACCCTAACACTTGTTCTAATTTCATTAGATATGTGTTTTTCAACCCAAATCAACCTTTTGTGAAAAAAATGATCATTTTTAATCGACTTATGCAATATTAATACATTTATTATATTTTATTTAAAGATGATTTCACAATGTAATATTCAAATTTTAATAACTAAATAATTTTTATATAGGTTTATACATACTAAAAATTATTCTATAAATATATTTTAGAAATATAATATGTCTATATTCATCAGGATAATTTTTTTTTATTTTTATAGAATAGATAATTTCATTGAAGGCATGTATAATAATGATGCAGTAATTGAATAACTAATTGAGATATCAAATAAATTATATTAAAACTATTAAAATAAATATAATTTGATTTAATTAATAAAATACACGAATTTCCAAGATAAAATAGACTTGTTAGTGACATATCAGTAGTATTGTTTCAAGTTATCATGTTGTTTTTATTATTATTTTTAAATGAAAAAATTGAATAATTTCAGAATTGACATAAATGATACTTTAAAATAAATATTATTTTATTAAATGTTATAAAATTCAAAATATCTAGAATTCTAAAATATAGAAATTATAATGTTAAATATATCATAAATTATCCAATTGGGTTTTTTTTTGGAATTTTATAGTAATTATATTAACCCTATAGTGTAAAAAAACAAGTTGTTATAGTAAGAGTTAAATTGTTTAACTAAGTGTTAAAGATAATAGATATGGTTAATTTTGTGACCAAAACATGTATAAAATTCATTGTTTGATATTATTTAGACACATAATCAAATAAAATTATAAATAACTCACTTTTTTGGTATTTAAAATCTAAAATCAATTTATAATAAATTAATAGTTTTGGAGTTTCCGAAAGTGCCCCTCCCCTTCTTATAAAAGGGTACCTCCCCCTTTATTCACACCTATAAATCCATTTTTCTTGGAAAAAACCAGACCATTTATCATCCAAAAATCCATTCATTCCTCCTATAATACTTCCATTGGTATTAATGTAATTCAAGGAAGCCTTTTGTCACAAACTAAAAGGAGTTACCCGTTTAAGAGGCAACGTCTTCTCTCAATATCCTTTCTTAATTACATTCTCCAGACCCAAAAATATATTTATTTAATTGTTTTATTAAACAATTGTCCTATATATACTAGGATTTTTTTTATGCTATGGTTTTTACAAACATTTACACACAAATCCATCTAATGGATATTGAATATACTGTTTCTGTGTATGGCGAACTACTTCCTCACGAAAATATGATTGTTCATTTTTCATTTACCACCAATCATGGTGGAAATTATGATGGAATATATATATATATTTTATATTTTATATTTATTATTCCTTTAATATTCTATATTATTTTTTTACAACTCGTACCTTTTTACTTTTTATTTTGTGTTAATACGATAATATCATTTAAGGAAGTGTCAACTACAGCCCCCTCAAAGGGATGCGATTCATGCATTTATAGGACTTACCTTCTCCATGAATGATGTATTCTATTTCATATTGATTTTTGATATATATTATTATAATATACATATAATATATATACATGATATATATATCATTAATTACACTATGGAATCATGATATAAGTATAAGTACTAATGATATAACAAATTAGGATACATACGAAGAACAAAGGGAATATTACCCAAAGTGAAACCTAAACATAGGATCGTTAGAAAGTGGGTAATATAGAGTCATAATAAAACCATATGTTCTGTTATATAAAAGAATATGATCCTGTATTTAATTTATAATAAAAATTTATTTATTATACATGAATCTTGTTTGATTACCAAGAGAGTCAATACACAATGTAATGGGATTTCATCTCACTTTTAAATTCTGTGAGATACAAGCTATGTTCACAACTCGTTACTTTTGTATTGTTTATATAATTCTCATGATTGTATCTAATAATTCTTATACTTAAATTTAAGGGTATTTACATATCCATTTTATGATCTTTCTTTCATGGGGTTTATATTTGAAAAGGTTTTATGTTATAAAAATTATTTATCAAATAAGAAATGATATTTTACTCAAGAAATGTTCTTAAAAGATCTTTCAAAATTATTTTCCATATAAGATAACATAAATTGGTGTTATTAATGCCTTTATGGGAAAATTATTTAATTTTTCTATTCATATTATTTCTCTGTATATAGTATGTTTTCATGTCATGATGTTTATAAAGCCCATTTTTATTTAATGAGTTATTTGCTTTTGAATCCCATTTATTTTCACATGATGTGTTTATGATGAAATTATTATGAAACCTATCTCTTTTCACATGTTATGATATGATTACATGTTTATGATACCCATTTCATTTCGTGGGTTATGTTATGTTTTTTAACGATCATGTGGCACATGTATTTATGATTTCATTATGAGATGTGTGTGCCCTATATCTCCCTCCAATGCATTGTGTAAATATTTATATCTCATGAGATAGAATAATATGGTCTTGGGAGTAATCCTTGACTACTACAATTGTCATGGGAGTGAACCATGACTACCATGATGGTATGAGGAGTGAACTTATTCTACTAATATAGTCATTGGAGGGAACCATGACTATAAATATGGTATGGGGAGTGAACCCAAACTACTAAGATGTGCTTGGAAGTGATTCCTTGGTAACCATGGAAATCATTATATGATTATGTGTCTGTCGAAATTCCATGATTTATTCCAATGTTATACTTTCATAGATTATGCTCTTTATTTCATTATGATGCATGTCTTATGTATTTCCAATATTTATTCCATGATTCTTATTATGATCTTTTATATGTAGAGTATGATCTTATACTTTCATGATCACATTATCATACCCCTATTCTCATGTTTATGCTTACATGTCTCCCTTGTTTACCCTTATTGAGTATCTGAGATAATCCATTTTATGGTTCCTTTCCCCCAGGTTGTGATGATTTTTACTATGTTTGATGTTTCTAAGAAGGGTACTATTAAAAATAATCGAGTGGGAGATGATGTAGCTCGTTTATGTTCTAGTGTTTGTGTTACCATGTTTCCAATGTCACTAGTTCAATTATGGTATTTGCGAATCTGTTTGTATAATGTTTAATTTTCCAAAATTTATAAATGTTTTGAGAATCAAGGGGCGCTATAGTTGCTATTAGATCATAGGTATAGCTATCCTTTGGAATCTAGTATGAGAAAACCTTTGTGATGACATTATGGACATGTCTATTTAAAAGTATAAGGATAAGGAAAAGTAGAGGAAAATGTCCTGGATTTTTTGGTGAAGGATATAGTGAGTGGTTTACTAGAAATGCATTCTTTTATAGATACTACAAGTTTATGTGGCTATGGAATAGATGTAGATAGAGTTAAAATATCTGACAAGATGTTCTGGGCTTGAATCAGGGTAATCTGGTACATAACAATGGTCCATACTTCCCACCCGGTTTGACTCTTCTGGGGGATATAATTTGGGATTTCACAAACTCTTCATGAACCATTGGAAATGATTTAAGTATAAGTTGGCTATGAATAACCTAGGATAAACTAAAGGTGCAATATATTGAGGAATGTTTCATAAGTTATACATCCTATATGTGATTCTTCATGAATATGTGGTTTCCCAATATGATAACTATTTATTAATCCGAGCTTTTGGTTTTAGTCAATGGATGGAATTCAATGGATCAATGTTAATGGTGATTGTGATTAACAATGTAATGATTTTCATCATGAGAAACTGAATGATATGGGATTTGGGATTAAAAAACTCATTATTATGCTCACAAAACATTCTAAATCCATGAATCATATCCAAATTATAAATGAGAAAAAGAGGTAACAAAATTATATTGAGTCTTTCATAAGGAGACATCTAACTTATTTTAAAGGGTCTTCTGATCCACTTGTCACTGAACAGTAGACCAGTACTACTGAAAATATAATCTATGTTTTTTAGTGTCCAGAGCATGAGAAAGTCATTGTGTCTATTTATTGGTTTGGAGGAAAATCATATTAGTGGTGGAATCTAATCAAGAATATGAGGCAGTAAGATGATATTGAATCCATGTATTGGGATGATTTTAAAAACTTATATTTCAATAATTAAATTCCTCAAATTTGTCATACCAAGACCAAGAAAGTGTTCCCAGAGTTGAAGCAAAGTGATAATGAGTTTTTCGGTACCTACGAGGATAATTTCACAAGACTTTCAATGTACGCTTTAAGAATTTCCTTCCAAACTAAAATTAAAGTTGATAGGTTCTTAAGTTTCTTAAATCCATGTCTCATAAGGGAGTTGGACATAAGAGACTTTGGTAGCTTGGAAGAGATTGTGTTTTGTTCAATCAAAGTTGAAATGGAGGTGGGAGTCACAGATCAATTTCATGATTTTGATAACAATAGGAGGATTGAGTTTAAAGGAAAATTTAAAAACCATGAAGAAAAGGAGTATAACTTTAATTTATGTTCTACGTGTGTGAATAATAGAGGATATTTCCTTAAGGGGTCTAATAAATGTTTTAAGTGTGGAATGGAATGTTACTAGGAAATTGATTCCCAAAGTGATACTAAGAAGTTAGGCCAAAAAATTAATGGAGAAAGATCCATACAGAATGCACCTCCCAGGATTCAGTGCTAAGAGTGTTTGGAGAATAAGAATTATGCTAACCACTCCTTAAACCCAAGGGTTGGTGATGTTGACCAACATATACAACCTATTAATCCAATGTACTAGGGGAAATCTCTTGAAATTTCAATTTCGGTTGAGGGATATAATACCGATGCGATGAAAGGTATACCAACCGTCTACTCTAGAACTTCTAATATCATATTTGATTATGGATCCACTCACTCTCTCATATGTAAAGAATTTTATAAGGTTGTTAATATTTCTCTAAAAGAATTAGAGGTTGAATTATAAGTGAAAACCCATAATGGTATGATGAATTCATATCAAGTATATGATTCCTCTCCTATTGAAGTTTGTGGGAATGTGATTCATAAAAATATTATAATTATTCATTTGGTTTAATTTGATGTCATCTTAGGTGTGCATTTGTCTTCTATACATAAATCCAACATAAATTGTCAAGGAAGGTAAGTTATATTTGATATTTCAAACCCTATTATGATCATCAGTCAATGTGATGATATCTATGAACTTCCCGTGGAGATTAAATTTAATTTATGGGTCTTAATTCACATTCAAAATGGTTTTTATCTCAAATGGTTGAGGAGAAGATTGAAATCGATGATATGCATTCCTTTCAATATTTTTTGGGTGTATTTCATGAAATTATTCCTATCCTTGCACCAAAACATGAAGTTGATTTCTTTATAGATCTTATACCTACTTCCACACCAATTTCAATTACTCCTTATATAATGAACCCAATTTAGTTTCATGAATTGAAAAAGAAACTCCAATAAAACCTTGATAAGGGATTCATTCCACCAAGTGAGTACACTTGGGGAGAATATGTACTTTTTGTGAAAAATAAATATGGACCAATGATATTCTTCATTGATTATCAGGAGTTGAAATATATCACAATAAAGAAAACATACCCCCTTCCCCATATTGATGACTTTTTTGTTCAACTACATGTAGCTCAATACTTTTCCAAGATTTTAATTTATTCAGGATATCATCAATTGTGGCTCAAGAAGGAGGATATACTCAAGACATCATTCCATAAAAGGTATAGTCACTATGAATATATAGTGATGCCTTTTGGTCTAACAAATTCCCCTTCTATCTTCATGGATTTAATGAATAGAGTCTTTGGAGATTACCTCGATATGTTTGTGGTAGTCTTTATAAATGATTTTCTTAACTATTTAATGAAAAAGGAAGGGCATGAAGATCACTTTATAATTGTAATAAATACCCCAAAGAAGGAGAATATATTTGAAAAATTTATAAAGTGTAAATTTTTGCTACAAAAGGATTCATTTTTGGATCAAACAATCTCATGAGATGGTATAGAAGTATAGGCATAGAAAATAAGGGCTATTAAAAACTGTCCCAAACCAACCACGGCGACTAAGATCTATAGATTTCTTAGTTTAGCTGGATATTATTGACGGTTTATGGAGAATTTCTCATGAATATCTAATCCTCTGACTAAGTGAACATGGAAGGGTGTAAAGTTCATATGTATAGATGAATGTGGGGAAACTTTCATGGAGCTAAAGAAAAGGATGGTTCGTGAACCTATTCTTGCATTACATTGTAGAGGAGAAGAGTTTTTAATTTATAGTGATGCATCCAATAAGGGATTTTGATGTGTTCCTATGTAGAATAACATGGTTGTGGATTGTGCCTCATGAAAGTTGAGGGTTCACGAGAAAATTTACCAAACTCATGATTTGGTGTTAGAAACAGTAATTCTGTCATTAAAGATATGGATAGATTATCTTTATAGAGAAAATTTTGATATATATACTAACCATAAAAGTCTAAAATATTTATTCACATAGAAGGAGTTGAACATACACCAGATAATTTGGTTAGAGATGATATTTGATTATGGATGCTCAATACATTACCCCATGGGAAAGTGAACTAGGTGGATGATGCTTTGAGTCAAAAGGATCATGCTATATTATCCATGATGAGGATAAAAATGATCCAATATTTCTAGATTTTAAAAGGATTTATCTAGAAATACTAAAGTAAGGGGAAAATTTTATCTTTTTCAAATGAATGTTCAACCCTCTATCTACGTGAAGATTAAGAGGGAACATAAGGAAGATGAAGATCATCAAACTAAGTTCATAAAATTTCTTGAGTATAACCATGATTAGGATTGAATGATAAGGTTCAGGAACCATGCATGTGTTAATTCTATACTAGATTTTAATTAGTATCTATTAGATAAAGCTTATAGTTCATTAATCTATATACCTTTGTGAAGTACAAATATGTATAGGGACAAGAAAGAATACTTCTTGGTGGGATGGAATAAAGAGAGATATCTTGATGTTTGTATCTTATTTTTTTCTATTCTAGAAAGTCAAGTATGAAAGATAAAATTCTAAAGGGATGTTTCATCCATTGCCTATACCAGAATGGAAATGAGAGAGCATCATAATGGATTTTTTCATTTTACTACCCATAATCTCTAAAGGGTTTAATGCAATCTGGGTTATAGCTAATCACCTCATAAAGTCAAAAAACTTTATTTCTACTAGAGAATATTTCTCTGTTGATTAGATTACCATGATATACATCAATGTAGTTCTAAGGTTGCTTGGAGTACCATATTATATTGTATCAGATGGGGATATAAGGTTTAACTAAAAATTATGGCAATGTTTTTAGAAATAACTTTATACATAATTGAGTTTCATCACTAATTATCATCCTCTAATAGATGATCTGTATAAAAGAACAATTCACACCATACAGGATGTGTTGTGATTTTGTTCTTTGGATTTAAAAGGTGTTTGGGATCAACACCTTCCACTATTCAATTTTTCTTACAATAATTTATTTCAATAAATATTTTAGAGGAAATTGTATGAATCCATATATGGGAAGAAATGTAGAGCTCCAACGTGTTGGGATGAGGTTAGAGAAATAAATCTATTAGGACAAAAGATCGCTAATGAAATAGTCGAGAAGGTTAGAACCATTTAGAAGTATATCAATGATGCTCAAAGTAAGAAAAAAATTATGCTGAAAACCATTTACGTGATATAGAATTTGAGGTTGGTGAAAAGGTGTTTATGTGAATCTCACCCTAGAAGAAAGTTATGAGATTCAAGAAGAAATGGAAACTAAGCCCTAGTTATATCAACCCCTTTCATATTACTGACTACATTAGAACCTTATCCTATCGCTTGCTACTTCCTCTAATTATCTCTCTTGTCAATGATGTTTTCCACGTTTCTATTTTGAGGTAGTATATACTTGACCCTTCACATGTAATGAACTTAGAGGTCATACCACTGGAGCATGATCTTTATTACAAGGAACAACCTGTAGAAATTTTAGAGTGATCAAAGAAAGTTCCAAAAAATAAGACAACCCACCTTGTCAATTTTTTATAGATAAATAACCAAATAGAGGAAGTTACATGGGAACTGGAGGATATGATGAAGCTGATCTATCATCATTTGTTTTTACCTGAGTGATGAATTTTGAAGGGAAATTTTATTTTAAGGGGGGTAAAATGTAAAAGCCTTTGCTTTTATGGAATATTTGTTTCAAATAAATTAAATTTTCATTTATGTCTTGAAATACACTATGTCAAACATTCTTTTCCTAGGGAACTGACTTGGTGTACATTTCATTCAACACCAACTTGGCGTACGTTTCACGTAACACCATATTGGCATACGGCACACACAACAATAAGTTTCTATAAAACAATTATTTTTATTATTATTACCTAAATGAGATAATTATAACCATGACTTTAAACATAATTATATGAGTAGTAATAACTACTTTTCAAATATTTATTAAAGAATGTATAATTCTTGGTAAAGTCCATCTATGTTTAAAATTACCGTTTTATCCAGTGAACTAATTTTAATGTCCTTAAAATAAAATTAATTTTAGAAACTCATAAAAATTAATGTTGATTAAATAAAAATCATTTTGGAATTCAGAATATCAAAATTAACTTAGGGTGATTTTTTGTTATTTTTCTGAAAAGATTAAATTTATGATGAATAGTGACAAATACTGTTTTATAGTTATAAACTGTCTTTTTCATTTAAATATGTATTTTAAGTCAAATTGATTTTAAAGTCATAATATATAAACAATACATATATTAACCCAATTTATATCATTGAAATTATTTTATAATATAATTAGATATATAAAAAGTATTAATCTTTTTAACGTATCTTTTACTCGCCTTCTAGGAACATTTGTAGGATTAACATTAAACATAATTTTACCACGTAAGTGAATTTAATTTCAAAAAACAGACATACATGGTTGTAATTAGAATAAAAAATTGGTCTAATATGATCAAAACAATTTTTTGTTGAATAGTAACTTTTGAATTTTATTTACCACAGTTAAAGGTAAATAGGGTAATTAAATCAAAAAAGAATATTATAATAATATAAAATAACCTAAAACATGTCCTAATTTAATTGGATATGTTTTTTTCTACCCAAATAAACCTTATGTAGAAAATATGATCCTTTTTAATCCACTTTTTTAATATTAGGACATTTTATGTATTTTATTTAAAGAAGTGTTTAAAATGTCATATTCAAATTTTAAAAACTCAATAATTTTAAATATAGGGTTATACATAAGAAAAATGTGACTATAAATATTATTTATAAATATAATAATTGTTTATTTTTCATGATAATTTATTTTTAAATTTTATAGAATAGATAATTAAATTAAATGCATTTATAATAATGATGCAGTAACTGTTTAATTAATTGAGGTATGAAATAAATGATATTAAATATATTAAAATAAATATAATTTGATATAACTAATGATAGAAATGAATTTTATTTAAAATTATACATTTTAGTTACATAATGGAAGTATTGGTTTGAAGTTATCATGTTGGTTTTATTTTTTTAAATGAAAATATCGAATAATATCAAAATTGACATAAATGATACTTTCAAATAAATAATATTTTATTTAATGTTATAAAATTCATAAAAATCTATAATTATTCCCAATAATTCTTATAATGTTAATTTTTATTTATAAATGAAACAATTGGTTTTTTTTGGAATTTTATAGTAACTATATTAATAATATAGTGTAAAAATACAAGTTGTCACATTAAGAGTTAAATTGTTTAACTAAGGGTTAAGGACAAAATATAAGGTTAATATTGTGACCTAAAAATTTCTAAAATTCATTGGTTATGTGGATTTAGACTCATCAACATCTAAAATTATAAATTACTCGCTTTGGATCTATTTTAAATCATAAATCAATTTTTAATAAATTAATAGTTTTGGAGTCTCCTAAAGTACCCCTCCCCCCTCTTATAAAAAGGAACCTATCCTTTTCATTTATTCACACATATAAATCATTTTGGATTTGGGAAAACCTGAATATTATCATCCCAACTTCCCTACCTTCCATATATAATAATTTCATTGGTCATAAGAGAACTCAAAGAATTTTTTTGGCACAATCCAAAAGGAATTACCCGATTAAGAGGTAACATCTTCTCTCATGCTCCTTGTTTAATTTTTCTTCTCCACCACCTAAAATCTCTTTATTAAATTTTTTATGAAAAAAATATCCTAAATAAACTAGTATTCTGTTATGATAATGGTTTGACCTATACTTATACACACCTCCATATGATGGATATTGAACAAACTGTTTCTGTTTATGGAGAACTACCGCCTCATAAAACGATGATTGTTCATTTTTCCTTTACCACCAATAGTGGTGGTCATTATTATATACATGATATATATATTATTTATTATGTCATTAATATTTTTTATTACTTTTTTACAACACATTCCTTTTTTACTTTTCATTTGGTGTCAATATGATAATCTTGTTTGAGGAAGTGTGGACTATTGCTCCTCAAAGTGTTGTGATTAATTCACACACCACATGGATTGTATTAAGGATGGTTTTATTGAACTTATATGACATATATGATATAATAATTCTAATATAATAATGATATATATATACGTAAAAATATATACATATTTCATTTACATACTTTGTTTCAATACGACAATTAAGATGGAATCAATATTCATGTGTGCATACGACTTACCGTCTCCATGAACGATCTATTATATTTTATACTTATTTATGATATAAATGATTATAATATAAATATAATCGATATAAATTATATTTATATCATTATTTATATTTTTGAATCACTATATATGTATAATGACAAATGATATAACAAATTAAGACACATGTGAAGAACACAACAAATATTACCCAAAGTGAAACCTTAACATAAGATAGTTAACAAGGGGGTAATATAAGGTCATAATCAATGAGTATGTGGTATTATTTATAAGAATATGTTTTTAAAGTATTTATAATAAACTTATATTTATTATAAAAGAAGCATGTTAGTGTGGGAAGAGAGTCAAGACACAAGGTTAGGGGATTTCATCTCACTTTTAATTTTAGTGAGATACATGCTATGTTTGCCAATATTTCATTTTGTACGGTGTATATACTACCCATGACTGTATCCAGTGATTCTTATACTAAAATTTATTAGTATTTACATATCCATTTTATGATTTTTATTTTATGGGGTTTATGTTTCAAAATTATTTATGTTATAAAAATAATTATTCAAAGAAGAAAGGATATTTTCTGAAAGAATGTTTTTAAAAGAACTATTAAAATTATTTTCCATATAAGATAACATCTATCGATGTTTCTCATGTATTTATTGGAAAAATATTCAATGTTTATAGTCATATTATTTATATAAATGGATTATTTTTTTGAGGGCATGATGTTTATGAATCCAGTTTCTCTTTTACTGGTTATATGATTTTGAAACCTGTTTCTTTTCATAGGTTATGATAATGATGATATGATCATGAAACTTGTATTTTTCCACAGGTTATGAAATTTTAACATGTTTATGATACCCATTTTATTCCATTGGTCATGTTATGTTTTTTAATGATCTCGTGGAATATATATATATGATTTCATTATGAGACAGGTGGGACCTATATCTTCCTCGAATTCACTGGGTAAGGATTAATATCTCATGAGATATACCAAGATGGTCTTGGGATTGAACCTTGACTACTATAATGGTCATGGTAGTGAACCATGACTACCAATATGGTATAAAGAGTGAACTCATGCTACTAAGATGTCCATGGGAGTGAACCATGACTACCAAGATGGCATGGGGAGTGAACCCATACTATTAAGATGCTCTTGGAAGTGATTCCATGGATAATATAGAAATTATAATATACTTATCTATATTCCATGATTCTATATTTTATTCCATTGTTATTCTTCCACATATAATGCTATTTATTTCATTATGATTCATTTCTTATAAATTCCTATCTTTATTCCATGATTCCTATTATGATATTTTATATGGAGGGAATGATCTTCTACTTTCATGACCACATTATCATACCCCTATGATCTTATTTATTCTTACATTTATCCCTTGTTTACCCATATTTTGAATTTGATCTCACCCCTTTTATTTTTCTTTCCCCCTAGGTTATGATGATTTGTACTATATTTTATGTGTCTAAGAAGTGTTCTAGTAAAGAAGAACCTAGTGGGAGATGATGTATCTCATTTATGTATGAGTGTTTATGTTTCCATGTTTCCAAAGGAACAAGACCAATTATAGTATTTGGGAATATATTTGTATAATGTCTATGTATTTCTAAAAAGTTATGTAATATCAATGTTTTGAAAATAGAGGTTCGTTATATAGTGGATCAGGACACACTTGTTTTCTATAGTGAATTAGGATGCACCTATTTCCTAAAATAGATCAGGATGCACCTATTTTCCACAGTGGATCAATCTTATTGAGTTTTTTCCCATTGTTATCTCATAAGATATTAAGCTTTACCTAATGCATTGAAGGAACATATATGTCCTACACATCATATAATAAAATACATACTTATGTGTTCCACATGATCACAAATTATTCATCATATCATAAATCATTAAAAGAAATGGGTTTCATAACAATTTCATTATTACATAACCCATAGAAAATAAATGGGTTTCATAAATATATTTCCATCATAAACATAAACCATCCATAGAAAGAATAAGGATTATATCCTTAAATAATATCCCAAATAAATAATAAGTAACATCAAATAATTTTATCTTATATGGAATATGGTTTTGAAATATCACATGAAATAATTCTTGAATAAAATAGCCTTTCCATTTTAAAAACATTTTTTTAAAAATCTATATAATTACCAAGGAAATAATTCTATTTTAAAATAACCTTGTATGATTGTATATCAAGATTAAAAGCATTAAATAATCATGGAAGAGAGAAAATACACTCATTACATATAACATAAAAAAACATTCCTTCCTTATTTTTGTTAAAAAAATCAAAAATTAAATTATTTGGAAAATAATAAAAATATTTCTTTGAAACCATTTTTTAAAAAGTCAATCACTGGTAAAAATGACTTTAAACAGTCATAAGAGAATTATATTTTTTTCTGAATTTTTTTTAGAAAAAATGGACTTGGATGTGAAGTATTTCACGTTATGAACATAAATGTAAATGATCCAAAATATTGTTGAGATTATGAAATAAACCCTTAAAAATACCATATCATCAAAGTGAGAATTAATCAGATGAATTGATTATGTGTATAATATGTACATCCATAGAAAAAAGTTGAAATAAAAAAATAATATAATCAAAATTAATTTGACACATAATCGTAGAATGAATAAATCAATGAAATAGGAGTTTAAACCAATGAGTTGAAATTGATATAAGCATTCCCTTACCTCATGTCTTGTATTTTGTTGTTCACATTAAAACCTACTCTTCTTTGAAACATCCCCTTTGGATCTCTAATAAAGGGTTATAGGGTTAGTCTTTTGAGAAGACCTAAACTTATATAATGTGGATATGGAATTTTAAAAGATAAATCAAAAGGTTATGGTTGATTTATAGGGATCAATGAAATATAAATAAGTGAAGGGGTAGGATCCATTTTATAATTGATGTGTGGATAAATTTTGGAATTTCTCAAAATATTGAATTATAATAAATTTATTTTCAATCCAAATGACACCAAATGGGCATGTATTCTAAGCTAACATAATTTAAAGTTGTATTATAATAAAATAATTGATTTTAGACAAGTTTTTATATTATTTCAAAACTTATCATTTTGATTAACCATTAGTTAACCTATTTTAATTTTCACTATGCTAACAACTTTTTAAATAATAAAATATTGTACTTTTTTACTTATATGGTTACAATTGAACCATAAATGGTAAAGTTATGACATGTAATACCATATTATAATGTTTTTTATTTTTAAAATATTTTTATGTGTTTTAACAAATTTAATAAAATAATAATCCCATAAAATATCCTTATTGTCAATTTTTATACGATTCACTATTTTGACTTTTAAAAACATCAAGAAAACATGTAAAAATATAATTAACTACATTATTATATCCTTAACATGTAAATTCCATCCTGAAATTTTTTGGATCACCTTAAATATCTATAATTATTCTAATTTTGATATTTTAATAAAATTTATTTGATTTTTTTGTTAACTGAATAATTACTCCATCAACATTGTGTAACTAATTAGGGTAATTATTTTATTTCTAAAAAATATAAATAAATTACCACGATATATTTAAATATTTTAGCTTTTAAATTTGTTCTTATAGTAGAATATATCCTCTGTATTACCCCATATTAAAATCTTTATATTTTTTTTAAAAAATTGGTGTGACATCTATGACATTTCATTAAAAAATATTATAAATGTTATAAACTTATAAAAGTGACCCCAAAATTCATAAATAAATTTACATAATGAAAAAAAGTTAATTAAGTTCAAAATAAACACTTATATACATTCATAACTAATTGTTCCCTATGTGGATAGTTAAGAGATATTTAAGATAAAGAAGATGACATTTTGTGACTTTATTTGATTTAATTTGTATATTTCATTTTCAAAAGAAAATGTCCGTTAAAAAACTAAATTTAGAACTTTAGATGTTATGGGTTGAATAAAAGTTATCCAATAAGAAATATAATGAAAAATATGTCCTTATAAATTATTTTTAATCTATATTAACCCATTTTACCCTTTAATGAGGGAATAAATATTACAAATATTACTATTCATATAGGCTAAAAATAAAATTGGAGTAACAAAAAAATATGAAACTCAAGATTATAAATATATAATAAATTTTTAATAATTAAAAAACATAATTTTCATAATTAAATTTAAATTTATATCGGAAAAATGCAACGAAAATAGGTTTTTTGGAGAAATATCCTTTCTAAACATAAATTTTTTATAATAATTTAAATTATAAAATCAAATTAAAAAAATGAATTGTAATATTATAAATCAAATTGGAATATTTAAATTTTAAAAAAAAATATCAAAAACATAATTTTACCTTGAAAAAAATTCAATTGAAAATATAGTTTCCCATAAAAATCAATATTTTTCACTATTCCATTAAAAATAAATATTTTCAAAATATTCTCAATAAATAATTGTTATTTTATTTTTAAATTATTAATTAAAAAATAAAATTAATTTTTTAAATAAATTTTATATAACTTTATGAAATTAATATTCACTCATAAAAAAAAGAAAAAATAGTTTTTTAAGAAAACATATTTTTGAAGAATAAAATAACTACTTAAAATTTTGTGATGCTTTTCTAATAACGTAATAATAAACATATATTGATTTTTAGCTTTATATTTATCTTATAATTTAGTTATTTCTATTAATTCTCATCAATTAAATTACAAGGTTATATTTGATATATAATATTTTAATAACATTTTGTGGTTCATTTAAACTTGCTATTGAGTACAATGAAAGCTACCAGAGAAATAATATTATTTAAAAATATATTTCACAAAATTATCTGGGTGTGACATATGGTGTGGATTCCATCTTCATTCAATGACATTATTCTTATTCTTCACTAATAATATCATGATCATATTATTCATGGTGAATGTCTTCTTCTTTAATTCAGAAAATGATAAAATATTTTGTGACAATTTGGATGAATTTTTATAAGTACAAAACCACAAGAACCCCTCTCCTACCTCTAAAAACAACACCTATTATCCCTAGTGACTAAGTATAAAATATTTCATATCAGTGTAGATTAGTAAAAAAAATCCTTACATATGGTTCAAAAAATTTTTCTTTCCCCTAAATTATATTACGTAAGGGATTTATGGAATGGAAAATATATTACACTTCACTAATGGTCCAAAAGGAAAATAGAATGTATAAAATGTTCTATCTAAGTGTAAAAGGTATAAATCATATGCAATGGACAAAATTTTTTACACATGGAGAAAATATATTATACATTGATTTTTTTCTTAATCAACAACGGAAAAATTCTTATATATCAACTTATGGATATTTTATATTCCCATAATATGGAACTTATTCAAATTCCTTCATAATGACCGAGGAATATTTAATAAAAAACATCTAAATGATATTACATATCACTTATAGATCCATAAATTTGTCAAATTTCACAGTTACTCTTTACTTTTCTCACACATTAGCGATGAATCTTATGCATCTTAGTATTTTTCAATTTATTTAGTCATTCTTGTGGAAGTTAATCCCCTACTTCTATAATTTTTTAATTATGGTATATTATCCTCCTAATATATTCATTTTCTATAAAATTATACTTCTTGTTTTTATATTAAAAGGCACAATATAATTCAATCTCAGACTTTCTCAGGTTATATTTTAGACTTCCTTAGGTAAACATTCGGAAAAAATATGCATAAAAAAACTTCTCCTAAAACAAAATTCAAAGGATTTATCAGTAACTATCAATTTATTTGATTTTTGAAATTAAATAAATAAATTAAATTCATAATTTTAAAATTAAACGAAATATTAAAAAACCAACCAATTGATAGTTTAATTCTAGAACTTCATAAAACATAATAAATTATTAACTATGAGGGAATAAAAGGATTTTAATTTTAATCAAAGATAATGAATTTGTTTCCTATTTCATTAAACGATTCATTTTTTGTGGTGAACAACATATATCATGTGTTCTATTGTTTTGTTTGACTTCATTGATGTGTGAGAGTTCTATATTGATATTTATCAGTCTATTAAGAAACATAGGTTAATTTCATAAGAAATTATAAAAGGGAGAAATGAGTATTATTTACTGATTCACCCCATCTTTGTGAACCAAAACTATTCTTATGACCACCACAATGTTTATATAATATATTTTAAAACATTTTAATGTATTTATAATATATATTGAACTATATTTTTTAATATATATTTATATTTAAATTTATATAACGTATTGTTTATATTATATAATGCATTTAGAGAATATATTATTATATAATTTATTTTAAATATATTTAAATTGATAATTCATAAATATAGTTATATAAATGAAATTTTATATAATATATATATATATATGTAAATAAACAAATAACAAGATATAATATAAAAAACACACACAAAAACGTAAATATTTTTGATTTTTGATTTTTGATTTTTGCTTAAAAATTATTTGGGGTTATAAAACCCTTCTAATACAAGTGATTAGCAGGGGCTTATAACTCATATATTTTTTCAAATAAATAGGTTTTATATTTAAAGGAGGTATCCCGAACCCACCCCTAAATATTAACCAAGTGAACTTTTTTGGATAATCCTTGATAAATGAAAAACTGATTTATTAAAAAATAAATAAATTTAGCAGTGGTTATAAACCCCCACCAATATAAGAAAATAGTAGGGGTTATAAACCACTAATAATTTCCTATATTAATGATGTTTTATAACCATTTAAAATATTTTAGTGAATAAATTATATATTTAGTGGTTTTTTTGTGAGAACCACTGCTAAATTACTTTGAAAAATAATTTATAGAGGGTTATGTATAACCACACTATAAAAAACACTAATAATGTAAAATTGTTGTTATTTTTTTATTTAAAAATATTCATTAACTAGTGGAATTGATACATATTCATTTTAAATAAAATAAATTATGATAGTGATTCAATTATGGAATGAGATTTTTGAGTCACTTCTTGATGTAATTTTTGAGGTAACTTCATTTATGGGATAACCATTCACTATGAAAAAACCAATCATGAAATTTTCTTGAATGCGACCTGTTATTTAGTACAATGGTCTGACTTCCACTGCCGGCATGTATTTTAATATTCCAAGGATTGAGCTGGATATTTAATTTTAATTTTTTGGGGGAAATGGTATTAATTGGGTGACCGGTATAGTGATTTTTCTTCCCTTTCCCCCACTATTTGGATTTGGATAGGTTCACACATCTTGAAGGAAATTAGTCATTAAGGAAATATGAAAACATCTGGTTATAATTGGTTTATAAGAGCCCTTAAATATTTTTATGGTTCTTGTAACATTAAGAATACCTTTAAATTGGGGAGGTAATTATTTAGGTTATCTTTTCAATATAATATTATGACATGATAAAATATCATACAATGATGTTTTTTTCATCTATAATATGATATAATTTTGTGGAATCTCTTATTAGGGTTAAGGGTGAGATAGTTCGTTAAATTTTTCTTGACCAAGATGAATTCATGTGGTTTAGTTTGTGAGGTAAAAAATATTTAATATGATTTTAGTGATTTGATTATTATGCATTCATGATATTTGATTAGATTTTTATCATTACAGGAAGAAATACTAAGTATCTGTATATTCTCAGACATACATTTTCCTCATAGTTATACGATTCTTTCATTACAATTATCTTGAGGTATAACTTTAATGATCAAGACTTATATAATTAATTTAGTGTTTTGGTTATTTATTTGTGTAAAATTGAGGTGTACTAATTGTATTTAGTTTTTTTGTATGTTTTTGGTTTAGTGGATGTTTTCATTGGTTTTATTGGTATTATATATTGGTTTTACTATATGAAATTCTCTTAACATATTTTTTATGATATTAGTGAGTAATTGTTTCCATTTTTCACGGTTTAGGTTTTAGATTATATTTTAAAATCCTTCATTATTTTTTTCTAGAGAGTAATACTTTACAAATGTGAGAATTAGGCATTCAGTTCTAGTAACTAACCCATGACCTATTGGATATGGGATTTTGGGGTCACAATATATCTCATTGATAATATATTTAAGGGTCTTGGAAGGGTCAAGTTATGACAGGGTGGAATTATATAATTTGATTGAGATTTAGATTTTTTTAGATTTATAATCATCTGATGTTTTGGTCAATTTATGAAAACTATGGAAATGTTTTTTTCGATAATGGAGATTCACCTAATATGACATAAAACATAGCTAGGATGTAAACTAATGCATTTCCACTTAAGGAATTTGATTCTATATCATCTGACATTATTACATAGAGCATTGATTTCATGGTCCATTAAAAACAACCAAAAGATCAGTAGGAAAACCCAGGGATGTGAGGAGTTGGGGTGGTAAATTAGTGTTTTAAATTACCTTTTAAGTTTCATAGAGAAAAAAATTCACCACCAGTTAAGGTGATATATTATATCACTATCACATACACTTACACAAAATATTGTAGGAATAATATATTTACAAGGTTCACCACTTAAAAAAATACGGATAATCCTCAGAATGATCCAAATTCACCTATGATCATAAATTCCTCTAGTTTTATCATGTTTATTACAATAAATTAAGGTTTATCCTTGAAATATTATTATAAAAAATTCTCATATTTCTGTATAGTGCACCATCATAACAAATAATTATGGAAATTATATTCAACAATAAGAGATTCTTTAATTAAAAAAGACTTACATTGTGTTTTCTCAATTTTACTGCTTATTCTACTTCCTCTAATTTTGTATTCAATATAATCTTTGTGATTATTAACTCCCATCCACTTCACTTTAAATATGTTTTTTATTTTATTTTTACCTCCCTCATTCACATATATTTCTGAAGACATGAATGCAGCAAACAAGTTTTACTAAATTGAAACCATGTTATTCTTCCTTTAAATCATCACAATATTCTTAATGAAAAGAACCAAATTCCTCTAATAGTTTGAATGAAAACCCAATTAATGATATTTTTATCATGATATATTAGCTTCAATATTGTTTTATTTCAATTTTATTAGGAATATTTATTCTATAAATCTAGTACATTAGAAATATGACTTTTTCTCTATGTGTAAAAACTTATGTGGGGAATAAAAAATCAAACACATTACCCTTATTAGAAACAAAAATCTTATGTATAGTGTTATATAATTCCATTTAATTTTTATTCAATTTATGGTGAAATATATTAGGTATCATGTCTATGTAAACAATAATTATTACATACTATATAATATTATATCGTTTATTTTATTTTTCCTCTTCCTCATTACTATACATTACATATTGGATAATTTTTCGTGTATACATTTACTTTGTAAAACTTTATCCACAACCCAAAAAAACATCTTACTTTGGAAATTTAATTTAATACGTATCAAAAAAATTAGAATTTTTTAGATATCATAAATAAAATATCTTACGTATGAAATCAAATTTTTGACATATAAACCATGAATTTTTAAAATTATTATTCTAAGAAAAAAACTTAAATAAAAATCTAGACAAATGAAATTATTTGTCTTCAATTATACTCAATTATAAGAACCTCCATAATTCATATAAACATCTAAAAACTAAATCCAAACATCTTTAAATAGTACAATACATTGGAATGAACTTTACATAACATGATATTCCTTTTTTATGTGATATAGAATATGTTTTTTATATTTAAACTAAAATACAACATAAAAACATATAAACTCCTTGAGTATCTCCAATATCACCCATTGTTACATTCACTTAAAAGCCTTAATATCTCCCCATAAATGTCTCTTGGGATCAACAATACTATTGGGTAGATACATGTATTGTATTATGGTTTGAAAATGACCCATACACAATCTTTATTATGATAGGTGGACTATTACGTGATAAAAAACCAAAAATTATAGTGAACAATTATAGAATACACTCTTCATTTCTCTATAAAAATATCAATATTTTCATATACTTTTGAATTTGGTATCTTATCACGTGCGAACTTCTATGTTAAGTAATGAGATGAGAATAACTGGTTTTTCACCCATTTGATTTCCACTAATATTTGTCATAAGTATAGATAGGTATTCATTTAAATACATTATTATGATGTTATTAAACCTTCTATCACAATATGTATTGAGATCACAATAGGGGAAACTATGGAGGGTAAGAAAAATGATGTATCTGAGGTGTTGTACAAGATTAATTTCTTGATGCTACCAATATAGGGTGAGTCTAATTCTAGTAAACATAACCTTTTTTAGATGAGATTTAAATATTATTTTCCATGTTAAGGATACCTATATCAGTGATACTTATTTTATTGAAGATATAGTTATCTAGATGAAAGATATTCAGTATTGTATGATGATAATTTATAACAGGATATGAATAATATGACATGGATATAGAGGTTATTTACTATTTTGTATTATATTTATTTATTAATTGTGTTGATGGATATATTACTGGAGATACATGATTTTCAATGAATTCTTTAATAAGTGTAGATCATACCCTTTGATCTGAGTTTATTCCATTTTTAAGGTACTAAGTGAAATGCATTTGAGGAATCATTATGGTTTTACCTCAAGACAATTTTAGGGTATTATGTTATATGATCTGAATTAAGACCATTTAAATATGGGAATTGATTTAAATTTCAATTCCATTGTGTGATGATGATTTTTTTCATGGGGATTAAAATTTTGATGAGAGTCAAAAATCAAGGTACGTGGTTAGAAACTTTTTTAAATCATAATATACATCTAGTTTAGTTATATGATGTATATTTAAACTATTCATGTGAAAGGTAGTTCAAATTATGTTTTAACATTATAGGTTCAAACCACCATGATATGATTATGAATTATTGAAAAGTTTGGATGAGTGTAAGCACATAACATCAACGTATGTGGGTGAATATTTGTCTGAATAATCTATATCTGTTGATTCTATCATGTAAGTTTAACTTTATAAATGATTTACTTAATTCTTATTTAGAGTCTCTTTTAGGGTCATCTTACTTCCTAGATTTGAGGTACATAGTATTGGGCCATCAAGGAGACCCTTTTCACTATATATTTTGACATAAAAGGGTTCTCTATAGGCTATATTCTTAATATGACTATACACTAGTGTGATATATGATGGTGAAAATTTATTCAGACATTCCTTATAGGTTTTATCTCTGAGGACTTTCATAATAAAAATGATAATAATTAAACAATGGTTCTTTTGAAACTTCAAATATGTGATGAGGTGAGGAAAGGTAGTGGTGGTATATTCATGTGACTATATTAAAATTAGTGGGGTATTCAATATGGTAGAGCGATTGGTGTCACAAATTAATGGTGGGTTTGTAATTTTGGTTTGATGAAACTAGAATATTAACAACTTTAAATGATTCCATAACTTAGAATAGATTGCGGATGGAAATATAAGTAGAGGTATTTCAAGTGTATATGACTCTATTTGATGATGAGGTTTCATAGAATAGTAATTGTGGGTGGAAAAAATTTCCCTAGGATGGTGATATTGAATTTAATTTTTCATTTATTGGATAATAGGGCCTTAGTTAATAGATATTTTACTATAATGAATTTTATACACTAATATATTTTTAGGAAACGATTTATTTTTGGTTTACATGCTTCCTTAGAACCAAATGGCGTCATTGATTTTGTTATGTAGGGGGGAATACATTTCTTATGGATACATTTTTCTTGAATAATAATGTTTACATTTGGGTGGAAGTCTTACCTTAATTGGTGGAATATTTATTTTTCAATGTGTTTAGTTAGCTAATTAATTAAATAAATAAATTTCATGGGTGTCATTTGTTAGTTCTTAAAAAAATGAGGATATCCTAGACACCATATCGTGGATTGAAAATCCATCATTATATTATTTCTTTATATGTTATGTTTAATTTAATTTCAACAAAATTGTATATTGGGCTTTGAGGTAGACTTAGGGCCACTGTTGACATTTTTCGATTATTTAGTGTTTTACACACATTTCTAATTCTAGAACTATCATGAAGGAGAGGAGTATTAGTGGAAATTTAAGAGGTGGTGACAGGTACTTGGAGAAATATCTCAAGATAATCCATCAATTGTCTTTATACTATTAATCATTATGGTTTAAAATTTTAAAAGTATTTTAATTAAGGTAAAATAATTTACTATTCTAAGCTATGAATTTTTAGTGGTTTGAAAAGGTTGACCATTATATTTCCCTAACCATTAAATTAATTCTCTACTATGTGATCTTAATATCCAGTGAAAATACGAGGGTTTACTGTGTCCCTCACATGACACAAATAATTTGGAATTACTAGGCCTCCACCTTTTCAATTCCATCACCCACATAGATATACCCACCCATGATTTTGAGAATAAGTAATTAGGATTGATTGGTGAGGTTTGAATGTTATAGAAATGAGATAGGTAGTCATGGTCATATATTGGTGTTCAAAAATACACACAAAGGAAGCCAAAAGAGGATGGAACTCATGAAGTGGCTTGGGGTTGTAGGTGTAGGGAGATGTAACCTCCATATATAGAGATGCTTAGTAGTTATTCTTGATGGAATAACTTCATGTATGTATTGGGGGAAAATTTTATTAAATAGTATTTTTTAATTTTTTTGGGTCTCGGCTTATTTTATTTATGAATATGGGTCTTTAGAGCATCAAATGGTTTGATGAACATGCATTATGTGGAAAGACCATCAAACAGTCCGATTTCCTTGATGTATTTTTTAAAATAATTTTTTTTGTTATACATACAACTATTTTAAAATAATATTTATAATAATATTATATTATTTCTATTTAATATCATTAAATTAATAACAAAATATAACTAAAACCCCCACCTAGGACTCTCTTTCAGAAGGGAAAGACCCTGAATACCCTTAAGTAATTTCTATATAGGATTCGACTTTCACTTTGTAGCACCCCCACCCAAATCACTGAGTCCAGTATTGAGTTCCATATAACCTCACGTTCATCTACCCATATGTAATATGTTACTTAGTAGTAATGAGGAACTACGAGGAATTGTGGGGGGGGGGGGCTACAACCTTGGTTGAAAAACCCTTAGAGAAATACATGAAAGAAACAGCAATAACAATAATAATAATGGACTAAATAATCTAATGAGGGTATCAACACATGCTATAACAATATAAAATTTCAATCATAGTACCCAAAGAAAAATAAAATATCCCCAAATTTTTTGGATTAATGTATAAAATAAGATAAATAAAAATAAGTAACACATGACAAACCATCATTGTCTTGATGTCTATCCCAACATCACCTCAAACCACCGTTCTACTCATGCTCAACTTCCCTCCATAGGGACATTTCCCTTAATTGGATCCATGATCATAAATTCTACATTTTAATTGATATTCCCATGTAGTTTTAAAGTATAAAACATAGTAGGACACCACCTATGGTCTTTAACATAAGTTCACAATAAACATTGTCGTATTATATGACAATAATCAATATATAGGTAAATAATAAGTAAGAAAACATGTGAAAAAATGATGGTTGCATAGAGACTAGATCTATCTAGTTAGGTTCCATCATATAAATAATTTCACACATAGAAATGATGTACTCAGCTAACTAATCATCAGTCTGCTCTTGAAACCAAGAGTTTATTGGTTGGATTGATTGAAAATGGATAAGTTATCCCATAGAAGTGCATTATATGTGTTAAGAACCTATTTGACCAATAAAGGATGCAATTAAATAAGGTTACATTGAATCATGGTGATTCATGGATGATTTTATGACCTTTTTTGGAATTTCATGGTTATATGGTCATTGTATAATTCCCTTATATTCATTATATGGAAGTTGAGAGGCGGATATGTTGTATTGATGCAAAAAATTCCAGATTATAATTGCTTCTATTTTGTCAATAATAACATGAGTTAGATACCTCATAATTGGAATATTATTGGTGAAATGGATAGCTATGAGATTTATCTACATTTAATTTAACTAAAAATAAATATTAAATGATCAATTGGGTGCTCTAAAATTTGACTGATGTCCCTATAATTATTTCCATCATGCTGTATTTTCTCAGAATATTTTTTCTACTTTGTACCATCGATGTCATGAACTATAAAATCCATAATTTTGCGATCTTTGATCCAACAGAAAGATTATGGAATTATATAAATATAAGTTAGCTCGATAAAATGATGAATCTGTTATTTAATGTCTATAAAAATTGTCTGAATATTTTGACTTCAAGAAGTACAGAATTTTAGAAGGTTTTAAACGAAAGGATTTGAATGAAAAGTCAGTATGCTAATTTTCTGGGGAATTTTAATGATAATCATTTACGTGATACAAATAGATTTTATGATATTATAAAATAAATTACTTTTAATAAATATTTGGGACATTCATTTGAAATAAATATTGATTGTATTTTCACACCAGAAGAACCATATGATGATGAAAAAATATAGAAATGACATTGAATTTCTATGATGATGGTGGATGAAATAGGAAAATTATTTATGATGTAATATTGAGGAATCAAACCATAAATTGAGGAGATATTTATTGGTCATATTTGACTCTTGATGGTGTAATTGAATGAAAAGGAAGAGATTAATTCCAGTATTGTATTGTGACATCAGGAAAAAGGAAAGGAGGAAAAGATTTGATAGAATCACCTAATTTAGGAAGGAGAAGAATGATTATCTTAAAAGACACATCTAGATTGTTAAATAGAGATCTTATGATATTATAAATTATAACGACCCATACTTTACATACATTGTTATTAATTCAGAATTGAAGCACACTTATTACAACATAAAACAAAACCATGAAAGGACCGTATAGGTATAGTGTCTTTAGAAACTGGGAAACATAAACAACTGGTTCATAAAGCATCTACTTTGCGTCCCATTTATTTCATCATATCTAGAGTCCCTTTTTGGAATATTCTACTTAATAACCTTCTTCCTGACCTGGGGAAACAAAACATACAAAAGGGTGAGCTCAAATGCTCAGTAAGGGTAAACAAAAGAAATATCAATCACATCATATACATAAGCACATAACTTTTGGAAATCAAAACCTGCAAAAGAGATCATAATTTCATAACATGGGATAAATCATAGTAGTGAAATGAAATCCCAATAATCATAACTTAAAACATGAAACTTTGTGGCATACACACATAATCAGATAGAATCATTTCTTATTAGTCAGGGCTCATTGCCAAGACTATCTTAGTGGACAAAGTCCATTTCTGAACCGAGTTACCCTCGTTTCAGTCCTGCTTCACTGAACCGGTATAACCTACCGTTCCATCCATGTATATCTCATGAGATATAAAATATTTACCCAATGCATTGGAGGGAGATATAGGTCCCACCCATCTCAAAATGATATCATTTTTATGTGTGCCACAAAATCATAAACCACACATCATAGCATAACCCATGTAATAAAAATGGGAATCATGACATCATAAAACAATTCATATAAGATAAAGGAATTCATAAAAATAATTCCATCACAACATAATCAAATAAATGTAATAATAGGGATGAAAACATAACCCTTTATTATCTTAGATGGAAAATAATTTTGATAAAACACTTGAAATCCATTCTTGAGGAAAATATCCTTTCTACTTCAAAAACACTTATCCTTTCTTAACATGTCATACAATTATAAACTAAAAGAAGTTGATTAAAAACAAAATTGATAACTTGTAAAGGAAGCTTCTTGGAAATAATGTTTTAAAAATCCATTCATGCCGTATAAGTTAAAAAACATTCTTCTCGTACTTTTGTCAGAAAAGTCAAAAAGTACCTCATACGAAAACAACAAAAGATTCCTTTCATATCATTTACTAAAAACTAAACTAAGGGTAAAATTATATATAAACTATTGTATAAGGATATAAATATTACATATTGGGAAAACATTGATGTGGATGATAAAATACACCCCATTAAATACCAAATTATAAACAATCTCGGATAAAAATGAGATTGTGATATATCCCTTACCTTGGGTCCGTTATGATTTTTACGTGTCCAAAACTACTGTATAATGATTTAAATAATTTTATTGACTTATTACAGAATCATAATTATTTTTATGATATCATATATGGTCATATTCTTAGCTTCTTAGTAGTAATATTTCATTACTACTTGTTATTCGGGTGTTTATAACTTTTTGTTCTTATGCGTGTTTTGTCAAATAAATTCTTATTCTTCTCTTTAGGTTATAGATACCTCATTTAAAGAATGTTATTATTGTAATATATGTCATATTCATTCATTCAATTAATTTATATAATCATTATGAAAATTAAGATCATGTAGAACGAGTCGCATCACATCGTGGAGACGGTATTCCGTACGGACGCACTAGTGATGATATCGTTCCAATGATCGTGGAATTGTATTGGAGTGTATGTATACTATTTCAGAATCCGTATCACTTTATAATAGTCATTTATAGTCCTTATTTACACCATTATACCCATCCAAGTAAGGTGGTGGTGGAAAATAGATTACACCACGGCGTGGAGACGGTATTCCGTACGTACGCACGCGCGGTGATTTTTTTTCCGTAGGATGGATAGATGGTGAAATAGGGTTGTTTCATACTTATAATAACATATCAGTATATGATTGATACTGATGTTTTTACTTCATAATGAAACAACTAAAGAAGAAGAAGTGGAAAAAGAAATAAAGATGAAAGAATCGGTAACAGACATTACCTCTTCTTTGAAATGCTTCTTTGAGAGCTCCTTTTAGGGAACCAAAATTTGTATTTGAAGAAGCCCAGGACCTCTATGATGTCTCTAGGGAAGTGGAGAGGAGAAATGGGCAGGGTTTGGCCGATCTTGAAGGCTCAAAGTGGTGTGAGGAAGAGGGGGATGAGGTGCCCTTTTATAAGGGAGGAGAGGGGCACCTTTGGAATAACTAAAAATATTATTTTATTATAAAGTCAATTTCGGTTTTAAATAGCTCAAAATTGATTTATTTCCAGGCTAAGATGGGTATGGGTCTAAATACTCTCATCCAATAGAATTTAGACAAGTTTAGGTTCCTATTTTAACCTTATCATGTAGATTTAACATTAAGTTAAGTAATTTTACTTTTACCGTGTCTTCTTGTGTTCTTATACTAGAAGGTTAATAAACATACTATATCAAGCCAAACGAACCCCAAGTTGTTTATTATTAATATATATAACCTTATATAAGTCATTTTGCCGAACCTTAGATTTTTAGGAATAAAATTACAATTAATAATATAATATTTGTTTTAAAAACTATTTTATGTCAATTTTGAAACTATTTAGTAATTGGTTTTTGTGAAAATCATAACAGAATGATAAGTTCGAAAAAAGTTAAATAAATCAATAATAAAATGTCATATTAACGTATAAAATTAATGGAATTCATAAAAAGTCTCAAATTATATTTACTTGGGTATTTATAACATCAATTATGTCAATATTTCATTAATAAGATAATTACTGCATCATCGTTGTGTAATAAATAAAATAAATTATTTAATGTCTAAAAATTAAAAATAAAATACCATTATGTAGGAAATCTTTTTATCTTTCTAATGAATATTTATAGTCTAATTTATCTTATGTATAACCCCATATTAAAAATGATTTAGTTATTAAACATTGATTTTAACTATTTTAACCCTTCTTTAAATAAATTAATAATAAATGACCTAATCTAATCCAAGTGGGCCTAAATGGTCATATTTTATTCCTAAGTTTGTTTTTGGTCGAATTACACTTTTCCAATAGAATTAGGACATGTGTTAGGGTAATAATAATATCATTTTTACCCTTAATTACCCTATTTACTTTTAACCGTGGTAAATAAAAGTAAAAAGTTACTATTCACAAAAAATTATTTTCATCTCATTGAACCACATTTTACTTACTGACATCAACCGTGTCTCTTGGATTTTTGAAATTCCACTCACAGAAGTGGTAAAATTAAGTTTTATGAAAAATTCAGTATTTTAACTACCACTTAGTGGTTTCACTATTCATCAAAAATTGAAAGTTTTCAGAAAAATACCAAAATTTCACCCTAGGATAATTTCGATATTAAGAACCCAAAAATGAAGTCCATTTTGAAAAAAAAAATTCATAAAATTTCAAAAAGTTGTTATTACTATTCATAACGGCTAGTTTTAATAATATTTTAATAGTATATCGTTGTTTAATGAAACTCAGTATTGCGTACGACACAAGCTATCGAGGAAGCTTGCAATTTCGTGTAAAGAAAGACAAGAAAGTGTTGTGTGTAGAAAAAGATTCCTTTGATGATTTATATAACATAAAAGTCTCGGGTGTTACATTCTACCCCCCTTAAAATGAATTTTGCCCTCGAAATTTGTCACTTTGTAACAAACAGATGAGGATACCTCTCCCTCATCACATCCTCAAGCTCCCATGTAGCTTATTCTAATTGGTGGTTCCTCCATAAAACTTTCACCAATCGAGTGGTCTTGTTTCATAGGACATTTTCACTACGATCCAGAATCTCTATCCGTTGTTCTTCATAAGAAAGATCTTGCTCCAGCGGTACAACTTCTGAGCTGAGTACATGTGAAGGATCAGGTATGTACTTTCTCAGTAGAGATACATGGAACACATCGTGAACTTGAGAGAGATTCGGTGGAAGTACCAATCGGTAAGCTACCTTCCCAACACGATCCAGTATTTCGAAAGGACCGATATATCTAGGGCTCAACTTCCCCTTCTTTCCAAATCTCATGACCCTCTTCCAGGGAGATATTCGTAAGAACACTTTATTACCCACTTCAAACTCTACGTCCTTTCTTTGGTTGTCGGCAAAACTTTTCTGCCGAATCTGAGCTGCTCTTATGTGTTGTTGAATAGATCTGACCTTTTCTGCCATTTCATCAACGAGATCAGGTCCTAATAGCTTTCTTTCCCCAACTTCATCCCAGCAAGTTGGAGTCCTGCATTTATTTCCATAGAGAGCTTCATAAGGAGCCATCTAAATACTGGAGTGAAATCTATTATTATAAGAAAATTCCACCAAAGGTAGGTGTTGATCCCAACCTCCTTTGAAATCCATAGGGAATGCTCTAAGCACATCTTCTAGAGTTTGAATTTTTCTCCCAGAATAACTGTCTATCTGAGGATGATGAGCAGTGCTGAAACTCAACTCTGTATCCAGAGTATGCTGAAGACTTCGCCAGAACTTCGAGGTAAATCTCGGATCCCGATCAGATATAATAGAAAGTGGTACTCCATGCAATCTTACCGCTTCCTTTACATATATCCTGGAAAGATGATCCAGAGAGAAATCCTCTCTAATAGAAATGAAGTGTGCAGATTTTGTAAGACGATCAACTATGACCCAGATAGCATTATTGCCTTTGGATGTTTTAGGAAGTCCTATGACAAAGTCCATAGTGATGTTTTCCAATTTCCATTCGGGTATGGGTAATGGTTGTAACATCCCCTTAGACTTCTGTTTCTCATCTTTGACTTGCTGACAAACCAAGCATTGAGAGACATGTTCAACAACATCTCTTTTCATTCCATCCCACCAGAAGTACTCTTTCAGGTCCCTATACATCTTCGTGCTTCCAGGATGAATAGAGAATGAAGAACTATGAGCCTCATCCAGCAGCTCCTTCTTTAATTCCGGGATGGGAGGAACACAAAACCTATTCCTGAACATTATTATCCCATCATAATCAAGATTGAATTCAGGAAAATTTCTCACCTTCTTTTGTAAATCAACATCTTCTTTTTGTGCCTCTTTAATCTTCACATGTATAGATGGTTGAACATTCATTTGAGAAAGATAAGATTTTTCCCCTTCCATTATAATTCCATGATCCATCCTTTGTAAATCCATAAATATTGGATCTTTTGTAATCCTTATCATGGATAAACTGGCATGATCTTGTCTACTTAATGCATCCGCCACCTTGTTTGCTTTCCCAGGGTGGTAAAGGATTGAGAAGTCATAATCCTTAATCAGCTCCAACCATCTTCTTTGACGCATATTCAGCTCCTTTTGTATGAAAATATACTTTAAACTTTTATGATCAGTATAAATATCACACCTTTCACCATAAAGGTAATGCCTCCAAATCATTAATGCAAAGATTACTGAAGCTAACTCCAAATCATGAGTTGGGTAATTTTGCTCATGTATTTTCAACTGTCGTGAGGCATAAGCTATCACCATATCATTTTGCATAAGAACACACCCCAATCCCTTCTTGGATGCATCACTATAGATCACAAAACTTTCTCCACTACAAGGAAGTGTGAGTAGAGGTGCACTGGATAACCTTCTTTTCAACTCCTTGAAATTATCTTCATATTCCTCCGTCCAAAAAAACTTAACTCCTTTCCGAGTCAACTTGGTGAGTGGATTAGATAATCGTGAAAAATATTTCAAAAAACGTTGATAATATCTAGCCAAACCAAGAAAACTTCGGTTCTCAGTTTATGTTGTTGGTCTCAACCATCTTTCGATAACCTCTATTTTTTCTAGATCCAAAAATATCCCCTCTTTTGAGATTATGTGACCCAAAAATGAAGCTTTTTGAAGCGAAAATTCACACTTGGTAAATTTGGCATAAAGCTTCTCCTTTCTCAGGGTCTTCAATATAATTATCAAGTGATCTTCATGTTCTTCCTTGCTATTTAAATAGACAAGAATATCGTCTATAAAGACTACCAAAAACCGATCAAGATAGTCTTTAAAGACTCTATTCATTAGATCCATGAAGATAGCAGGGGAATTAGTATGACCAAATGGCATCACTATAAATTCATAGTGTCCATATCTTGTACGGAAAGCCTTCTTTGGTATATCCTCCCTTTTGACCCTTAATTGATGATACCCTGAATGAAGATCAATATTGGAAAAGTATTGAGCTCCGCGTAGTTGGTCAAATAGGTCATCAATGCGTAGGAGAGGATATTTGTTCTTGATAGTGATCTTGTTAAGTTCTCATAAATCAATGCAGAGTCTCATTGATCCATCTTTCTTTTTAACAAATAGAACAGGTGCTCCCCAAGGTGACCCACTGGGGCGTATGAACCCCTTATCAAGATTCACTTGGAGTTGCTTCTTCAATTCCCGCAACTCAATTGGGGCCATTCTATAAGGTGTCTTTGAAATAGGGAAAGCACTCGGAATGAGTTTTATTGAAAACTCAACTTCACGATTCGGGGGAAGACCCAGAAATTCCTCTGGAAATACATCATCAAACTCCCGTACAATGGGCATATTCTTAATCGTGAGTTTCTCACCAACCATTTGAGATAAATAAACTTCATTCAGTGGAATCAATACCCATAAAATGGAAGAAATTTCCAATGGAAGGTTATGTTCATCCTTGCATCGATAGACGATCATAGATTGATCTGGAATATGAAATGTGACTTCACTTCTATGGAAATTGATATGAGCTCCATGTAGAGAAAGCCAATCCATGCCAAGAATCACATCAAATTCCACTATAGTAAGGATCACAAGTTTTGCTGGAAGCACTTTCCCACAAACTTCAATCGGAGAAGAATTATAAACTTTTGATGCGACTTTTGTTCCATTAGGTGTTGTCACAGCTAAATCAACATCTAATTGTTGAGGTAATATGGTGATACCCTTAGAAAATTCTTCAGAAATAAAGGACTGGGTGGATCCAGAATCAAATAAAACATTTACTACATTAGATTGGATGGTAAGTGTACCTTTCACCACATTTTTATCATACTCCACATCGCTGATAGTAATTACATGTGACTTTCCTTTGTCCTTAGACTTAAGAGTTTGTTGACGTTGACCATCATCATCAACCCTTGGATTAGGGAATTTACTGGAATAATGTCCCATCTCCTTACACTTGAAACATTGAAGTGTAGTAGGTTCATTCTGTGTATCCCTTCCTTTGTTTGCATCATTCGACATCTTCTACCCATCATCACAGCATTCAAATGCCCGATGACCTTCCTTTCCACTTTCGAAACATTTACTTGTCCCTTTAAGACAACTCCCTCCATGTTTCTTTCCACACTTTGAGCATAAGGGAAAGCTCGTCTTCCTTTCAGTGTGCTCTTTAGATTTTCCATTGAATTCCATTTTCCTCTTCTTATCAAACCCATATGACTGATGGGTTACTCCAATCTCCATCTCGACTTTGAGAGCACATCGAACGATTTCCTCGTAGCTATTGAAGTCCCTTATGGATAAGGCCCTTCGAAGACTTGGTTTTAAGCCACTAAAGAATCAATAGATCTTACTCTCAGGTTGGATAATAATACCAGAAGCGTACCTTGCAAGTCTTGTAAAATTTGCTTCATAAGTTCCAATAGATTCATCATCCTTTTGCTTCAGTTCAAGAAACTCTTTCTCCATCTTAGTTCAGAGAATACGAGGGAAGTACTTATTGAAAAATAAGTTCTTGAACTCGTCCCATTCCATGGACTCAATTTCATCCCTTTGCCTCGTATTCTTAATAAGATTCCACCATTTATCAGCATCATCTTACAAACGATACACTTCTAAGATAACTTTATCATGCTTAAAAAATTGAATAACTGAAAATATCTTTTCAGTAGTACTAATACATTGTTCAGCAACTAATGGATCAGTAGACCCGCTGAATGAAGGTAGACGCTGTCTCATGAAGGATTCAACAGAATGTTGCTCCTTCCTTTGCTCATTTGGAAGTCCTCCATGATTCATAGCTTGAGAAAGTTGTGTGATCATGGCTACAAGATTTTTCATTCCAGCTCCCATAACGTTTGGTTGCTCTGGGGGACAATCATTGCATTGCCCGTCGCATTCCGCATTAACACGGTTCCTTCGGGTTCCAGCCATTTACTAAAACCAAGAAGAATAGTGTGAGAAACACTAATTATAATAGGAAAATCACATAATCAAGAATAAAATTTCACACTTAAGATCTAATCCTATGTTATTCATGGACATTTATAAAACACTAAGATTGTGTTCTATGCTTAGTCTTATCCTTAGGGTTCTTACTAAGGATTTCACATCCTAGTTTCCAAAGGTTGACTATAACTTTCCTCTGATAAAACTATAACGACCCATACTTTACATACATTGTTATTACTTCAGAATTAAAGCACACTTATTACAACATATAACAAAACCAATAAAGGACCGTATAGGTATAGTGTCTTTAGAAACTGGGAAACATAAACAACTGGTTCATAAAGCATATACTTTGCCTCCCATTTATTTCATCATATATAAAGTCCCTTTTTAGCGTATTCTACTTAATAACCTTTTTCCTGAACTGGGGAAATAAAACATACCAAAGGGTGAGCTCAAATTCTCAGTAAGGGTAAACAAAAAAAATATCAATCACATCATATACATAAGCACATAACTTTTGGAAATCTTAACCTGCAAAAGAGATCATAATTTCATAACATGGGATAAATCATAGTAGTGAAATGAAATCCCAATAATCATAACATAAAACATGAAACTTTGTGGCATACACACATAATCATAGAAAATCATTTCTTATTAGTCAAGACTCATTGACAAGACTATCTTAGTGGACAAAGTCCATTTCTAAACCGAGTTACCCTCGTTTCAGTCCTGCTTCACTGAACCGGTATAACCTACCGTTCCAGCCATGTCTATCTCATGAGATATAAAATCTTTACCCAATGCATTGGAGGGAGATATAGGTCCCACCCATCTCATAATGATACCATTCTTATGTGTGCCACAAAATCATAAACCATACATCATAGCATAACCCATGTAATAAAAATGGGTATCTTAAACATTGTGACATCATAAAACAATTCATATAAGATAAAGGAATTCATAAAAATAATTCCATAAAAACATAATCAAATAAATTTAATAATAGGGATGAAAATAGAACCCTTTATTATCTTAGATGGAAAATAATTTTGATAAAACACTTGAACTCCATTCTTGAGTAAAATATCATTTCTACTTCAAAAACTCTTTTCCTTTCTTAACATGTCATACAATTATAAACCAAAAGAAGTTGATTAAAAATAAACTTGATAACTTGTAAAGGAAGCTTCTTGTAAATAATGTTTTAAAAATCCATTCATGCCGTATAAGTTAAAAAAACATTCTTCTCGTACTTTTGTCGGAAAAGTCAAAAAGTACCTCGTACGAAAAACGACAAAAGATTCCTTTCATATCTTTTACTAAAAACTCACCGAAGGGTAAAATTGGATATAAAATATTTTAGAAGGATATAAATATTACATATTGGGGAAATATGGATGTGGATGATAAAATACACCCCAGTAAATACCAAAGTATAAACAATCTCAGATAAAAATGAGATTGTGATATTTCCCTTACCTTGGGTCTGTTATGCTTTGTACGTGTCCGAACCTCCTGTATAATGATTTAAATAATGTTATTGACTTATTAAATAATCATAATCATTTTTATGATATCATATATGGTCATATTCTTAGCTTCTTAGTAGTAATATTTCATTGCTACTTGTTATTCGGGTGTTTATAACTTTTTGTTCTTATGCGTGTTTTGTCGAATAAATTCTTATTCTTCTCTTTAGGTTATAGATACCTCATTTCCAGAATTGTATTAGTGTAATATATGTCATATTCATTCATTCAATTCATTTATATAATCATTATGAAAATAAGGATCATGTAGAACGAGTCGCATCACATCGTGGAGACGGTATTCCGTACATACGCACGAGTGATGATATCGTTCCTATGATCGTGGAATTGTATTGGAGTGTATGTATACTATTTCAGAATCAGTATAACTTTATAATATTCATATATAGTCATTATTTACACCATTATACCCATCCAAGTAGGGTGGTGGTGGAAAATAGATTACACCACGGCGTGGATACGGTATTCCGTACGTACGCACACGCAGTGATTTCTTTTTCCGTAGGATGGATAGATGGTGAAATAGGGTTGTTTCATACTTATAATTAAATATCAGTATATGAGTGATATTGATGTTATGACTTCATAATGAAAAAAATAAAGAAGGAAAAGTGGAAGAAGAAATAAAGATGAAAGAATCGGTAACGAACATTACCTCTTCTTTGAAGTGCTTCTTTGAGACATCCTTTTAGGGCACTATAATTGGTCTTTGAAGAAGACCAGGAACTCTAGGATGTCTCTAGGGAAGTGGAGAGGAGAAAGTGGTAGGGGTTGGCCGAGCTTTAAGGCTCAATGTGGTGTGAGGAAGAGGGGGAGGAGGTGCCCTTTTATAAGGGAGGAGAGGGACACATTTGGAATAACTTAAAATATTATTTTATTATAAAGTCAATTTTGGTTTTAAATAGCTCCAAATTGATTTATTTAGAGGCTAAAGTGGGGATGGGTCGAAAGCCTCTCATACAATAGAATTTAGACAAGTTTAGGTTTCTATTTTAACCTTATCATGTAGATTTAACATTAAGTTAAATAATTTTACTTTTACCGTGTCTTCTTGTGTTCTTATACTATAAGGTTAATAAACATACTATATCAAGCCAAAAGAACCCCCAAGTTGTTTATTATTAATATATATAACATTATATAAGTAATTTGGCCGAACCATAAATTTTTAGGAATAAAATAACAATTAATAATATAATATTTTTTTAAAAACTATTTTCTGTCAATTTTGAAACTATTTAGTAATTGATTTTTGTGAAACTAATAACAGAATTATAAGTTCGAAAAAATTCACTTAAATCAATACTAACATGTCATATTAACCTAGAAAATTAATGTAATTCATAAAAAGTCTCAAATTATATTTATTTGGGTATTTATAACATCAACTATGTCAATATTTCATTAATAAGATAATTACTGTATCATCGTTGTGTCATAAATAAATTAAATTATTTAATGTATAAAAATTAAAAATAAAATACCATTATGTAGTAAATATTTTTATCTTTCTAATGAATATTTATAGTCGAATTTATCTTATGTATAACCCCATATTAAAAATCATTTAGTTATTAAACTTTGATTTTAACTATTTTAACCCTTCTTTAAATAAATTAATAATAAATGTCCTAATCACATCCAAGTGGGTATAAATGGTCATATTATATTCCTATGTTTTTTTGGTCGAATTACACTTGTCCAATAGAATTAGGACATGTGTTAGGGTAATAATAATATCATTTTTACCTTTAATTACCCTATTTACTTTTAACCGTGCTAAATAAAAGAAAAAAGTTACTATTCACCAAAAATTATTTTCATCTCATTGAACCACATTTTACTTACTGACATCAACCGTGTCTCTTGGATTTTTGAAATTCCACTCACAGAAGTGGTAAAATTAAGTTTTATGAAAAATTCAGTTTTTTAACTACCACTTAGTGGTTTCACTATTCATCAAAAATTGAATGTTTTTAGAAAAATACCAAAATTTCACCCTAGGCTATTTTCGATATTACGAACCCAAAAATGAAGTCCATTTTGAAAAATAGAATTTATAAAATTTCAAAAAGTGGTTATTACTATTCATAACCGATAGTTTTAATAATATTTTAATAGTATATTGTTGTTTAGTGAAACTCGGTATTGCGTACGACACAAGCTATCGAGGAAGCTCACGATTTCGTGTAAAGAAAGACAAGCAAGTGTTGTGTGTATAAAAAGTTTCCTTTGATGATTTATATAGCATAAAAGTCTCGGGTGTTACATAAATGATCATGGAGTACATGGAAAATAGATTTTGGGGATCTGAATCATTTAATGGATATACATTTATATATATATGCTCCATGATGACGTCTGGGAAAGAGATTGAACCCTATTATAAATTTTACTTTTATAAGGACAAGAATATATTCTACATATATTGTTTTAAAATGATATTTTATAGTTTGGTGCTAAATATGATGTTATGGTTCAGAATAGAGGTCAGGCATGCATCATTCATTATGTATATACGACAGAAGCATGGTGTAGGTTAGCATTGAGAAGATACATCAGTTTCAAAGGATAGTAGGGTTTCATTAACATACCATGATTTTTTTAAGAATATTGATGTCCATTAATTTAATAAATTGAATACATAGTGGGATTTTTTGTTGACATATCCTGAAGAGACTTTAGGGATTTCAATAGAAGACACAACTTGTAACACCCCAAATTTGTTGAATATTTTTTTTTGAAAAAAATTAATTTTCTTTAATATCCTGACTTTTAGGGTACACTAAATCAAATATTATTTATAATATATTCCAATTTCATCTTTCACTACATGAAAAACCAACTTGGATTACGTTACACACAACACTGAATTTATATGAATTTTTTATTATTATAATTAATTTAACATGATTGTTATAACATAGCTTTTAAACATAGTAATATGAATAGAAATCACAAAATTTTAAATATTTTTTATAATGGTTTTATATAGAAAATTCATATTGATAATAATACATATTTTATATAGTAGTCTTTATATGTTTAAAGATACTATTTTCTTAAACGAATTTCTTTTTAAATCTTTATGTGAAAAAAAATAAAATTAATTTTACACAATTTTATAAATTTAATATGATAAAATAAAATTCAATTTTTAATTAATAATATAAAAATAATATTATGATGTTTTTTTGTATTTTTCTAAGAAATGTCATTTTTTGGATGAATAGTGAAAAATACTGAATTTTAATTCAAAACTACTTTTTCATCTAATTTATTTATATAGATAAATTATTTTTAAGTTCGTTTTGAAGTAAAAAATAAATACATTATACATATATTATTCTATTGGAGATCATTGGAATAATTGTTATATTCAATTTACATATAAAACTGTAATGATCTTTTCAACATTCTCACTTTAAAAACCAACTTTCTCACCATGTATGCAATATTAGCATTAAAAATAAATTTTCATCTTCTTTGAATTGAGTTTTAAAAAATGTAAACACATGTTTATAATATGTATAATATTTATAGTCTAATAATGTCAACTTAATTTTTAACCAAAAATATTACAAAAAGTGGTTAAAATTAATTACACTAGTTAAGGTAAAATTACGTTTAATAAGGGACTAAATCTTAAAAATAAGGGCCCAAATGACCCATCCATGTAAAAAATACATTTATGTACTTATTTCATCCATGAAAATTTAATTCATTAGTTGTTTTCGTTTTTTATTTCTTTTTTAGGTAAAAACATTGGTACACATAACTTGTTTTAAAAAATGCCAAGTGTGACCCCCTCTCTTAAAAAATTCCACCAACTCCCCCCCTTACTGACACCTCTAAAATCACATATGATTTTAAAATCTATGAAAAATTAAATTCCTATCATCCCAAACTTACTCCACTAATCCTCCCATTTGGATGAATTCCAGCCAAATAATCCCTTTGGTGCAAACTGAAACGAGTTACCCAAAGAAGATGTGACATCCTTCCTCAAGGTCCTTTGTTTTATTTTCATTATACAAAAGAAAAATTCATATTATTAAATGATTTAATGTTAAAATTATTATCCTAAAAATAATTATATGTTTTTATTATAAGGCTTTTACCTACCATTACACAGACTCCCATCTAATGGTTAACAAACATACCATTATTATGTGCGAAAAACTACGGCCTCACGAAACGATGTTGATCCTTTTTTCTTTTACCGACTCTCAAAGTCTTTAATTATCATGGATAATGTTTTTTTAAATGTTATATATTATATTTATGATTTATTAATACTTTTTTAGTTATTATATGACATATTACTTTGTGATTTCCATTTTGTGTAAGTATGATAATTTTGTTTGGGGAAGTGTAGACTACCACCTCCTCAAAGTGATATGATTCATTAAAAGCTTACATGGGATGTATTGAGGATGAATTTAGTTAAATTACATGATATATATGAAACAATAATTCTACTATAATTATAATATATATTTATATGTACATATATTTCATTTAATTTCTTTATATCAATATGATAAAAAAATAGAAACAACATTTATGCGTACTTACAGTCTACTATCTCCATGAACAGTGTATTAAATTTCATACTTATATATTATATATATTATTATAAATAAATTTATAATGAATATATATGATATCTATACCGTTTATTACATTCTATAAATAAGTAAATATTGTTCTAACTAAAATGATCATGAATTACAAGTCAAAACATATACAAAAGATAAAATAGATATTACCCAAAATATAAAATGAACATAGAGTTGTAATTAAATGGGTAATATAAAGGGAAATATAATATATTTTATGAGATATAATAATATGGTTCTTCCATATATGTTTAATGAACTTGTATTTATTATAGAGTAGGATTGAACATGATGAATAAAGTCAAAACATAAGGTAAGGTAATTTCATCTCAGTTTTTATTTCCATAAGATACTTTCCAAAACCACAACTCTCTTCTTTTGTATGGGGTATATACTTACATATGACATGTTATATCATTAATATAAATTATTTAATTAAATTAATAGATTAAATTTATGTTATTATTTCATGGTAATCATGATTCTAATGTTACTCAAGTAGTAGGGGTTTTCTCGTCTCACTCTTATTTTCTGTGAGACATTAGCCATGTTCACCACATATCTATTATATATGGAGTATTTAGTGCACATAAATTTATTGTATAACTTTTATAATTAAATTTATTTTTATTTAAATATTCTTTTTATGATATTTATTTAATTGGGTTTATGTTTCACAAGTTTCCAAATTGGGAATGTAATTTTTTCTCAATTTGCCTTCTTTGAGACACATGCCATGTTGTGAACCTATTTTTTTCTCTGATGTCTATATAGTGAATTTTCAATGTTATATCAGGAATCTAGTTTTTTTAATTATATTTAAATATTCATGTAATGTAATTATTTTAAATTTTCTAATATTCATAGTTACCAAAGTGGTAACAATTTATTACTACAGTCTCATTGTTTGTCAAGATTATTTAGGATTATGTTTCCATTGTTGAAATGATATGATAAATCTCTCAATATATCTAAATTACTTTCTTAACCATTGTTTATTCATATTATATCCAAGTAATACTACTAATTTTACACTCTTTGGTACTTAATATAATTAATTTTTTTTATAAAAACGTAACATTATTTTTCCTTAAGGTTGGAATTCTTCATTCTTTCAAAACTGTGTTCTCTAAAACATTATTTGAAAATGTTTTCATATTATCCTATGATGTTTAATTGAAATTTTATACCCATGTATTACATTTTAAATTTTTTAAAATAGAAATAATATTTTAGTTTTTCAATCTAGGAACTTTTCTAAACTTTTAGGGTGTGAAAGGAATGTTTTCCACATATAAACTTAGTCACTATCATGACCATAATTTCATTTATACGTAGTTATTATATTTAAAATGATATTTATTAATGAAAAATATTTTCCTAATATTATTTAAATTTTTGGATTTTATAATGGTTTTTATAGTAAACAGGGTTACAATTTTTTTAATGTTTAAAATGTATTCTAAATGATTTTCAAAGTTCCTTTATATGTTTTCAAAATGTTGTTTTCAAAGAAAGGGATTTAAATTATTTCAAATATTTTTTTTGAAATTTCCATGTGTTTTCAAAGAAAATGGTTCTCAAATGGTTTTAGGATTTAAAAATTATTTTTAAATAAGAATGGATATTTTCTTCAATAAATGTTTTTAAAAGATATTTCAAAAAATATTTTCCATCTAAGATGACATTCGTTGGTGTTAATCATGAATTTATAAATAAATAATTCAAAGGTTACATTCATATTATTTCTTTCAATGGTTTATTTCTTGATGGCATGTTATTTATAAATTACAGTTCTTTTTCATGGGTTATATGATTATGAAGCCCACTTCTTTTTTTATGGGTTATGATTTTGATGAAATGATTATGAAACTTTTTTTCCATAGGTCAAGATATGATTACTTGTCTATTCCACGCATTTTATTTCACGGGTCATGATATGATTATTTATTATCTTGTGTAATAGGTTTATATGATTACAATATTATTTGTTTGGGACCTATCTCTCCCAAAAATTCATTGGGTAATGATAAATAGTATGTGAGCTCAAAGGGTGCATGAGTTATACCATAATCCCAAAAAGGTACATGGGTTGTAGCCGCAACATAAAAATAAGAAGGTACATGGTTTTCAGATGAAGCATTAACGTAAGAGGGTACACGGGTTGCAGGACAATACTAAAAATTAAAGGTTACATGGGTTTTAAAACCAAGAACAAATAAGGTACATGAGTGATTTTTACATGCCTAACATGTTATGAAGGTATTGGTAGGTTTCCTTGACATAAAATTTTCTGTGTTTTTTGTGTGTGCCAAACATTCGTGTCATACTCCTATGTTATGATTTCATGGATTATTCTCTTGATTTCCTTATGATTAATACCTTATTAACCGCTAAAAAGTATTCCATGATTTATGATTATGATATGAAGTGTAGGATCTTCTAATGTTATGATCACATTATTGTACCCATATTCTTATGTTTATGCCTACATATCTCCCTTGTTTACCCTTACTGAGCATATGGGATCACCCATTTTTATGTTTCCTTACATGGGTTATTAAGAAATATTTTATGTATGATATGTCTAAGAGGTGTTCTAGTCTCATAGAACCTAGCGGGAGATAATGTAACTCCATAATACACCATCGTTTACGTTTCTATGTTTCTAAAGGCACTAAAATAATATGGTATTTGGGAATCTGTTAGTGTAATGTTTTTTGTTTTCTGAAAATATGATGTAAATTCTATGTAAATTATGACTTGAAAGTTATGGTTGGTATCATAGTGAAGTTTTAGTCAACCTTAAGAAACTAGGATGAGAAAACTTTAGTGAGATCCCAAGGGATATTTTTAATGATATGTCTAGGGGTGTCTTTAGGGATAAGTCTAAGGATGAGTTAATGTTTAGGAAAATATCATAAAATTTTCATAAATGATAGATTTAGTGGGTTCCTAGAAATAAATCCCTATCTAGATACTAAATGTGTATGGGGTTCTGGCACAGATGGAACTAAGAGTAACAACTCCGACATGGTGCATCGGGCCTGACTCGAGTGTAAACCGATACATGACAACATGCCTTACTATGCACCTGGTCTGGCACTCCCAGGGGATATTCTTTTGTAATTCACAAACTCTTCATAAACCATTATGAAGGGTTATAAAATTAGTTGGCTATTAATATCCTAGTATAAACCTATAGTGTCATCGATTTAGGAATGTGTCATAATTTAGACATCTTTTAAGTGTTTTTTCATGATTATGTGGTTCCTCACTATGAAAATCATTCCATACTCTATGGTTTTTGGATTTATCCAATGGATGGAACCTGAAGGAATCAAATTAATGGTAATTGTGATGGAAAATGAAAATATTTGTCTATTGATCATAGGAATGATATATGATCTAGAATGAAAAACCTTCTTTCTATGCTCACAAAACATTCTCATGCTATGAATCCAAATGATATTCCAAATGAGAAAAGGATAGAATGTAATTCTCTCAAGTCCTTCATGAGGAAACAACCACCTTATTTAAATGAGTATTCTGATCCACTTGTTTCTGAACACTGGATCAGTACCAATGAAAAGATATTCTCTATTATCAAGTGTTAATAACATGAGAAAGTCATTCTGGTGGTTTAATGTATGGAAGGTGAAGCAGACCAGTGGTAGAATATAATCAAGAATAAAAAAAGTCAATATGAAATTGAATCCATTTATTGGGATGATTTCAAGAAATTATTATTCAATAAGTACTTTCCTTGTGTTCTTAGTATAGAGATGGAAAAGGAGTTTCTTGAGTTTATGTAAGAGGTTGATGAATCCGTCAGTACCTACGAGGCCCATTTCATAATAATTTTGAGGTGCACTTATGGAATTATCATCCAACCAAAAAGTAAGGTTGATAGGTTCCTCGGTGGCATAAATCCAAGTCTCATAAGGGAGATGTCCATAAGAGACATTAGTAGCTATAAAGAGACTGGGAATTGTGTAATCAATATTGAAATGGAGGTTGGAGTTTCTTATCAGTATTTTGGTTGTAACAAGAAGAATAATATAGAGTTAAAAGGGAAATCTAAAAACTATGGAGATAAGAATATGAGCCTTCCATTATTCTCTAAGTGTGGAAAGAATAATGTTGGGAATTTTCTTAATGGGAGTAGTAAATTTTTAAAGTTTGTAATAGAAGGAAATAGAGCAGTTGAATGTTGATGTGATTAGAAAATTTTATATAATGATGTGAAAAATGTGAAAAATACACAGGATTCACCCCCACACTTCAGTGTTTCAATTGTAAGGAGTTTTGGCATTTTACTAAAAGATCCCAAATCTAAGGGTTAAAAATGCTGGTCAGCACCAATAAAATATGAAGGTAGAGGAAAAGGGGAAATATTTTGTAATAAAAACAAATGAAGTTAACCATGATAATTGATGTAATACATTGTGGGGAATTTCTTGTGGGGTTTTGTAAAAATAAGATTTATGAAAATATAATTGTTCAACCTTTAGTGGAATTTGATATCAGTCTATGAATTGATTATCTCTCTCTACATGAATTTTAGATTAATGAAATCACATTGATTTTCTAGATTTACAAGGATGAACCTAGGCTTCCAATAAAAATATTTTCAAAGATAATATCCTGTTTAAGGGATAAAGGGTGAATTATGTTTTGGAAGAATTTATGATTTCAATAAGGATTTATGGTAATTCATGTAAGTACTATGTTTCATATGAATAATTGATGAAGGTATTCGTATGGTTGTTATGTGACAGATATGCACTACTATATGATATATAGGGGATCTATGTTAATATAATTCCGATAAATTTAGTGACCTAGTTTAGAGTATGGGAATCTCATCTTCTTGAAGGGTTATAAGGTTAACCATTTATGGAATGGTTTATGTTGAACATCAGATAAGGTTTTGGAGATTATATTATTATATCACAATTTTAGGATTTAAGCATGTTGGATAACTTGTGATAACCTTTTTGTTGTGATATATGGAATGACCTATAATTCAATTTATGGATCTCATGATCTGTTAATGCTTTAGTAATTAAAAATTCACTATTATTACCTAGAGTGTAAGATGAAGTGGAAATTGATCAAGGCACAAGTAAAGGGTGATATTGTGCATATAAAATGTAATAAAATAAAGTAATTATATATTCTTGTGAAATTTATTCACCTTTAGGAAAAAGGAACTTGAAATCAAAAATTTTATCCTCATACATTTATTTCCAAATAATAAAGTTATCCATTAGATAATCGTATATTTCAAGCTTTTTTTTAACCTTCTCATAATCGTGTTTTCCATCACTCTTAATGAGATCTTGAATGATATATTTCTCTTCCATGTCTATTTTTTTTATTCCCATATATGTTCTACTATGTGGGAAACTAGTTTTGAGTTACTTTGGGTGACTGTTACGGTTTTGAATTTCCCTTTTTAAAGGTAGTTTTAGTATTCATTTTTACAATGTGGGGTTTTATTAAAGGAACTTTCTAGTATTAAACCATTGATAACTCAGAAGAATTTTGAGGGGAAATTAATTTTAAGGGGGGCCGGATGTAACACCTCAATTTTTTATAAACGTTATTTCAAATAAATTAATTTTATTTTATGTATTGAATTTCATGATATTCCAATTCAATCATTCTTTATACACTATACCTAGTTAATGTTTCTCTACATGAAACATCTATTTGTCTTGTGTTACAACCAACACTAAATTTATATGAAACGACATTTTATAATTATAATTAATTAAACAATTTAGTTATGAAATATAATTAAAACATAGTAATATGAATATAAATAATTACTTTTTAAATATTATTTAATATATATATATATAATTCATATTGACAATATGACATACAATTTTTAGTAGAGTCTTTATATGTTTGAAAATACTATTTTCATAAAAGAACTACTTTTCATGTCCTTATGTGAAAAATAATATAATTAGTTATAGATAATTTTAGAAATTTAATTTTATAAAATAGGATTCATTTTGAATTTATGATGTAAAAATTATTATAGGGTGTTTTTTTGGATTTTATTGAGAATCATCATTTGTGGAATAATAGTGAAAAATACTGAATTTTAATTCAAAAACTAATTTTTCATCTAATTTATTTATATAGTAAAATTATATTTTAAGTTGGTTTTAAAGTCATAGTAGATCATTTATATATCTATTAATCCAATTTAGTTCATTTTAATCATTTTTATTTTAAATTTAGTTATAAATTTTTAATGAACTTTTGAACATTCTCACTTTAAAACCCCACTTTATCACCGAATATATAGGATTAACATTAAACATAAGTTTGTTTCATATGTGAATTTAATTTCAAAAAATATATATATATATAGTTTTAATCAATATAATATTTATAGTCTAATAAGATAAACTTAATTTTTGGCCAAAAAGATCTGTGAAACAGATTAAATTAATTACAATGATTAATGTAAAAGTGAGCATAACAAGAGACTTGAACTTAATACTATGGTCGAAAATGACCTAGAAACTTGTCCAAAACCCATTGTATGTCCATATTATAGCTATAAAATTTCTATAACTATGTTATATTGGTTTTTGATGAATTTGTTTTGGTAAAAACATTGCGACACCTAACTTGTTTTTAAAAATGGTAAGTGTGTCCCCTCCCTCCCTTATAAAAGGCCACCACATATCCCACTTCTTAACACCTCTCAAACCACATTGTTTCAGAAAATATCTAAAAAATTGAATTGACAACATCCCTCCCTTACTCCTTGAAGCCTCCCTTTGGAATATCAGGGTTTATCTATCTAGAATCGAGGGATAAACCAATTCATACCATGAAGATCTTGAAGTGACAAAAAAGTATATAAGCTGATTTTTTCCTTCAAAAAATTACAGTGTGGAGTGAATAAGAGGGATTGACCCTGAATTTTCAAAAATCCCTTTCAAATCCATTGTAATATGAATGTGAGTAATATTTATTCCTGGTACACCAACACATCATTGGTGTCTTCTCTTTGAAGTAAACCATTTGGGTGAACAAATTAAAAATATCATGTCCTATAAAATTTACTTTATTTATATTTTATTGATGTGTAATATGAGGTATGTATCTAAGATGATAACTGGTTGAATGATTACTCTTTTTAATAAGGGAACATGAACCTGAAGCTTTAAAGGGAAAAAGTTTAATTTGGTCAACACCCTGATCCTGCCCCCTCTCAAAGTATCATAGGTCCCAACAACCACATCACATTTAAGGGAGAGTCACACCTATATTTATGGGAAATACTCATGTTTACCTAATTAATAACTCTAGGGAAATCCACCCATCATGCATCGACCTGATATTATAGCTCTATGGAAATACACATATTGGGTGTTCACCAAATCTCATGAATATGGGGAAAGACAACACATCATCCACACACCAGCTCAAAGGGAGAGACTAACCCATAAGACTCAGCCTGGTCATGAAATTATAGATCAAAAGAAATGACACATGTTACACACAATGCTATAAAAAGGTACTTTATAATTATTCCTTATAAGGAAAGGGTTATATGGACAATATAGATCCAAATAAAAATCAAATGAAGCATATGTATAAATGGCCACACACACACACACCACATGTGAATCACATCAATAATAGGTCTCATAAATCACACACACACACACAAAATCACAACCTGAAAATATTATCTATCATAGCTTTCAAAGGCTACACACACTACACAAAATCATGCAAAACATGGTTATCAGTAAGGACTATATGATAAGGGCTTCTTACCTAAAATATGTTTATGTCAATTAAAAATTCTTCTAATAGAGTTATCAACTGTGTCAAATCATTTCACTAGTTGGAATAATCATGCACACTAATAATTCCAAAGAAATGATAGCAATTCATCACCATAAGGGTTCTATAATTTGATTCAATAATGGAATATTTATGTGAGGCTAGATACATATCACTTACCCAATGATAACCATCATTAATGGTTGGTTTAAAATCATTCCAAGGAGAAAAACCAATATCTTTTACAAATAGTGACTATTGATGAATAAGATAAGATTTCCATGTGTCTTGATCAAAAATAAAATGATTGAAAATAAATGGATCACCTTGGGAAATTGATCAAGAAGGAATAATTTGAAAATCTTAACCCTAGCTTCATATGGAATTGTCTAGATCAAGTAACTAGAAAGGGAATGATGATAAATCAATTAATAAATGGAATAATGAGCTAATAAAACATTAAATACCCCCAAATAATGATGAAACACAATTTCCTATTTGAAACCTATAAAACCCATGAAAATCGAGGGCCAATTTGGATGTATCAATTTTTAGAACATCCATCACTATTGCATGGTGATACCCACCATGTCCATAATTTCATTGAACATGTCATGCTTTGGAATCCCAAAATAGTGACCCACAAGATGATTTGGAAGAACCCAATTTGTTTTGTGTTTACCACACCATCCACTATAGCATGGTGAGTATGATTTGTCCAGGGTTCATAAGAGGACATGTATAACTTCCCACACGAGACTACACCCATCCATGGGTGCATCGGTCCTACCCACTTCATACAGCCCGTTTTTAGGCCCAAAAAAAGATACACCATGGTGTGTTCCTACATATAGTGTACCCTAAAACACATAAAACCCATTTTGGAGACTATAAAATCCTCCAAATATTAATAAAATTGAAATCAACCATTATAAGGCTCAAAAAAAATTTATTTATGGTATACATATATTAATATTCCAGTTAAATTAAAGGGTGTTACCAATCTCTAATATAACAAGTTGCCATCCTCTATAAGTTCCTCTAGTGGCCCCACTTGAACACCTTTGGCTAGTGACCTAAAAAATCAGAATTCTTCTCCCATATATTTCCTTAGATTTATCCATGATTCCACAATACCCTAATAATAGGAACCATCATTCCTTATAGCTCATTTTCCCTTCTGTTGAACATATGAATTCGTCATTTCACATATAATTCCTTTGAATCAAAATGAAAATAATTTCAAAAACTCAAATGTCCATTATCAGGCTAATACATCCAAAGATGAGGTACATTGATCTAATTATTTTCACCTTCATATCATGGGGGTAGGTGCAACCGATAGTCCACTATCCCAATCTGTTTGATGATATTGAATGGTCTAATAGACCATGATGTTAGTTTTTCCTAACTATGCAATCATTGATTTCATAACTTCATGGAAACCCACAATAAGACCCAATCACATATAGCGAACTCCAAAGGTTATCTATTATGTTTGAAATATGATATCTGTCAACTATGAGAAGTGACCAAACAAAACCTAATCAAATGTACCCTCATAGATGTCTCTTGCATCATCTCATCAAAAAAATAGCTACCTAACCCTCTTTTTTCTAACATAGTGGTGAGCGATGAGGCCATCAATAAAGGGAATCAAATGGTTCCATCTGAATTGAATCCTAAAATCTATTATTGTATGTGATCTCCACTAAGTTTATATAATCATTTCTTACTCTTATGAAGTCTCGGAATAATTCCCAAATCATATAATCCAAGGCTTGAATTTTACTCTAAAAAAATCCATTGGTTTTTTGATGATACACTATTCTAATATTCAACTAATTCCCCAAGTCCTTATTGAAGCCTTTCCAAAACCACATTATAAAATACATGTCCCTATCCAACATGATGTTGTAAATAACCTCATACAGTCATTCAATTCTCAAAAATAAATCTCTCCCAACTCATTTACCTAATGAGTATCTTTGATTGGTAAGAAATGTTTTACATTCATTTTCCAATCAACTATCAACCAAATGAAATTTTTATTTGTTGAGGCCCTAGAAAACCCCATCATGATGTCCATAATAACCTCATCTGTAACATTTGGTCCCCCAAGCACCCCTGTTACCCTAAAAATACTTGTTGTACCCGCCATAAGTCCCACCCACATGCTCAAATGGGTTATCAGACTAATAAATATCCCTATAATAACACACATGTTCCTTACAATGTGTTTTTGTTATCACTCTCACACACCCCAAGAAAATTACCCAGAGGTCCCCTATCCCAACTACGACTCTAGGACGAACCTATTTAACAATTGTGTTTTTACTAGGCCGGATCCAAAAAAGAATGGTAAACCTTTTTGAAATGGGTATTAACATTTAATCCTTTAACCCTTTAAAATTATTGGGTGTTGTATTCATACCCCCTTTAGAGAACAAAATATTTTTTGTGGACCCTAAATCTCAAACTTGATAGTTCAACCACACTTTTGGCTGGTTGTCCACTCTAATACTAATGTAACAACTAAGCCCCTTATACACCACAATTTCCCCATGGAAATAATTTTCACCCTCCATATGGCCCATCCACATTATGGAATGAGTTATAATAATAATAACTATCCCCATAGGCCAACACATGTTCTTTCTAGTGCGTTTTATCCACAATTGTACACACCCTGAGAGACTTTCCCAGATGTCACCTATCCCGATCACTACTCCTAGATAAACCTCTTTAACTATGGATATCTACTCAGGTAGGTTCATACAAAAAGGTTCACTTTGTTTAATTTTTTAGCAACATGTATCCTTTTAACCCTTTAACATTTCGACACACAGTTGGTGTATTGTTTTAAAAAACATGTGGGCTAACCATTTTATTTATAGATAATTCTCTAAAACATGTGTTTTAATTCAGATCAAGGCCCAATAACCCTCATTATTCTCCAATTATTTCTGGCTCTCAAACTCTAATTCCTTCATAAGCATCCAAGGTTATTCCTTCTGACCCAAAAGAAACTTTTTGAAGAATCAATGTATGTTGGATGTCCAGAATCAATGGTAATACTTCATTCGTCCTTATTCTTTTTATAAAAATATTCTCTTCTATATCAGATCCATATATCTAATCCTTTACAGATATATCCATGTGCTATTATTTGACTCTGTATGAGATATTTTTTAACTGTGGAAGTGAAAGTGTTGTGAGCCAAAATCTTTATTTTTTTAGCATTTTTATTCATTTTCATCATCTGGTGAGAGATAAGATAATTGTCTTTCATCTCCAATTATTCCAAAACATCAAGTATTAGTTTTATTAGTGTTTTTTCTTGTATTTTTAAAGGAATTGTTGAGTTATTTATTATAGAAAACAATTTTGATTTTTTGCATTGGGAACACGATAATTTGTATGGATTTTGGAAAAACACTTTTTTATAATTTATAATGATGTTTTAAAATTATGGTTTTGTTTTAATGTAAGAAAGTTTTTTAATAAATATTTAAAAAACAAAGTATTGGTACATGTGGAATGAATTTTCATGGAACTTGGCATAATTATGTCAGCCCATGTTCTTTGGGTGGGAGCATTGTCATGAAATACTACGATCAATGTGGGATAGTGCATTTCATGAATTTTCACTATTAATATCGGTTAATAAGAAATGTCTTAGTGAAGAGATATCTTACCACTCATGAGTATAGGGAGGTCCAAGGAATGAGTGTGTTTTTGAACATGTGATGGCCATTACAAGTGTTATGAAATGGTAATAATCTTATTTATTATTCCCTTACATGGAATATGTTTATGGATTTGTATAAAATTTTCATCCACATATCATTTATTTTTTATTAATGTTTCTAAACTATTCTTTTCATAGTAGAATGTATTGGAATGTTTTTGGTGATTTCATTCTGAGTGTTATACTCACCCCCCATATGGTCACATTGGTGTGTTTTTAGATGTTTTTTATTGGGAAAATGGAAAGGTAAAGTAATACTATTTATCTAGATATGTATCTTGATTTTGTGGGAATGGTAGGTAGTGTTTATGTTAGGATATAGATTGTGTGATGCTCAAGATTATGCCACTTTGGTGTTTTTGGGTCATGTTATCTTTGGGGTTTTGTTAGTTGATATTCCTTATCTGATTGTCACTTTGATATGGTTATTCAATTGGTTTTACCCTAGATTTATATTTCTTATATTAATGAAATATATATATGGATTTAATGTTTTTTTTTGTCAGGTAGTTATATTTCAGAGGTAAAATCATTATCCAATGTTCTTTTAAGTCCTTTGAATATATTTCCAACCTTTGGTGTCTTGGAGATGTCACCCAAGGAAAGTGCCACTCCATATCTTCTCGATACAATGAGTTGGTGTGGGATGTTTCATTGAACCACATCCACACATGAACTAAAAGTGGCTGATGTAACCCACTAGGTCATCGGTGCTTGAGTTTGATCCTATGTATGGTCAAACAGAGAGAGACAAAGCATGTGATGTCCCTCTTCATTCTGGGCCATTAACATCAAGGTTTGATATTATGATACATCATGGTTGACATTTTGTGCACTATCCACTATGAATCATGAGAGTCCCTCATCATATCCTCCTCTATATAAGAAGTAACCACTACACCACCATGAAAATAAATCACATCAAACCCATATATGATCCATCATGGAATAAAGTCATCTTCTTCCAACCTTCTACCTATCAAGAGAAAATTAGTACATAACACTTAACTAGAATTAATTTGATCCACCAACACAAACATGATCCCCAAGGGTGAAAAATATTCCATATCCCAATCATTAGTCATTCCCACCCACTATTCTCCAGTAGGACCATCAACATATACCCCACTTTGGAAATTTTCTCTCCAATATACTATGTATTCCTACCATAAGAATTATTGAAAACATTCCCTTTTTCTAGGATTATACAAAACAATAGAGATTAATTTATATAGGTACAATACCCAATGAATCTAATTAATATTCAAGTCCATTTAGGAGTAGATATAATGAAATATTTTTTATTTCATATACATGATGAATATACCACCAAAAAGGTATTTATTCTAGAACATCAATGCTCAAACCAAAATAGATTACTCTAGGTCATGAGTTCTGTAGTTCTTATCATGAGGTAATATATTAAGAGGCCTGTAATAAACAACATGATCATTATGAATCTGGAAATCTCTCAAGATTACTCTAGAATCATTGAAATACACTACATACCCAATTTTGAGTTTAAAAAATATCCTAATTAGAGTGGATGTTAATCAAATATTCATCTCTATGAAGGATTCGTCACTCTATTCTATCCATTTATACTTTATACCTTTTTAGTATGTGCAGTTATAAGCACTTTTAGTTGGGAAAATTCATGAAGGATCCACTTTTTGTTCCAAGAAAATCTAAGAAAACATCGATTCTTGAACACATTCCATTGCCATTACCAATACATAGCAACTTCTACCTTCTCTATATAAATAAAAATTACTGTTTCAAGAAATTACATGCCTAAGGAAAGGAAAATATTAAATACAAAAGGTAAATTTTGAGATATTTGAATAAATATGATGCACTCTATAAAAACTAAATAGAATATCATGGTTTCTAGCATGTGATTTGGAGGTCATTGAATATTTCTAAATTTCACCAATGAACACAATTATGAAGGAGTCCATGTATAGGTGAAAGATTCTATTCATGAGGTCCACGAACACAACTAGTGAATTTAATAGACCAAAAGAAATAATAATATATTTATACAACATATATTTACTAAAAAATGATATCTTTGTTATGTACTCCTTTCTGACATAAATATACATGTATCCATATCACAGATCAATTTTTAAGACCCCTTAGGGACCCCTTAACTGATCAAAAAATAATTAATACTTGTAAATGATAACCAATTATTCAAAATAATGTACAACAATTTCCTGTAGCCTACACATAGATGAATTGTACCACTCATCTTCATATAAAAAATGTTGAAGCGCCCAATGGAGAGGTCACTGGTATGAAAAATCCATTCACTTCATGATCCTAAAGTTTTTCCTTATTCTCTTTTAACCCAGTTCGTTGCACAAAATATGGTGAAATAGATATATTCTACACACTAGGCACAAGTTCTATTCCAAAAATTAATACCCCAATCCAAAGGAAACCCTAAGGAATCTTTTGGAAAGACATCTTATAGGAGGAAGTCACTATTTGGTATATAGTAAAGATCATGCAAGACATCTATGTTTTAATGGCTATAATATAACTAGGGTTCATTATTGATATACATAATTCAATGTCAAATTCACCCATAAACACATACTTCTCTCTCTTATGTGTTATAAAGGATACTTTTCTGTGATAAAACTTTATGTGTGTATATTAATTAGTCATCTGGTATATACCAATGACCAAATCTAATCCATCCATATATAGAATTGTGAAATACCATGAATGTTCACACCTAGACATTTCAATTAGGAACTCTAGGAAAATATAGAGATGATTCACTTACATTCCCAATTATGTTTCGATAGAGAGAAACTCAAAAAAATTACTATAATGTGTAACCCAGTCATGAGTTAAGACGATATAAATAAATGAGAAGTTTCTATATCAAATAATGAAATATATAGTGTTAATGTGTTTAAGACCATACATATAATCATAAAAGTCCCCTCCACACCATGGGATGAAAACTTGTTAGTGATAATAAATATTCAAGTGTTAGCTCTATGACCATGATTTGGAGGCTCATGAGTCATCTGATTCATAGACACTTGAAGAGTGCTCACTTGTTACTGAAAATCTCATCCAAAATCTTTCCAGGACATTACATACACCAACTAAGAATCCATACAATGAAAATGAACTAGCTGTGCTGCCTTTCCACATTGGTGATAATTTCAGGGAGGGTTAGGAAAATATTTGAAAATGTGATCATCAAAAAATGGATAATTTTTGGGCCTTTGATATTATTCTTTGGCCTTGTTTTTTAGGACTATGTTTTATGTAGGGTTCCCATTAAACCCAATTTTAAAAATATATCATCCAAAAACATAATGAAAATATAAATAACTTCAGGCTTATGAGCAATCACCTATAAAAACCATATACCATATTGGTAACTAAAGACACCTTACTATGCTTTCACTATAATCCAATGACCTTGAAAATCTCCTCTGATTTACTCTTCCCACTAGCCAAATAGGTATTTGGGGAATTAGTGGAAATCTACCAACTAGTCCTCCAAAATTTGAACAAAAACTCATTGGTACATCTTACTCTAGTACATACTGAATAGTCAAATCCCCGCAAAAAACCACACTATAAGATGTTGAATGAATGTTCATGAACTACTATTTCCACTTGGGTTAAAGAAAAATCTAAAACTTCTTGGACTTCTATTCCATGACCTAGATAACAAGGGAGAAAAATAAAGAAGATAAGTGAATTGTGAAGAATAAAAAGATATCAATATCATCCTATGATGATCTACATGGCATCCTGAGCATGTTCTAGCTTTGGAATATTTTGAAATAATTCCTTAAAAGACTAATACCTTGAAGTTATTTGACATCATTCAATCATGACTCCTGGACCAATTAATAGCGCCCCACTATCTATTAGCTAGTCCCAAGAGCATAAAATAAACAATATTCAATTTTCAATCCTCTAGAGTCTCCACCACCTTGAATATATTTTAAATCATATATATGAATTATTCAGATACTTGGTAGCCTCCAATTCCCTTGAAGAAGGGGTATGTTTAAGAAGAAATTCATTAACATATTTTACCATTAACTTTTGATCACGTACACCCCAAGAAGTAACTAAACAAAAGAGTCTAGGTCAGATCAGTTCAATGGCCCGAACTACTGGGGAAGCTACAGGAGCATACCCAACTATACCATCCAATAAAAAAAGTGGTGAAACAATGGAATTCCCCATAATAGGATCATTCTTATTATCTTCCCATGGTGGTTCTATAAGATATCTTTCAATAATAATTTTATTAAATTCTAAAACAAACTCTTATAAAATCTCAAAGAGCTAGTCTATGATAACAATTTAACAGTCTATAAGAACAATCAAGGAAAACACCACAAGATAATAATCTTAATTGGCTACCCATAAAAAAATGCACAACAATTAGTACAACCCTAGGCCTAAACCATATCTCTGGTACCTACATATTAGCCTCAACCACATATACATGACACCCATATAATTTTTAGGTTTAGGTAATTAAATTTAATACATAATATATGAACAAGGAATAAATAAAAATTGAAATCGACATTTAATTAATTGAAACTTATCTAATTCATGTAACAATAATTCAACTTGAAAACCTACATGCCTAATCATGATTCATGAAAAAACCCCAATTCCTATAAATCAAAATATCACCATCATGTGCATCAGCTAAGAGAATAAAAAATATTAACAAAAAAAATAACATCAATCTCACTTTTTTGAAACTCAAAGGTCCACTATATAGTGTTAGATAAAATCATAAAATTTTTCATATTCCTATGTTTTGACCATTATTTATCTTGTTTACCACATCCCAAATGAAGGCAATGAAAGGAAACATGTGAGAAAGGATCTGATTCCATTTTCTAAAACCTCAACTTGAATCATTAGGTCTGAGATGAAGTTTCAAAAAACTTTATATACACCCCCACACGAAATTGAACTAAAACACATGAATGATATGTTTAGACTATTAAAACCAAGTCATTGAATTATAAATAATGAATATGAGTAAAAACTTTATGAAATATATATATAAATAAAATAAATGATACTTTTAATATAATAAAATCCAATTGGTATAAATAAAATAACTAATACAAATATTTTATGCTTAGAAATGTATTTTTATAAATATTAACTATTTATGTGTTATGGGTTCTATTTGAAGAAAAATTTGATTAATAATAATAATATATATTTTATATTAATATTTAGTTAATACTAAATATTGAATAATGTATAAGTTGAATGAGAATAGTTAATATTATAAATATCTATTTTGTAATAATTTTTTTCACTATATCTCACTTTTTATTTAAAAGGTAAATTCTAATTTTTATAAATTTAATTTCAAAAATTTTACATAACATTTTGGATTAGTAATAATAATATAATATTTAGTTTAAATTTTTGTATTTTTATAGAAATAATTATTTTAGGTCAATAGTGCTATATTCTATTTTTACAAATCACATGAATTTTAGGAATTTTTTAATATATAATATTGAATTAGAGATTCGTGAACCATTTTTCTAAGACCAAATATTTCTATTATATATGACCTTATAATTTTAGAAATTTTGGTTTTATTTTACAAATCCATATTTGATATTTTAGAACATAAATAATATTTTTCAAAAGAAATTTAATTAATTATACAAGTTTATTTTAAAATTAGTTTTTATCACATCTATTAATTTAATCAAATGAAATTTATTTTAAATTAAAAAATTTTGTGTCAAAATTATCTAATAAGAATACTCAATTTTAAGACATAATGACTAAATTAACTTAGTTAAAAACTAGTTAAAGTGGTAAAAACTAAAAGCCTAAAAGTAATAATTCTAGGGGTAAAGGGATTGAAACATGGTAAAAACATGGATTTGGTTGAGTGTATGAGGTTGTTAACTACCTTATATAATATACACTCCATTACTTCTGAATTTTCGAGAAGCATGAAAATTTTAACATGTGCTCACTTTATAATAAGTTGAAATATAAAAAAATCTATTTTCCACACTTATAAAAGGGCCATATCACCGACCCTTCAAGGTAAACTTAAAAATTATATTTCTACCTAAAAATATTGTAATTTTCATTTCTTTATAATAATATTTTACTCTATTGATCTTTTTTCCAAAATATATTATCCTACTCCATCCATTTCAATTGGATCATCCAAGGATATATCAAAGTTCTCAACACGAGTAATGATTTTTTTACTTAACATCATTTTTTATATTTTTAACAATTATAATTTTAGAATTCCTATAAGTTTTTATATAATAAATTTTATTACGATATTATAAAAATTAATCACATTCCCTATTTTTTCTATTATGAAAAATAAAACTAGCATTCATCCAATGTGCAGACTGTCACCTCCATGACGCAATGTGTTTTATATTCCTTAGACACATTACATGGATGGTCTAAAATGGGAATTTAAAAAATAATTATTATATTTATATCAATTTTATTATTCTTATACATTAAACCATATTACTATTTTCTATTATTCAATGTAAAATAAAATCATCAATAATGTATATGTGTAGACTACTACCTCAATGGGATGATTGACTTCCCTTTTTTCTTTTCATTGCCACATTACATGGATGGTCATAAGGAAGGTATTATGGGGTAAATATGATGTTTATAATATCATTAATGTTATTTTATGATATATTTTATAACCTATTAATGATATGATCAACAAAATATTATGGTTAATTCCATCGTTTAAAATGGGCAAACTATGAGGGAAATGATCTATTCTTTATACGAAATTGCCATATATAAATTATCTTATTTTTTAATTATTCAAAATTATGATATATCTCACTTATAATAACCATATAAGATCATTATTCTTCTTTTATAATGATATTACAACTAAACCACCTCATAATCACCCATTAATCATGGTAGGTTCATGTTTGGGTCGGTTTAACAACCTACTTGAAAAAAATATGAATATATATCATGGATGACTATGAGAAAATATATACTGATGAAAATGTAATAAATATGTAAATATGTTTTTATGGTAATGTTATGTAATCATTTATTTCAATAATTAATAGAATACATTTTGTTCATTACGAATCACCGAAACATGGTCATCATCAACTTTATCTTCATGGTTTGCAACCCAAACTACAATGGGACAAAATATTATATTTATAAAATACAATGGAAAATATATTATAGTACCTTATATGATATAATAATGATTTAATTTGAAAAAAATAATATATAACAACACCGATTTTATGAAACATGTTCAAACCGATAAAGATTACTTACACCTCGTGTTGAATATGGGTAAAAACTAACTAATATATATATATATAATGATAATAAATTAGGTGTGTAAATAGTTATAATTATGAATAAGATTATTGAGTATGAATTTTATGGTCTTAATTTAATTATTCAAGATATTTTGTGCTAGTGAGAACAAATCAGGAACGAGGTATGGGTTTTCATCTCAAATTCCACTCTTGGAGACAAATTTGGTAGTATGAACATAATATCATTTATATGGTGTATATAATTATTATATATGATATAATATAACAAATTATATTTTAATCATTATATATTACATTTAATTACAGTTCCACTCTTTCAAGGTTCATTGATTAAAGTTTCACTCAAGTTTTAAGTGTTTTCTTCGTCTCAATTATTATTCATTAAGACATAATACATGTTTTGAATCATTTTTTATTTAAATGGGTTTATATTTATTCAATATAACATAATTCTTATATAAATTATCTCATTATAATTCATAGTATAAACTAATTAAAAAAATTTATTTTCTTAAAATGTATTTTGACTCAAGTGTTACCCCACTAGTACGAGTTTTTGTTAACTCAGTTTTTTTTCATTAAGTTATGATCTTTTAGGGGAAATTATTTAGTATATATTGCGTAAATTATTCACATTGACTTTATTTTGTATTATTCTTTCATTGGACAAATTTTTACAACATAAAATCCTTTTCAAATGTTTCAGGCTTCATTAAGAATGTTTCCCGTAAGAGATATTGATACCTCAAATTTTATTTCATTGAGTAATAATGTTTCACTTGAGAATTGTTTTTTAATCGTTAAGTTCTCCCACCATTAAATTTTATTTTATTTTATTTTATATTCCTCTTTGGGAAAATGATGTTTTAATACAAATGAGTGTTTTTATACTCTTATTAGAATGAGTGTTTTAAAAAATGGTATTTTTAAAATAATAAAAAGTGTTTTTTCCTTTCACCTTCACATGTTTCGTCTTCCGATCATGATTTATCCAAGACAGAATTTATATATTTTAAAAGGTCTATTTTTGGATATTCTTTTAAAAATAATGGCATTCAAGTACTTTCATGAGCCATTTTTAAAACTTTCCTTTGAAAGATACATTTAATTTTTTATTTTACATAAATGATCAAAATAATTTATAAAATATATATTATGCTTTCAATTACATTTACCTCATCATTTTAAAAAGGATTTACCCTAATGGGGTTTAGGTTTCACAGATTATCCTCTAAAATACACACACACACATTATCATTAGAGGGATTAAAATCATGGTAATAAAGAACTCGTTTCATGATCCCTTATTTTGTGATACCTTTCAAAGAATTATTCTTATGACTCTGTTTTTTATTTATGTCAACATGCTCCCATGTTTAATTTTTTTAAATTGGGATTTTTTTTTCAACCTTACACTTTATTTCTCTAGATGTATTATGATCATATAATTCTAGTATTGAATTAAATATATACTCATGATGAAGATAGATTTTTAATATATTTTATACTATATTTCAAAGTTTTATATCCCACCAGAGTATTATTATTTTGGGAAATTGTCAAATTTTTATGTTTTAGTTGTATTTTGATCTTAATTGAAAAAATGGATTTATTTTGGGATTTAACTATTTTATTTATATTCTTTATTTAGGCCATTACATTTTTATCACTAATACAAATTATGAGATTCATTTTTAGTATTTTTAAATACATCTTGGGATACATTTTATCCTTCTGGAGCCATATATCAGTCAATCATTTGGGGTCCCAAAATCAGCTCAAAATACGTGCCTTGAAAACTGTGCCAAGATCTGGAATGATTTAAATATGAGCTCGTATCTCGGATTGCGGAAGTCCATTTGAGCTGAAAATTGTCCTAGATCTGGAAAACAAATTAATGAACATCTTTAAGTAAGGAAGCCACATCTGAATATACTATTTTCAATGTCATTATGCCATTGGATTTTGGAGTTATGGAAGATGAAGAGTCACCTAGACAGATTAAATGTTCCGCACTACAAGAGTCATAATGCCTACATACATGGACCAATAAACCTGAATGTTAGTGGATGCATGATGGAGGAATAATTGAACAACTTTCAAGAAGGTACTAATTACCAATTATGCCATTTTGGGCATAAAAATCGATAACTTTTTGTGGACATAATTGAAGTGATAATTCTTCACCCATTTCACCTATAAATATGTGTCTCCTATCCCTTTTACAAGGATATCCATTTCAATGGGAAATGTTGAGTATTGTTTTTGTAATAGTTCTTTTTATGTTTTATATATATTGGTTTATCTTTCCTCTTCCTACACCCTCTCTTCCATTTATTCTATTTTCTGTGTTTTTCCACCATTATTCCTTTCTTAACTCCACTAAAAATGGAGAACTAACCTCGATGCTTGTCTGAAGGAGGGAATGGTGATTTTATTGAGTTTCATATACATTAATTTCTTATATATTATTCAATTTTGGGAATTTTGGTGGTGGTTAAAATGATTATGGTGAGCGATCTCCCTATTTTCTCAAACACTGAGTTCTTCCACTCATTTATCAATTTTTCTTCCCTTTTCTATTTGTGTCATGCATATGGTGGAGCATGACATGAGTAGTGATGGTGTGAGAAGAGGTCTCCTAGCTGACTTTAGGACATGAATTACCCTGAATATAGAGGTATCAGTATGGGGGTGATGACAATCCAAATGATAAGGTGAGGTGTGACAAGTCTTGATCATCTCATTGAGTTGAATTTTGAGATTCCTTTTAAATAATGATGTAAACCACCACAACCTCCTTATAACAAGTGCCATATTTATTTCTTCTAACTTCATTCAGTATTTCATTTCATTATTATATATTTTATTTATATTTTATGTGTTTCAAAATCTCCCCTATTTATACTATTATTATATTTTTATATTATATATATTTTATAAATATTGACAATAGAAAGACAGTGCTTGGAAGTGGCCTCCTTGTGATCAACCCTAGGGTGTGCCACTATGGTATATTATTTGGTTAATAAGAATTTAATTGAATTGTGGATCTTTACAAAACTCCTTTCATAAACTCATCACCCTATAAGTCGTGAACATCTCCTTTTACAACTTTATATTGAAAGGTGATCACCTAAAAATGTTTAATTGTAACGCCCCGACCCCAGTTACCCAGAGTCGGTGCATTACTTCGTAACATTGGCATGATCACAAGAAAGATCAAATCCCGAAAGACCGATTGGTTTAGTAGCCTTGGAAACACTAGATATATTCATAAGTTTTACATTACATCATATAATGAAAAACTACTACAACAACGTAATGTCTCCACAGTCCACACTATTATCCCCTCATGATATCCCTGCAGATCATTCATAACTTACTTCTTCACATCCTGGGAAAAGTAAAACATAGAAAAGGGGTGAGCTCAAATGCCCAGTAAGGATAACAATATAGCGGAAAATTTCATAAATAAGAATAAACTTTTAAGGCAATGTATAACTAAAACAAAATCCTTTCAAACATGAACTTTCAACATGGTATGGCATAAATAAAATGAAATAATTCCATTTACTTATTCACATGGATATTCTACTAATCGAATAATCACATGCAAAAAATCAATAACCACTTTCATAATGTTGGAATGCATAATGTCAAACGTTAATTTCATTGTCTAGGCCTCATCCCAAGACCTAGGGGTTACTTCTAACCGGAACCCAACCCGGAGTGCCTCTAATAACCGGACACCAACCCGGAGTGCCTCTAATAACCGGACACCAACCCGGAGTGCCTCTAATAACCGGACACCAACCCGGAGGGCATAATTTTACCAGTCCCTAACCTGGAGGGCTTACTTTAACCAGTCCCCAACCTGGAGGGCTTACTTTTACCAGTCCCCAACCTGGAGGGCTTACTTTTACCGGTCCCCAACCCGGAACATACTTGTTTAGCACATTCATCTGAAGAAAAGTTTGAAATATAACATAAACATTCGGATTAAAACTAGCATACGAAATGTCAATAGTTTCACCATAAACTATGAATGGTATAAAAATAGCACATCCACAGTCAAACATATCACAAAACCTTCAATACAATATAGAAGTTTTGTATCATAATAAATCAACTTCAATTAAGCGTAAAATCCGTCGAAGGATGTTGACATAGATGAAATCAAAACACTTTTTAGAGAAATATCTCTTTCTATTTTTGAAAACATTTAAGAGCCATATAAAATAAAACATTTTCTTGAAAATATTCTTGTAATCTTGTAAGGAAATCTTTGATGATTTTATAACGGCGGATAATAACCGCACCCGCCGTATAAGTAAAAAAAAACATTCTTATCTTAATTCTGTCGAAAAGGTCAAAAAGGACCTTGTTTTGAAAACGACGGAAATATTCCTTTATAAACCTCTTACAAAAAGTCAAACAAGGGTATAAATGAATTTAACCCATATTATAATAAATATGTTTTGAAATACATTTCGATGAAACATGGATGTGGATGATAAAGAAATCCCAGTAGATTATTACGTATAAACAACCTCGGATAATGAAGAGGTTGTGAAATAACCCTTACCTTGTACTTTTCCTTTGTTGGGGTAGGTTAACCTCCTTTAATTTAGGTAACTCACTTTGGTTGGAACAAAAGGACTTCTTGAAATGCTTTATGCCTAAGGGGAAGCTTCACGGAGGAGGAGAGGGATGTGGGGAGCTTAGTTGGGCAGAGTTTGGACGAGCCAAGTGGCTTGAGAGGTGTGAGGAAAAGAGAAGGAGGAGTTCCCTTTTATAAGAGGGGTGAGGGGCACCTTTGGAAAAGCTAGAAATATTAATTTATAATAAATTCATATTCGGTTTCCAAAGGCTCCAAAGTTGACTATTCAAAGGATGAGGTGGGTATAGTTCGAAAACAACTCATCCAATAGAATTTAGACAGGTTTGGGTACTTATATTAACCTTATCTTTAAGTATTAACTCTAAGTTAATTAGTTTCACTTTTACAATGTCTCTTTGTATTTTTATATAATATGGTTAATAAACTTACTATATACATCCAAGAGACCCACAAGTGGTTCATTAATAATTAACCTATCATAATATAAGTCTCTTGGCCGAACCTTAGATTTTTAGGAATTTAATATCAATTAATAATATAATATTTGTTTTAAGAACTCTTTTATGTCAATTTTGACACTATTCAATAGTTGATTTTTTTGAAACTCATAACAGATTGATTACTTCGAACAAAGTCAGTTAAATCAATCCTAATATATCCTATTATCCTAGAAAATTAGTGTAATTCATTAAAAGTTTCATATTATATTTATTTGGGTATTTATAATATCAATTATGTTAATTGTTTACTATTTTAGTAATTACTGCATCATCATTGTGTCATAAATAAAATAAATTATTTAATGTCTAAAAATTATAAATAAACTATCATCATGTAGGAAATCTTTTTAGCTTTCTAATGAATATTTATAATCGAAAATCCAACATGTATAACCCTATGTAAAAATTGTTCTTCTAAAAGATGTAAGCTTATGCCATTTTTATTTTTATTTTAACTTTATTAATATAATGTGTCCCTACCACATACAAGTGGCTCCAAGGGGTACCCAAATTGACCCAAGGATGCTCCTGGTCGGGTATGTGTCCACCAATAAGGTTAGTACACGTTTTAGGGTAATTTTGTATTATTATAATATTATTTTTTAACACTTATTTACCGGATTTACCCTTAACCATGGTAAATAAAATATTTACCGCAGTAATTATTCAAAATGTCTAAAAATAAAAGTTACCTATTTACACAATTTGAACATCCTGATTACAAATATGGAATCCATTTTCCTAAATTCAAAACACAGAAGTGGCAGAAATTAATTTAAAATTAATTCCCGCTGTCAAAACAAAAAGCGTGTTTTTAAGAGATAATAACTATCAAAAGATTGACACTTGTTTATGTTCGGTTTAATTGTAAAATTATGTCCAATGACCAACATTATTTTAAATGGTAAAAATATATTCTAAATATACTTTAAAACCACTCAAATTCATAATTTATCACTATTAATTATTTTGATTAAAAAAGTTGTTTTTAATTAAAATTTAGTAATTTTCACTATTCATCAAAATATGAAAGTTATCCGAAAATTACCAAAATTTCATCTTAGGCTAAATTCGATATTCCGAATCCAAAAATGAAGTCTATTTCAAAATATAAAATATATATAATTTCAAAATTTAGGTATTACTATTCATAACGGCTAGTTTGATCGGTTGTGGTGTGTGTTAAAACTCGACGTTGCGTACAACAGACGCTATTGTATTATTCAAAGGAAAGCGTACCGTGGAAGCTTGGGATGTTTTATTTTAAATTTTTGATGTCCCCATTTAGTCAAAAAGTTTAAAATATTGTATTTAAAAAAGGTTCACTATTAAAAGTTGATAAAAGTGCAATACTGAAAATGAATTTGTTCTTGCATTATATCTAAGAAACTCATAATATGGATTCTAAAATTATAAGGATTATATAAAGTTTAAAATTTAGATAATACTATTCATAACCTCTTTTGAATGGCCCTTTTTTTTAGTCATGGTGTGATTGAACTCGGTGTTGCGTGTAGTGCAAGTTATTGAATTATTTTGAAGAAATAACACACTATGAAATCTTGGGGTGTTACATTCTCCCCTCCTTCAATAAATTGCGTCCTCGCAATTTGAAATTGTTCTTCGAAAATAAAAGGTTGAAAATAGAAAATATATTTGTGGGAAAACCCACATCGGAAATTGGGTTACTAAAATTTAGTCTTAATATGAGGAAAAGAGAAATTAAAGGGTCACCACCAAATTATGATCTCGATTAGGAGAACATTGGTGGAAATTAGAGACATATAATTGGAGGAAAAACGTAAATATTTATAGGTAGTGATTGAGGTCATCAATCACAAACATGTATAAAATTGAGGTCCTTAAACTCATCAATATATGATGATTTGAAATACCATCGGTTCAACAAAACATAGGGTATTGGGATAACACATTTTTGACGTTTCAAATATCTTAGTTGAAATCCCACATCGAAAAATGAATTAATGAGGCCTCTATTTAAAATAAAGAGTGGAAAGTATGAAGATTACCGAAAATAACACATACTAGGGTTCCATGTAGGAAAATATGGATATGGAGGAGAAATCTAACCATCAATTATCTGATGGAGAGTGGTAGAGAACATGGCTATGGAAAGGTCAACAATCTCAAAGCCATAAATTAGTGATGATTTAAGGTACCATCTAGGACAACATTTTTGTTCTATGTTCCTTTTATTAATGTTGAGGAATTTATTTATGAGATTGGCTAAGATCATAAGGAGACATACTTACTTTATAATTAGAGTTTTATCCATTAATAAATTTCTACCAAAAACTCATCATTCACTCGTAAAAAAATTCTATTTATACTACTCATAGAGGGTTCCAAAATAAACGAATTTATAATTCATCTACCAGATCTTTTTAAAAAACTGCTTTATTTAATACAGGACATCTCGTGGGATAGTGGTAGGTGATACACCCTTGTCGCCCTTCGGTTGCGGGTTCAAGTCTTGCGGCCTTGCCAGTCGCGACGGGTTGCCGCCCGACCTCTGGGTTGTCCTTTTATGGTAATCAAAAATTAATCTCAAACTAGAATTTATCCAAAATACTTCTATCCAAACTCACTGTCCAATATTTATAAGGAAGGTAAACTTAATGTAGATCCTTTTTACCCCGTAATAGCATATGAATACCTTCATCATGTATTCTTTTAAAACACTGAAACATCCTAAATTATCATAATACTTATTGGTTACATTCATGCTCCCTTATTCCATAAAGAATGCTGGATATACTTCTTCAATCCAAAAATGTTTTAAACCCCAATAATGATGGAATATACAAATCATTAATCAGTTCCATGGTAGTCAAGAATATCCAATATAATTTGTCCAAAACAATCATGTATTATTCCAAAATCACTACCTCGGTATCAGAACTATATTATGATTTATCTTTCTCTCAACCATATATTTTCCAAAAATTTATCATGCTATTGAGTCACTTTTCTTTGTTCCACACAATCTCAAGTCCTTGATGAAATAGTACTGCAGTACAATCCTTATATACTCCATAATTATTAAAACAAGTACATTGTTGATACAACACTCAATTGACAAAATCAACATAAGAACTCTAATCATTCCTCTTTATCTGTGGTAGTATCATAACTTGATTATTATCCAATAGCATCATTTGCGTCATAGTCTGATGACTGGGACATAGGTTCGCGTAGTGTCCAAACTCCTTGCAAATGAAGCATTGTACATTTGAAACCATTTTCTTACCCTTGCAGTCACGTACTTTGTGCCCTTTTCCTCCACACTTATAACAAACTCCCATTCCTTTCAGGCAAGTTCCAGGGTGTTTCTTTCCACAGTTACCACATATGAGAAAATTCTTCTTTTCCCTCTTACCTTTATCCATATTTCTCTCTTCCATCCTTTTCTCCTCTTGCTTCCTTTCAAAGCCATAAGACTCAGTAAACTCTTTACTTATCTTATCAACACATGATATTATTTCTTCATATGATGATAATACATGCGAGACTATTTCTCTTATAAATTCTGGCTTAAGACCATGAAATATATGATCCTTCTTTCTCTTTGCATCATGTGCATTGCTAGAGTTCTCATTCCTTCTACTGGGCGCCATTTCTAAACAATGGCATACACTAGATCAGTTTATGAATCAAAATACATAATCCCATACTTAAAAAACACTTAACATAAATTGAACTATTTATGGATATAATCCATAATCATAAAAATGCCTCCTTTGAGGAAGTATATACTCATAAACCCTTCATGATGATTTGTAAAGAAAATGAGAGTTATCCTAAGCATATCCCCCGGGAGTGTCGTAAAAAAGAGTGCAGCAAGGCCCGTTGTCGTGCACCAGTTCCCGTTCGAGTCTAGCTCAAAGCGGTGTTTTCGGGTTTTACCCCTAGGTACATCTGTGCCAGATCCACCTCTACCTGCTCGTATCCAGACAGGGATGTATTGCTCGGAAAACTCACAAAATCTCTACAATACCAAAATTCTAGGAAGTTCTTCTATACTAATCCTCAAAGTTAGTCTTAGGTCTACGTGCTCTAATCAGAGTTTATCTAAATCTACCTTCCAAGGTTTTTACTAAACTTCCTCTGATACCAACTGTAACGCCCCGACCCCAGTTACCCAGAGTCGGTGCATTACTTCGTAACATTGGCATGATCACAAGAAAGATCAAATCCCGAAAGACCGATTGGTTTAGTAGCCTTGGAAACACTAGATATATTCATAAGTTTTACATTACATCATATAATGAAAAACTACTACAACAACGTAATGTCTCCACAGTCCACACTATTATCCCCTCATGATATCCCTGCAGATCATTCATAACTTACTTCTTCACATCCTGGGAAAAGTAAAACATAGAAAAGGGGTGAGCTCAAATGCCCAGTAAGGATAACAATATAGCGGAAAATTTCATAAATAAGAATAAACTTTTAAGGCAATGTATAACTAAAACAAAATCCTTTCAAACATGAACTTTCAACATGGTATGGAATAAATAAAATGAAATAATGCCATTTACTTATTCACATGGATATTCTACTAATCGAATAATCACATGCAAAAAATCAATAACCACTTTCATAATGTTGGAATGCATAATGTCAAACGTTAATTTCATTGTCTAGGCCTCATCCCAAGACCTAGGGGTTACTTCTAACCGGAACCCAACCCGGAGTGCCTCTAATAACCGAACACCAACCCGGAGTGCCTCTAATAACCGGACACCAACCCGGAGTGCCTCTAATAACCGGACACCAACCCGGAGGGCATAATTTTACCAGTCCCTAACCTGGAGGGCTTACTTTAACCAATCCCCAACCTGGAGGGCTTACTTTTACCAGTCCCCAACCTGGAGGGCTTACTTTTACCGGTCCCCAACCCGGAACATACTTGTTTAGCACATTCATCTGAAGAAAAGTTTGAAATATAACATAAACATTCGGATTAAAACTAGCATACGAAATGTCAATAGTTTCACCATAAACTATGAATGGTATAAAAATAGCACATCCACAGTCAAACATATCACAAAACCTTCAATACAATATAGAAGTTTTGTATCATAATAAATCAACTTCAATTAAGCGTAAAATCCGTCGAAGGATGTTGACATAGATGAAATCAAAACACTTTTTTAGAGAAATATCTCTTTCTATTTTTGAAAACATTTAAGAGCCATATAAAATAAAACATTTTCTTGAAAATATTCTTGTATGCTTGTAAGGAAATCTTTGATGATTTTATAACGGCGGATAATAACCGCACCCGCCGTATAAGTAAAAAAAAACATTCTTATCTTAATTCTGTCGAAAAGGTCAAAAAGGACCTTGTTTTGAAAACGACGGAAATATTCCTTTATAAACCTCTTACAAAAAGTCAAACAAGGGTATAAATGAATTTAACCCATATTATAATAAATATGTTTTGAAATACATTTCGATGAAACATGGATGTGGATGATAAAGAAATCCCAGTAGATTATTACGTATAAACAACCTCGGATAATGAAGAGGTTGTGAAATAACCCTTACCTTGTACTTTTCCTTTGTTGGGGTAGGTTAACCTCCTTTAATTTAGGTAACTCACTTTGGTTGGAACCAAAGGACTTCTTGAAATGCTTTATGCCTAAGGGGAAGCTTCACGGAGGAGGAGAGGGATGTGGGGAGCTTAGTTGGGCAGAGTTTGGACGAGCCAAGTGGCTTGAGAGGTGTGAGGAAAAGAGAAGGAGGAGTTCCCTTTTATAAGAGGGGTGAGGGGCACCTTTGGAAAAGCTAGAAATATTAATTTATAATAAATTCATATTCGGTTTCCAAAGGCTCCAAAGTTGACTATTCAAAGGATGAGGTGGGTATAGTTCGAAAACAACTCATCCAATAGAATTTAGACAGGTTTGGGTACTTATATTAACCTTATCTTTAAGTATTAACTCTAAGTTAATTAGTTTCACTTTTACAATGTCTCTTTGTATTTTTATATAATATGGTTAATAAACTTACTATATACATCCAAGAGACCCACAAGTGGTTCATTAATAATTAACCTATCATAATATAAGTCTCTTGGCCGAACCTTAGATTTTTAGGAATTTAATATCAATTAATAATATAATATTTGTTTTAAGAACTCTTTTATGTCAATTTTGACACTATTCAATAGTTGATTTTTTTGAAACTCATAACAGATTGATTACTTCTAACAAAGTCAGTTAAATCAATCCTAATATATCCTATTATCCTATAAAATTAGTGTAATTCATTAAAAGTTTCATATTATATTTATTTGGGTATTTATAATATCAATTATGTTAATTGTTTACTATTTTAGTAATTACAGCATCATCATTGTGTCATAAATAAAATAAATTATTTAATGTCTAAATATTATAAATAAACTATCATCATGTAGGAAATCTTTTTAGCTTTCTAATGAATATTTATAATCGAAAATCCAACATGTATAACCCTATGTAAAAATTGTTCTTCTAAAAGATGTAAGCTTATGCCATTTTTATTTTTATTTTAACTTTATTAATATAATGTGTCCCTACCACATACAAGTGGCTCCAAGGGGTACCCAAATTGACCCAAGGATGCTCCTGGTCGGGTATGTGTCCACCAATAAGGTTAGTACACGTTTTAGGGTAATTTTGTATTATTATAATATTATTTTTTAACACTTATTTACCGGATTTACCCTTAACCATGGTAAATAAAATATTTACCGCAGTAATTATTCAAAATGTCTAAAAATAAAAGTTACCTATTTACACAATTTGAACATCCTGATTACAAATATGGAATCCATTTTCCTAAATTCAAAACACAGAAGTGGCAGAAATTAATTTAAAATTAATTCCCGCTGTCAAAACAAAAAGCGTGTTTTTAAGAGATAATAACTATCAAAAGATTGACACTTGTTTATGTTCGGTTTAATTGTAAAATTATGTCCAATGACCAACATTATTTTAAATGGTAAAAATATATTCTAAATATACTTTAAAACCACTCAAATTCATAATTTATCACTATTAATTATTTTGATTAAAAAAGTTGTTTTTAATTAAAATTTAGTAATTTTCACTATTCATCAAAATATGAAAGTTATCCGAAAATTACCAAAATTTCATCTTAGGCTAAATTCGATATTCCGAATCCAAAAATGAAGTCCATTTCAAAATATAAAATATATATAATTTCAAAATTTAGGTATTACTATTCATAACGGCTAGTTTGATCGGTTGTGGTGTGTGTTAAAACTCGACGTTGCGTACAACAGACGCTATTGTATTATTCAAAGGAAAGCGTACCGTGGAAGCTTGGGATGTTTTATTTTAAATTTTTGATGTCCCCATTTAGTCAAAAAGTTTAAAATATTGTATTTAAAAAAGGTTCACTATTAAAAGTTGATAAAAGTGCAATACTGAAAATGAATTTGTTCTTGCATTATATCTAAGAAACTCATAATATGGATTCTAAAATTATAAGGATTATATAAAGTTTAAAATTTAGATAATACTATTCATAACCTCTTTTGAATGGCCCTTTTTTTTAGTCATGGTGTGATTGAACTCGGTGTTGCGTGTAGTGCAAGTTATTGAATTATTTTGAAGAAATAACACACTATGAAATCTTGGGGTGTTACATTAATTAATGAATTGGGGAAAATGATTAGCATTCCAAATGTTATTATTAAAACAGAAATTATTATTATCAAGTTGAATATGTTTTTTTACTATCTACTATCTTTCTGTAGAGTGGTTTTGAGAATGATATCCCCTTTATTTTCATGGGGAAAAGTATTGATATTTCTAATGATTATTGACTACTAACATAGGTAGATTATTCATTAAAGATCCATATATTTCATTATATAGATACCCATGTTTTTATTCAGTAATATATTACTTAGGGAATAATTTGAGAAGTCTTGTTGACTCTTAGGGTGAATAAATTGGACATAATGAAGCAATAGGTGTGGCCCAAAATCATATAACCCCTAGATGCATAGATATGTCCCATGAGACAAAATAGGTTGGGATTTCAGGTATACCTCTTCCTATAATAGTATAATGTCTTTGAAAAAAATCCTTGATAATATATCTCTAATGTACGAAATTATACATTTTATTAGTATGATATTTTTCATATTGATATTTATGTTCTTTTTATTGTAATGGATATAAAATGATCTCAATTTTAGTTGATTAGGGATTCATGTTGTTTACATAATCCTACAATTATATTTATTCCATTTTTATGCCATGATTACCTTAGTTGTATGTTTTACATTACGAAATATTTAATATTACCCTTATTATGTTTATATTTACCTTTGTTATGAAGAAAAGATTTACACATTATAAATATAATATCAAAACATGGGTGCATAACTTGTGGGAGATATTGAAGTATTATTACATATTAAGTAGTTTCTTATGTAATATAAAAAATGTACATGATTTTATAAATTCATTGGCTTTTTTATTTTATTTTTATCATTATTCTTTAAATATCAAAACCTAAATGTCTTGGGAACGTATGCAATGCAATGTTTAATTTAATTCATGTAATTATTGGGTAGTTTTTTCCAAGAATCTATAGTTCATATCAAAGAATGTATATAAATTATGTGTTTATATAAATAGATTCATGAGTGTGAGAGTGAGGCATTATATTTGGGATTAGAGTTGGGTTTATATAACTTTAGAGAAAAAGAGGTTTATTTGGGATAAAATTCTGGTTGACAAGTTTGGTTTGATCATAATAAAAAAAGTATAGATAAATCTTTGGGATATTATATAAATTAACATTAAGGTAATAATGAATATTTTATATTGGGATTAGATAATAAAACTTTAATGAAAACCCTTGTTGTAAGTGTAAGATATAATTCTAATTATGGGATTAAATTATGATGTTTTGGTAATGTAGAAATTGTGTTGTCTTCTAGAAATTTCATACATGTTTGGATTATATAAGTGGATATAGACTCTAGAAAAGATTTACCTAGGGTTAATAACCCTAGAAAGGGAAGATTGGGTATTAACTCGATCATCACCTGGTGAATGAAAAAAAATTCCAAATTAGAAACCTAGTTTTTCACCCATAGGGGATATTATTTGGTTAATTAACATTCTATTTATGAACCAATATAATGGATTTGAATATGTTCAGGTTAGATAACCTTATAGGAAAGTGAACATGTATAATATAAAATGAATTTTTGAGATTCATAAGACAAGGAACATATTAATTGATTTTTGATTTCCAAGATAAATGATAAGTTGGATTTTGAGATCATAAATTTAAATTATATTTGGGTTTATAATATTTTAAGAACATTAATGGTAATTTGGGGTCTCTATTTGGAGTATTATATTAATAAGTATGAGATAAAAAAACTCAAAGTAACCTATGTTGAACCAATAATGATATAGGATAAACTGAGAGTGATATAGATTAAACAGAGTCTAATACAAACTGAGTTCTAAGGACTATAAACTAATATGATAGAGTTATGATATGAAACATTTTTATGTTAATTTTTTTTGTTGTTATTTATGATAATTATCTTATAATAGTCATCACTAATGTTACCCCTTTAGGTTTTAGTAACGATGAATCCTGAAATAACTAAGTTAACAATGGGTTCTATGGGAAATGTGGAAAGCGTATCAATGAATAACACAACAGGACAAGGCATAGAGTGGGAAGTCATGTGATTATTCTAAACAGAATATCAGGAATTCTTATTAGAAACATGGTTATTGTATAAGTCCTAAACACACCAATGAATATAAATATGATGCCTCATGAGAGATCAAATAACAAATATGATGAAATAAACAAGATACAATTCTATACATGTCAAAAATGTGGGAATAAGAATGGGTAAATTTCTATAACAGGATATGTTAATGAAATGTGTGTGGATATTAAGTGTAAGGTAAAGAGATAAAATACAAAAATTAGTTTCTTTAATTTCATGAGAATTGGAAATTATGTGACTTATTTTCCCAATATAAGGGAAAATAGAAACAATAGTCTTCAAAAACCATGAAAATAAGGAAAGTCCTATTAAACAACTTCTAATTTCCGAGATAGCGAGTTTTCACCCTAGATTTGGTGGTGCCCTATGTCATTAAGTTTTGTCCATCTATTAGATATTGAGTTATAGATAAAAACCTTTAATAGCATGATTATCATATAAACCATTTTAATGGTTTTTGGAAGATATTCTTTATGGATCTAGATCTTTATCCATTGGTATAATTCGATATGAAATTATGAACGAGTTAGATCCCTGTATAAAGTGATTATAATTTTTTTCATATAGATGAATCTCATTCCACTTCTGAAATAATCTCTTAATCATTTAACAGTTTATAATTAATAATGAGTTCCCTATATAAATTACTCTAATCTTATGATTTAACCAGTAGGGATAAAGTTTATTTAGAGGGGGAAAATGTTGCACCCCAAAATTTTAATATATGATTAACTTTAACTATTTCAATGTGTTTGATATCTTTCTCTACATGATACCCCGAACTAATAAAAATTTGTGATATGTTTAGACTATTAAATCCTAGCCACTGAATTAGCCTGAATGTATTGGATTAATCACTTTATGAGATATTTATTTAAAGAAAATAAAGGATACTTTTTTATAAATGATATCCAATTGGTATAACTATAATTACTAATGTGGTCATTTTATGCATAGAAATATATTTTACTAAATCATACATTTTTATGTGATATTCATTCTATTTCAAGACATATGCGATTAATAATGAAAAAATATATTTGATATGAATAATTTGTTTACAATAATTTGTAAATAATAATAATAATGAATGATAATGGTTAATTTTCTAAATTTTTTTCCTACAAATTAGTATTTAATATATGTCACCTTTTGATTTAAAAGTAAAAAATAATTTTTAAAAAACATAATTTTAAAAAATGAACAATAGTTCTGAATTAAGAATAATAAAATACTATTAGGAATATTTTTTTGTTTTTTTCTAAAAAGAATATTTTTAGGTGAATTGTGAGAAATAGAGCTTTTACCAACAAAATGAATTCTATGAAATTATATTTATATAAGAACGAATTGAAAATATATGAAAAAAAATTATAAGACAAAATATTTATTTCATATATGTATTTTAAATTTTTAATTTTTCAACCTATATTTGATAATTTTGGACGTAAGTAATATTTTCTCAAATATTGTCTTCAATACATTATAAATTTGTATTTTAAAATTATTTTGTATATGTTTTATAAATTGAATTAAAATATTTCAATTTTTTAATCAGTGGGTCCAAATTATTTAATAAGGAAAATTTTATTTTTAGGCATAAATATTATGCCACTATAGGTAAAAAATAGTTACCATAGTTAAAGATGAAAGGGTAAAAGTAATAATTAAAGGGTTAAATATATTGAAACATGATAAAAAACATGTCTAGAATTAATATTAAGAGATTTTTCTTGACCTTATATCCTCAAAAATCCATTATTTTCCAATTTTTTCGCCACATGAAAATTTTAACATGTTCTCCATTTATATTAAGTTGAATTATTTACAAAAATATTATTCTCAGCACCTATAAAAGGTTCATATCACCACCCCTTCAAGGAAATACTAAAAATTTAGTTTCTTCTTAATAAAATTCAATTTTTTTACTTTACCTAGAATAATCTCTTAGTCTATTGAGCTTCGGGTTAGAAGATATTAGCTAATGTCATCCAATTCTATGGAATATTCAATGGAAATTTCAAAGTTCTTAGTGTTAGTAATCATTTTTTACTTAAATTATTTATTTTTAAATTTTATTTTCATATTATAATTTTAAAATATATATGTAATAAAATAAATATTATTTATATAATTAAATTTATTAAGCTATGGTAATAATAATTGATAATTGTTTTCTTTTTATATTCAGAAAAATGAAACCAAAATTTGTGTACTAAGTAGACTGCCACTTTCATAAAGAAACATGTTTAATTTTTCTTAAACAATTACTAGGATATTATAAAAAATTTAATTAATAATTTTTTTTGATATTTATATATTTTTTTATTCTAAAATTTGAAACAATATTACTTATTTCTCATATTCTGTGGAAAATGTGACTGTCAGCAATATATATGTGTGGACTACCACCTCAATAGGACAATTGATTTTTGTTATTCTTTTCACCACCACCTTATATTGGTGGTAAATATGATGGGGTTATAAGATAAACATTATGTTTAGTATACCATTAACGTTATGTTATGGAATTGTTTTTAAACAATTAATTATATGATCATCAAACAAATATCAGTAATTCTATTTTTTCAAATGATTAAACTAAAAGGGAAATGATTTATTCTTTATAAGTAATTAATTTATATAAATTATGATCATTTTATTATTACATACAATTATAATATATCACATAAATAATAACCAAATTATATCATTATGCTTATGGTATAATTTTATTACAACTTGTTGGTTGGAGTAAGACACTCAACAGGGACTGAATTCAGTTCCTATAAAATTTTGTATTAAAAATTGGTTCTTTGAAAATTCCCCCAACTAAAATTAAAATAGGAAATTTAATCAAGGTAATACTATTATAAGTGTTTAACTATTCAAAAAACTTCTCATAATATTGATTACTTATCAGTAGTATCAATATGAGATATTGATATAACATTTGAATGTATTCTAATAAGAGAAAATTGTTATAACTACTATCCAAGTCTAACTATCAAAGTAAATTTTAGTTTAATGAAATATAAATTAAGACAATGAAAGTCTAAATAGAAATACACATCAGATAAGAAAATTGGTTCAGTCACAAGCTAAGACCTAATACACTCTACTTAGTGGTCACCTCCACCAAGCAGTTTATATTGAAAAACTTAATCTATATACTGAATCAGAGTAAACAATAGTAAACAGGACTATCAAGGTCACACAAACTCTTCCACTATTATTTGTGGAAAAAAACTACAAAAAGGTCACACACAACCTCTTCTAAAGTGTTATGTGGGATATGTAGGACCCCGGGACACCCTTAGAGGGGAGGGGTGAATCAGGGTTTACACTTTTTCTTTTAAAAAAAGGATCTTGTTCCCCTAATGGTAGGAACTCATTAAACCTGTAAGACTGATGGGAACAGAAAGAAATCAACCACAATAAAATAGACCACACAACACTTTTACTTGGTTCACCACTAAGGGCTACTTCCAAGGAGCACACACCGACAGGTTGCCGGTTGTACCTAATTCCACTAAACTTCACTAGTTTTGGATTACAATGTTCAGGTATAGTCCCTCTATCCCAAGCACACTACATTTAAAAAAGTTCAGGGATGGATCACTGTTTCCCCTGGGTAACTCCCGTTCACTCCCCTAGCCTACAACTATTGGTGAAGTCTCACTTAGTTTATAGACGTGAAGGTCTCTTAAATAGATTTTCATTGAAGTCGTTGCCTCTACTTAGCACAAGACTCTTCTTGCATCAAAGTTGTAAATTGATGCACTTGAAAGCACTTAACAAGATATTTAGAATGTGAAAATAGGTTACACTGAATATTTTGAAGAACACCTACCCTTTACGCAAAATATTTCACTTTTGCATGAAATACCTTCTTTTTTTTTGCACCAAAAATATTTCGCGCATCACCACCCTTTTCTCGCAACTGAATATTTTACGTTCAGCTTCCACGTTTACGCAAAGCTTCTAATTTTTCACGAAAACCAGACTTTTCGTGCAAATTCTACTTTTACGCTCAACTTTTTCTTTTTCGAACAAACCATCCTTTTTCATGAAACTTCAACTTTTACATGTAGCTTCTGATTTTTCACACAAATTGGAATTTTTTTCACAACTTCCTTTTAGCACACCTTTTACGTGCATCAGAACTCAGATCTTCTTTGAGTCTTCAGCCATACAGAATGAGGGGGTCAGCTCTTATTTATAGGCATCGCCGACCCCTGTGTGAAAAACCCATCGTAGCACAAAAAACCTCTCATTCGGCGTATAATACATTTTTTTCATGAACCATTTTCTGTGTACATCTTCATGTTTTCACACAGCCCATGCCTTTACCATTTTTCTACATTCGGATTCCAAAACACCACTTGCGCGAAAAATATCTCTCAACTATTTCGTGTGCCACACTATTTTTCGCACACCATGCTGTTTTTAGCTCACCATACTATTTTTTTGCACACCCTGCTGTTTTTCGCGCATACCTCTCTTATTTCATGCAACGATTCTTTTTTGCGAGAACCCCTACTTTCCAACAAACTATGCCTTCATTTTCTGATTTTCAAGTCCAAAAATTTAGAAAACACTGTAGAACAGCACCACCTTCAATACTGTTTTCTGATTGAACTGTATGATCACTTTACTAGCACACATTCTAAACTTTCACTAAGGATTGACAACAAACAAAAACCATACTATAATTCATGCATAAAATGATAAAAGTTCTAATAAGATAAAAATTCATAAAAAGAGTGTGATATTGAGGATATCAAGTATCCTCCAGTTATGCACATGAGTCAATGTGTGTGTAACAGGAAGATACACACACTACTCAAAAAAATTATATAAAAGAAAAAAATCGTGCTAAAGAGGTATAATATGGTTTAGAAGCATCTGTCTGTTATGCAGTGTAGCTCTGGAATCGTTTGATGTAGTGGAAATAATGTTTGAGTCCATTTCTAGAAGTTGGCTCTAAAACTGTGTATCATAGTCTTATTACTCTGACTTCCACGAGTGTTAAATGTTTAGCTCCTCATTTGAATGGTATTCATGAGAGCATATAATCTTTTATTTATTTTCTTTTTGATCTCCCTGTATGTTATTCCTTTGAGTTCTTGGGGTTTTGGAAGTGAGATTGAGAGTTGTAGGAGTTTTATTAGCTTGCTCCCTTTTTCATCGCTTTCCTTATCTCATTAAATATCAGGATTTTAATTATTTTATATTTCATGGTCCAGTAGACATGAAGATCACCCTATGCATATGTACCTTGTACTTTATACTGAATTTACTACAAACAATATTAAATAATGTCAGAAACATTAATTTTCTAAATATGACCGTCAGATATAAATTTGAATTGATAAATTAAGAACAGTTTTTATGACTATCGGTGAGTCAGAAGTATTGGGGAGTCATTCACATCAGTCTGGAAGCATCGGTCTATCAGTATCAGCGAGTCCTTTCCATTAGTATCAGTGAATCTGGGTGTTAGTGTCTCCTCCTATCTGTAATACAGATGAACTATAGGCGATTCCTATCAATGGTGAGTACTTCCATATATTAGTGATACAATTGAACCAAATGTGTCTCATTTCAACTGATGGTTAGTTCTTTCATCGGTTGCACCATGAAACAGTAGTTCAATTGGACTAATGGTAGGTAGTCTGTATCGGTTCCATGTGAAATGGTGATCCTTTTTTCTGTTAGTGTCAAGTGCAATGAGGAGCCTTTTGTCTATCAGTGTGAGTGACTCATACATAGATAAATTTAGGCGTTTTTTCTATCATACATTTCATAAAATTCAGAGACTGTTAAAATCCATAAACACATAAATAGTCAATTATAAGCTTGTTTAGACATAAGAATACTTGATTAGTTATATGAGTTAAAAGATCTGACATTGAAGATGATGCTTTGACATAACTTAGAATCCTTAACATAAGGTAAGATATATGTTAATATATGACATGATTTGTGATAATTTAAACCATTACAGTTAGAGATAGTTTCCAACAACATCGTGGGTAGAAAATCTCCCCCATTTCGATAATCAAAAATCTTGTTATTATTCTGTACCATTGGATAATTATTACACTAAACAATTAATAATGTATTAGAGGCAATAATAACATAATGTATCACATAATCATAAACACATAGTATGGTTGAATCTAATAATAATGGTGGTTAGCAAAGTTTGCTCACTTTTAATAATTTTTAATAAAATTTACCCCCTTTGGGATTATCAAAAAGTGGTAGGAGAAAAGAACAAGAAAAATAGTAAAGTAGAAAAACGAAATAGGATTAATAAATAGAGTAAACTGGAAATGAAAAGATACAATGTATCAGCCCTATCAAATTAAAATTAATCCACACTATAGGATATGATCGTCTGGTATGATTAAGGGGATCCTTCCCCTTATTAGAAGGATCAATAAAAAGTTCATCAAGAGGGTTAGGCTGAGAAGGAGGGTCTGAACGAATTTTGAGAGGAGGAAGAGGAACTTTTTCAGGAATGGCAGAGGCAAGACTAGGAATGTACTGAGAAAGAATTTGAAATTTTATAGTTTCTATAATGTCTAGCCAGATCTGAGATAAGGCCTAAGAAACTAACATATATGGTTGAGCAGGCACAGATCCAGCTGGGGTAAGTGGGGTAGCAAGATGTATCAAAATGGATTCACTTTGGACATGAAGATTTCGTTCCAAAATCCTGATGAATTCTTCAATAATCTTTGCACCATATTTCATATCCTTCTCAAAATTACACTACAGGAAAATTTTCCGTTCGCAACGATTTTTTTGGGTATAGCGGTGGTTTAAAATGCTGATATATACTTCTGTGGTGGTTTATGAAAACTGCTTCTACAATGTGTGTCGGGACACTATTTTTGGTGGTTATAGATGTTTCACGACGGTTTTTATAAACCTTCGTAGATAGTGAATTTCACGGCGGTTTTCCCGTCCATGGGATGAATTTTTTTAGCAGTGGTTAAAACCACTGCTAAAAAAATGTAAGCCCCTTTCTGGGAAAACTACCTCTAAAAGCATCATAACCACTGAATACTTCATGCGGAAGATGAGTCAGTGTAACGGTGGTTAAAACCGCCATGAAAAATAACACCGTAGCGGTAGTTATAACCACTACGAATAGAAAAATTCTGACATTTAGCAGCGGTTATAACTGCAGCTAATTGAAAAATGCTGACATATAGCAACGGTTTAAACCACCTCTAAAACCACTTTTACAAAAAAAAAACCAGCTTCTCCAGCTTCTGTTCCAGTTCCATAAAAAAAATTACAGGAATACCAATGAATCATGTCTGGTCATATCTTCATGATCAAACCTAATGGGTACACAATCCCATACGCCATTAACTAGAGGTAACCTCCATATCTGAATTGTCCTTAATGAGTTCCTTGAAGTGGAATTAAATTTTGTCCAAGGTTAGCACATGTTCCTCCAGGCATGTTTTCCCCACATTGAAACCCCATATTAAGATCCTCTTCTGTTTATCAATCCATAAGTTGATAGGTTGAACCCCCCCTTTAATGAACTACTAGAATAAATGGTTCTTCAATCATATAAAAAATAGTTGATATTTTCATTGGAAGAGTGAAAATAAGGGCATAAGGGAAAGGGGGTTATTCCACTTATTGGAAAAAATGTTCAATCACATTTAATACGGTCTTGTGTTATATGTAAAAAAAATAATTATAAAAAACAATATAAAAAATGTGTTATAGAGTGACCATAAGGGTTAAAACACACCTAGCCTACCAGGGTCACCCTCATAGAGTAGCCCTCGTAGTCATGATGTGGGACCCATCATTATGGTAAAATATTGATATTAAACCCATATATCATACATCACACTATGATGTGGTCCTTCCCATTATGACACAACACCGTCCCATTGTTTTGGGAATTACAAAGTGGGATCCCTTTATATGGGAGTGATATTTCCCTTTAAATTATCAACCATAATACATCCCTTATGTTTTGTAGAATAATGATCTATTAAATAATGATTTAATCTCACATTGTGTTATGATTTACTCTTATATAGCCCTCATGTTTCTCTTAAAAAACCATAACCACCCCCCAATTCATTTCTTTATGGCATGGTTCTCTAGACTCTAAAAATATATAGTATCACATATTCCTTCACACTACATTTTTCCTAATAGATATGGTGTAACACCAACCTTTATAAGATATTAATCTTACATAACCCAAAAATTATTGTAATGTTCCCCAACATATTGTATTGTCTTTGACATACAAAAGATTTCAAACCTGAACTAGAGGCTGACTCCCAGAACTATCCCCCTAAACATGCCATAATTTTCCACTACCCACGATACCACCTCATAAAATTTGTCTCAATTATTTCAAATGTGTGTATAATGAAAATTATCAATATAACTAAAAAAATTAAAATAATCTATGGTCCTAACATCATTGGAAACTGATATTTATGTAACTTCACTAACACACTTTAGTGCGAGGTGTTATAACCAACCCACCATACCACTTATCATCTATAAAAGTATTTCTGTTCATCACTTCTGAACTGCATTGATCAATGAACTATGATACATGAAATCAATCTATATCTCCAATTGAAAATGATCTCTCATATACTTCACTTGAAATAGTGAAACAACTGAGCCACCCAGATTCCTCATGCTTTGGTCCATCACATATTCTAGTCATATCCCATAGGAAACTTACAGATCCCTATTCAAGTCATTGTACTCAATCACGTATTAAATGTTTTATCCAATACCAAACTTTTCCAGTGATCCCTGGAAGATATGTTGGCCTAAGAACCCGAAATAAAATTATAACTATCATCTCTACAATGATTACCTATCCCTAGTTAAATTCAAGAATTATAAAACATCCAATGTCATAAACCAAAATTCAATAAGAATAATCTAAATCAGACCACTACATGTGAGAAAAAAATATCCTTTCACCCCTATGAATCCAAGTTATAGTCTTAAAATTTTGACACAACCAAAACAAACATACATTATCTATTTTATAGTTCTTCTAACTTAATATGAATACTAACACCCAGAAACCTGGTCCAATATCCATCCATGTATCAAATTTTCATACATTAGTAGTTTAATAAACAGAACATCTATTTAATATATATCTAAAACAAGAATGTTTTACTCTCCCATAGAGAATTTATGTCCATGTATATAGGCTTCTTGTATCAGTGTACCAATAGAGAACCACAACCATTATAAGTCTATATTCTTAAAATTTAAAATATCAGATAATCTGTATATTTCACTAAATGAAGGTTTGGAATAGAAAATATAATAATGGTGGATTTACACTATATAATTTCAACACTATTGATCCTTTATACTATTATCCATAAATCAAGAACTCATCTCAATACTGATATGTATGAGGCCTTTATTGACAAATTGAAAAATACCAACCCCGTGAGCCTCACTTTTGAGACATTAATAATTACTTAATAAACATAACTAGTATTCAAACAAACAAAAATAAATCATTGTTTCAAGATTATTATTAGAGCAAACAACCCAAAATATAGTGATCAGTATCACTACCATGTGATTTCAGTATTCAATTCTACTATGAATTCTACCCAACTACATTAGTAGTTTCAAAAAATATATTGGTTTCTAATATCAAATAATTTTTGTATTACCACTGAAGACATCACTAATCAATTCAATCCACTAATATAATTTCTTTCATTTTAATCTCATCAATCACATAATCAGTTCCCACATCATACAAAAAAACATCTAATAGCCCTGTGTTTACTGAAGAATTATACTATTCCATGTTCAACACTCATATACGAGACAAGGTTTCATGAACCTTCACACCTTCATCTAGTACCCAATAATATCCTAAGAGTGATAATCTATAATTATCATCAACACTCCACAACATAGATCCATGAAATAAGAAAGGATAAAGTGTCATGGACCCATCACAACGTGCAGGTACCTCATAGCATCTTATACCACTTACAGTTCTCAATGGACTAAATATGAATCACTTTTAGAAATAAAAACAAACTGTGGATGAATTAAAAGATATCAATATTCATTAACAAGGTCACCAAAACATAACACTAGGAGTCATAGTACCTACATACAGTTCTCAAGGGACTAAATTGATCCTACCCTCTCCCCTGAACTAAATACTAAAACCACTCAGAGTGTTTCTAATCCCATGAACACTGAATTACCATGAAATTCCTCAACCCTTTCATTGTTATCCACATAAAAACACTTTTTTGTTATGTATAATAACATAATTAAGATATATGAGAAAACACTATATAATATGTATACCATGACATTACTCAACCCTTTCCTTCCTATTTTTTCACCTATTCTTCACTAAGGTAAAGCTGATGGAAAAAGAATGGTCGGTTCTGTTAATGCTTTGGAAGGGGACTAATATAGGCTGTTGTGTCCTAAATATTCACACCACACTCAAGAAATCATGACATTAAAGGAAACATCAGAAATCAATAAAATACATAAAAAAATACATGACAAATGAAAAAATGTTCGGTCATGAAAATGTTTGGTGGAAACTATGTTCCACACATGATACATATACAAACCGACGATGAAAACATATCTTCACCCTCTCCACCTCTAACAGATCAACAATACATCTAATCAGTGTCTGATGATGAACACATATCGTCACCCTCTCCACCTCCATCTCCACTTCTGGATACCACCTTTAAGAACATTATATTGAAAATCAAATAGTGTTTCATATTTATATTTAAACTTAAAACCAACAAAAGATTGAAAAAAATGTGATTTTGAATTTTTGTGATTTACCTGCTCATCAACAGTCGATACAGTACCATCGGGTGAATATCTTCTAATCTGCTGATGTATATCAGTCAACTCTTTTTGCAAAGCGGATATCTGATCCCCCTGCTCTTGAACTGTGTTTCGTAGAGAAAAAATATCTTTATTAGCATCAATGGGTATGGGTTGACTAAACTAGGAGTAGTTGTAGTTGAAATCCCTGGTGTCCTGCCAGTAGCCTTAGATGGTGTGGGTCCTAAACCTAGCCCATGCACTCTACCAGGATGCTCCTTCCCAAGGACTTTAGCAACCGGGTCATCCTGGGAGACTGATTAGGACTTCTTAGGATTGGGATCCCATAGTTCTTTATTTTTTACCTATAAATCAAATATCAATATATATTAACATATTGAAAACTAATAATAGGTTATTATAATGAAAAAATGTGTTCATACCCTAACTTCTTTGGAAGGCTCATTAATAGAACTTCCATCAGATTTTTAGTGAACATCCAACCACACTTCAGTTTGAAATTATTCATGCCCTAAACTCCGTGACTGCATTAAACAAAGATAAATTAAAAATTTAATATATTAAACAGATAATATTGTATTTTAAATATTTAAACTAATGAAAATATTACCAGATTCGATCGGCATCTAGAAAAGCTTTTTGACCCCGTAGTGTGAGGGATGACTTTCTTTGACCGGCTTGATGCATTCTTTCTAGAGAGATCCTGAACTATATAATATGAAATTTAATAGTAATGTATTCAATTGCATCTCTTATTTATATAAATTTATAAATGTAAAATGTGGTTAATATAATAATATATATTTAAATACCATCTTCTTCACATCACAATGTCTGTCAACAAAAACATTCAACTGTTCTTTGGGTACCCCATTGGGTAGCTTCTCATACATTTGTTAGAAGGTCAACGAAGTATTGTTGACATCACCCCAAAATCTCCATTTGAATTCTATACATTTCTTTCCATGATTTTTCAACGTCCACTTTCATTCTATCACATTAGCAACTGTAATGTGGAAAAAACATCTGTATACAGAAATTCATTTTGAACATATTAATAACATGACATTCAATTACACCATAATGTATTAAAATTACCTTAATTTGGGAATCAAAAACATTATTTTTCCAACATGGAGGAATATTTCTCCAATCATAATAAGAAATAGGAAGGGAAATGGGCTCTGCTGCCAGTTGATCTAGAATTTGGCCACGTAGTCCTATGACATCATCTGTAGGGACCCCATATGAATTGAATGCGATAATTATCTTCTCTCCATTCATATTACAAACATCATAACTTTTTATAATTTTCTCTATAGTTGAATTTTTTCATCTTTAATGAACAAACTGTTAGTATAATGAAAGTTCAATAAACTTATTTATATTAAATTTTTTACCCATAATAGTGACCATCCAGTATGTCCATGATGAACTAGAAGTGGCGCACCGCTACCCGACTAATGAGTCTGCTGAAGGGGGAGTCGACAACTAACATTCTAAAGGGATTCTCATAGAGGGTGTGAGAGATGGTGTAGGAAGATATGGTGTAGGGGGGAAGGAATCTCATGGCTTAGATTCCGTAGGGAGGGAGACCGATTGATCGTCATCTGTCGCAGTAGTGGATGAAATAGTGTATTGCTTCTTCCTTGGCATTCAGCCCATTTAATCAAATAAAACTATGTTCAAAACATATATTTCAAAAAAATTATGCATGAAAAAATAAAAAATGATAATAGATTCCCAGTACTAACAAAAAAATATACATAACAATGATAATGAATGACTACATAAATGAAATAAGTGGTTGTTGAATGAATAAATAAATGTACATACAATCATTTTCCCATTCAATCATGTCTGTTTCTTACTCCATTACTTCATCCACTTCATTCATCCTTTATAGAATAATATTTTTAATATCATGATGGACAAATAATTCCATTTCTTATTGTTGACGAGATTCAATTTCAGAGGTCAAATATTCAACTTCATAACCCATATCATACAAATCTCTTTGTATGACATAAGAAACTACACTCCACCCTTCATCTACAATATCATTCAAATAATATACCATTTTTTCATTTGATGATATGATATATGGATCATGCAGTTCACGATCACCAACATCCATCAAGCTAGAGAAGTTCATAGAAGTAAATTGCAAGGAATCTCTTTTAACACCTCTGATAATATCAACCTAATTGCATTTGAATAAACCAACTGAAAAATTACCACATTAGTTTAAATCAATAATATCAGTCATATTTCTATAGTATTCCACTTCACTAAATGTAAATATACCACTATTCTTTGTTTTCAAACCCTCTTCTCGATCGACTGTACGAAATCTAAATTCATTCACGTTGTAAGCGTCGAACTTTCTAACTTGATTTAGAGGAACTCGAGCAAGAAACGTCAAATCTTCTGACACCTCTGCTCAAGTATCAGTATTCATGATCAAAAAAAGGAAATATACTTTATTATATTTAAAAAATAAATGTGTCAACCTAATATTCATATTTATTTCAATATTTTTGAACTCACACGTCATGCAAACCATTCTACAAGCACTTTATTAATAGCTTTCATTATATCTTTCTCATTTGGTGTTCATCCTCTCATTCATCTCTTTGTTTGTATCCTCAAATATTCAATAAATGGATCTTCAATTTCATTATTCAGCAGCACATATCTATGTGCCAGTAATAATTCAAATTCTGTCAGTGTCACATTTGAGGTCCTCCCAACTGATCGGCCAATAGCAGGAAATATTTTGGATTTCTGTTGTATTTTAGATTGAGTAAATGTGTCATCACCATGTCCAACCCGATTAAATCTTGTCTCAATATCATCCAAGTATCTAGAACAATAGGTAAGACACTCCTCAATGAAATAGCCTTCATCAATAGAGCCTTCTGGTTGAGCTTTATTTCTCACATATGATTTTAAATGCCCAAGATATCTATGAAATTAAATAAACACAATTATTCATTTAATTAAGTTCCAAAAATTGTTTACTTAACTAAAAATATTTAAATAAAGTACCTCTCAAATGGATGCATCCATCGATAATGAATGGGGCCTCCTAATTTAGCTTCCTCAACCAAATGCACAGTTAAATGCATCATAACAATAAAAAAAACCGAGGAAAGATCATCTGCATTGCTCAAAGGGTCAATAAAAACCACTCCTGAAGGTTGTCAAGATGAAATGGATGTAGAGATTTCTCGCATAGTTGTCTGAAAAATGTGCCTAATTGTAGTACAACAGCAGTAATTACTTCATGTAATAAAGTACTCAATGCCAATGATAATAACTTTTGTAACAAAATATGTTAACGGTGACTTTTCAATCCATGTAACATAAGATTCATTAAGTCAATACACCTCGTTATGTTACTTGAATACCCATAAGATACATTAACATTCTTTAAAATTTGAAGGAACGTATCTTTATCCCTAATTTTCATTTCAAAAATTGCCAGACAAAACTTTTCATTGTCATCTGGCCAGAGATCACGTTTTATGTTCATACTTGTTAGTCTTTGTGAGAATTGAGATGATCCTTTAAATTTCCATGCTCATTAAGCTATGTGAAAATCAAATTGTCATAGACATTCTTCTCAATAGGAATCACATCAAGATTAGGCCGCTAAAAATTATATTCCCAATACAGAATTTTGAAGAATATTCTTTTTTTTTCTTCACTTGTTGCGTTCCGACTTCACTTGATGATACACTTCGAACCCATTTCCCATTATAATTCAAATGAAAAACCTTCCAAAATTCTTTTTCTGCATTTCCAAGTTGTCTCAATATTTCATATACAGATAAAAACATATGAGGTGGTCTATGATCAATAAAAACATTAAATTTTGATCTGTTCAGCCGAAATCTATGAGATGCATCGAGAAATCTTCGATGGCACAAGAAGCACCATTTTTTACATTGAGGTAGTTGTTTGGGCTCAAAATAAAATTTATAAATATGATAAGCCAAACCCGTTTAAGTGTTCCAAGAAGATAAATTACCAAGCCTATGGAAGTGACTTATTGTCTACATTAATGAAACAGGCATTTTGAACATTGTCTTAGAAGAAGCATCAAATATCTCAACATCGTTGCTCCACAACCCCTATAATTCATCAATTAATGGCTGTAAGTATACATCAATATCATTTTTAGGAATTTTTTCCCAGGAATAATCATTGAAATGATAAAAGACGTTTGTTTCATACACATCCATGGTGGTAGATTGTAAGGGATCAAAACAACTGGCCCAATGCTATAACAGGTACTCAAAGTCCCAATTGGGTTGAATCAATTAGTAGTGAATCCCAGTCGAACATTCCTAGGATCATATGAGAAATCTGGATGTAATGAATCAAATTTCTTCCACGATTTTGAATCTTGTGGATGTATCATTAACCCATCATTGTTATTTTATACAGAATGTCACTTCCTGTGTTCGACGATTTTCTATGACTTGAATAATCTTTGCAGTCAAGGGGTTAAAGGAAAGTAATGAAAAAACATTGAAGTTGTGTTAATTTTTATCTTATTCATGAATGTATGCTAATTCAGACATCCAACATCACACATTGACTGCCATATAGAAGAAGAACATTTTTTACAATCCTGTCTATCTGAATCCTCTCACCAAAAAAGCATACAATCATTGGAACACACATGTTTTTTTTGTAAAATTCAATCCAATACTATTAACAACCTTTTTCATATCATAAAAAGACTTAGGGATGTTTTCTTTAAGAAATGCATCACGTAACAATTCCAATATCATAGACATTGCCTTATTTGTAATTCCACAAAAACATTTTATATGGTACAACTTCGGCATAAAAGAAAGTTTTGAATATTTCAAACATCTACTATAAAACTCTTTATTTCCATCATCAACTAAATCATGGAACAAATTTTCCTCAGTGAAGTTTTCTCTTACATTAGTCTCCGTAGAATCAAGAGGATGAGGCACTGATATGTTACAATCTTTATATGGTTGTCCTACAGTCTCAAAAACATCACTTGTCTCGTTGCTATTTGTATCGCCCTCATCTGGTTCTTCTCATAAGTTTTGATGTTGATAGTGGTTTCTTGCAGTTCCGAATTCATCATTTATAAGTTTTTGCATTTCATTTTCCATTGTTGATGAAGTTGGGAGGCCATTCTGTGGGTTGACATCAGTGCTCAACCTTTCTGTAGCATTCAATTCTTCGTGCCAAATCCAACGCAAATATTGACTAGGGAATTTGTTCAATATTGAATGGTCATAAACTTCATCGCTATTCAACCATATTCTATATTTACATTTTGGAAATGGACATCTTATTCTCAATTCAATGGATCGATTGGAAATTTCAAAATCTAAAAACTCATTCAAACACTTAATATACTGAGGAGCATTCCTCTGTAATGTAATCCAGCTTTTTTCCAAGTATATCACAATGTGCTGACACAATATTAAAAAAAATTAAAACTCATAACTATTAATAAATAGGGAAATATATTCCTATATACTAGTTGAAAAAATATATAAATATGTTACATAAGGTTTTCTTATATCAATACATATGGTAAATCATCCACTAGTGGTGTCATATAAAGTAGTACCACCACAAAGGATGAGAATTAAATTGGGAGATTAGGGTGAGTGAATAAAGTCCAACCACATTAATCAACTTAAGAAAGTTGGAGGTTCCCCACTTCCATTAAATTAAATAATTCTAAGCATTGTTTGAAGTGGCCCAATATTCAAGGGGAGATATGATCCATGGGGTGGATGTGATAATAAATTACATGTTATTCATCTAAAGGAAGATCTGATTAAATCCAAAAAATGCATTAAATAAGTGATGTAATAATTATTTAAAGTCACGTTTGATATAAAATATGATCAAAACGTGTCATGGATGATCATGACTCAGAAAGTGGTGTTAATAAACCACTTTTTTTATTCAAATATTGATCTAGAAGTTTCATGCTAAAGTAAAGTCACTTGTTGAATCTATAATTACATAAAAAATAAATTATTCTAGAATAAAAAGGGGTTTCTAAGCCTTCACTAAGATAATAAATGATGTCATATTGAATCTTGTTTATAACAAGGGATATCAAGAACCGAATTTAGTAGAATTAGACCACTAATAAGAAGAAAAATTTAGAGGAGGAAGTAGTTATTCCCTTACTATCATTAGTGTGGTTTCAGTGTGATTGGTAAGTTTTTATTGACATGACGAATATAATTTTGAAGTTATATAGATATTGTTCAAATTGATTAATGTGGATGATAAAGACACCACTTACGGTTTCATTCCTAAGGCATCTCACACCTACTTAAGGAATAAATGTTTGTCAAGGGCCACATTCCCAACTCATAAGGTTTGGAAACCCATCATTATCCATATAGTCCATATTGATGGCTCATCGAGAAAAGGAACCTAACTTGGTTCCATACTAGGTCATTCATATGATCTCAAAGATTATCATACCATAGGTGACCATTACCACACCATCCCATAGCCTCACCACTAGACATCTATTTAGGAGAGAATCAATTACCTAAAATAGGACCTTTATATATAATTTGGCCCATAAATACAAGATGGACACCCTATTGGGGTTTTAATTTCCCAATAGTTAAGCGTCTCACATATATAACATAGACATCAATGGTTTTATAATCAATGAATCATACTAAAGGGAATTCTATGATCCCAAAATGAATCTCTATCATCATGTCTCATAAGGTAAATAACTCATGGATCCCATTCATGTCACATACCCACCTACATGAAATTTCAATCCACACAATAAATGCATAACCATATCCTATTGTAATATTAGTCATAATATACCTTGACCATAGAGTTATCCCCTTATTAAATCTCATAACATCCTCCTCAAAGACATCTCTAGGAACCAACACCATTTCAATCCCCAATCTCATAAAATTACAACATATATTATAAATCAATAATAATTAATTAAGAGAATTAATCCATGTTAATCCAATTAGTAATACATTAGGAACAGTTATGTATCCTCCATATAACTTCAAGAAATGGGGTATAGATCACTCTTGGAACACCTCTGAGCTCATTTCCAAACAAAAACCAAATATATGAAGTCTAACCATTAAATGAATTCATCCTAATTTGATGATAAACCAAAATAAATTATGGCAATGACTCAACAACAATGAAACTACATAAAACCTCATGAATATTTCCTCCACAAGATTCCTCTAACCATCACAAACAAAATCATACCTAAATATGATAAAACCACTGGCGGAAGGGGAGGGGAGCCGCCCTAGGGTGGGAACTTGATAGAGTTTGGGGAGAAGCCGATGTTGTAGGTGTTGGGGGGAGAAGGTGGGTCAGTAGGGACCAACGGCGAAGTCACCAGTGGCATGGGAGGGGAGTGGAGCTAGGGTTGGGGATTGTAGGGGGGAGAAGCATTGTGGGGTTTGGGGGAGAAGAGCATCAACTCAGGTTGTGGGGGGGGGGGGGGTGGGAGTGTCGCCACTGTAAAAAAATAAATGGGTTTCACGGAGGTCGTTAATAAACTGCCGATAATCCTTTTTAATGAAATGTTTAGCGGTGGTTTTGTAAACTGCTCCTAAAATACCCTTGCTAAAGGCGATATATGTTGTACTGTCATCTTTGTTTTCTATAAAATTCTCTGCTAGAGGATTAAATTCTCTGATATTATGAATCTGATCCTTAAAAGCCATTGTTACTGGGGGAGAGCAATATTTGTTGACAAATTCTTAAAGATTCTGTTCATTTGGTTCTTTGTGGTGAATTTGGAGAAAAACACATTAATCATATTGGTCACATCTTCGTGAGTGTGAATAACTCCTTGTGTAATACTTGACATGGTCATACACTTTATCTGAAGTATCTTCAACTTTGGCCATACTTGAAATCAAAGATTCCTTCTCCTCCTCTAAAAATAAACTAATAGTAGAAAGATATGCAGATTGTGAAGACTGAGTAGGTGAATAATAGCTTGAAGCAAGATAAAAGGCGGTGATATCTTAAAATTATTTTCTTATCTTGTAAAACTCAAGATATTTAAAATGAGAAACAAGGTTCTCATGTCCTTTCATGATAGTTTACATTGTATTCCCATACTCTCTGGTTAAGGAATTTATCCCAGTTTTCAACTTATTCATTTCATTTACAAGTCTTGGATTTCATTGCACAATTATCTCTAAAATTGTGATTAGATTGGGCTGAATTTCATTAATCACCATATTTGAAACAGAAGTAGAATCGATTTGAGACAAACTAGTTGATGTAGAAGTAGAACTAGAAGCACAAACTTTCTTTACACCATCAACCATATATCTGATTTCATTCAAATTATCAGTCAACCTAGTATTATTTCTCTTAGCTTCATAAATATCGTACCTAATTTTATTCTGTACTTATTGTCTTATGGAGGCACATATGTCTTGCTTGAATTTCTCAGAATATGCTTTAGTGACAACCACTAGAAGTGATCTTATCCAATGGTTCTCTTACAGCAAGGCTGGAAACATCATCATAAAAATATTAATAATCCAATACCAGGTCTATATAACCCGAATTCCTTATCCATTCAACATGAATATCAAAATCCAAAGGAGTAAAAGTTTCAAGTCTTAACCTTCCATTTTGATGATCTTCATTAGCTTGAGCAACTAGTCCTTGAGGATCCCCCTATGTGTCAGCTCTTAGGGAAAATTTCCCCCCCTCAGTCAAGGATTCTTGGATAGGTTGATTTTACTTAATTAGAGTTATTTTCCAATTATAAAAAACATGATAAATAGGTTCATCTGTAGAAACATTTTCTTCTTGAATAGAACCCTTAATAGAGAAACCAGTATTAGCTTTAACAACTTCCATACTCACAACATCTGAATTTTCATCAGAATGACCAGAATCACTATCACTCCCACACTATCTAATTTAATCATTATCCCCAACTTCATCCTTTCTAGCTCCATAATCAAATTTCTCATATTCTTCTCCCCTTGCTAATTCTCATCCATTTTCACCACTACCAGCTTCTTCCTCTTCATATTCTTCTTCATTAGATTCAATGACATAAACTACACTGACTTAAACTTTGGTTTCTTCAATACTTGAAGATTTTAGAATAGGTTCATGAGAGGGTAAGTGCAAAGGTGGACTTGAAGGCCCAATAGAGACTCTGTTTTTTGTTCCAGTAGTGTTTGGGTCACTTCGATCATTAACGGCTGATCCCACATCTCTAATAGGAGTAGAAAACTCCTCTTCATCATCTGAAGAATAGGTTACTTGATCATATCAAATGAGACCATGGTCCACTAGATCCCTTATTGTAACTAAATAATCTAGGGGATTGAAATTCTCAAACAATATTTCTTCATCACCGACCCATTCCTTCCACCATGGTTGCTAATTAATTCTCAGTATTTTAGAGATATCAGATCTTAAGAAGATTCAACTGCATTCACTAACTACCACATTCCCTGCTTCATTCACACAACCTTTCTCCTTCATTATAGATAAAATCATTCTTGAATAGAAAAGAGAATATGAAATACAACCAGGTTTTATCATCTCATTAACGTGTAACATCTTATATCTACACAGATTCCATTTAACACATTTCAGAAGAAAATAACCCAAATTTAAATCTTGATAATTGAGAGAAGAAAAGTCCCCATTCCTAGGAATAATTTGAGGCTGAATAAACTTGAATATAATTCTACACTCACCATTCAATTCTGAGTCAATGGGTCTCAAATTCTCTTCATTTATAGTTATGTCTTTCAATGCTGTCCCATAGCAGAAGAATTCACTTTCCAGAGGATAAGAACCTTGGAAATCATCAATCCTTCCTTCATGAGGTACCTTAAGATAGTCAACCCAATGTCTCTAGGAGAACAAGATTCTCTTCCCTTTCACAATCAATTTTTCCCTTGAAACATCAATTCCTTCCAGCATAAGTTCAATATTTCTATAAAATTCATATACCAGCATCAGATTAAAGACTCTGTCATTATTTCCAACCATTCAATCCATCCTTAATCTTGCAATACATTCAATAAAAAATATTTTCTCTCCAAGATCCATTCAACCAAAAGTTATTTATCTAAAGTTGCATAATAGTTTACGAGACTGGGATTCACAAGACTTGATGATTTTATTAATTTCCCCTTTTTTCTTGGACACACAAGACACCCTCTTCAAGAGCTTACATCACTCACGCCATTCTGATCAGTTTAGTCTGGAGGTCTGAAGGTAAATGTTTAGGGGTATAGAAATAGAGTCACATCCAAGAGAGAGAGAGAGTAGTGGTAAAGGAGTAGAGAGGATCGATTCTAGTTTATATCATTCAGGGATTTTGAGATTTTACAATCACAAAATCATGAATCGGGTTCACTATAATTAATGAAACAGTGCCATTTTCATAAAAACATAAAATGTAGAAACACAGTGAGTCATTTGTGTCAGTATGACAGATTCTATAAAATACTAATGGTGTCATCAGGAAAACAGTGTCAACACGAAAATGGTGTTAGCATGACAATGGTGTCGGCAAGACGACAGTGTCATCATGAAAATAGTGTCAGCAAGAAAACTTCACAGAAAATGATTAAAGGAAAGGCAACCATAGGGTCTTAATAATTGATCATTCCTAAATCATGTCTGATTTAATTTATTCTTTCATAGTTCAATGTAATGGTGAATATATCAGCAAGAAGATATTCTGTACCAATAAATTCTAAATTAATATTACCCTATTGATAATGATCTCTGAAAAAGTGATGTATTACATTAATATTTTTTGTTCTAGAGTGTGAAACTGGGTTCTTAGAAAAGTTAATAGAAATTTTATTGCCAATTTTTAAAGGTACATGTCTAAATTGATATCCATATTCTAGAAGAGTTGGTTTCATCCAATAAATATGTGCACAATAGCTACCATAAGTTGTATATTCAGCTTCAGCAGTAGATAATGAAATATAATTTTGTTTATTACTGCACAATGGAACCAAATACTTTTCTAGATAGTGGCTTGTCCCAGATTTTCTCATTCTATATAACTTTCATTGACCAAAGTCAGAATCATAGTAACTCACTATATTAAACAATTTTCCTTGGTATAAAACAATCCTAAATAGATAGTATATTTGAGGTATTTGAAAACTTTTTAACAGCATCTAATTGAGATTATTTGGGGTTATCTTGAAAATGGGAACAAATACCCACACTAAACATTATATCTGGCCTACTATCAGTAAAGTAAACCAAACATCAAATTATTCCACTATAAGTGGTTTGATCAATAGTTTTACTATCTTAATCAAGATCTAAGTTACAAGTAGTACTCATGGGAGTGTCACAAATTTTAATGTTATAAAATCAAAATATTTTTAATTGATATTTTGTATATTTACTTTGATTTAAAGTGATACCTTCATTATTTTGAAAAACATAAAAAACAAGAAATAATTTGTCTTCACACATTAAAATCATTTAAAATAAATTTTGCATCATCTTTGTAAACTCAATACATAAATAATTTTTTTGAAGATCCAAAACAATATCATAAACATTGATTTGGTCAACTAAATAATCTATATTAAATTTATTTAAAAAAAATATTAGGATCAACAATTCCTTTTGTAAAACCTTTTGAAATAAGAAACATACTTAATATATCATACCAAGCTCTTGGATCGTTTTTTAAACCATATACATAATTTTTCAATTTGAAAAAATAATTTTTAAAATGAGGGTTTGTAATATTAGGTGTCGTTAAAAAAAAATCCTCAACTATATACCCATTTAGGAAGGAACTATTGAAATCCATTTGAGATAATTTGAAATTCAGATGTGTTGTATATGTAATAATGATTTTAATGGATTCAAGTCTAGCTAATGGTGCAAAGGTATCATCATAGTTAATTCCTTCTTCTTGACTATAGACTTGTGCAACCAATCTAGTTTTGTTTCTAACTATGTTATCAGCTTCATCTACTTTATTTCTAAACACCCACTTAGTTCCTATGGTAAAGTTGTATTTGGATATATCTAAAAGGTTAAAAAAAATTCATTAAAATTTATTATGTTCTTCTTGAATAGAAATCACCCAAAATTTATAATTAATTTCATCATTGATGTTTTTAGGTTCAAGATGTGATAGGAATGCTTAATGTTCAACATGATTTATAAGAGAATCTCTAGTTTGTGTTCTTTTATCTAAGTCTCCAAAAATAGAATCTAGAGTATGCTTTGTGAGATTTCTCGTTGGTCTTTAAAAATAGGGACTAGTAACTTCAGGTTCATCTATAGGTTCGGGTTCATAATGTTTGGATCTTGAAGAGTTTCCAGAACTTTTTGATTTCACAGTTTTATTAATAGAAGGATTAGAAGATTTTTCATTTCTGTCTAGGTTTGATATATCATATTCCCGGCTGTATAGAGAGGTATAAGGTTCATGGGGATTTGTTTCATCAAATTTGATATGCACAAATTCTTCCACACACTTTGTTCTTTTATTAAAGAATCTATATGATTTTCTTGATGTAGAATATCCAAGGAATATTCCTTCATCACTTTTAAAGGCAAATTTATCTTTATTTTATTTAGTGTTTACTAAATAAATATTGATTCCAAAAACTTTAAAATAATTTCCCTTGGGTTTCCTATTATAAAACAACTCATAAAGATTTTTCTTAAGGATAAGTTTGATTAAGACTCTATTTATTATATAACAAGTTGTATTAATAGCCTCCACCCATAAGTAAATAGGTAAGTCATATTCATTAAGCTTTGTTCGGGTTATTTCTTATAAGGTTATATTTCTTCTTTCCAAAACTCCATTTTTTGAGGTATCCTAGGGAAAGAGAAGCTATGACTATAGCCATTGTGTGGGCTAAAAGATTCATTGTCTTGATTTTCAAACTCATAGCTATGATCACATCTTAAGTATTTTATTATAAGACCACTTATATTTTACACTATTTTATCACACATTGGGAAGTAAGTACATGATTCACTATTGTGGGATAAGAAATAAGTCCTTGTATACCATGAAAAGTCATCTAAAAGAACATAAAAATAGTGCTTCCCATTTAAAAGTGAATCTATAGTTGGTATAAACAAATCCATGTGAACCAACTCAAGAGGTTGAGAAGTTGAGACTTATTTCTTTGATTTGAAAGATATCTTGTTTTTTCCCTTTTTGATAAGGATTACATACTTTATCATATGGAAACTCATGTTTGGGTAGATCCTTGACTAGAAAGTTTTTAGTACGATTTATTTGAGAGTTTACATTATAGTTTCATAGTCTCCAATGAAAATGACAAGACTCTTTCTGAAAGGAACTTAAAAAGGAAACATTTTGATAGGCTAAAGACTATAATTTAACAGAATATACATTTTCATTTCTAAAATCATAAAATACTAATTCATTTTTAGATTTAAAAACATTTCAAGCATCATTTTTAAAAATAAAATGAAATCCATCATCACATAATTTTGAAATACTAATAAAATTATACTTTAATATATCAACAAAAAGTAATTTAGAAATTAAAATCGAGTTAGAGTTACTGATTTGGACTAAGAAAATTATTTTTCCTTTAGAATTTTCACTAAAGGTGACATATCCACCATCAATATTGATTATATTCTTGAATCTTGAGTATTGTCCTGTCATATGTCTTGAAAAGCCATTGTCCATGTACCATTGACTCGTGCAGGATATCTTCAAGCAGGTTTCCTACATGATAATAAATTTACAATAGATTTTGTTACCTATAATTTTTTGGGTTTAGTAACATTAGTAATCAATTCTTTAGGTACCCATATTTTCCTTATGGGTTTCCAATAAGAATTTTTTAATATATTTAAAAAATACATTATATTTGATCTAGAAAAGCTTAAGGTAGTAAATGATTCATCAGAACTATTACTTACTGTTGAGTTTTGATCTTTAAGTAGAAAAATAGATTTTTCAGAGTTAGTTACAAAATGTGTTTAAGGTAGGTTTCTCTATCCAGGTTGATATCCAATACCAAAATTGTACGTAGGAGCTATCTATTTACCACGAATTTGAGAAAGAGTGTCTTTCCCATTGGTAATGTTTTTTAAATATTTCATCAATTTATCATTAGATATCTTTCAATCATTGTTATCTTTGAGTAATTGAACTTTTTTCTCTATTTCTAAAACAAGTTTAGATTTAATAGTTGAGGTAAGAGAATATTGTCTATTTGAAGACTTGTATTTATCTTTTAGTTCATTACATGTCAATTCAAGCATATTTCAATAATCCAACATTTCTTCGTTAGACATATTTTCAGAATCACTTTCATCTATAGAATAATAGAAATTTTGTACAAGAGATTCCCGGATAACCTCAGATGTGTTTGTCATGGAACACACATTGGCTTTGTTAGCAAGTTCATCATGTGAATAATCTGAGTCACTTGAACTGTCCTAAGAAGCACTCAAGTTTATTTCATTACCTTTTTTATACATTATATATTTTTCCTCATATTTATTTTTATACTTGAGATTGGGATAGTAAAAAATTACATGTCCCTTTCACTTACATTCATAACATACTATCTCATCATACATTTCATTTATTTTCAAATCCTTCTTATAGCTTCCCTTTCGATCATATCTTCCTTTGAAGTTAGGATTTCTGAAAAAATTATTCCTTTTGTAAATTTTTTTAAACCATATGGATAATTGAGCCATCATATCATCACTGTCATGTGATGATTGTTCACAACTGGAACTTTCTACAGAGGCTTGAATTTTCTCATTTTCTTTGTGTTTAGAGGCATTGGTCTTAAATGTGACAGATTTCCTTTTGGGTTCATCCCCATCTTCATTATTGACCTTTTGATCTTATTCATACATCATCAGCTTTCCAATGAGTTCTTTAATTAGTAATTTTCTGATTTCATGTGACTCTTTAATAGAGATAGAAGTTTCTCTCCATATACCAGGTAGTAATTTGAGATACCTCATAACTTTTTTTGGAAGTAACATCTCTTCTTAGAGAGGTCAAAGTGTTTAATATTTCATTGAACATGAGATACATGTTAAAAATATTCTCATTAGGCTCCATCTTAAAATTATCGTATTTAACAACATATGAGTTAAGTCTTATTTCCTTAACACTATAAGTTCCTTCATGTGAAATAGACAAAGTATCTTAAATTTCATGGGAAATACATGCATAAATTCTGTTAAATTCATTATATTCTAAATAGCAGTAAAAGGCATTCATGGATTTACAATTATTATTATAAGAGATCTTAGTTGGGTCATCCAAAGTAGTTCTAAAGGTAGCAAGAATCTTATACTCATCTATAATTGAAGTCCAAATTTCAAACCCCATACTTTCTAAATGCATTTTCATATTAATTTTCCATTTGGCATAATTAGTTCCATTAAAGAATGGAGGTATTTTGGTAGCAACACCTTCTTGACTATTATCCATAATAAAGAAATAATTTTATAGAGATATAAATTTAGAACTGATATAAATGAATATATATTTAAATTAAAACTAAAATCATTGTTGAAAATATTTTAAAACAAATCCTTTAAAAAAATATATTCCTTCGATACCAAATGTTGGTCGATGTAGGACACCTAAGACGGGGTTGAGTTGAGTTCCTATAAATTTTTTTGTTAAAAATGTTTTCTTTGAAAATTCCCCCAAATAAAATTAAAGAAGTCCCATTAATCAAGGTAATAAGATTATAATAGTTTAACTATTCAAACAGCTTCTTAGAAGATTGATTAATTCTCAGTAGTATCAATATGAGATATTGATAAAACATTTAAAACTATTCTAATAAGGGAAACCAGATATAAATATTATCCAAGACTAACTTTCAATGTAAATTTTGTTTTCTACAAAATAAATTAAAACAAAAAGAGAGTAAATAAAAACACATAGTGGATAATACAAGTTGTTCAGTCTCAAGCTGAGACCCAATCCAGTTAACATGGTGATTATTTTGCACCAATCAGTTTATATTAATAAATCTAATCCATATCCTTGATCGGGGTAAACAAAAATACACAGAACTATCCAGGTCACATGACCTCTTACACTGTTCTTCATGGAAGAAACAACAACCAGGTCACACATGACCTCTTCCATAGTTTTACATGGGATAAAAATGGGTAATAAGATTGTGTGATTGAGGATATCAAGTATCCTCCAGTTATGCACAATAGTAAGTGTGTGTGTGTGTACAACAGAATAATACACATACTACTGGAAATGTAAATAAAAAACACATAAGAGAACAAGAGGTAGAATTAGGTTTTGAAGTCTATGTGTGTTATGCAGTGCAACTCTGGACTCGTTTGGTGCAGTGGAAATTAATTTTGAGTCCTCTTCTGGAAGATGGCTCCAAAACTGAGTATCTTAGTTTATGTGCTCTGACATCTAGGAGTGTGAAATGTTCAGCTTCTCATTCGAAAGGTATTCAGTGTATCTTAGATGCTTTTATTTTTTTCTTATTGATCTCGTCGTATGGTGTTACTTTGAGTTCTTGGGTTTTTGGAAGCCAGATCAGGAGTCATATGAGTTCTCGTTTCTTACTGGATTTTTATAACTTTTTTAATCTCTTTAATTATCTTTCTTGTAACTGTTTTTAATTCAATTTCCATCATATATGGAGATCTCCCCATGTGTATGTACCTTATACTGTCTACTGAATGTCTATAGACAAAATTAAATAATTTCAGAAACATTAATTTGTCTAAATATGTTTGTTAGATATAAATTTGAATTAATAAATTTAAAATAGTGTTTACGACTATCTTTGAGTCATAAATATTGGTGTGTGATTGGCATCGGTCTGGTGGCATCTGTCTATCAGCATCAGTGACTCTCTGTATCAGTGAGTCTCTTCCATCGGGTTCGGTGACTCTGGGTGTCAGTGTCTCCTTTTATCGGTGATACAGATGAACTATCGGTGACTCATATCAATGGCCATTACTTCCTTATGTTGGTGAGATAGTTGAACCAATGGTGAAACATTTCAATTTACTGTGAGTGCTTGCATCGGTTGAACCATGAAATGGTAGGGCACTTGGACTAACAGCAGGTCGACCGCGTTGGTGTCATGTGTAACAATGAGTCTTTTGTCTGTTGGTGTAATGTGAAATGATGAGTCTTTGTTTTGTCACTGTCATGTTCAATGGTGAGTCTTTTGTCTATCAATGTGTGTGACTCATACTTAGAGAATTTTAGATGTTCTATCTATCATAAATTTTATAAAATTTAGAGAATATTAAAATCTCTAAACACATAGATAATCAATTATAATCTTGTTTAGACTTAAAAAAACATAAATACTTATATAATGGAAATCATCTAATATTGAATATTTTTATTTGACATTACTTATAATATTTAACATAAGTAATGATATATTTTAATATATGACATGATTTGTGATAATTAGAACCATTATAGTTTGAGATAGTGGCCAACAATATCTATGGGCCAACACAGTTGAACCTCGTCATAATCATCCATTAATCATGGTAGGTTCATGTTTGGGTCAGTTTAACAATATAGTTAAGAAATACTATGAATTTACAACATCAATGAAAATTAAAAAATATATAATGATGTTATATAATATAAATTTTTAAATAAATTTTTTCCAGTTATTGTAAGGGTATATAAAGATATAACTAAATAATTTAGAAAACACTTTTCATTCATTAAGAATCATCGAAACATGATCATAACCAATTTTAGCTTCATGTTTTGTAAACAAATAATTACATGGAATGAAATTATAGCTTCATAAACTATTATTTAATACCTATTATAGTACCTTATATGATATAATAAGTATTTACTATTAAAAATAACAGATTCCCACACCAATTATAAAAAACTAGTTCAAGGTGATAAAGATTATGTACACCCAATGTTTAAAATAGGTATAATATATATATATATATATATTTATAATAATTATAAATGATATATTTAAATGATTAAATGTTTCGAATAAGGTTTTGGAGTATGTATTTAATGAAATTAATTTAATTATTCAAATTTTTTTGGTGACAACTACATAATGAATTAGGTTGGTGGTAAGGGTTTTCATATCTAATTCTACTATTTGATATATTTTGTTATTATGCACATAATTAATTTTATATAGTGTATATAATTCAAATATGAGATATTATATCATGAGTTATATTTTAATCATTATTTTTTACGTTCAATTGAAACCCCCTTCTTTCAAGGGGTTTTGATTAATGTTGTACTCAAGTAGAAATGGTTTTCATGGTCTCAATTTTAATTATTTGAGACATAATACATTTTATACACAATGTTTCCTTTGTATACTGTTCTATTTATTTACTATACCATGAATGTTCTATACATGATCCACAAGTAATTCATGGGATAAAAAAATCCAAATCAACTTCTTTTCTTCAAATTTATTTTGACTCAAGTGTTACCTCATCTGTATTAGTTTTTGGTAACTCAATATTAATCCATTGAGTTATGATCATTCCACGAAGATTATTTCATATAAGTTAAGATACATTGTACAAAATCTAGTTTTGATGGATTATTTCTTTGAATATTTCTATATATATATTTGGATTTATCATTGGAGTTAGTGAGGTTTTTGGTGTCTCAAGACCCCAAAAATAATATATTTAAAATATTAATATATTTTAATAAATTACTACAAATTGTTTCAGTTTCAATGGTATTTTATATTTTTAGAACCTCAGATTGAAAATTTGAGACCAAATTTGTTTCCAGAATTTGAGTTTTACCCTAGGTGTTACCTAAGGTTGGTCGACATTAGTCGTTCAGAGGGAGGATATCATTGATAGAAAAATTTAATAAAATAAATAAAGAATTTTATTTATTTTTATTAAATGTTTTCACCCAGAGATACAATATAAATACCCTATAATAAAAAATTTCCAAATATAGCTTCATAGCACCTGGAGGATTGGAGAGGAGAATTCGGAATTTTTTAATGGATGATTGAGATAGGAGAATGAATTGTGATCAGATGGTGGTTGATCGAGAGGCAATAAACACATTAGATCCTCTTCATCATTATAGAACACAAATGATGTATTTTCCCTATTCTTGGGAATTTTTATGTGATTTTTTTCTATGAATTCATAACAAAAGATGTATTTTCCCTGTTCTTGGGCATTTTCCCCCACCATTATTTGAATTATTCATCATTGGAATAAAAAGTTATGGTTTGACATAGCTGGGGGAATGTTTGAGAGAGATCAAACCTCCCATATTCATGGTGGTTGTGTGAATTACATGAATATTGGTGATTTAAGGATGGATTGGGATGAATTTATGTGTTTTGGGTGATATAGACATGTATCATAGGCAAAATTATTTATGCTTCGGCCTTGGTAATGGCATGGGCCAACAACATGGGCCATAGAGGGTTTGTCCGGCTAGAATCTACCCACTGGTGATGGATCAAAGACGAATGGCCCTAGATATGATACCCCTGACATGAATCCTGATAGAAATGGAGGTGGTAGTAGTGATGAATAAGAACTTAGATCTTTCATAGATTTTTGAGAAAACTCCAACTATATAATGTGTAGTCCAAGAACACTCTTTGTGTAGTCACTTGGTTGTGGTGGATAGGGTTTGAGGAAGAGGTAAGGTTTACACACCATGTATGACCCCATACCTAACATGTGAACTAGTGATGGTGACTCATCTTATACTCTAGGAGTACATGGGTATGAGAATGGCGGGACACATGGGAATGATATGAAGTACATGTTCATAACCTAATACTTGGACATCACTAAGTACACAAGCACGACCCACAGTACACAAACATATCCTAAAGTAAATGAGCATGAATATATGACACAAGAATAATATGGTGTGCACAGGCATGTCCAAGAGAACACGGGAAGGCCATTACCATATGAGACACAATGTACTGAAATTATACAGACCATTTAGTTCTATATGGACAACAAAGTTGTTTTAAACTGAGGGAACAAACAAGTTTCTTGGAGAGTTCACACACTGTGTGACCCTAGGTGCATGCCATGTAATTTTCTAAAAATTTTATACCTTATGAAACTCCCTATTATAGACTCATATATTTTCCCATGAGTATCCTATCTTGAAAATTTTTCCATGTATAGCACAATGGTAGCCTTCATAGTGTATTTTGAGATGTTGTATGAGGTGTTGTGAGTCTGAATATTATTTCGGTGAATCGTTACTATTACAGATGATTAGGTGGTATCATCAAAGAGATAATAGGATTGGAACCCCCCATATCATACTAGGGAATAGTTTCCCCATATTTTTATATCTACTGAGTGGCACCCCCTTGATGCACTTAGGTGTGTGTCCTTCAACCACTAAGTGGTACCCCCTGTCAGACCAGGGCGCGAGTCCTCTATATTCGGGGTGGTAACCCCACCAGGGAATTAGTCCTTTTTCTATTGACTATTACCATTATCACACAAGGTAATTTGTCCTCTATTTTGGATTACTCCCCCATGAAATGTGGATAAGTAGAGAGTTGTGGATTCTAAAAATGTCTTTCTCAGACAAACACATGAGATGTTGGGCATTAAAGAAGGACCATTAGAGCTATAGGAAAACTCATCATCTTGGGATTGTCGATAGATATGGTGATCCACTTTATCTATAATTTGGGTTTCTTATAAGAATATATATAGGGTTTCATTTACTTTTTTACTTTTGGTTGAGTTTATATCTATTCAATTTTTATATTACACCCTTTTTGGTTTTTGTGGCATCCTACTTGGTATGCACATAATTACCCATGTATGAGATCTTTCAATATGTTTCATGTATTATGAAAAGGATAGGTAGTTAGGTTGAGACATTAGTGGATAAAAGTGATAATATGGTTTATTGGTCACATATAGTTGTTGGAAATGGATATTAGGATCTTGGCTCTCTCAGTTTTCTTTTATTCCTGTTGTTGTTAGGTTGAGACTTCATTTATGGTTGGACATGTATTTTTCCTCCTTACATTTTGGATTTATTCTATCATACTTTGAGGTATTCCTTATAGGTTATTTCATTCCTAGTTTTCCTCTGATTTTATATTCCTTTTAATTATTAATCTACACTTTTTTCATGTATATGGTTTGGTGCATGTGTATAAGTACATTAAGAAAAGGACTCCCGTTTCAGTTATTCCATCTTGATGCCTGTCACCAGCCCATCGCCTATTGGTGGTGTGCTTGAGGTTCTCACACCTTTCCATATGCCATCCTGGTAAGCCGTAAGGGGATGGGTCATTATATATTTGTATCATAATAGTTCATTCTGTGGTATTGTGTTTGGAGTTTTCCCCTTTTTTAGGAGTGTTCGTGACATAGGGAAATGGTGTCATACTGTATTGAGTGAAAATTTCAATTTAAGGAACCCAATGTGGGTGAAATGGATACCATATCCATTCACTAAGATACTTAATACCTTCTTATTGACTCAACAAACTAAAACATTGGTTGTATGGAATAATTGTTCATGCCTCATATAGGATTGATACATTTGACTATCCTTATTGAGTCTTCTCCACATATGTATTTTCTAATATAATTATTGTACATCTTAATCACATTAAAGATAACTCCATGAATACATCCCACTATGTTACCGATATCAAGTCATGATGATGATCCATCGAGTGATGAGGCCTCATTTCTGGGATAATCTCAAGAGGTTTTTCCATTAGGTGGGTAAGGAGAAACAAACCCGACTATTGAGTAGAAAATAGTACTAGTTGTGTAAAATGATGATGTACGTAGGTTTATCACACTCTGTGAGTTCTAGCATTAGAGACCACTGAGGTTCAACAATGATCTAGATCATTAAGTAGTGGAGGATTGAATTTAGTCTGGTATATGATTCTTTAGGCTAGTACGGACCCTGTCTAATTAGATGATTGTGATGGAATCAAATATTTTCCATAGAGTATCTAGGCACTGATGGAGTCTAGCCATGAAGACCCATTAAGATATGAGACTCTCATGGTATGAATTCCAAAAGATGTATTTTGAGGATTATTTCTGCTTGTGTTTTCTCTCAATTCGTATCTAGGAGATTCTCGATCTATAGAATAAAATTATTACAGCAGTTAAGTATGTTGTGAGGTTCACCAAGATCACACGTTCCTCCCATGAAATGGTGTGGGATGGTTTTGTTTGGCATAAAAGTTCAATAATGGTCTCTATAGAGACATTTTTTCTGGTTTAGTATCCCTATGCATACCTACTTATGTTGTTGTAATATAGAGAGATATGTTTATATAGAGATTCATGTTGGGGGGGCATCAAGAAATTGTAGCAGGCAATCTTAATTATGATTCTAATTCATCTAAAATAGCTTTTATACACTGGTCATTAGGGTCTTGTCATAAGAGAAATTCCCGCAATAGGACTCAAACATGTAGACCTTCAGCACATGGTCCACATAGGGGACCTATATATTTAGTACAGTGGTGGTGCTATAAATGTGATGGGGAAGGTCACAAGGAATGTGATTTACCCCAGAATTTCTTTGGAGGGTAGGAAAGAAATGGATAAAATGCCATAATATAGGTAGTTTCATGATCAGGTATCTCCCAAGCATTTCTATGGTGGCCTATAGAGAGGCGGTGACCTTCCTTTACATAAACTCACAACTGAGCCCATCTCTATATGTAGCAAAAACACAAAACACAATGTGCTCCATGCCCTCCTCTGGTACCATCAACACATGAGCACTAGTCAGCCTCAACATTACCTCGTAGAAGGCTCTTTAACATCTCTATGTATATCTCTTGGGTGTCTCCTAATAAATCACTACATCGTTATTCACCTAGTCTATAGATTAACCATTCTTGGAGGTGTATAGTTTTCGTAGACTCAGGAGGTACTAGAGGAGTCCTATGATGACTTATCAAGGATTGAAACCACTTTGACCAACCTGAAAAATAAAAGAGTAGCTATTTATCTTGGACAAGAGGTGTTATAGAGACTTCTATGAGTTAATGATGAGGGTGACTAGTTCTCTTGTGTTGATGGTACTAGAGGATGGAATGAAGCACATTGTGTTTTGTGCTGCATATGGAGATGGGATCTGTTGTGAGTTGATGTAGAGGAAGGTCACGATTTCATATGAGTTTGGAGATTTGACACCCCATGAGATAACTATGTGACTCATAACCTGAAGTTGGAAGTGATGGTCTTCAGATTGAGGATGTGGAGGCTCCATTTTCAGGTGATTGTTTTTCTCTGTACCAAACCACCTAATATTATATGCATCTTCACTCATATAGGTATAAAAATGAGATATAGGAGTTGGTTGGAGTTTTATAGTAATATGAATTCATGATAGTCTATTATCATAGTAAGGGAAACAAGGAGGCACATTACCTTAGTAGGATATACCATTCTCGCTTAGTGGGGGAAGCATCTCACCAATTGTCATCTCTGAAGATAAATCTAGAAGTGGAGAGGGGTCCAACAATTCTTAAGTAGATAGTGGTGACATGTCATCATCTTCAGTGTGTGATAGAGGATCTATTGGGATACATTGATTGTGAGGTTCTACATGATCAATTACTTATAAGGGATGCACAAGATGAATTTTTTTGAAGGAGTGGATAATTTCATTCATTACCCAGGATGTATGGTGGATTTAGTGACATTACATGAGGAGGTGATGATGAAGTTTCATACATCAACCCATGGGATTTACATCCCAATATGTAAAATATGTAAAAATACATTCAATAGTATTTTTAATAGCATTAAATAAGGTAATTCATTGTTTAGTTCATCCCTTAGTTTCTCATATGTTTGTAGGTAATGGATATGAACCACTTTCTGGAAGGTTTGAAAAAACCTATTAAGATCCCAGAGTGGAAATGGTATGTCATATATATGGATTTTTTGATAGGGATTTCCTAAAATGTGATAAGCCGTAATTATATCTGGTTGATTATTGAATGACTCAGCAATTCAGAGCACTTCCTCAGTATTAGGGAGGAGGGGCTGGTTGGGAGTTTTAGGCAGTGGTACATGTGGAAGATTTTCCATTTTCATCTGCACCATTGAAAATAGTATCTAACTGTGAAGTTTGGTTCACATCACAGTTATAGAGAGGATTTTAGGAGGCCTTCAAGACCCAGTTGAGGATGTGTAAAATATTTCACTAGCATTTAGATGGGAAGACCGTGTAGAAAATTCTAGTATTACAGAACATGCAGAGATATTACATGTTAGACTTCAATAGAATTTGGGTGGATCACTTTCCATTGGATTATTTTTCTTAAAAGAATAGTTACCACTCAACCATAGGCAAGAAAAATTTTGAGTCCTTGTATGATATACCATTCACGTCACCCTTATACTGGGTTGATATTTATAAGACGTCTATTGTTGGTCCAAATATGGTGCAGGCGATGAAGGAGAAGGTCCAGGTGATCCACGAGCGTATGTGGATTTCCCAAAAAAAGTTATAAATATTTTAATAATCAACATCATAATACCTTGGAGTTAAATAAGGGTACCCTATTTTCCTATGATTCTCCCCATGATGGGTATTTCATAGGTTTGACTTGGGTGGAAAGATTCCCCTAAGGTTCATCGGTTCATTTGAGATCCTAAAGAAGGTTGGTGTGGTTTCTTATTACATAATATTACACCAATAGTTGGAATGGGTGTATAAATTATTCCTTGTGTCTCAACTGAGAAGATTCATGCCTAAACCTATAAAAATTATAGACTAGGGTGATTTGGACATAAAGGTTGGGTACACCTTCATGGAGTACCTAGTGGACATCAAGGATCAGCTGGAGAGGACCCCATGAAAACATACCATTATCTTGGTTTATATTCATTGGTATCATGAGAGAATGAATGAGAGATTCTTGGAGATACAATGTTAGAAAACTCTGTACCCCGAACACTTTTTTAGCCTATGCCTTTTGGAATGAATATCCATAATGGTGGGGAGAATATTGAAACTCTGGTTTTGATGGATTTTTCATCTGAATAATTATATATATATGGATTTATCCTTGGAGTCGGAGTAGTATTTGGGTGTCTCGAGATCCCTAAATTATTATATGAAAAATATTAATATATTTTAATGCATTCATGAAAATCATTTTTGTGTTTATGGTTTAACCAATTTTGAGGACCTCAAATGGGTAATTTAAGACCATGGTAGTTTCTAGAACATGGGGTTTACTCTAGAAACAACCTAAGGTTGGTTATCATCAGACATTTAAAGGGTGGTGACCATTATTAGGTGCATTTAATAAAATAAATAAATATATTTTTTATTTTTTATTAAATAACATAGTTTATAGATCCTATATAAATACCCCGTTATAAGAAATCACAAAGGTTATCCATACAACTCTTGGAGTATTTGAGAGTTGGATTATGTGTTCATTATTAGTGTAACATTATCGGAGAATAAACGATGATCAAATCGAGTTGTATTAAGAGGTATTTAACAAAAAAATATTCTTCATCACTAGAAAATGTTTTCTTCACCATTAATTTATCCCAAACCAAGTTAGCACACATTATTTGTGTTTTTAAATAATTTTTTATTTTTAAAACATGGATTTAATTATATATTTTTTATTTTGAATTTATTAATTTTTTCAGGATCCATACAACAATTATTTTGTTTTATTTGATTCAATAAATCCTTGTTACAACTTGTATCACCCTTCTTTATTCCATTTTATATTATCCTTTGCTGAGAAAACATTGAAATTGATTTATGTACCTTGTTATTGTATATTTTCTCCACTGTTCTTCATGTTCTTTCTCGTTGGACCATCAGATTGTGGATTGAAATTTTGAAAGCAGGTTTGAGAATGATAGAACAACCAAATTTATGGTGATTGTGCGAATGACAAACAAGATAGTGTTTTTTTGGATGGATTAGGTTTTATTTATGAGTTTTAGATGATAATGACATAGATCGTAGGATGGATTATTCATCCTTTGATTGTGTAAGAAGTGTGGAATGATGGTAAGGGTTGTGCAATGTTTGGGTGGCCAGAATCTGGGAACTGCTGATAGATTAGGCATTAATGGCCCAAGTTCTAGATCCATGGAATAAATCACGATGAAAAATATGATGGTGAAAACATGGTTAATTTACATAGAACATTCATAGGGTTTTATAAAAAAACATTACTACATGATATGTAGTGAAAGAACACATGTAGAGTAGTCCCCTTAAAATGGAGTATAGGGTTTCGGGATGAGATAAATAACCCACCCCATGTAGACCTTTTACATGCCATGTGACCCTATGAGGGAGGCTTGGTGTGTACTCTGGGAGTAAATTGGCATGGTCAAGACTAGGAATACTTGCACAGTTGGGATTACTTGGTCATAACATGGTACTCATACATGGCTAGGTACATAGGCAAGACCCTAAGTACATCAGCATGTCCAAATGTACACGAGCATGAGTTGATGTACACAAGAATGACCAAGAGCACACAGATATGCCTCATCAAGCCGACACATTCAATTTAGTAACCATTCACTCCATGTGGTGTTATATGGCCGGCCAAGTGGTGTTCATGTGAGGACACAACTAGAAGCCTAGAAGAGGTCACATTCCATGTGACCCAAGGTGCATGTTGTGTACGTTTCTCAGGATTTTCCTCCTTTTTTCCCTCATTCCATTGTAATTAGATGTTTTCCCATGAGTAGAATATCCTACGTTGTTTTCCATGTAGAACATGATGGTAGCCTTCATAGTGGATTTTGAGATACGATGTGAGGTGTTTCAAGTGGGATGCTTTATCAAGAATTGTTTGACTGTTAGTGGGGATCGACCGAGATCATCAGAGAGATGATGGGGTTGGAAAAACTACTTGTTACACCAGGGCACATGTCCTTTATATTTCTATATCTACTAAGTGGAACACCCATCACACAGTAGGGTGTAAGTCCACCATCCACTGAGTGGTACCCCCATCTCATTAGGAAACATGTACAATCTATATTGTGTAGTAACCCTATCATACCACAACATGGGTCCTCTATCTATTGAGTAGTACCCTACATTCACACTAGGGAATGAGTCCTTTATTAGAGATTTTTACACCTCATGTCGTAGAGTAGTGGAGAGCTATGGGTACTTCAAAATTATTTCTTATATAGACATGTGATATATTGTCCATCAGAGAAGGGCCATTGGAGCTATAAGGTGACTCATCATCATGGGTTTGGATATGGAGATGGATATCCCCTTTCTCTCTTATCTGGATTTATTATGAGTATATATATATTGGGGTTCACTTCCCATTTTATTTGGTTTGAGATGAATTATGTTGCATCTGTCTATTTCTCCCATTGTGGTTTCCAAAGAATTATACTAGGTATGTATATACTCACCTCTGTATGGGATTTGTTTCACATGTCATGTCATTTTCATGAAATAGAGAGTTTGGTAGTGGAGTAAATGGAGAAAAATGATACTTGGGTGCATTGGCCACATAAGTTGGTCGAACATAGAAACCAGGATTTTGGATCTATTTGTTTCATTTATTCTATTAGTTTTCAGGTTTAAACTTCATTTATTATTGGTCATTTATTTTTCCCATTTACAATTTGGTTTTATTCTATCATACATTAATGTATTCCCCATAGGTTATTGCATGAATGTTTTTAATCTAGATATTACAGTCCTTTTTATAATTCCTCTATACTTTTTTGTAGATATAATTGGGTGTGTGTGTACATGTACATTAGGTAAAATCCTATCATTTCATTTATGCCTTATTGGTTCTTGTTTCTAGCCCCTCACCAATCGGAGGTGGTATTGGGGTTTTCACACATGGCCTTCCACTGAATTTGTGGGACCCGGTGGGTTCGGTTATGACATACATTCCACCATTTGATTTTATTATGTGGTATTCTCTCATTGTAAACAATTTTACCATGTAAAATCTATTTGAAAATTTTATTTCTTTAGAGATTATGTTACCTATAAGGGATATTGATAACTCAAATATTCTTTATTTGAGTTATAATGTTTCATCATTATTTTTTTCCATGATTAGGTTCTTTTAGCGTAATATTTTATTATATGGTATTTTATAAACCTCTTTTGGAAAATTTATTTTTAATACATTGTAATATATTTTTATGGTTTTTATAATGTGAGTTTTAAATAAAAGTATTTTTAAAATAATAAAAGGTATTTTTTTTAATTTCACATTTTTGTCTTCCTCTCCTCATTCCACAAAGAGAAATTTTTTTCTTTTCAAGGATCCATTTTTGGAAATCCTTTTGAAAGAAATGGTTTTCAAAGGCTTTTTCATGAACTTCTCGAAAGATACCATTAAAAGAGACATGTATTTTTTTATTTTAATTCAAAGATATTTTTTTCTAAAGGATCATTTATGATTTTATTTCCATTTTAATTATAATTTTATAAAGGATTTACCCTAATAGGGGTTATGTTTCGTGATACATTCACTAATATATAAATCATTATTTTGTGTATTGAACTTTTGGCATAAAAAAATTCAATTATTGATCCCTTATTTTCTGGTACCGTTGAAACAATTCTTCTTGTGAGAGTGTGTTTCATTTATTTCAAAACCCTACTATGTTTCCATTATTTAAATAGGGATATACTACATTTCAACCATCCAATTTCTTTCTATAGATGGATTATGATTGCATTATTCCATCATTGACTACATTGTATAATCAATACGCAATATAGTGTTAACATTTAAATATATAAATTTATATTAGATAATATTATCCTATAGAGAATATTTATTGATTGAGATGGTGGAAATTATTGGCATTATATATATTTTTATTACAATATGAATTACCATTATCAAGTTGACTATGTAATGTTTGACCATCCACCTTCTTTCTCTGGATGAGTTATGATCAAGTTACTCCTTTTGTTAACATGGGTAAAATTTTAGATATTATTTATTATTATTTACAGTTAACACTAGTTGATTTTGGATTGAAATTACATATATTTCATTATAATGATATCCATATTTGTATTCAGCAATAGGTTCCTTTGGGAATGGTATGAAAATTATTCTTCAATCTTACGGTGAATGCTTTGGACTTAATCAGTTGATGGGTGGGGCCCGAAATCATATATCGACTTGATGTATTAATATGTCTCGTGAGACAAAAAAATGTAGTGTTTTTTGTGTTTACATTTTACAATAATAGGATAATTCCATGGTATAATGCCTTAAAATCATGTTTTTTATTTCTAACATTATGAATTCCATTAGTATGGGATCAATATTTTAGATATCTATCTTTTCATTTATTTTAATAGATATAACATGTTCTTAGATTAATTTAATTATGGTTTCATGTTGTTTAATTATTTCTTCAATAATATTTATGCCATGATTACCTCTGCTGTATGTTTTCCCTTACCAAGAATTTGATCTCACCCCTTCTTATGTTTCCATTCCTTGAGTTATGAAGAAAATAATTACACATGATATGATCAACATGATAAGATATGTGAAGGATTTTTCGGAGATTTTTAAGACTTATTATGGATTAATTATTTATTATATAGTTGAAACAACATCCAATTAGTTGAGAAATACAAGGGATTTATTACTTAATGTTTCATCCTTATTCTAAAAATCTAAAAAAATAGTCTTGGGAATGTATGTAATAAATTTTTTCCTTTAAGTTAATTAATTATTTAATGTTATTTCTAAGAATATTTTGTTTTCATTGAATAATGTCCTTAAATTATGTGTTTACTACACTGCATCTGGGAGTGCGGGTACAAGGCATCACAATGAGGGCATGAGATGCATCACAAGGAGACCATTCCTCAGTAATAGCAACCCATTATAGAAATACATGAAATAAAAAATGACAATAATACAAATAATATGGGAATCAATAATTCAATTAGAGTGTAAAACCCTGATATAACAATATTATATCCCAATAATAATATCTAAAGAAAAATAAATGACCCCCGCATGCGATAGATAAATATAATAAAATTGAGAAATAAAAATATGAAACACAAAAAAAAACATCTAATCCCTAGAGGCCTTCCAAACAATGATTCACACCATACTCTAACTTTTACCTAACACACCACTACAGGTATGTTTCCCTTAACCAGATCCCTAAATATATTTTTTACGTGGGCATTGAGACATCTATTTAGGGTGTGATTATAAAACTCATTAGGATAACACCAATGGTTATTTACATAAGTTAAATATACACACAAATTTATTCCATAAAAATATTCAATTCATAACTATGAAATAAATAATCACACATGAACTCAAAAATTTTGGGTCCTTGGAGATCAGATATACATTCTTCACCTCCATGCTAAAAAGAATTTCACACATTGGCTCGAAAAACTCGGCCTAGAAATTGATGGATAATTATATCTATAATAATGATTGTTGGATTTTAAGAATACAATCATATGGATATAATTACAAGAGGGGGTAAATTTTAGTTTTAAAAACATAGTTTAAAAGAATTAAACTAAACAAACCCAAAGCCTATTTAAGTAAGATTATTGGAGTTATACTCAATACAATTAACAAAGTCATAAAATTGTAACATGAAAATGGCCTTATTAAATGAGAGTTAAAAAGACCCGAATGATGATGGATCTTATTAATCAGGGTATATATTGAAATCATAGTAAATATAATAAAACAAGTTATAATAGAAATTTGAATATGATATTTCACTTTTATTAAAATGTGATGCAAAATATAAACTTCTAAACAAAATGTAAAAAATTGTTAAAAAAATCTAAGAATGACATAAAATATATATGTATAAGATAAATCTATTTAAAAATTAAGATTAAGGTAGTAAATATGTAGAGACCCGAAGCTTGACGTACATGGACATTACATTACATTTGCGGAATACTTAGTATATAACAAAAACACACACACAAGGATCGTAATAGTTTAGTGTCTTTGGAAACTCGGAATATAATCTTCTAATCGTGGTGAAAGATCTTCAACATCTCCCATAAAGATCATCCTTTTTTTATACCTAAAACCTTTCTTTATATCCTAGGGAAAAGAAAACATAAATGGGTGAGCTCAAATTCTCAGTAAGGGTATACAAAAGAAATATCAATCACATCATTTTCATAAGAACATATCTTTTGGAAATCTTAACCTACAAAAGAGATCATAATTTTATAACATGGGATAAATCATAGTAGTGAAATGTAATCCCAATAATCATAACATAAAACATGAAACTTTTTGGCATACACACATAATCATATAGAATCATTTCTTATTAGTCAAGACTCATTGCCAAGACTATTTTAGTGGACAAAGTCCCTTTCTGAACCGAGTTCACTCCTCGTTTCAGTCCTGTTTCACTGAACCGGTATAACCTACCGTTCCAGCCATGTCTATCTCATGAGATATAAAATCTTTACCCAATGCATTTGAGGGAGATATAGGTCCCACCCATCTCATAATTATACCATTCTTATGTGTGCCACAAAATCATAAATCATACATCATTGCATAACCCATGTAATAAAAAAGGGAATCTTTAAACATCCTGACATCATAAAACAATTCATATAAGATAAAAGAATTCATAAAAATATTTCCATCACAACATAATCAAATCCATATAATAATATGGATATAAAAAGAACCCTTTATTATCTTAGATGGAAAATAATTTTGATAAAACACTTGAACTCCATTCTTGAGGAAAATATCCTTTCTACTTCAAGAACAATTTTCCTTTCTTAACATGTCATACAATTATAAACTAAGATAAGTTTATTAAAAATAAACTTGAAAACTTGTAAAGGAATATTCTTGGAAATAATGTTTTAAAAATCCATTCATGTCGTATAAGTTAAAAAAAACATTCTTCTCGTACTTTTGTCGGAAAAGTCAAAAAGTACCTCGTACGAAAAACGACAAAAGATTCCTTTAATATCCTTTACTAAAAACTCACCGAAGGGTAATATTGGATTTAAAAAAATATAGGTGGATGGAAATAATATTACATATTGAGGAAACATGGATGTGGATGATAAAATACACCCCAGTAAATACCAAAGTACAAACAATCTCGGAAAAAAATGAGATTGTGATATTTCCCTCACCTTAAGTCCGATTTGCTTCGTAAGTGTCTGAACCTCCTGTATAATGATTTAAATAATTTCATTAACATATTACAGAATCATTTTCATTGTTATGATATCATATATGGTTCACTTATGACTTTATATTACCCGTTCTTTTGTAAATTCCATGTTAAAGAAGCGTTTTGGGTAAAATCGTTTCATTTATCGTAGGTGTTTGGACTTGTCGTTATTGACATTATTATTACTTATATCATGATTTAATTACTTCCAGAATATAAAACATGATTTATATATCATATATATTCAGTATATATATATATATATAATAGATAGATAAATGAAATGAAACACACTGTTCTTGGAGATGGTAGTCCGTACATATGCATGAACGCTGTTTTCCTTTCCTTATTGTCTTGAATGGAAGTAAGTAGATGACATACATATATACATAAATCCAGTATCATTATAATGTCATATATTTAATTATTATTTCTTATATATACTTTATAATCATTCTTAAATGGTTAACATGGTGAATGAATCTCATTGCGTCGTGGAGACGGTAGTCCGTACGAACGCACGAGCGATGATATCGTTCTCATGATCGTGAACTTGTGTTGAAGTGTATGTATACTATTTCAGTATCAATATCACTTTATAATAATCATATATAGTTACTCATTACACCGTTATACCCATCCAATTAAGGTGGTGGCGGAAAATAGTTTACACCATGACGTGGAGACGGTATTCCGTACGTACGCACGCGCGGTGATTTCCTTTTTCCGTAGGATGGATAGAAGGTTAATTAGAGTTGTTTCATATTTATAATAACATATCAGTATATAAGAAATACTGATTTTATTACTTTATCATGAAACAACTAAAGAAGAAGAAGTTGAAGAAGAATGAAATTGAAAAAGATCGGTAATGGATATTACCTATTTTTAACGCGCCTTTTCTTAACCTCCACTTAAAGAACTAAGGATGGACTTTGAAGAAGTCCAGGACCTCTAGGATGATACTAGGGAAGTGGAGAAGAGATATTGGCAGGGGTTGGCCGATCTTGAAGGCTCAAAGTGGTGTGAGGAAGAGGGAGGAGGAGGTTCCCTTTTATAAGGGAGGAGAGGGGCACCTTTGGAATAACTAAAAATATTATTATATTATAAAGCCAAATTCGGTTTTAAATAGCTCCAAATTGATTTATTTCGAAGCTAAGGTGGGGATGGGTCGAAATTATTTCATCCAATAGAATTTAGACAAGTTTAGGTTCCTATTTTAACCTTATCATTTCTATTTAACTTTAAGTTAGATAATTTTACTTTTACCGTGTCTTCTTGTTTTCTTACACTATAAGGTTAATAAACTTACTATATCAAGCCAAACGAACCCCAAGTTCTTTATTATTAATATATATAACCTTATATAAGTCAGTTTGTCGAACCTTAGATTTTTAGGAATAAAATAAAAATTAATAATATAATATTTGTTTTAAAAACTATTTTATGTCAATTTTGACACTATTTAGTAATTTATTTTTGTGAAAATTATAACAGAATGATTAGTTCAAAAAAAGTTAATTAAATAAATAATAACATGTCTTATTAACCTATAAAATTAGTGGAATTTCTAAAAATTATTAAATTACATTTATTTCGGTATTTATGACATCAATTATGTAAATATTTCATTAATAAGACAATTACTGCATCATCTTTGTGTCATAATAAATGATAATTATTTAATCCATAAAATTTTTAAATAAATTCCTATGATGTAGATAATTGTATTATAGTTCTGGAGACTATTCATGTTCTAAGTTTCATGAAGTGTATCACTAAATTAAAATTATTATACTTACAAGATTTTAGAAAGTGACATGTTGTCACATTCTTTGGTTTTAATAATAATTAAATTATTTTCATTGAACAAAGTCCATTAAATGAATCTAATCCAACTATTAGGTGATATCGGTCGATTTCTAGTCATCCAACAGGATTTTGACATTTGTTAGGGTAATTTTATAATATTATATTTACCCTTAATTACCCGATTTACCTTTAACTATGGTAAATAAAATTTACCGTAGTTACTATTCATAATTCCCTAAAATAAAAAGTGGATTATTAACATAATTTGGATCCACAGATTCCAAATATGGAATCCATTTTTCCAAATTCAATACAAAAAAGTTGCATAAATTAATTTAAAATTAATCCCATTGTTGAAAGAAAACGGGTTTTTCTTTAAAACATTGCAAAAGATTGAATTGATTTATCCTACGAATTCAAGGTAGAATCAATCCTAATGACATAAATTATATTAATTGGTAAAAATATTTTTTATTTATACTTTAAAACCATTCAATATTATAATTTAACCATATAAATTATTGCGATGAAAAAAGTTGTTTTTAATTAAAATATAGCGTGTTTTTACTATTCATCAAAATATAAAAGTTACCAGAATAATATGAAAAATTTATCCAAAGTAAATTTTTATTTCATGATTCCAAAGAAGAATTTTATTTTGTCAAATTGAAATTATAAACATGTCAAAAACTACATTTAATGTGGGTGCGCCATCAAAAGGCGGCAAAAATGCATTTTTTTAAAAATACTTATTTTACCCGAAAAAATTATTTTGTTCTTATACCATGTTTTAGAAAATTTGTAAGACGAATAATAAGATTCAAAATTTAGTTAATACTATTCATAATGGCTAGTTCATAATAATATTATAATAATATATCGTTGTTTAATAAAACCCGGTATTGCGTACAACACACGCTATCGAGGAAGGTCGCGATTGCGTGTAATGCAAGCCAAGTCAGGGTTGCGTACTATGCAAGAATCCTTCGTTGTTTCATATATCATAATCCAACCATATTTCATTTATACATTGAATATATATATATATACTCAATGTTGCGTAGAATAACAATTATCAAAATTGTGTGTATCACGATCCAAGAATAGTGTTGCGTATACTGCAACCTAATACAGTGTTGCGTATAGCGCAAGGTAATCTTGGTGTAGCATACAAAATAAGAAATTAATGAAATTAAAAGAATATTTTTCATAAAATCTTGGGGTGTTACATTCTACCCCCTCTTGAAATGAATTTTTCCCTCGAAATTAATCGAGGTTATAAATGGTTTACTACTCGAAAGTTTGTTTAATAGAAACCCACATCGTAAAAAGGAATAGAAAAATATGGCTTTAAAAACTAAAGTATGAAATGTAACGGTTACCCAAATTAACTCATCACTGGGATTCCATGTAGCAGAACATAGGTGAAAATATGGATATGGAAGAGAAATCTAACCATCATGTTCTGATAGAGAGTGGTAGAGAACATGGCTATGAAAAAGCCAACAATAACAAAGCCATAAATTTGTGATGATCTAAGGTACCATCTGATTCATCATATATAAGAGCACTAGGACAACATTTTTGGTTTTTAAGATCATTTCCCTAAAGTTGATGAAATTGGAATTAGAATAAATACTTTCGTGATTTTGGTAGAGTCTCATCGTTTGTCATTATTTGTACAATTTCCACTTCATCTCTTAAAGAAATGAAGTTGAATTTTTCATTCGTGATGTGTTAGAAGATCATGTGATAGAATGATGATTCATTCCATCGGTCTCAAACAAAAGGTTAGAAAAGTTATCAAAAAATACATAAGTCCATCTATAGTGAGATTAATCATATATGGTTCCTAAAATGAACTTATAATTCATATATCATACCGATTAATAAAATAAAACTGATTTCTACTAACCAGGGACTTCTTGTAGGACAGTGGTAGGCGATAAAGGCCAGTCGCACTTCGGTTGTGGGTTCGATTCCTACGACCTTGTCCGACGTGATGGGTTGTCGCTCGTCCTATAGGTTTTCCTTTTTCTAAAACTGTATTACTATAACATCCCATCAATAATATCGAAAAAAATTCTATCCTTAAACAATACTAACTTATGTCCAACATAATCCATTCCAATCTTAGGCTTATCCATAATACTGCAGTGCATTCTCATAATATAGTGAAAACGATTACCAGAGATTTAATACCATCGTTGATCCCCATATATCATATGATTTGTCTTGTTGGTCACATTCCAAACATTCAAAGGCCTTAATCATGTATTCTCTTGAATACCCATTGATCCTTAATGAAAACATGAATGTATTTAAATGTTAACACTTTACACATACCAAAATCCTCAAAATTCTATATACTCAAACCATGATTTCACATAGTCCTTATGTCAATCATGAGCTCATGAATACTATCAAACATATTAGATTCTCTTTATTCCTTCATTATGTGCATATCATCTTCTTTCCAAAAGTATTTCAATCACTTTTCATGGTTACCGATGCCATAAAATTATTGAAAATCACAATAGACCAAAACATAAATATTCCAATATTCAACGATACTATATACAACATTATTTTGGAATCCCATTACATAAACACTTAATCACTCCACCACATCGTTTTCATATTCAACATCGCCAATGGTGATCGCATGTGACTTCCCTTTGTCCTTTTCCTTAAGTGGTTGCTCATGTCGATCATCACTAACCCTTGGATTAGAGAATTTATTAGCATAATGCCCCATTTTCTTTCACTTGAAGCATTGAAGTGTAGTAGGTTCATTCTGCGTATCCCTTCCTTTTTTTGCATCATTAGACATCTTCTTCCCATCATTTCGGCATTCAAATGCCCGATGACCTTCCTTTCCACAGTTGAAACATTTACTTTTCCCTTTAAGACAATCGCCACCATGCTTCTTTCCACACTTTGAGCATAAGGAAACATTCATCTTATTTTCACCATTATTCTGATATTTATCCATGAACTCCATCTTTCGTTTCTTGTCAAAAACATGAGATGGATATGTAACACCAACTTCCATTTCTACCTTGATAGCACAACGCACAATTTCTTCATAGCTACTGAAGTCTCTTATAGCTAATGGCCTTCGAAGACTTGGTTTTAAGCCACCGAAAAATCGATCAACTTTACTTTCGGGTTCAATGATAATGCCAGATGAATACCTTGCAAGCCTTGTAAAATTCGCTTCGTATATACCAACAGATTCATCATCCTTTTTCTTTAGTTCAAGAAACTCCTTCTCCATCTTTGTTTGAAGAATATGAGGGAAGTACTTATTGAAAAATAAGCTCTTGAACTCGTCCCATTCCATAGACTCAATTTCATCTCTTTGCCTCGTATTCTTGATAAGATTCCACCATTGATCAGCTTCACCTTCCAAACGATATACCGCTAAGATGAATTTATCATGTTCAGAACATTGAAAAACTGAAAATATCTTTTCAGTGGTACTGATCTATTGTTCAGCATCAAGTGGATCAGAAGACCCACTGAAAGAAGGTGGACATTGTCTCATGAAGGACTCAAAAGAATATTGTTCCCTTATCTGCTCATTTGGAAGTCCAGAATGATTCATAGCTTGTTTAAATATAGCAATAAGATTTTTCACTCCATCTCCCATAACATTTGTTTTTTCAGGAGGACAATCATTGCATTTTCCATTACATTGATCAACACGGTTCCTTCGGGTTACAGCCATCGTCTAAAACCCAAAAAGAATAGTGTGAGAGGGAAAAATCAAGCTAGGGAAAACAACATAATAAGGGGGAGTACCCTTAATATCTAACATCTTAGGTTTAATTCTATGATTGTTAACGTAATTATAGTACTATAACCTATATGTATACTTAACCTTATGGACATCCCTAGACATACCTTAGAAATATCTCTAGGGATCTCACTAACGTTCACGCATCCCAATTTCCAAAGGTTGACTAAAACTTTCTTATGATACCAACTGTAGCGGTCTGTAATTACTTCTAGTGCACTAAAATTGATACCTATCAAGGAACTCAATGGGCAGCTACACCACCTGGGCGGGACACACCACCATCCCCAATGGCAGCCATTTCCTCATGAAGCCCTTGGGCGGAGAGCCATGCTTCGTCCAACGCTCACATGTGAGAGTTCCCAAGGATCGGATACATTCCTACCACATTTGCCTCTGATACCAACTGTAGAGACCCAAATCTTGACGTACATGGACATTACATTACATTTGAGGAATACTTAGTATATATCAGAAACACACACACAAGGATCGTAATAGTTTAGTGTCTTTGGAAACTTGGAATATAATCTTCTAATCGTGGTGAATGATCTTCAACATCTCCCATAAAGATCTTCCTTTTTTTACCTAAAACCTTTCTTTATATCCTGGGGAAAAGAAAACATAAAAGGGTGAGATCAAATGCTCAATAAGGGTAAACAAAAGAAATATCAATCACATCATTTTCATAAAAACATATCTTTTGGAAATCTTAACCTGCAAAAGAGATCATAATTTCATAACATGGGATAAATCATAGTAGTAAAATGTAATCCCAATAATCATAACATAAAACATGAAACTTTGTGGCATACACACATAATCATAGAGAATAATTTATTATTAGTCAAGACTCATTGCCAAGACTATCATAGTGGACAAAGTCCCTTTCTGAACCGAGTTCACTCATCGTTTCAGTCCTGTTTCACTGAACCGGTATAACCTACCGTTCTAGCCATGTCTATCTCACGAGATATAAAATCTTTACCCAATGCATTGGAGGGTGATATAGGTCCCACCCATCTCATAATGATACCATTCTTATGTGTGCCACAAATTCATAAATCATACATCATTGCATAACCCATGTAATAAAAATGGGAATCTTTAAACATCATGACATCATAAAAAAATTCATATAAGATAAAATAATTCCTAAAAATATTTCCATCACAACATAATCAAATCCATATAATAATAGGGATATAAACAGAACCCTTTATTATCTTATATGGAAAATAATTTTGATAAAACACTTGAACTCCATTCTTGAGGAAAATATCTTTTCTACTTCAAAAACACTTTTCCTTTCTTAACATGTCATACAATTCTAAACTAAGAAAATTTGATTAAAAATAAACTTGAAAACTTGTAAAGTAAGATTCTTGGAAATAATGTTTTAAAAATCCATTCATGCCGTATAAGTTAAAAAAACATTCTTCTCGTACTTTTGTCAGAAAATTCAAAAAGTATCTCGTACGAAAAACGACAAAAGATTCCTTTCATATCCTTTTCTAAAAACTCATCGAAGGGTAACATTGGATTTTAAAAATTGTAGGTGGATGGAAATAATATTACATATTGAGGAAACATGGATGTGGATGATAAAATACACCCCAGTAAATACCAAAGTACAAACAATCTCGGATAAAAATGGGATTGTGATATTTCCCTTACCTTAAGTCTGATTTGCTTCGTAAGTGTCTGAAACACCAGTATAATGATTTAAATAATTTCATTAACTTATTACAGAATCATATTAATTGTTATAATATCATATATGGTTCACTTATGAATTTATATTACCCATTCTTTTGTAAATTCCATGTTAAAGATGTGTTTTGGGTAAAATCATTTCATTTATCGTAGGTGTTTGGACTTGTTTTTCTTGACATTATTATTACTTATATCATTATTTACTTACTTCAAGAATATAAAACATGATTTATATATCATATATATTCAGTATATATATATATATATAATAGATAGATAAATGAAATGAAACACACCGTTCATGGAGACGGTAGTCCGTACGTACGCATGAACGCTGCTTTCGTTTCCTTATTGTCTTGAATGGAAGTAAGTAGATTAAATACATATATACATAAATCCAGTAGCTTTATAATGTCATATATTTCATTATTATTTCTTATATATAATTTATAATCATTCTTAAATAGTTAACATGGAGAATGAATCTCATCGTGTCATGGAGACGGTAGTCCGTACGTACGCACGAGCGATGATATCATTCTCATGATCATGAACTTGTGTTGAACTGTATGTATACTATTTCAGTATCAATATAACTTTATAATAATCATATATATTTACTCATTACACCATTATACGCATCCAATTAAGGTGGTGGCGGAAAATAGATTACACCACGGCGTGGAGACGGTATTCCATACGTACGCACGCGCGGTGATTTCCTTTTTCCGTAGGATGGATAGAAGGTTAATTAGAGTTGTTTCATATTTATAATAACATATTAGTATATAATAAATACTGATGTTATTACTTTATCATTAAACAACTAAAGAAGAAGAAGTTGAAGAAGAAAGAAATTGAAAAAGATCGGTAATGGATATTTCCTCTTTTTGACGCGCCTTTTCTTAACCTCCACTTAATGAACTAAGGATGGTCTTTGAAGAATACCAGGACCTCTAGGATGATACTAGGGAATTGGAGAAGAGATTTTTTTATGGGTTGGCTGAGCGTTAAGGCTCAAAGTGGTGTGAGGAAGAGGGAGGAGGAGGTTCCCTTTTATAAGGGAGGAGAGGGGCACCTTTGGAATAACTAAAAATATTATTTTATTATAAAGCCAAATTCGGTTATAAATAGCTCCAAATTGATTTATTTCGAAGCTAAGGTGGGTATGGGTCGAATTTCTTTCATCCAATAGAATTTAGACAAGTTTAGGTTCCTATTTTAACCTTATCATTTATATTTAACTTTAAGTTAGATAATTTTACTATTACTGTGTCTTCTTGTTTTCTTACACTATAAGGTTAATAAACATACTATATCAAGAAAAACGAACCCCAAGTTGTTTATTATTAATATATATAACCTTATATAAGTAATTTGGCCGAAACTTATATTTTTAGGAATAAAATAACAATTAATAATATAATATTTGTTTTAAAAACTATTTTATGTCTATTTTGACACTATTTAGTAATTGATTTTTGTGAAAATCATAACAGAATGATTAGTTCAAAAAAAGTTAATTAAATCAATACTAACATGTCATATTAAACTATAAAATTAGTTTAATTTCTAAAAAGTCTTAAATTACATTTATTTGGGTATTTATAACATCAATTATGTCAATATTTCATTAATAAGACAATTACTACATCATCTTTGTGTCATAATAAATGATAATTATTTAATCACTAAAAATTTTAAATAAATTCCTATGATGTAGATAATTGTATTATATTTCTTTAGACTATTCATGTTCGAAGTTTAATGAAGTTTATCACTAAATTTATATTATTATACTTATAATATTTAAGAAAGTGACTTGTTGTCACATTCTTTGGTTTTAATAATAATTAAATTATTTTCATGGAAAAAAGACCATTAAATGAATCTAATCCGACCCTTAGGTTATATGGGTCGACTTTTAGTCATCCAATAGGATTTTGACATGTGTTAGGGTAATTGTATAATATTATATTTACCTTTAATTACCCGATTTACCTTTAACTATGATAAATAAAATTTACCGTAGTTACTATTCATAATTCCCAAAAATAAAAGGTGGATTATTAAGATAATTTGGATACACTGATTCCAAATATGGAATCCATTTTTCCAAATTCAATACACAAAAGTTTCAGAAATTAAATTAAAATTAATCCCGTTTTTGAAAGAAAACGGGGTTTTCTTTAAAACATTGGGAAAGATTTAATTGATTTATCCTATGAATTCAAGGTTGAATCAATGCTAATGACATAAATTATATTAAATGGTAAAAATATTTTATATTTATACTTTAAAACCATTCAATATTATAATTTAACCATATAAATTATTGCGATGAAAAAAGTTGTTTTTAATTAAAATATAGCGTGTTTTTACTATTCATCAAAATATGAAAGTTACCAGAATAATATGAAAAATTTATCCAAAGTAAATTTTTATTTCATGATTTCAAAGAAGAATTTTACTTTGTCAAATTGAAATTATAAACATGTCAAAAACTAGATTTAAAGTGGGTGCGCCATCAAAAGGCGGCAAAACTGCATTTTTTGAAAAATACTTATTTTACCCGAAAATTTTATTTTGTTCTTATACCATGTTTTAGAAAATGTGTAAGACGAATAATAAGATTCAAAATTTAGTTAATACTATTCATAAGGGCTAGTTCATAATAATATTATAATAATATATCGTTTTTTAGTAAAACCCGGTATTGCGTACAGCACACGTTATCGAGGAAGGTCGTGATTGCTTGTAATGCAAGCCAAGTCAGGGTTGCGTGCTGTGCAAGAATCATTCGTTGTTTCGTATATCATAATCCAACCATATTTAATTTATACATTGAATATATATATATATATATACTCAATGTTGCATAGAATAACTATTATCAAAATTGTGTGTAACACGATCTAAGAATAGTGTTGCGTATACTACAACCTAATACGGTGTTGCGTATAGAGCAAGGTAATCTTGGTGTAGAATACAACACAAGACACTAATGAAATTAAAAGAATATTCTTCATAAAATCTCAGGGTGTTACAAAATATCCCTGAATAAAGGTATCCATGGTTTTCTACTTATAGTAAAGTCTATTTTCATTAACATGAAATACCTTGATAAAAAGATCGTAATGGATCTATATTCATATCCCTATTAGACCTCAATATAATTATTGGGTCTATATTAAAATACCCATAATCCCACAATCTGTTGTATTAGAATCTTTTTCTTCCAATCCTGAAATCTCTAGATTGTTATGATGATCAGATGCAAGTAATAATTAAAAAATCTTCTTAAGGAGACAACCTAAAAATGTTTCCTTTAGAATGAAAACTCCATAAAAGAATACAATGATTAAGAATGATATTTCCAAACCAACATTCTTATAAAAATTTGAAAGAGAATGTAATTGACCAGTCTGCCCCAAAAATCTTCAAATGACTCTGCATTTATAGGAATCCTCCCAACAGTCATATTTTCAATGTTTCTTTAAATGGCTTTGAACACATGGAACTAGATATCTCATAATGATCTGGCATAACTCAATGCATAATGTCATTTTTATTAACACCATTACAGTGCAAAAGATATTTTTTACATTATAATTTTTTTCCTTATTTATATTATAAACATCATTCATTATGATGGAATTTCTTAACAATGTTAGTATAATAAACATTATGAGTATTAGTTTGATGTTATCGGTAACAGTATCAACCCAATTGTTACGTATTTTTCAGTACGAAAAACATGACAGAAAGTCTAAATTCATACTCTGATAAAGGTGAGCTTGATTTATCAAGAACATACTCATTACGATAATAATAATGAAGAAATGTAATGTTTATATTCTTAACACTTTAGAAATTTTTATAAGTATAGTAAAAAGTAATGTTTTTTACAAATCATACAAAAACACTCTGGATATAAAAATATATTAAACATGTTTTATAGAAGTGTTTCTGATTTATAAAACTAATGTAAGGAAATGGGTAACATAATGAAAGGATATGGGTAAAAAAGAAGTAGATATGATTGATTAATTTACATTGGTAATTCATAAAGTTTACAAGGTAAACTTAATCACATAATTGAATTTTTATTATAAGTTTTCTCTTGAGACCATTAAAAATGAATCATTTTAAATATGATTTGAATCATGAAGAAAAATGTTCATTATTACGATAATCTATCATTGATCATTATATCCAAAAGTTATAATACCACCTTTGATCATTATTATATTCTTTAAGAAGTCTATATTTCTTATCATATTTTTGGAACACCCACTATCCATGTACCATGTATTTTTTTGGCTCTGCCTTTGTTTTCCCGAAAAAAAAGATTATCTTTTCATCGTAAAAACCTTCATGGGTATAGAAATTTTAGAAACAAAAACATTAGGATTACACATTTTTTAGAAATATTCGATTTGTAAAATCCTAGGTATTTAACTTTATTTGATGAACAATTATTTTTCCAATTCCCATAACATTGACACTTGGTACATAATGTGGAATTTTATGGAATAAAAAAATTATTACTAAAAATAGGTTTTTATATATATAACCCATTCCAGAACCACTACCATAAAGTCTAATTTGATTATACATTTTATAAGAACTATCTTTACCAAAGGAAAAGTTTGATAAGTGTTTTCTCAAAATAGATATTTCATATTTTAGTTTTAAAACTAAATATTTATCCTCATTAGTATTAACTGTTGGTACATTGAAAGAGAGAGCTATGTTCCTCTGACCAAAACATTCATTGTCAGATGAATTATATGAAGAATCACTTCCACTAACTCTTAATGTGTCAGTAGCTTTAAACACTTTATTGGATTTAGATTTATAATAATTTTTGGAAATCCACTATGAATTCTTTTATTTTCCTTCTTTCCCCTTCTGATTTGAAATTTTTGGTCTAATATGTCAATCTTTCTTACATTCATAGAAAGTGACATCTATTTTCTTATTAATTCTATATTTATGAATCTTTTTGTATTAGGATTGAAAATATATCTTTCCAACTATATTATTCATACATCTAGATAGATTTTTACATTCATTATCAGAATGTTCAAAAGTACTTGAATCATATTGAAAAACCAATTTATTCTTTCTTAAAGACTCAAAAACATTCTCTACAGATTGAACATTAGAAGGTAAATTTGATGTTGTTTCAAAGGAACAACACCGTTTTTCTTTTTTTCATCATAGAATCTATTTTGATCCTACCCTCATTCTGAATAAGATTTCCAATAATATTATACAAGGTAATATTTTTCTACTTCCTTAACTAATCAACAACAATTATATTTGATTCCCACTCATTATTCATAATATCAATTATATTTTCCAAAAGGATCTCATTAACACATCATTTTTCTCCAATATATTGAAAACTATTTTCAATATTCATGAACCTATGATAAATATTTACAAAGGATTCAAGCTATATGAAATAAAATGGTCGATAATATTCTCATAGAATATCTCTCTTGATCTCAAAAACATAGTATGTACAAAAAATTTATGGCCTCATGCCTTTATGATTTACTGTTTGTAGCTTCACAATATGAAATCGTACATTAAATTATTCTTATCATAGAATATAATAAAGTACTCCTTACTCTCTAGATTAAAAGATATTCATGTTTTTAATGATTAAAAATGATGTATCTTCCTTATCTAGAATTTTATATTCTTCAATCAACATTAGAAAATTATTAAACCTAACATTGATAACAAGAGTTATCATCCAATACATCTAGTCCTCATAATCAACACCATCCATGATAGTTGGTATGTTTGGATTGAGATTTCCTATTTTACCATCATTAATACATTACATTTAAAAAGAAATAGAAATTATTTTTCACATAAATGTTTTTGTAATGAATGTTTATATATATAATGTTTATAAAAAAACATAAAAATAATAAAATAGTAAAGAAAGTAAAAAATAATAAATTATTTTATAATTTTAATCCTACTATAATACCTATTTTTAGATCAATATATCTATAATTCAGATTGTGTAATCATTATAATATGCTCACATGGCTATACTTACCAGAGGGGGAGGGATGGGGTTAGATTATAGTAATAAAGACTTAGTTTAAAATAATTAAACTAAAAAAAACCATAGCCTTGTTAAGTAATATTATCATACTTGTACTCATTCTGATTAACAATGTCACATAATCAAAACTGAGAAATGGTCCGATTAAATCAGATTTAAAAATAATGGAATCACGATGGATCCGATAAGTAAGAGTATGTATCTTAATCAGAGTAATTATGATATAACTAAACCAAATATATATATGAATATAATGTTTTACTTTCTATTAAAATGTTTAATGGAATATAAACATGTAAAAAACAAGTAAAAAGTTTCTAATAAATTTGATAATGAATTAGAAGATATTTAAATGTTAAATATATTTAAACCTTAAGTTAGTCAATAAACATTACTAAGGTATCAACTATTTTATACTTATAGTAAATTCAATTTTTCTTTACCAAGAAATCCCTCAATGTGATGATAGGAATGAATATGTATTTTTATCCTCAGAATCCCTTGATATGATGATCAAATATGTATTAATAACCCCATAATCCCTCAATCCTATTAATACTAATCTCTATCTTCTTATCCCTAAAATCTCTTGATCATTATGATGATCATATGGATGTTAAAATTTTAAAAAATTATTAAGGAGAAAACCTAGCATGGTTTCCATCAGAATAACTACTCTCTAACGATATATAAATATTTGGAACGATTTTTTCACACTATGTATTCTTCTGAGAATTTGTGAGAGAATTTAGTCGACGAGCCAACTCCAATATCTTTATATGACTTAGTATTTATAGGCATCCTCCCAAATGTCTTATTTTCAATGATTGTTTCAACAGCCTCAGATACCTAGAACTTGAAAAATCATAATGATCTTGTGTAACTAAATTTCAAACATCATATTGATTAATACTGTTATAGTGTGAATGATAATCCTTAAATTATAAACATGTTTTTGGTATTAAGATTACAAACTTCAATTAGTCAAACAAATATTATTATCAAGGTCAATATGATAATTTTTATGAGTACTAGTTTGATGTTATTGATATTAGTATCTATCTTATTGTTACATCTTTTTAGTATGAAATACTTGACAGAAATTCTATCTTCTAATTCTGATAAAGGTGATTATGATTTATCACAAACATACTCATTATGATAATCATAATGATGAAAATTATAGTTTATATTCTTAATACTTTATATCTTTTTCTATGTATGGTAACAAGTAATGTTTTCTAAAAAACATAATAAAAAACATTGACATAAAAAGTTATCAAACATGTTTTAATTAAGTTTTTGTGAATTCCAATACTAAAGGAATGGAAAAGTAATAAGAAGTACTTTTGACTCAACACTGATCATTAGTACCCATCACCCATGAAGTGATAATGATTCCTAAGATTAAGGGAAATACACATGTTGATAAAATTCAAAGCTCTAGGAAAATCCACACATAACGTGTCTACCTAATAATATAGATATGGGGAGATTCACATACTATGTGTCGACCCAATCTCATCGCTCTGGGGAAATACATCGCAACATCTCGACTCCCCTATAAGCGAGAAGATTTCACATACAACTCAACATGGTCACTCAATTATAGAGGCTGATAAACTACACATGTAATAAAAAATGCTACAATAAAAATGTTCATAATTAAGTAATGTCATGAAATAGTCATATATCCAATACACTTCCACATGAAAATCATATTGACCATATTTCTCCTGGGACACACAGAAACCACATGCAAATCACATCAGGTATAGGTATCATAGACCGAACACACACCAACACACCACATGTAAAGCATATCAAGAATTGGTTTCAAAGACACACATTCTCAAAAAAAATCATACCAAACTCTTGCATCTAAAGGGACTATATGATAAGGAATTCCAAACTCAAACATGTCAATAACATCATCTAGATTTTACAAGATATTTGTCACCTGTATCAAATCTATACTCCAACCAAAATAACCCCACACACCATGAATTTCCAAGAACTGATCATAGTAAATTTGAAAAAGGGTTATACAAAACTATTAAAGATAGTTATTTTACAAGGGGGTAGAACCATAACACTTACCTTACTCAAATCATCGTCAATGGTTGGTATATATTTGATCCAAAGAGGAAAACCCATCTATCTTGAAAACAATGACTAGAGAAGTAGTGGACAAGATATAAAAGATCATTAGTCACTAGGAACAGACTTGATAAGAAAGGGATCACACTAGGACATTTCTCAAGAAGGGAGAACACCCAAACCATAACCCTAGTTTGGTCCGGAATCATTTGGATCAGATCACTCACCACTGGTCCATATTACTAAGACACTATTAGATCACTCATCATTAGTGATCCAACTAAAAAAGGGGGAAATTGAGATAAATTATATTCATATTCCCAAAACTAGGTTCCTATGGACATGTTCTTGAAGATGGTGAAACAGTCTTGGGACAAAGAGGCCACAAGCCTCATATAGGCTGGATTAATGCAGCTACTTCAACGCCTCAAGAAGGATACTCATGACTGATCAGATAATAGTATAATTAGTGAGGATAACCTGAAGGAGATCCAATATGACATTATAATCTAGAATATAAATTATAGGAATCTTGGGATGATGATAATTATGTGCTTCTGGCTAACAAGAAGAATATCATGGCCAAAAGAATTCTTGATGTGGTAAAAGTATATAGAAAAAATTCCAGATCCCTCTAGAAAAAAGAGGGTGATTTTAATTATTCATTCTTTTAGGATGATGTCCAAGAGAATATGGTGAGAATGAAGATAAAAATGATATTAAAATATGGCTCTTTCACTTCAAAGATTTTTTTGATCAAGAGCTTGGGTCTTGAACATTTCACAGACCTTCTAGGGGGAGTTAGGTTACCCCACATCAGAAACCAACAATTGGAGACAAGGATGAAGATTTCTTGAATAAAATTCAAAGAATTTTTGAAGGGATAGACAATTAAATGATGTAATGAACTCTTAATTAAGGATATATCAAGGAGGTGATCCATAACATGAGCATGGAATGTGATTATATCTTGGACGACTTCCCCAATACTTTCAGTGGGGATGCATGGGATACCATAAAGAAAAAATTGGGGATCTTAGTTTAGGATTTCTTCTAAGGAAGAAGCCTTATATGTTATTTATTCTATTTAGAGGTTTTGATTATCCAAAAGATCAAGGACCCCATATATCTCAATGATTGATGTCTAATATGCCTCTGTAACATTTCTTACAAATTCCTGGCATGCATTATCAATAGGGGCTCATCCTCCTGATCCCAAAGATTGTTTTAGAGGAGAAACATGGATTTTTGAATGGGTGGTCAATTCAGGGGAAAATTTTAATTTCAAAGGAGATGGATGATGAATTTAACAGAAATACTATTGGATCAAACATCATGGTCCACGTAGACATGGACAAGGTGTATAATCATATTGAATAGGGTTTTATGCTTAAAGTCATGAGGGTGTTTGGAATCATGGACTAGGATATCAACTTCTACGTCATATGCTTTTCCTCTCCATGTATCTCTATTTCCATGATTGGAAGGGGATTTGGATTCCTTAAGAGTGTGAGGGGGATCAATAAAGGGGACCCGATATCTTCTAATCTCTTTATTCTTTCATAGGAATATCTTAAAATGAATATTAATCATGTCATAGAGGAGGGGAAGATAGAAAATTTCATCAATAGGCATAGTAATGTACTTTCCTCTCACCTTATGTTTTCTAATGACATTATCCTTTTCATTAATGATAAGAAAAGATTCATCAAAGGGTTCAACCAGATTAAGGAATCTTATGGAAGTTGGAGCAGAAAAAAGATTAACCGAAGGAAAAGCAACATTTATATATCTAATAAGTGTTCAAGTCTGTGCGGTAGAGTAATTAGAGACAAAATCAGCATACAAAGGCATGATCTCCCCATGGTCTATCTAGGATGTTCTATATCAGACCGATGAATTGAGAAGATCTTGTTTAGAGACATCATAAACCAAATCATCATAATAATATGAAACTGGAAGAATTAGTTTCTCTTGTTTGGGGGGGAGGTGATTCTAGTTAATTGTGTTCTCAATTCTGTTTTTATACATGTGCTCTCGGTTATTAAGGAACTGAAGGCAATAATTTAATAGACAGAAAAAGTCCTAGAAACCTTTATATGGGATGCTAACCAGTCCTGGAAATTTCATTGGGCATCATGGAAGAGATTTTCCATGCCAATCACCTTAGGGGGAGCTCACATACTCAGTGATTTGGATACCATTAAACCATGCAGGAAAGGCTTCCATGGGATATCATCAAAGGGTAATATTTGTGGAATAAATTTATATGAGATATGTAAGAAGAAAATTGGTTCCTTTGGGATGACTGCACTGGATAGAAGTCATGCCTAGAAAAGGGAATGATCAGGAATTTTGAGATTCTTGATGATGATGTCTATTGGGTGAAGGGTTGTGGGGACATTAATTACATGGAAGCCAATGTGGTTGGCATGACACTATACTTTATAGGGTGTTGTGCTTTGGGTATATTCTTTAGAGAAGCTAGCCAGTATCCTGAACTCAATGGCACCCCTCCTGACCCCCAACACAAACTAAAGTATGAATATATCAACTTCAGAGAAGAGGCAGACATATGCATGTATTCTAGATCCTACATAGTGATGTTAAACATTCGAGTATTCCAAAACTCGTTGAATAAAAGAAGAAACCTTGTTGAGTGGGAATCAACAATCTGGTGTAAGGAGTTACTAACCACGATAAATTTCTTTATACGGCGCCTGAGGAACCATGATCTACCCATTGATGATTATGTTTTGAAAAGAGTGGCCTCTCTTACCTCGTGATATAGCTTCTTCTCAACATCAGGCTCAGGAAAATTATGGAAAATCTTCTTCCATAATTAAGGGGAATCTATACTATGGGATTGTATGAATTAGGAGCATGGGCTTGAAAGTTGAGGGGGCTCTATCAAGCAGTTCATCGAAAACTAGTTCAAATTGTATGATCTCCAGGGGGTCGACACCAAGGTGTGAAACCTCACCTACATCCTGTTTTGTAGGGTCATATAGGAGGTGAGAAACATATCAAGCCATGGAAGAAGGATCTCTCCACTCTTTAGAACTCGAGGAAAGTATTGCGAAAAATTGAAAGCGATGAACATGTATGAAACAGAAAAATTAATGCACAACAGAAAAATCATTAATTTAAATAGCCGATTCATATCGAAAAAATGAGTCCATAATATAAAGTTGACACTGGAAATTTTTACATGGAAAAACCAAAAGGGAAAAACCACAAGACCTAGTCCATAAATAGGTATCAACTAAAAGACATAAGTACATGATAGAGACAAACCCAAAAATGGAAGGGATCTCAAAATTAATACTTATAAAAATAGTGGATCAAAGTCAATGTATATATAGAGTCTGAATGTAGCCTGAAATGATGAATGCATTCTACTAATGAAACCCAAATATATCTGACTGTGAAAGCAGTAGATCGATGTCTGAAAAAATCATATGAAAAATCACATGGATCAGATCAAAAATCACCATAGATGAAAGATAATTAGATTAGAGTAGTTCCAATGGCTTTAGATCTGAAAACCACTACTTGAAATCTCAAGTACACTTCCACAAAAAACATATGAGAGAAGAGTTTCATGACTCATATATAAAGGAGAGTATCCACATAATATATCATGTATCTCCTAAAATATATCCCGTACCTCCTTGAAAATTTCAAATATATCTCATAAATGATATCAAATATATCTCGCCAAAGATATCAAACATATCTTGTCATTGATATCAAATATATGTCGTCAAAGATATCAAATATTTCACAGGGCTAGATTGGGAGGCACCCCAAAAAACTCCCCCTCTGACTCAAATTTGGATCATCTCCAACCTAGCAATTAGTCAGATTGTCTCAAATTTTTCTCTGGGTAAACTCTTTTTCCACATGTCTGACCCATTTTCATCAGTGCGGATCTTCCCAATCTCTAACTGTCTTGAATCAAGTACATTGTAGATACAATGATACCGAAAATCATTTTTTTTCAACCATCCATGGAAAGTATAATTCTTTCCCAATCAAATAGAACTCTGACTATCAAAAAAATAAAACATATATGTCCTGATTAAAATTAATCCATCGAATAAAATTTTTCATCCAAAAAACATCTTTGTATGCCTCTATAGCTACAATAATCTCAGACTCAATGGTAAATAAAGCAAAACATCTCTAAAACATAGACTACCAAGATATAACTCCCAATTAACAAGTGATCAAATAGCCTAATGTAGAATTCATAGAATCAATATCTCCTGCCATATCTGAATATGTAAATCCACAAATCTTAAGATCCCCCTTTTCTAAACATAATATAATATCTTAAGTACCAAGAAGATAACAAAAAATTTAAACGAAGAGGAGTACTAACAAATTGATATCTATCCATAGAAAATCCATGAAGAACCTTCTCAATATATATCTTCTGAGGTAACTAAAATTTCTTGGTCTTCCTATCATAGGAGATTGAAATGCCAAGAATCAATCATTCTGGCCACAAGGCTTTCATTACAAAAGAATGAAAATGGTCTTTCTTCAATATATCAATTCTAGAAGAATCATAGAGAATAATGAGAATATCATGAACGTAAATCAATAGAATAATAAAATATTCATCAATAAATCGCTTAAAAACACAATGACCAGAAGATGTATTCGTGAAACCCTGATGAGAAATGAAATATTCATACTTCTTATACCATTGTCTGGGAGCTTACTTCAAACCATAAAAAATCTTCTTTAACATGAAGATTTTATTCTCTTTACCTGTTTCAACAAAACCCTCTAGTTTCTCCATATAAATATCCTCCTCTAAATCTCCATGGATGAAAGTTGTATTCACATCCATCTTCTCAATTTGCAGATCCAAACTAGCAGCTAAACCAAGAACAACCCGAATAGAAGATATTTTGACAACAAGAGAGAAAATATCATCATAATCAATACCTTTCTTTTTGCATAAGTCTTTAACAACTAACCATTCCTTGTATCGTGGAACAGAATTGGATTCTTCATTTTTAATCTGATAAATACACCAATTTTGAAAATCTCTCTTATATGTATTTAAATTCACCAGCTCAAAAGAATGGTTGTCATGCAATGATGTAATATCATTATCCATTACCACAACATAGTCATCCTTTTGTTCACTTTCCACCACCTCATCAAAATATTCTAGTTCTCCCCCTTTAGCAAGGATCTGATACTCATCAGGTTAATACTGGGTTGAAATGGTATGATGCCGAGATGACCTTCGGAGTGGAACTGTGAGTTTATTGATAACCCCAGAAATCAGATCATCTAAAACAAAAGGTGAATCAGAAATATCAACTCCAACATATTGATCCTAAGAATCATTCTTCACATCAATGTGATCATAAAAATCACCAATATGAGGTAAATGTAAAATATTACCTAACTGAAGACTGAAAAAGCCATTAGAAGTTAGATAAGTGGACTTTCCCCTATTATCAATATATGTAATAGTCTGTTCCTTTTTAAACACTACATAATGTCTTTTGGAAAGTTTCCTCAAAGAGGTATAACATAACATGTACCAAAACTCATCGTGTCCATACCCAATAACAATACACTGTTGTGACTTACCATCCATTTTGGATCTCTCATCTCTAGGCACATGAACAAAATCCTTGTAACCAAAAACATTCAAGTGATCATACCAGATCTTTTATACATACCAAAACTTATTGGATGTTTCTTTATGCAAAGAAAATGCAGGTGATAAGTTAATAATATAGGAAACAATAAGTAAAGCCTCACCCAAAAAGTTTCTATCAATCTTTGATTTTGAAAGAAAAAATTAACTTTTTCCAACAAAGTCATGTTCATACGCATAGCTAGACCACTCTATTGAATAATATTGGGAGGTGTCTTATGGTTCCCAATACCTTCCTTCCTAAAATACTGATCAAACTGTCCATAATAATATCCCCCATTGTCAGTACAAATACATTTCAATTTCTTCCCTGATTCTCTCTCTGAAAATACATGAAATTTCTTAAAAACAATAAGCACTGGACATTTAGAATTCAAAACATAAACTAAAATCTTCGGTGAGTGTTCATCAGTAAATGTAACCAAATAAAGATCACCACTAAAGTTATAAGACATTAAAAGAACACAAACATCATAATGTACTAATTCAAGTACATATGACTTACAGTGTATAGGATGACTGGTAAAACTCACCCTGCCCTATTTTCTAGCCATACAGTGATCACACATGTCCATATTGCACTATTAAAATCTAGAAGAATATATCTCTTGGACAAACAACCAAGCCCTTTCTCACAAATTCGACTAATCCTCTTATGCCACATCTTGGAAAAAATATTTTACTAAAAAGCACAAACAATATGACATGAAATAGAAGCTTTAGTCTAGTACAAACTTGACTGCTTATTCCCTGGATCCCAAATCAAATATCCATTGGAAATCTTCCACTGACAATCACCAAAAGTGATGATAAATCCTTCATCACCAAGAACACTAGTAGAAACAATATTAAAGAAAATATCTAGTGTATATCAAACATTTTTCAAAATCTCCTTACTTCTAGTACTGGTCTCTAAAAAAACAGTCTTGATACCTACGACATCAACATGACTATCATCACCCATATTAAAAATCCCAAAATTACCTGGTTTATAAGATGTAAAGAACTCCTACTTCGATACCACATGAAAACATTCACCACTGTCAACAACCCGACAAGAATGATCAGAAGCTATATTAATGAAGTCATAAACAAAAACAAGATCACCCTGTATAGCAGCAATGACATGATCATATCCACCACTATTGTACTTTGAATGATTTTCCTTCATTCTATTTTCTATTTTTAGCTGATAATAAAACTTCTTAACATTCCCCTTATTAACACAATGATTACATTCAAAATATCTCTGCTTTGATCTGGATTTGCTTTAGCTTTTACCCTTTCCTTGGCTGCTATGCCCCTTATTATTTTCCTAGATTCTTACCTATTCCTTGTGACTAAAATATCTGAAGAATATTTCTCTTGAGTATATCTCATGACTTCTTCATTATAAATAACAGACTTAACAAAACAGAATTTCACAACATCATAAAGAGAAAAACATGTTATAGTAACAAGTAAATTCTCCCAATAATCAGGTAACGTGTTAAGCAATAAAAGTGCTAAAACCTCATCATCAAAATTTATACCCACACTAGAAAAATAATCAAAACATCTATGATATTCACTAGAATAATAAAAAATATATATACCTTCTATGTACCTCAAGTACATCATTTTCTTGAGAAGAAACAACTTATTTTTTCTTGTCATGAAATCATCGGTAGTCTCGAGATTCTTCCACAAAGTTCTGGCATGAGAGATGTTGACAATGTGGTTGACCACGTTTTATTTGACCCATTGGAGAATTAATACACAAACCATCTCACATTCTAATTCCCATTCATCATATAACATCTTTTATGGATTCTGGGTACTAAACATCATAATATTTATTCGCTTGAAAAAATGTATATTCTTTATTTTAAGTCCCCACATAACATAATTGGTACCATTCAATAAAATCATCCAACTATAATTGTCTTATATAATTAATATGAAATAAAAACCAAACCCTCTCATACAAAATGTTGGGATAGATGTCAAGAAATGAACGGAAAAAAAAAACGAAAATGAAGCAAAAAAATATTTCCCTCAAATAGCGGATTCATAGATTCAAAAAAAGAGTGCAGAATATAAATTTGATAGTAGAAAATTTTACATGGAAAACCCAAAAGGAAAAATCCATAAGGCCAAGTCCAGAAAAAGGGACCCAATAAAATATATAATTACATGGTAGATATTCCCCAAAAATGGAAGGGATATCAAAAGTAATACTCGAAAAAATTGTGGATCCAAGTTGGAGTATAGATACAGTCTTAATGCAGCCTAAAATGAATAATGCAGTAGTCTAATGAAACCCCAATAGATCTGACTATGAAATAAAAATATCGATGTCTGAAAGAACAAAATTTCAAATGAAAAAGAATTGGTATAGGATCAAAAACCATCATAGATTAAATTTGATCAGATTAGAGTAGTTCCACCAGTTGCAGATTTGAAAACCACTACTTGAAATCGCAAGTACACTTCCTCCAAAAAAAAGTCTAGAGAAGAGTCACATGACTCATATATAAAGGAGAGTTTCCATATAATATCTCATGTATCTCCTAAAATATATCTCATATCTCCTTGAAGATATGAAATATATTTCATTAAAGATATCAAATATATCTCATCAAATAAATTAAATATATCTCATCAAAGATATCAAATATATCTTGAGGCTAGATGAGGAGTCTCACCAACACCAGTAACTACATTACAGAACTTGGATTTCTCTTTTCAGGCACGCATTATTCCCTAAGGCTTAGAATAATGTTGACATGGTTTTTTATCAACCCAGATGATAAGGGCCACCAAAGAAAAGGGAGATGGTTCAGATGGATCCCATCCAATTTGGGACTAAAAATGAACATTTATGGTTCATGTGCGCATAGAGTTATGATAGGGGGAGACATCAGGAGGGACCATATAGGCTCGGTGGTGCATGGATTCAGTGCATTCTATGGAACTCTGTCATTATTGGGAGTCGAGGAAAGGTTGATGGCCACATTTCTATATTTATGAAATCTTTAAAATGATAACTTTATGGAGGTGGAGTCTGATTCATAGGTGCTGGTGAACCTCATCTTCAGTAACAATAGATTCCCATGGAATTTGGTTTACATGATTAGGAAGTACAGGCTTCACATCCATCATGAAACAAGAGTCTCCCACACATAGTGAGAGGGAAATTATACGGGGGAGATTTTGGCCATCAAAGGGGATGCTCATTGTGTACTATAGCACCATGTCCTTACCAAATTAATGAATCTCCATTGTGAGAGGAGTGTTGGATAATAAAATCATATTCCATGGAAGGTTCCAAACATCCAAATTATCTATGGAGGCTTGGAGATCTTTAATGAAGGATGATTCAAAATGTTTGGTGTTGAAATCTTGGATGGCACCTAATGCAAAAATTTGTGGAATTTTTTGTTTATCTCTGTTTTGATAATTTGTTTGATATGTGATTGTATCCCTATAAACAGGGAGTACCATGTGAGTTGTATGATAAATCCCAAGGGAATAAATAAATAGAAAAATTTCTCATGTGTTTGTGTGTTTGTATCGCCAACAGTGATCCACAACAAAATATACTCCATCAAGGAGATGCATTGTGTCTTCACCATCCCCCCTTTGATCCCTATCTTGTTCTCACTCATCCCTCCACCCCACCTATCTCAATGATTATTAATAAAAAATGAATTTTTGAGTGAGTTAATTATGCATTGACGACCCCCTCTTAATGATCACATGTAGTTTCCTATCTCAAACACATGAAGCCCATGAAGATCAATGGTCAATTCATCTATATAAATTTATGAAACAACCATAAACATTACATGGTGATTCCCACCATGGCCATGGTAGCCTTGATCATGCTAGTCCCTAACATCCCAACATGGAGATCCACATGGTGTGTCAGAATAACCTTAGTAATTTTTTGTTCACCATGCCTTCCTGCACGTTGTTGGGAGTCCGACCTGGATGTGGTCCATAGGAGGACTCATAACACTACATTATCAATAGCTCACCCAACCAGGAACATTTTGGTCATACCCATTTCATACATGTAGTTTTTAGGCATAAAATGACCCCCACCACGGTAGGGTCCTACCTCTGGTGTACCCTAAAATGTCCCAAACCACTGTTGAAGCCAGCATGAAACTCCAAATCTTCCCAAACCCCCAATGAAAACAAAAAAAAAATACAATCATTTAAGGTATACATAATATAAATTAACATACCTTATAAATTTGGGGGTGCAACAAACTTTTTTAGATTTGGAATAATGATATTAAATATATAAAAATTATTAATTAATTAAAATGAAATATGATTTACATAAATAAGAATTGATAATATAAATAATAAAAAATAATAAAATAATAATATAATTATTCATTAATAATATGATTAAATATTAATAATAAAATTAATTACTATTGAGAAACAGTACGGACTATGGATATGGAAGCCAAACCTATGGCCCTATGAAAATATATTAAGAAAAACCCACATGATAAAAGTAAACCGAATTTTTTAAGTATAAATAATGTTGAACACATAAGAAAAAATATATAAAAATATAATTCGGGAGAACATCCCAATATATTTAAATTCCCCTTTAGGGGATAAAGCGAAAATCCTTATTTAACGAATAAAACATCAACACTGGAAAAAATTATATATGCTTAATTGAGATGCTTCTAATATAAATTTAGATTACTCTTGGAATCACCTTCAATGTTGGAGATAATTCAATTCCCAATTTTAAGATATCTATTAATGGAAATGGGAACATCCTCATATTTATTTAATGTCACAATGTTCTACTCATTGATCTAATTATATAAATCTTTACTTGGCTCTGCATAAATCATCAACACTCCCTTCATAATTTTATCTTGTTATTTTTGGGAGTTTATATGAAAATAATGAGATAAAACATTATAATATATTATTTTTATATTCATCTACTATGATCTATTACCTACATTCTAGGGAGTTCCTTGACCCTATGGGTAATATGTCATCCATGGATTCTTTGGATCTTTAATGATTGCTTTAGGGACATGATTAATGGCCTCTATATTAGAATTCCCACGTGAATTATCATTGGAATCCTTCGATAGAACATAGAAATGAGTCATATCCTAATCATGATGCCTTGGGGGAGGATTAAAAATCATATAATTTTGATTTTCCACTTCCTAATGAACATTTGAGGACACATCTAGATTTTAATATTTATAGTTAGAATACAGATTAATATTCAAAAAGTCCTAATCATAAGATATATTTGGAATAAACCTTATGTTATTATACTATATAGACATTAAAATTAATTCATCCTCTTTGAAGGTTGGAGTTTAACTATTAACATGTTTTCTTGAAGAGTCAATTATAGTGACAACACTGGAATCATAAGACCATGAAACTGGAGAGGTCATCACAACCTTTATAGTAGGTGAAAACATATCTCAGTTCATTTTTTTTCATCAATATGGGTTCCCCACTATCAAATCACTTAATAAATCTAACATAAAAAATAAATTGGGATACTTAGAGATATTTTTCATCTTTTTAGTAGATTCTTGTGGATCTTTATTCACTAAAAAACTTAATCCATGGTTTATTGATTAATATTTTTACCAAAATATTTAGAATCTTTATTAATATTCATGTTATCTTGCTACCTAGGTTCACCATAATTATTGGAATCCATCATAAGATCCTTCTGATTAGAATATATAGATCTCTAATTGTCATCCATACCAACCTTCCCGGTAGAATTTGATGATAAATACCCATCCATAATGAAACCATTACTACTATACTCCATGGGCACCGGCACCTATTATTAGTCATAATCAGAAGCAGAAACATTATTACCAACCAAAGAATTCTAGTAGTGGTCTAACATTCCAGATATCCCCTTATTGTATCATTATTGTATACTAAATCAAGTACTATTTCCATTTCTTATCTCTTTCAAACTAGAATTTATTTTTTAATAAAATTAGTTATACTAACTACAGATTGATCAACCAAAAATCTATAAAAATGTATTAATTTTTAGGTTCAACCATTGAGGGGGTAGGTTTATAATTTTTTATTCCTAGTTTCAAATATAGACTCAATACTTTTGAGTTTCAAGTACAGTAAAAACCGTACCTCTCAGCTTAGTTTCCGTATAATAATTTGATTCATGGTCCCTTGAGATTGAGGAGCACACTGTAATTACCCTATAGAAGTTGAAGCCTTTGATCCCTTACCCTTATTCTTGTAAACTTTTATTGGACCGAGATTCTATAACAATCCTTGCTTAAGAGTCCCCTGAACCATATATTGAATAGATGTTGAACTACTGACAATGAAATTGGCATCATTAGAGGATTTTTCAACCACAAAAAACTTATTCTATCACTTATTAGAAGAAAAAGACTACATACCCATACCATCCCAGGAGTCTGAAAATACAACTATAAAAGAAGCATCGGTGATAACATCTGGAAGAATATATCTTCTATTAATAACTATGAGGTGGCCTACATGACTAATAGATGAATCCACTTCCTTAAGAATTTTATTAGTGGTGCCATCATCTTTATGAGACATAACATTCTTAGTGTTCACTTTGAAGGTAATGTCTATCCATTTACTAGAATTGAGAGTCTCATCCTTCTTATCGTCCAATCAATCCAGTAATAACTTTCCATTTGTTAAAAAATTGAATTTTCATGTATCTAAAAAGTGGATATATTTATTACAATTCAAATATTGTATATTCCTAATATATTCATCATGTGAATGAAAAATAAATTTTCAATTCCTATAGAATGATGGAAATTTATCAAATTCAATACTTAATTCCATCTAATATTTATAAGAAACTAGAATAATAATATAAACAAGAGAATCATATAGATATATTTTAACCAGGATTCTAGAAATTTGACCATACCTACTATAAGGCCACAGACTTAAACATTACTTAGTATTGAATTAAATGAATAATTCACATTGAGGATCTTTTCAGGTTTAGAGTTTTAGAGAATTAGGACATAACTATTACATCTCAAAAGATTACAAAGTAGACACTTCTACTATGATTCCATAAAATAAAAAATCTTAAAAAGAAACATGTCTAGTTCCATATTTTAGATATCCTGACTTTCCCTTGATCCCATCCTTGACCCTAATCCACATTAATTCCTATGAAAATCATTTCAAAAAAACATGGGGTGAACATAAATATCTCAGTAAGGGATACACAAACAATGAAAACTATTAGTTTTCCAAACATCAAGTAAACCATGTATACTTTATCAAAGTAATACCTTCACCTTCATGAAGTAGTAAAAATTCTTCACTGAATAAAATATCATTAATTACCCTTTTGTAACCAAAAGATTACCATAAAACCCATATAAAGAACACATAACATATAAAGGTAACTTGGGACATAAACATACTTAAGTGGAATAATCATACGTTCGACTTCCACACATATCACTTAATGGAATAGCCATACAGCTAACTTCCATACATACTTAATGGGATATCCATACAGCCAACTTCCATACCCAATTCACTGGAGGTTATAATGTAACCACCCATCCTGGTATTCACGGCACCACCCATCATATGGTTTATCACGTAACCACCCATAAAATGTCCACGTACCAATATAAAATCATAAATCATAAAACATAAAACCGATATAAAGGAATGATTACATTTCCATATTTCAATCACAATATATCATTTAAATATATTATCATAATAGAATCCTCTATCAAAACCATTTTCAATACCAAAATACATGAAAGATTATATGGTATTAATTTTATTTTAAAAACATTACGTCTTGTTGAGGAAGCCAAAGACCAAATAATACTCGCGGCGGTGGAAAAGGACGTTTTCACCACGTACGTTAAAAGAAAGATTCCTTTCTGTAATTTTGTAAAATGCTTCATAGAAAAAGATTCCTTTTGTATAAAAGTAAAATTCAAAGGGTTTTATACACCGTACAAAAGAAAGTTGTGTATAAAAAGAAATATGCCTCAATGAAAGGAGATTGTGATGAAGTCCCTTACCTCGGGTCCGACTTGACGCGATCGTTCTTTAACGTCCTAAATAATAAACTTGAGTTAATTTATATTTTCTTATAAAACTTTTTCGAGTTAATTATTCCTTTTATATAACTTATTTCCTTGTTATAAACATTAGGTAATCATTTAAGTTAATAATGTTTGTTTTGTCGATATTTGGTCCTTAAGTGGAAAGTGGACTTCTTACGATTACATGTTGTTTGTGTGGTCAAAAGTTCTTTATATCCAGAATGACATTCGTGATTTGGATATCATATATATCATATATATACAGCATATAGATGTATTTATAATATTACATAATCATTTAGAGGTAAGAAATGAAATGCACCGTTCATGGAGACGGTAAGCCGTGCGTACGCATGAACGCTACATTCATTTCTTTGTCATATTAATGGAATTAAAATTAAATGAGATGTATGTATATTTTAATTCCAGAATTATATTAATCATTTAGATGTAACATACATCATATATATCCATTATATATATGTACTTATAATAGTACATTACATTTGGGGATAAGAAATGAAATGCACCGTTCATGGAGACGGTAAGCCGTACGTACGCATGAACGCTACTTTCATTTCTATCTCATACTTTAATGGAGTGAAATCATAATGATAAAAATTTATATTATAATTATAGTATAATATCATATATAATATCATTAAATCCATCCTTTATACGTCCCACGTATGACATTAACGAATCAAATCACTTTGAGGGGGCGGTAGTCCGCACTTCCTAAAATGAAGATATCACGTATACCCATAATGGAAGCCATAAAGGTATGCCATAAATAAAAAATACAGAAGATTAAGGAAAACGTAAACATATTATATATCATATATAAATATATTGACATATGAATGTCCACCTTTAAAGGTGTTATATGAGTGTTTGAACAATCATCATTTCGTGAGGCAGAAATTCGCCATCCACAGAAACAGTATGTTCTTTAACCATTAGATGTAGGTGTGTGTAAGTGTAGCTCGAATAATTCTTATAACGACATCCTAGAATATGGGAGATACTGAAGTTGTTACAAAATAAATTAATAAAAAGAGTTTAGGGGTTGGAGAAGCAAAATAAAACAAATGGACTCAAGTGAATACATTACCATATAATCGGGCAACTCCCTTTGGTTTGAGCTGAAAGGATTCCTTGGGAAGACTTCTACCCAAAGTGAGGATTCAAGGAGTAAGAGAGGGATGTGGAGAGACAAAATGAGCAGGGGTTGGTCGATCCAAAGGCTTTGGAAGTGTGGGTAATGAGGTAGAGGTAGGGGCCTTTTATAAGAGGAGAGGAGGGGCACTTCTTGGAAAGTAATGAAATGTTCCATTATTTTAAAATGTGATTCAGTTATTAATGGTCCCACGTTGATGTGTTTCGAAGATAAGGTGATAAGGGTTAGAAATATACCCATCCAATAGGTTTTGGACATGTGTAGGTCTTAGATTTTAGATTATCTTTCCATTTTATTTAAATTATTAAATAATGAGGTAATCGCTGCATCATCATGGTGTCATAAATAATTTAATTTATTTAATGTCTAAAAATTATAAAAAAAATACTATGATTTAGGAACTCTTTTTATCTTTCCAATGAATATTTATAGTAAAAAATATGACATGTATAACCCCATGTAGAAATTGGTTTAGTAAAACATCTAATGTTTGTGTCATTTTTACTTTAACTTTAAATAAAAGGCATAAATGTCATTATCATACCCAAGTGGCTCTATTGGTACCACAAATCAACCCATGGGTTGTATTGGTCCGAAATAACTCATACAATAGGGTTAGGACAAATGTCAAGATATTTTCATTTTATTATAATATCATTTTTACCTTAAATTACACTAATTACCTTTAATCGTGATTAATAAAACATAAAAGTTACTATTCAGAAAAATTTATTTTAATCCCATTGATCCACATATTACATAATAATGAAAATAATTTAAATTGGATTTTTTAGATTCAAAACACAGAAGTGGTAAAGTCCCATTTAAACAAAAAATCAAATTTTGTAACCACCACTTTGCGGTTTCACTATTCATCAAAAATTAAAGTTTTTCAGAAAAAAACCAAGAATTCACCCTAAGATATATTTGATATTCCGAATTAAAAAATGATGTCTATTTTACAAAATTAAAATCATATATGTCACATTAATTAATTTAATAATTAATTCCCGCTGTCAAGATAAATAGCGTGTTTTTATGAAACAATAAGTATCAAAAGACTAACACTATTTTAAGTCCAATTTCAAAGTGAAATTGATTCCAATGACCACCATTGGATTAAATGGTAAAAATATATTCTAATTTTACTTTAAAACCAATTCAAAAGATAATATAATCTTATAAATAAATTAGATTAAAAAGGGGTTTTGAATTAAAATACAACATTTTACACTATTCATTAAAAAATGAACTTTATCGGAAAAATACCAAAAAATTACACAAAGTAATATTTGATGTCCCGATTCTAAAGAAGGGTTTTATTTGGTCCAATATAATGTATAAGAGTGAGAAAAAATATATTTAATGACGGTTCGCCATCAAATGTTGATAAGTGGACCATTCATGAAAATTAGAGTTTATAAGCCTAAAATTGAATTATTTTTGTATTTTAAGCCTTTATCCTTTATTAGATAAATGTAAAAAACATTTAACAAACATATATAATCATATTTTAGTTATTTTTATCCATTCCTTCCAGTACAACGGCTATGTGTTAACTAACATTTAAAATAATATTATTTTATTACTAGTGGGCAACGTACGATTTCAAAGAAACTCTTTGTTGCGTATCAGGTACGTTATCGAACATAGCAACCCCTTTAAAGTAAAATTTATATTTAATTCGCAAATATTAATAAATATGAAAATGTTTTATTCTTTATTTACCTGGGATGTTACATCCTTCCCCCCTTTTGGGAATTGCGTCCTCACAATTTTACTCACTTATCAAAATAAGTGGGGGTATTTATCTCTCATATAATTTTAAGATTCCCATGTTGCCTCTTCAATCATATGGTTTTTCCACAAAACCTTTACCTGATGAATCACTTTATTCTGTAACACCTTCTCCCTGTGGTCAAAAATCTGGACCGGTTGTTCTTCATAAGAGAGATTCTCTTCCAACTGAACTACCTCTAGGCTCAAAACATGAGATGGATCTGTCATATACTTCCTCAACATCGAAACTAGAAAAACATTGTCTACCAGAGATAAACTCGGATGTAATGCCACTCTGTATGCAACTGATCCAACTCTCTCCAGAATTTCATATGGTCCAATGAACCTTGGACTCAACTTTCCTTTCTTACCAAACCACATCACACTTTTCCATGGTGAGACTTTGAGAAAAACATGATCACCTACCTCGAAAGATAGATCCTTCCTCCAGTTATCCGCAAAACTCTTCTGTTTGCTCTGAGCTATTTTCATGTGTTTTTGAATCAACTAAACTTTTTCTGTCATCTCTTCTACCAATTCTGGTCCCATCAGCTTCCTTTCACCCACTTCATCCCAAAATGCTGGAGTTCGACACCGATTCCCATATAATGCTTCAAATGGTTCCATCTGTATACTAGAATGAAAACTATTATTATAAGAAAACTCAACCAAAGAAAGATGATGGTCCCAACTTCCCTGATAATCCATCGAACAAGCTCGTAGAATATCTTCCAAGGTCTGAATTGTTCGTTCTGACTGCCCATCTGATTTCAGATGAAAAGATGTACTAAAATTTAATTCAGTACCCAACGACTTCTGAAGGCCTTTCCAAAAGTTAGAAGTAAACCTGGGATCACGGTCAGATACAATGGAGAGAGGAACTCCATGTAACCTGACTATCCCTTTAAGATACAAACGGGATAGTTGATCTAGGTAAAAATTATCTCGTATAGCAAGGAAATGAGTAGATTTAGTCAAGCGATCAACAATAACCCATATCACATTATTACCTCAAGATGTCCTCGGTAATACCACAATGAAGTCCATGGATATATTCTCCCATTTCCACTCTGGCACTGGTAAAGGATGAAGAATCCCTTTCGGTAACTGCCACTCTACCTTAACCTGCGGACAAGTCAAACACTTCACAGTAAAATCCGAAATATCTCTTTTCATTCCATCCCGCCAGTAATACTACCGCAGATCTCTGTACATCTTAGTACTTCCAGGATGAACTGAAAATGGGGAACTATGAGCCTCACATAACAACTCATTCTTCAACTGTGAATCACAAGGCACACATAATCTCTTCCCAAATCTCAAAACACAATCACTATCAATGTTGAATTCAGGTAACTTACCCTTCTGAACCAGCTTTACCTTTTTCTGCAACTCACTGTCTTCCCTCTGTGATTTCTTAATTTTGTCGGATAGGGATGATCTCACTGATACCTAAAAAAAAGAACTTCCTGTAACAACAACTTCTATGCCAAAGTTCATCAAATCAAAAACCAAAGGATCTCGTTCAAAATGCAGCATGGTTAATGAAGCGTTACTTTTTCGACTCAAAGCATTGGACACTTTATTTCCTTTTCCCGGATGGTAGTGAATTGTACAATCATAATACCTGATTAATTCCAGCCATCGCCTCTGTCTCAAGTTCAATTCATTCTGAGTGAATATATACTTTAAAATTTTGTGATCAGTATATATTTCACACTTTACCCCATACAAATGATGCCTCCAAATTTTTAAATCAAAAAGAACAACAGCTAATTCCAAATCGTGTGTAGGGTAATTTATCTAATTAGTTTTCCACTGATGTGAAGCATAAGCAATTACCTGATCATTCTGCATAAGGAAACATCCAAGTCCCTTCAACGAAGCATCACTGTATATAACAAACTCACCATTCCTGAAAGGAAGTTCCAAAACTGGAGCATTCATCAATCTTCTTTTTAACTCCTGAAAACAATCATCACATTATTTTTTCCAGATGAACATAACACCCTTACAAGTTATCTTAGTCATTGGACTAGATAACCGTGAAAAATTTTCAACAAAACTTCGGTAGTAACCTGCCAAACCAAGAAAAATACGGATCTCGGTTACATTTGTGGGACTTGGCCATTCTTCAACAACTTTTGTTTTAGCAGGATCAATAGTTATGCCATCTTTTGAAACAATGTGACCCAGGAAAGGAATTTGTTGTAACCAAAACTCACACTTGCTGAATTTTCGATATAGTTTCTTTTCTTTTAAGGTTTGCAAGATAACCCTTAAATGACTTTCATGCTCCTATTTACTTTTAGAAAGCACCAAAATATCATCAATGAAAACAACCACAAACTTATCCAAGAACTCATGGAAAATTCTATTCATAAGGTCCATGAATACAGTAGCTGCATTGGATAACCAAAAAGGCATAACTATAAATTCATAATTTCCATATATAGTACGGAATGCAGTCTTCGGAACGTCTGCTTCTTTTACTTTGAACTGACGGTACCCCGACCTCAAGTCAATCTTCGAAAAATACTGAGCTCCCTGGAGCTGATCAAAAAAATCATCGATATGAGGCAAAGGATACTTGTTCTTAACAGTAATATTATTCAAGTCTTTATAATCAATGCAAAGCCTCATTGAGCCATCTTTCTTTTTAACAAACAAGATAGGAGCACCCCATGGTGATGTTCTAGGTCGAATGAATCCTTTATCTAATAACTCATGAAATTGCTTCTTTAACTCTAAAAGTTCAACATGAGCCATTCGATAAGGGGGTTTTGAAATTGGCTAAGAATCAGGAACTAATTCAACAGTAAATTCAACTTCCCGATCATGAATAATACCAGCCAACTCATCAGAAAAAACATCAAGATACTCATTTACCACTGGCACATCATTAATCTGAAAAGTTCCTTTATTTTCAACAATATGTGCAAGGCAACATTCATTTCCATCTTTTACTAGTTTCTCAACTTCCTAATATATTATCAAAATCAAGGGTTCATTCTTGTACATAAACTGAAAATATTTCTGAAAAGAAACCATTTTAGCTCTGCAGTCAATCTTAGCATGATAAACAGAAAGCCTATCCATGCCCAAAATAACATCAAACTCTACTAGAGTCAAAACAATAAGGTTTGCTGGTAGATTCATTCCACATACAAGGACAGAAAGGTTCTTATAATTACTTTTTGTCTCAACGTTCCCTCTAGGTGTTTTTACCGTAAGTTCAGGGTTCATATCTTGAGATTGAATTTCCAATTTACTAGAAAATTTCACAGAAATGAATGAATGTGTAGACCCTAAATCAAACAACACATTGGCATAATCTGAACAAACAAACAGTGTACCTGATACCACTTCATTCGATGGACCAACATCGGCAGAAGTTGTTGCAGATGATTTCACCACCCCTTTCTGCTTGTAGTCTAGCTGCTTTCCCCCAGTCGAGTTCTTCGTTAGACACTCATTTGCATAATGACCCATTTCATTACACTTAAAACATCTTACCGCTGGCTTTTTATTGCCTGCTTGATCATCTTCCTTACAGTTACGAGAAATATGACCAGATGTACCACACTGAAAGCACTTACCAGACTTGGATAAACATTCTCCAGGATGCATTTTACCACTCTTCTCACAGGATGGATCTTTGGTTTTCTTACCTCCTTGCTTCTTTGGTGAATTCTTCCCCTTTTCCTGCCAACTGGACCTCTTATTCTGTTGTTTGTCATAGAACACCTGATCATCAGCAAACTCCATTTCCACCTTCTCCGCACATCGAACAAGTTTTTCATAACTTTTGAACTCACTAGAAGCTAAATACCTTCGATACTTTGGCTTTAACCCTGAGTAAAAATGATTTATTTTACTATCAAGATCTCGTATGAAGTTTGGAGCATACCTTGCCAATTGAGTGAACTTTGCTTCATAGGCAGCCACTGATTCTTCCTCTTGCCTCAATTCCAAGAATTGGTTTTCCATACTAAGTCGAACAACCTTAGGAAAATACTTCTCAAGAAACATAACTTTGAATTCATCCCAGTGAAGATCCTCAATCTCATCACTATCCCTGACATTTTTTACCATCGACCACCACTGATCAGCTTCACCTTCAAAATAGTAAACAACAAGACTATCCTTTTGATGTTCTGAACACCCCATGACATCAAAAATCTTCTCCAGTGCATTAATCCACCCTTCAGCTTGTACGGGGTCAGATGATCCTCTGAATGATGGGGGATGTTGCCTCATGAAATGTTCCACCACTGACATGTTCTTCTGCGGTTGATCTGGCTGATCTCGTGCATGAATACCACCACCATTTATAGCCTGAGTCAACTGTTCCATCACTACAACAAACTATTCAGTTCTGATTCCGACCATCTCAGGTTGCTAATTTGGAAGGTTGTCTTCCTCCTGATGTCGTCCCAACATAGATGCTTTATTTCCTCTACCGAAAACCATTCTGAACACAGAAATATCTTAGGCGAAGAAACATGGTAATCTTTAAATGCTATATCATTTCAGTCATACCATAAATTAACTTATAATTTAACAATTTTCTAACTCCTAAAGTTGTCTAAACCGACCTTTGATACCAACTATAAGGCCCCGGCCTTAAACATTACTTAATATTGAATTTAATGAATAATTCACATTGAGGATATTTTCAGGTTTAGAGTTTTAGAGAATTAGGACATAACTATTACATCTCAAAAGATTACAAAGTAGAAACTTCTACTATGATTCCATAAAATAAAAACTCTTAAAAAGAAACATGTCTAGTTCCATGTTTTAGATAGCCTGACTTTCCCTTGATCCCATCCTTGACCCTAATCCACATTAATTCCTGTGAAAAACATTTCAAAAAAACTTTGGGTGAGCATAAAAAGATCAGTAAAGGATACACAAACAATGAAAACTATTATTTTTTCAAACATCAAGTAAACCATGTATACTTTATCAAAGTAATACCTTCACCTTCATGAAGTAGTAAAAATTCTTCTATGAATAAAGTATCATTAATTACCCTTTTGTATCCAAAAGATTACCATAAAACCCATATAAAGAACACATAACATATAAAGGTAACTTGGGACATAAACATACATAAGTGGAATAACCATACGGTCGACTTCCACACATATCACTTAATGGAATAGCCATATAGAAAACTTCCATACATACTTAATGGAATAACCATACGGCCAACTTCCATACCCAATGTATTGGAGGTTATAATGTAACCACCCGTCCTGGTATTCACGGCACCATCCGTCATATGGTTTATCACGTAACCACCTGTAAAATGTTCAAGTACCAATATAAAATCATAAAACATAAAACCAATATAAAAGAATGATAACATTTCCACATTTCAATCACAATATATCATTTAAATATACTGACATAATAGAATCCTTTATCAAAACAATTTTCAATACCAAAATACATAAAAGAGTATATGGTATTTATGTTATTTTAAATACATTACGGCTTGTTGAGGAAGCCAAAGACCAAATAATACTCGTGGTGACGGAAAAGGTCGTTGTCACTGCGTACGTTAAAAGAAACATTCCTTTCTGTCGTTTTGTAAAACGCTTCATAGAAAAAGATTCCTTTTGTATAAAATTAAAAGTAAAAGGGTTTTGTACAACATAAAAAAGAAAGTTGTGTATAAAATGAAATATGCCTGAATGAAAGGAGATTGAGACGAAGTCCATTACCTCGGGTCTGACTTGACTCAATCGTTCTTTAACGTCCTGAATAATAAACTTGAGTTAATTTCTATTTTCTTAAGAACCTTTTTCGAGTTCATTATTCCTTTTATATCACTTATTGCCATGTTATAAACATTACATAATCATTTAAGTTAATAATGTTTGTTTTGTTGATATTTGGTCCTTAAGTCGAAAGTGGACTTCTTTCGATTACATGTTGTTCGTGTGGACAAATGTTCTTTATATCTAGAATGACATTCCTGATTTGGATATCATATATATCATATATATCCATCATATACATGTATTTATAATATTACATAATCATTTAGTGGTAAGAAATGAAATGCACCGCTCATGGAGACGGTAAGCCGTACGTACGCATGAACGCTACTTTCATTTCTTTGTCATATTAATGGAATTAAAATAAAATGAGAGGTATGTATATTTTAATTCAAGAATTATATTAATCATTTATATGTAACATACATAATATATATCCATTATATATATGTACTTATAATAGTACATTACATTTGGGGATAATAAATGAAATGCACCGTTCATGGAGACGGTAAGCCGTACGTACGCATGAACACTACTTTCATTACTATATCATACTTTAATGGAGTGAAATCATAATGATAAAAATTTATATTATAATTCCAGTATAATATCATATATAATATCATTAAATCAATCCTTTATACGTCCCACGTATGGCATTGACGAATCAAATCACTTTGAGGGGGCGGTAGTCCGCACTTCCTAAAATGAAGATATCGCGTATACCCATAATGGAATCCATAAAGGTATGACATAAATAAAAAATACAGAATCCTAAGGAAAACATAAACACATTATATATCATATATAAATATAGTGACATCTTAATGTCCACCTTTAAAGGTTTTATATGAGTGTTTGAACAATCATCATTTCGTGAGGCAGAAATTCGCCATCCACAGAAACAGTATGTTCTTTAACCATTAGATGTAGGTGTGTGTAAGTGTAGCTAGAATAATTATTATAAAAAAATCCTAGTATATGGATGATACTTAATTTGTTACAAAAGAAATGAATAAAAAAAGTTTATGGGGTTGGAGAAGCAAGATAAAACAAAAGGACTCAAGTGAAGACATTACCTTATAATTGGGTAACTCCCTTTGGTTTGAGCTCAAAGGCTTCCTTGGGAAGACTTATACTCAAAGTGAGGCTTCAAGGAGTAAGAGAGGGATGTGGAGAGACAAAATGAGCAGGGGTTGGTCGAGACAAAGGCTTTGTAAGTGTGGGTAATGAGGTAGAGGTGGGGGCCTTTTATACGAGGAGAGGATGGACACTTCTTGGAAAGTAAAGAAATGTTCCATTATTTTAAAATGAGTTTCGGTTATTAATGGTCCCACATTGAGGTGTTTCTAGGATAAGGTGATAAGGGTTCGAAATCTACCCATCCAATAGGTTTTGGACATGTGTAGGTCTTAGATTTTAGATTATATTTCCAATTTATTTAAATCATTAAATAATGAGGTAATCACTGCATCATCATGGTGTCATAAATAATTTAATTTATTTAATGTCAAAAAATTATAAAAAAATACTATGATGTAGGAACTATTTTTAGCTTTATAATTATTATTTATAGTAAAAAATATTACTTGTATAACCCCATGTAAAAATTGGTTTAGTAAAACATCTTAGGTTTGTGTCATTTTTACTTTAACTTTGAATAAAAGGCATAAATGTCATTATCATACCCATGTGGCTCTATGGGGTACCAAAAATCGACCCATTTGTTGTCTTGGTCGGACATAACTCATCCAATAGGGTTAGGATAAGTGTCAAGATATTTTCATTTTATTATAATATCATTTTTACTTTAAATTACACTAATTACCTTTAATCATGATTAATAAAACATAAAAGTTACTATTCACCAAAATTTATTTTAATCTCATTAAACCACATTTTACTTAATAATGAAAATAATTTAAATTGGATTTTTGCGATTCAAAACACAGAAGTGGTAAAGTCCCATTTAAACGAAAAAACAAATTTTGTAACCACCACTTTGCGGTTTCACTATTCATCAAAAATTGAAGTTTTTCAGAAAAAACCAAAAATTCACCCTAAGCTATATTTGATATTCCGAATTCAAAAATGATGTCTATTTTAAAAAATTCAAATTATATAAGTCACATTAATTAATTTAATAATTAATTCCCGTTTTCAAGACAAATAACATGTATTTATGAAACAATAAGTATCAGAAGACTGACACTAGTTTAAGTCCAATTTCAAAGTGAAATTGATTCCAATGACCACCATTAAATTAAATGGTAAAAATATATTCTAATTTCACTTTAAAACAAATTCAAAAGATAATCTAATAATATAAATAAATTATATTAAAAAGGGGTTTTGAATTAAAAAACAATATTTTACTCTATTCATTAAAAAATGAACTTTATCGGAAAAATACCAAAAAAATACACAAAGTAATATTTGATGTCCCGATTATAAAGAAGAGTTTTATTTGGTCCAATAGAATGTATAAGAGTTACCAAAACTATATTTAATTACGGTTCATCATCAAATGTTGATAAGTGGACCTTTCGTGAAAATTTGAGTTTATAAGCCTAAAATTGAATTCTTTTCGTATTTTAAGCCTTTATCCTTTATTAGAAAAATGTAAAAACATTTAACAAACATATATAATCATATTTTAGTTATTTATATCCATTACCTCCAGTAAAATGGCTACGCGTTAACTAAAATTTAAAATAATATTATTTTATTACTAGTGTGCAACGTACGATTTCAAAGAAACTCTTTGTTGCGTATCGGGTACGCTATCGAACATAACAACCCCTTTAAAGTAAAATTAATATTTAATTCACAAATATTAATAAATATGAAATTTTTTATTCTTTATTTACCTGGGATGCTACCCCTACCATGTCATATTTATTTTTTAATTAAATGAGAAACCCTATAGACAAAGAAATATCCGAGAGGATTTGGTAGTGACAAAGAAACAACTAAACCCACAGATGGAAATCCAGGGTTGGTTCAATGAATTCTTAACCAAATGAAAATTTAATAATGGATCCCAATATTGGATCCTCAAGAACCATAGATTAAGAAAAAAAATAAAAAACTCAAGAATTTGAGTTTTAGCTCATTCAAAGAGGAAAAATATGGAAAAATACTTTACTAATTGATGCAATCTTCTAAACATCAAAGCCTCGGATTTGAAGTTGGTTCTTCTAAAAGCCATCTAAAATTATATATTTTCTTTATGATGAAGTGTTGGTAATAAAATAATATAATTCATAAACTCTTCAAGTTACTCCACAAAAATGATTTGATAAACCATGAAAAAATTATTTAATAATTTTGTTTTAAAAAAACATAATTAATAATTAAAAATATATTAATTACGTATCAATATAATAAATAATTAATATAAAAATTATTTGAATAATTAATAGCTAATAATTATTAATATAAATAATAAGTAATAATATAATTAATAATTAATAAAAAATAATTAAAAAATAATTAATGATTAATAACCAACAATATTATTAATATAATTAATATGATAAATAATAATTAATAATCTTGTAATTTTCATAGTATCTGTGAAGACATACTTAAAGGGTAATTAATTGGGCGAGGTCAACTTCTTACCAAATTTTAAATCATCATTTAAAATTTAACCCCTTTTGTTTTTGAGCCTTTTATGCTAGTCAAGAAAAATATATCTTCTCTTATTTAACATAGAATACACCTATATGGAATATAGATATATCATTAAATTGGAAGATATGTTTTTACATGGTTTGAACCCTCTCAGGAATCCCACTTCTTATTGTTCTTAGGATTCCCAAGTCAAATATTATCCACTAAAATAATTTTATCAATAATGTAGAGTTTTTATAGGGATTATCTTGAAACCAAGTGAAACCATATTACATAGGTGTGGGTAAAATATATTAAAATGTTAAATAAGTGAGTCTCTTAGTTTCTTTATATGCGGCACACTAGTGTTTTTAATGATTTTTCATCCTTATTTGATATAGATTAAAAAATTACTATTCATGGATGTCACTGAATGCACAAAATGATTTTCTTATTCTCAATACAGAGAGTATTTGACTAAATTCTAGTCTTCAAGAACACAACATGCAACTCAACCTATATTTATTGACCTAGCTTCTAATTTCTTTTAGAATATTTTTTATAGAAACTATCGACTCATTATTCAAGAAAGAAAACCTATAAGAACTTACTTGGGATGTATATACTTAAAAAATATATCTTTAATGTTTCCTAGAGCTGAAAACACTAAAAATTGGGTATTTTATTACTCATTTATTACATAACCTTAAAGGAATATCAGTTGTTCTTCCCCTTCTCTTCTTTCCTTGAACAATTGTGTCTAGTCAGCATCCTATTATTTTATTCTTGAAATTCCAAATAATATTTTTTGTTTTTTACAAGAATAGAATCTTTGTTCTTCCACTATACAGTATTCATGATCTTCTCAGTTCTTTTTCTTCATTTTATTTCTCTTCTTTGAGTTATCTTCTCTCTAAACTCCTTAGTTTTAGCACACTTACTATTTTCTTACACAAACATATCTTCCTTCCTTTTATTTTTTATACATATGAATTATTTTATTTATTAATGTATTCAAATATTTATATATAGATTAATATTTAGAAGATATCATCCAATAAAAGTGCACCAACACGATACACTTTTCTCCTTCCTATAATATAAAGTATTTTTTTATCTCTAAAAGTATTAAAAAATACCCTTATTTATTTCTATATTTTCATTATTTATTGGTTGACTATATCTTCCATTGATACTCTAGTAGTATTGAATATCCCTGCTCAATGTACTTCTTTAAAAATATATATATAAATATTCTTCCAAACAATATAAAATGAAGCAATAATAATAGTTTTTATGTAAATATTCTATCATTTTGACTTGTGTTCATCCCATAAACTCTATAATGCTTCCATATTGACCATGAAAACTCCAACTTGAATCAATAGTTTTTAATTTCATTTCAAAATCTTGTGAAATATAGAGTTTACTCATTTTATGAAAAATAATATTCTATTATGAAATCTTGCATTTATCTCATTATCTACAGAATATAGATCATTTTCTTTATTTAAAAATATAGATCAAAATAATTTAAACTCTTAAAAAAACCTATGAAATGATTCAACTTCACACACATTATTATTGAAAAATCAGGAATTAACTTTTATTTCACAAGATTTTTATCCATTTTATCATCTTAAAATGTGTGATTGAATCATGGATAATCATAGCTTCATGATATATTTAGAATGAATGACTTAATTCAGCATTATCCTAAACAAATTAATCTTCAAAATCTTCAATATAAGAAACTTAGTTTCTAATCTATAAAATTCTAATTTTTTTAATGTGTTGATCATTATGAACCACTAAAACCAGTCTTATGTAGCTAAAGTCATATTGACACAGACATTGATTCTTAAACATATTGAAATTAATCCTTACAAGGAGGATTCATATATATATAATACTTACATAGGTAGGTTTATTATGCAAATAAATCTTTCATATCCTTCAATTTATCATAACATTGATCCTAATCTGCTACTTAAATAGTATATGTTCATGTTTATTCTTATGAAGTAATTTTTAAAAGGAGAATTTTATATTCTTTTAAAGTATAATATCATTCATTCACATCTCAATGATGATTACAAATATAGATATTTATGTTTATGTGTCACAAGGACAATGATTACATAACACATGAATTTGATTTTTCCACTTATTTGTAATTGATGATCATTACCCACATCAAATTTATGTTTACAAAGATCTCATCAATTATCTATTTTCTTACATTATGGATTAGATTTATTCTTATATATCTAGGGACTCATGCATTTAAATTCTAGCTCTATGGAACACTTAAAAACTTAATCCAAAGGATGTTTCATAAATGATTTAAACTACCAGAATTTTCAATGTTCCTTGGATGTTGATCACTGAACCAGTATAGATAATTTTTAACACAACTTATACCCTTTTATAGAAAGTCGTTTAACAACAATATCATATTATAACTTATTATAAATTGTTATAACTATTTTTTACATTTCATTAACCTTTATCCCCTGTATTTGGTATAAAAACCAGATCACAAATCATCTGAAGTTATGGTTTCCTCTTAAATATTTATTTATATCTATTCAAGTGCAGAAACACCTTCATTCATTTTCCTTTTTAATCTGTTTATCATGTATATAGATCATCACATTACCCATGAAATTAAAGTAAATACATTAAATATTTGGAAGGTGATTTCTCACTCCACCACCTATGAAATTATGAAATACATATTGACACTTATTGAAATATAAACTAAAAAAAATAGTAAATACAATCCACTCCTTCATGTTTATTGTTAATTCCAATACACTTATTCCAATATAAATATATATCAACATTATTTATCCCACTTATTGATAAGAAATGAAAAGGAGTGGAAGGTTCTTCTCCCGCTTATTGAAGCTGTAAATTATGAATGAATATTTTCTTACGAACAACAAAAAATTCTCTACTTGATGATCATTCAATTTCCATTCATTCCATTAATACTATAAGAAAATGGTGAAATCAGATTTTCATACCAATGTTCAATAAACTTTAAAACTATAAGTCAACCATGGATAACTGGGTGTAGAAAATAATTGTTTTCATTAAAAAAACATATCCATTGATAAACCACCATGTGATAATAATCTTAATTTTCATTATATAAGAGCTATTAAAATTAATTTTCAATAAAAATGTTTGATCCAATACACACTTGAATATAAGTCAAAACACTCAAGTGTAAAGTATTTTCATACACTAATTTTGTTAGATAATCACACCCCCTTAATAATCATAATCAAAATGAATCCAAATATTGTTGGGAAACTGAAAATGATACCTCAACCATTATTTTTGATGGGGATATAATTTTTTTGTATTTGAAAGGAATAAATAATCATATTATAGCTTCACTCTTTTTGAAATACCCCCTTAAAGAATACTCTCAATTATGCTTCACCTTTAATTCATAGCATTTAATTGAAAATAAACTAATATAAGAATAATTTGAGTCTATATATAAATTTATCTATAGAAACATGTTTGAAAAAGTTTTCTCATCCAAAAATATAATTTACATGGAGTTATAATGTGTCTAGTATTCTTCCTATTATTTTTCATATTAATTTTAGAAGTTTTTTATTCTTGGGGTAATATTGTTTTTTTTAATTTCAATTTTTTTCTTAGACATAATAACCTTATTATCTATTGTTAGTAAAGTAATTTACTTAATTTAATCTTTCTATGTCTATTTGGGATTTTCAAAATGGTCTATTCATATGGTTAGGAACTATTTATTTTCCTTTTAGACATTTTTTGGGGTGATTAATCCTTCTTCACATAATCCTTTTTATAGTAAGAGTCCTTAGTGATTTGAATTTTTTTAAAGAGCTCTTCTTATTATGGAAGGCATGTCATAGATTTTTTAGAAATGTGGAGCATTATCTTTCACCTTCCATGCATAGTTTCACCAAATTTTAATATTATGTTATTAGGAAATCTTTCAATCACTTCATCAAGGAATTCCATAACCATTGCAACCTTTTTCTCTCTTTCTTGGATTTACCATTTTATTGATTCCATATGGATCCCATTCACTTTAATGTTCATTAAATGTTTTCAATGTTCCATGAAATAGCCTCTCCTACTACAAAATAATCATTCTCTTCTAGGTTTTAAATTCTATTCAAATTTCTTTTTTAACTTCTTGGAAGAGGTATGCTCACCATCTTTATTCTTGGATTTACTCCCGAAGGAATAATAGATTTTTATATTTTGTTTCACCTGTTATAATGGGATTCTTTACCTTTAATATAATAATTGTATTGGGATAACACATGCGAAAACTCTTCATAATAGTCTCCATATATGTTTTAAAAAGGCATAGAAGTTATCTAATTTTCAAATATATTTTTCCAAGATAGTTCTTTATTTATATGAGAAGTCCAAGATGTTGGTTTTCTTTTCAATTATTCATTGTTATCCCTTACTTTAAATATTATATAATGTTTATAAACTGATATATTATTCTATAAACCAATCTCCCAATTTCCCAAATTCCAATAGAGATTTCATTTTCAAATTAATGTTCTTATTATTTATTTAACTGCATGTTGTCTTAATTGTAAGCCATACATTTATTTTGTTAGAAACACCACCCTTTAGAGTTACATTTAGGGATCATAACTTATTAGTATTTATTATATCTACCCTAGTAATATTTTGGGATATTTCAAATAAAATTAGCTTCTAAATTTTTATATTATTTAACTTTTGTCCAACACTTTCAATAAAAAATATTTATTTTAATCATAACTAATTGAATAGTATGATTGATTTTTGTTTAATCTAGAGGTGGAAACTTCTCCAAAATATCTAAAGATCATATTTCCATAATTATAAGTAATCCTAGAATACAGACTTCTTTATAATGTTTTCTTAAAAACAATCATTTTCTTTTTTTTGGATTTTCCATATTTTCCTTTTTCCAAAATTTTCAGTTTCATCTCCAGATAAACACACTTCTTGTTGAGAGAATACTTTTCATTCACAATAATCTCAAAATATCTTCCAAATACATCCTACTATTCTAAATCTATTCCTCGTGCCTTTGATTTGTCTCAAATAACAAATTTTCTAGCTCTTTCAGTATTTTTCTTTGATTACTAGATTAGCTTATTAGACATTCAAATCCACATTAAATTGTTTCCCTAAAGCAAGGAACACCTCAAAAAAAATTAAAAAAAATTTATGTATCATGGACAAACCATTGAAATTATTTTCCAATATAAGAATATATTTCATTGAAAAGTAAAAATAATTCTTTCATTTCTTTCACCATCTTTATTAGACTGTTATAATGATTTGTCTTTTTTTATAATTCTTCTTTCATGGATTCAAATTCATCCTCAATATATGAATTTTATTTAAAAAATCCTTTTATAAATGAAAATATATATATCACAACTGAAATGTGGAATTTTATTTTGTGATCTTTAACATTAGAATAAAATTCTCTGATTTAAAAAATAAATTATACTTCATCATAGCTTGAACTTATCACTTGAGGACTAAAAATCAATTAATTTATCAAGAAATCTTCTATTATTAGTACATAAAGTCCATCATTGTTACAATTTTATTTTTAATCTTTTTTTATCATTTTGACCTCAATTTATTTCTCAAGTAATTTTCTGAGACCTCAGAATTTGTATTAATGCGGATGATGAAAAATTATTCCGTCAAAGGAATTTATAAATTCTATTAGAAGAAATATTTAAATATAAACTAAATTTAATTTTACAACTATAACTAGTTTTGGAAGAAAAATTTATATCCAATAAAAGATCAAACCTTATGTTATGATTTTAGTTTCGATAGAACTATATATCCAATCAGTGAGAATTTGGGTTATGTTACTAACAATTAAAAATTAATAATAAAATTAATTATATGATTAATAATAAGTAATAATATAAAAATAACAAGTAATAATAATAAAAATTGAAAACATGATTAATAATTGAATGTCCCTTTTCACTCATTATCTTCCTTCCTAGATCCATTAACTAGCATCGAATGATAGTTTTGTAGCCCCTCCTTCACCGTGGGAGGGTATCTGCTAGGTCATCTATCATTATCATCCTAGGTATTTCACCAATTTCACTTATCCTAAATAACTTAAAACTTTTATTTGTATCTCCTTCAAGATGAAGGTCCCTATGTTTTAAAATTGAGTTCCAAAATTTATTTTATCTACGATAGAATTCATAAAATCCTTTGAAATTTATCATGACCCTCAGGTGGTTCTGTTTAGACATTGATGGAAATTGACATAATCCTTTGACAGTTTTTTCAACACCATCTTGGGATTGAAATTCTTCATGATGGTAGGGTTTATTGATCTGAAATGTCTTCTGGGATAACATGATAAAAAAATCCCTCTTACCTAGTCTAAAGGTAACATATTTGTAAGGGATTTCATTTATTTCTTTTAAAATTATCCTATTATTTCTTTATGATGTTGTACCACTTGTCTATGGTTATATTGGATTGTATTCCTAACATAGCATCACTCTTTAACAAAATGGATATTTTTTATATACATGGAAATATAATCAATCTTTTATTGATATTTTTAAGAAAGAATTTTTTTGATTTAAACCCATTATTTGATGTATTTTCATCAAGGATGATGTATCCAATACACTGGTTGAATATTTATGTTTTGAGGATAAAGATGAGTTCACATGTTTTTAGGTAATTTACTTTGAATCATTATATGATTTTTTTTCTTACTAGATGAGGTTTGGCCACCTATGTTAGGATTTCGTATTATATTTAAACACGATTTATATAATATATATTTTACAAGAATTTTCTTCTAGTATTATAGGAGTAATTGAGTTTTTGATTGAAGGATAAACATAGGAGGAACACAATTATGTAATTGTGGTTTTAGATTACAGTAATGGGGGAACTGTAGGTAATATCACCCCTAATGTTTTGGGATCAAGTTCACGATATAGGGTGAATTATTAGCCAAACCGTAATCTTATTTTTAAGGAAAATTCTAGTAGTCCCCCCCTTTAGTTTTAAAATTTTTTCACCTTTATTGTCTGCTTTGGGAATTACAGTTACCTCAGTTTCTTATATTAGCAGTAGACTTTGTGGGGATAAGTATGTAAGAGGTTATTAAATTATTATCAACCCATTAGTTTGGGGTAGTCACCAACTTATAAATGATATTCTAGTTTGATCTTTTTTAGGAATATTGAAGGGTTTGGTTGACTCAAGGTTTCAAGAGGGCTCCAAGAAGACTTCAAATCCCATCATGGAATGAAATTATTAATACGATGTTTTGATTAATATATACTTGGAAATTGATAATAAAATATTGTAATATTATTTAACATAATAAGAGTATGATAAATACAATGGGAGTTTGCATGATCACTTAATTATTGTAAGGGTTGGTGCAGGATGAGAAACCAAAAACCATTTGTACCTCTAGGAGTTATGAGGTAGAAATTACCCCTCATTTGGATATTTTCATTATACAGAGGAAAGACTAAAATAATACTTCTATTTTCTTAGAAGGAATAAAATGGATAAATAAAATCTAGATGAGGGATATTTACTAGTGGCTTCAGGGAAGAAAATTACAGGAAATAAGGACTATTCCCACCCACTTAAGCCAATGGTGACAAGATCAGTGAGGAAACAAGTTAGTCTTAAGCAGTTATGTAGGAACCACAGTGATTTATAACCTTACAAATATTAGGGGATCCTAGCTATGAAGGAAAATTTGAAGGATTTTTAGGAGGATAAATATGAAAAAGATTAAATAAAAAGAAAAACGAGTTCAAAAAATGAGGGATAATCACTAGATCAAGAGGTCTCAATAGTAATGATCCTACACACCAAGGAAAAGATGGAAGGTATGATCCACATTAAAGGAACCAAATATGGAATCGATTAGATGTACGAAAGTTTATTTAAAGTCGAAATCAACAGTAATATATCATATTGGAATGATTTACATGATCTTATATTTATTCATAAATTGAATAAGAATAAGATAACTTCGAAAAGTATTTTATGGTTTGAGTTAAGATAAAATCCGACCTAGAGGATCACATCTACTCTGAGTTAGAGTGGGATCATTCCAATAATATTTGGTATCTTGAAAGGGGAAAGGGTTATAATACATTTAATCTTTATTGGTAGGGATTTCTAGGTTCTTCTATGGTGTATGCTTTGAGTGTCTTCGAATATACTGGTAGGTTTTTTTGTATCATATTAATTTTTGTGAGGGTTCCCGCACAACCCAAATAGTGGTATTATTCATAATATTTAAAAAATAGAAGAGAAGAAGAAGAATAATTGGTAATATAATTTACAATATTCATAATTATATTAATTAAGGTTAATAATATTAGTAATTATAGTAAATAAAAATAATTAATTAATTAATAATATAAATATCAATTAATAATTTTGAATATAATTAGTTATATTATTGATTATAGTAAAAATTTTTATTTTCATTACTAATTATTAAATATATTATTGATTATTTATTATATTTTTAATTATATTTTTAATTTTTAATTTTTAATTTTTATCTATATTATTAACTAATACTTATATTATTAATTATTAAATATGTTATTACTTATTTATAATTATATTAAAAAATCCCACCAGTTCTGGATTAATGGTGTTGTGTGAGGCCGCCACACCCAGCTATATGGGAACTGGCATATGTTCAATCCCTGGAACCCTTAAATTGTTTTAAGGGTGGATGACACATATAGGGGAAGGTATGACCAATTATAGTCCTGGGAATGTTCCTTTCAATGCACTAGTTACCCGAAATTTCCTTTGGGATGATGAGTATAGGGGTAGAGATTGAGATTAAAATCTCCCTATGGGGAAATAATTATTTGAGGGTTGACTTTTAAGGTTCTTATTTATGATGGATTTTTTGACCAACACTACTCTTTATGAGGATATCCTCATCGATGATCAATTAAATAGTCATAGATTTGTTAATATTGGAAAAGAGTTGGAGATGGCAATTGTTCATGGTGATAATGTTGTACTTTCTTCAATCCTAGAGAATGATATTCAATTTAACTTTCTTCTAGTTCAAGTGTAAGAGCACTGGTGGTATTCATTAGAAATATAATATAGTTCATGATAAAAAATATTAAGTGGTGATCTTAGAAATAATATAAGTAGGTAAACACTCTATTATTGCTTGCTTATTTTTACCAAGGGGTTCCATTCTATTCATATTTTTGTATATTGTTTAGTGCCTTTTAGTTATCTGGGGATTTTTCTAACTAGAAATTCATCTTAATGGGTTACAGATTATTTTATATTCATATTTTCATTTTAAATAATTAATGATATGGGATTTGAGCTTTGAAATCATGTCTTTCAAGTATATCCTTCTACAAATTATAGATAGGGATTGTAATTTCAATCTAATAGAGGTATGTAAATCCTATATCAAATTATGGGTTATGGTATATGGATTGAATTGGATTATTTGGAATAATATGGTTCTACATGATATTTCACTATCTTTTTGTGTTCATATTAAAATGGACATTGAAATATAAGTTTCTAGGTTTGTTCATTATGCTCATTTTTTTATTGAGATTGATCTATGTTTCCATTTAGTTGGTGAAGTTTTCCTTTCAAATGGTAATGATGAATTTGACTTTTATATTCAGTATTATATAATTAATTTATTTTTCATCTACTATAAGGTCAATTGACATGATAAATTTAATTTAAAATCATCATTTATTTATTCTATTTTTTAAGTACATGATGAAAGTACGTGTTTCAAAAAGAATAATTGTGTGATTCTAGTTTTTGGTAAGGGTATCGACTAACATGATATATCATGTTTGAATGTTTAATATAATATTAGAAATTATCCTCAGAAACAAGTTCAGGTTTAGGATATGTCCTCTTAGTTGACCTCAGGTGACCTCATGATTTAATGGACTTGGTAATGTATTTCTTTGTATATATTCTATAGTTTTTCTACAAAATAGATATGTTCTCTATTATTTTGTAGAATAGGAAGGCCAAGAGATCCCTATATCTATTAATTATTTTTTAGTTATTAATAAATGGGATTACTCAAGGGTTTTTTCTTAAGATGGTATTGAGGGCTTAGTTTCATGATTGTATGAGAAATCTATTAGATTGGATTGTAATTCTTCTGGGATTCATATGAATTTTTGTGAGACTTCATATGGGAATTTTGGTGATATTGGGGCTAGTTCTACTCAAGAGAGGGGACATAAATAGGGTGTTTATTAACCTGGCCTATAATATCTTACAATGAAAATAAGAAAATCACCTCACAAGGGTGGGATTCATGTGTGTTTCCTAGTGCACCTAGATTCATTGAGGTTGATGTTGTTGTTCATGGGAAGCAATGTAGTGAATATTTCACTCCAGAATCACGAAAAAGGTTGGATATCACAAATATGGGGAAAATGATTCTTCAGTTGGAATCTATTAAGTGAATGGGAAAAAAATGGAATTTTGTGGTCAGAAAATATAGGGCTGTAGTACTCTAATATGAAATGGGAAAGTCATCTTCAGTAGAGTGGAAAAAGTTTCATTGGTTAAAACTAAGTAATTAAATTCTCAACCTCAAAATGTGTATTTTCATGCTACCACTCAACTTGACCTCTCTATTTCCTCTTAATAGTAGCATATTAATTATTGAGTATTGTTTTACATTATTTAATGAAACTAGGATGATATATAGGAAGACAATCCACCATCCAAGATGAGCACTTACAAGAATATCTAGGAAAAATGGAAAAAGAAAATTGATAGTGAAGGCTCTATAATTCCACTAACAAAGAGTAATCTATGATATGATTACTTAGTCTTTCCAATGATAATTTTAACTAGATCAAACATGCTTGATTGAAAATACTAAATAGAGGTGGAAATGTTTATTAGTTCAATTTGTGGAATCTACATAGAATTAGAAATTGATAATGGTTATTTTTTTGATTTTGAGATTTTCTTTGTATTTCCCCTTTACTCCCCAATACACTTTCCTTTTTTCAACAAATTAGAGTTTAAGAAACTTTTCTTAATCATTATCTGTACTATATTTGATTAATTATATTTATAGTTTTTTAAATTATTATTATTTATATGATCAATTATTTATATGTACAATTTTTAATAATAACATATATATAATAATAGGAAATAAATAGTTACTAATTTTTAATTTTTTATTTATTAAATATATCATTAATTATATATTTTCTTAATAATTATATTATTAATTATTATAAATTATATGAATTATATTATTACCTTTTTTATTTTATTAATTAATTTTTATCCGAATCAAATGTCATTTTAATTAAGAGTATTTCTATTTCTATTTTATTATTTATTTTTTATTATCATTATAATATTGATAAAGTGAAAGCTAAATCCCACATGGAAAATATTTAAGAGATACCATTGGTATTTCCTCTATAAAACGGATTCCTATGATAGGTTTTTAGTTATATTTGGGAATTAATTTAATGAATGTAATTCCCAAAATATAACATTATTTGAAATATTATTTAAAATTTTATTATATATGTAAAAAAATTATATAAAAAATAAAAAATATTATTTTTTAAACACACAAGGACGTCAAACCATTTGACATCCTTACAGTGGGTTATAAAAGAATTAAATGGTTGATTCTCTTACCATGGGATGCATTAGCGTCAAACCATTTGATTCCATTGCGACCTGTATCTATAATTAATCATATACCCCCCCCCCAATATAGTTATAGTATTTTTACCAGTAGTAGGAGATAGAGTTGTAGTGTGTTCTAGCTGGTGGTATAGGTCTAGTGTAGAGGTGTGTCGAGATAATGTTGATTGGAGAGGTCTAGCATGGTGAGGATTAAAGGCTTCCATCAGTGAGGATTAGATAGTTAGATATCATTCTATCAATGAAGGGGGGTAAATTTAAGAATACTTTGGGGTGGTGTGATAGGGGAAACAATAGGTTTGATAAAGGATGAAGATTGGATTCAACATTTTTTATTAATTAAATTGAAAATATTTTCTTTTTATTATTTAGCGAATAAAAATATTTAAAAAAGATTTTATTTTGGTTTCTTAAATTGGAAAACATATAGAATCTGATATTCATATGTTAGTTGGTGTGGGTCTCCTTAATAAAGCGAAACACTTTTACTATTATTTTAAATGATAAAGAATGTGTGAATGATATAGTGGGAGATGTGTGTGCATGTGACCATAAAATACGGACCACTTTGTGATGTGATTAGAGGGGACATTATTTTTATAATAGATCAGTTTTCCAAATTGGTTTGAGCCTAGTCCTAAACAAGTATGTTGGGTGGGTCAACCCTTTTACTGAATGGGTATGTCTGGAAAATCAATCAATCCCATCATGATCTGATGGTCTTGTTTGATTGTTAGTGGGTGTGATCTAGGACAATTATTTTCTCATATGTAATTCAATAGGAAAGTTTAATTCAAATAATATACTTCTTTCTAGAACAGGTGTCTACACAATTGAAAGGGTAGGACATCCTATCCTATGGGGTACTCCAATTGTCATGACCCAGACCATTAGAGATTTAGACGCAACTAACCCAAGACCACCTCCATAGACAAGGGGATGAAGACTAGGAAAAAATACATATCTAGGATGGGAGGTATTTTCCTAAAGTACATGCACACACACATCCCACAATATCAATACAAAAGTGAAGGGGAATAATAATAAAAAGATGAAACAACTTAAATGTAAACCAAGCATGAAAAAACTCTAGGTTGTACAAGAGTATGATAGTGTAAACTAGAAAAGTAAAATGGGAAATTACATGCCCAACTAGAGAGATGTACCAACCATAAAAAACTAGAATGTAAATGTGTTGATATAGCCATTATCTTTTTTTCCAAGTTTCGACAACCATATACAGTACAATACACCATTTATCCCAAAGCTCCTCTAAAGAAATTGCTGACATGTACATCATATGCATGATATATGACATGTGAAGGAAACACCCACGCAGGGGTGAGTATATACTTACATATTACGATTCCCCAAAATAAAAATGGAGATTTGCAAGATTCTGAATAAGAATTGAAAGAAAAAAACTCAACCTAAAAAAAGATAGTTAAAAAGACACATGTATATATATATATATATATGCTAAATGAAAATAAACCCAAATTATTGGGAAGAGGATATCAATATCACATGACATTAAAAGAGTACCATTAGTTCTATAAGTCTTTCATTGATGCCTAGAATCTCTCCCATATTCCCAAGAGAAAACATTTGAGTTAAGCCACACCTAGCTACTATGTCGTATAGTCATGGGAAATAATATCTAGGTAGAGGTACTATTCCTTGGAAAAACAATAGGGTTCCCTTATAATGGTCAAGTAACCATGGATATCCAAAATGGATGGTTCCACTCTGGCCATCGATGACCTATTCCCTACCCATCAGGAGGGAGCCACTCAGAATCTATAGAGAACCCATTCCCATCTTAGCTAGAGGGTGCTACTCTAGTAGTCGATGACCCATACCATATCTAGTAGGAGAGTTTCACTCTAGTCATCAAGGAATCCTTCCCTTACTAGTAGGAGGGTTCCTATAAGAATCTTTAGAGGACCCATGTGAAAGTCGGTTGGAGGGTGACACTTCAGTATTCGGGAACCCATGCCTTGTCCAGCTGGAGGGTGCCACTCTAGTCATCGGGGACCCATGGCCTACTCTACAGGAATGTCCCACTAAAAATTCATGGAGGAACCATTCCATACCCAGTATGATTGTTCCACTTTAGTATTTGAGGACCCATTCCTTGTCCAGCTGTAGAGGGACACTCTAGTAATCGAGTACCCATGACCATCCTAGTAGGAGGATGTCACTCATAATCCGTAGAGGATCCATTCCATGACCATAGGAAGGATACCACTCTAGTAGTCTAGGACCCATGCCCTATTCAGTAATAGGTCTCTACTCTACTCGTTGAGGATCCATTCCGTTTTTAATATATGGGTTCCACTCAGAATCTATAGTGAAAATTGATCAGCCCGATTGGAGGGTGCCACTCTAGAATCCACTGGTGATACTTCTTGATCAGCGCTATCATTGAGCATCGCCGAAATAAGTTCCATTCCCATAAAAAATCATATCATATCTCAAAATTCACTATGTGGGCCCCCATCACATTCTATGTGAGAAAACACTCAGGAATGGATGCTCATGGGCCAAAAATATGAGCTCAAACTAAAGATATAGTTTTGATTTTAGTTCTCTAAATAGGAAACGTAGGGTACAGGGTGTGAAAGGGACCCACATGGTGTGTGGTCCCTTCTTTCTCCTTGATTTTTCTTAAAAAAGGCATGAATCTCATCTTATGTATAAGTACATTACAAATAGGTGGAGCATATGGTGTGTCCTATCTATTCGTGGGTGAGTCGTGTTCTCCTGGACATGTCTATGTACATTGGAACACATGTGTTCCTAGAAATTCATGTGCTTATGTACTCCCAGAGTACCTGATGAGTCCACCATCATAGGGTCATATAGTGTGTGGAGGTTCCACATGTCATGTGAGGGTTCCACATGGTGTTTTATACTTATCTCGCCCGAAAAACCCTAGCCACCACAACATAGGGGTCACACATTATGTGCTCTTCCAAGATACATGGATTGAAGTCTGTATTTTCACAGATGTTTATATCCAATATTCGAATTCAAGATCCTATATTTATACATTTGGTTCCAGTCTTGTTTTTTACCAAAAATCGTGGCTCTAACTTCCTTCGGTGGATTTTGGTCATCCAGTGGCTAGAAATTGAACCACGTTCAACCCTATACATGCCACCATGCCTCTGCTTGATCCCAACAATACCAGATATAAAATATATGAAAATAACCTTCATTATTCTGTGATTCCTCACCCAATCTATCCTTGATCACTGATTCCTTTGTCTCCTATGAAATCAGTGCAAATTTGGGGGTCCGATTGGGCTCAGTCCCCACATAAATGTCGAATCAGGACCTAGTAGTCCAAAGATGACTAATGTGAGAAAATGGGGGGATATTGACATAAGAGAAAGGGTTTAAAAAAATTTGGAAAATACCTCATGGAAAATTAACACAAGTTGGATATTAAAGGTTAGAAAGTAGTCGATTTAACAGTTATATTACCATACACAGACACATGAAATTGTACACAATTGGCGCATATAAAAGATATGGATTCATCTTGCTCAAAACATTAATTGAATGATGCAGAATCCCAAAATTATGAGTCCTAATTAGATATTGGATTATTTTTCCTCAAATACCTCCCTTTATAATGATTATGAGAAGTCATTCCATTCACTTTTCCCCGATATACTCAAATACCAAACCCCATCATCGTCAGATGTCTATTTGCCAATAGAAGGAGAGAAAAAATTCCATCTATTATCCTAGGGTTTTTTGCGACTAACCCTAGATAATTTCTTAATAGGGCTACTTATAGACAAAAAATGTTGTGTTAATTTAATGAATTTAATATCACAAAGTCCCTTCTTCTACGAATTCACCACAAAACATATTTTTGGTCATTCCTAGGGTAAAAATATTACTGTAAAATCAATAGTGGTCATGGATTTCTGATCTGAGTATATATTTATGATTTATTCCATTTTATTTAAGAAAATATGCACATGCAATATAAAATATATTTTACATTTTTGTAAAATAAATTTCAGGCACACTGGGCCTTTTAATTTCATGTCGCCTCATCTCTTTGTTATGAAAATATATGTAGAAATATTTAAAATCCTACAAGACAAGATAAGGGTCTCTAATTAATTCCATCATTTAATATTTTTATCCCAAAAAATAAAAACTAAAGAAATTTCTCATGATACTAAGACTATATATGAATCAGCCAGTCCAAAGAGATCTCCTTCACATTCCCATTCTTCCACAACATGTGAACCAAGGGGATGGTCCTTCCAAAAATGGTACTCTCTGGTTGATACTCAATCTCCACTAGGTTCTATGCAAATGTTGGACCATCCTTGATGTCCAGCTTTCCCCAGTCAATAAAGTGTGTTGGTTCAATCATGTATCTCCTCAAATGTGACATGTAGAACACACCGTACACCCGCTCCTGCTATGGTGGTAGGGAATGGAGGTAAGCAACCTATCCATCCCTATATAGGATCTCAAATTCCCCGATGAAACTCAAGGATTAATCGACTCCCCACGCAAACCTCCGCAATCCTTATCATGGGGAGACTCTATGGAAAACATGATCTCCCTGCTCGAACTCCAAAGGAATATGACATCGAATTCATCCATGATCTGTATGGTGTTATACAACCAAAACTATCTCTAAAGGTCTCTTTTCATCTTACACACATTGGGAAGTACAACTAAAGGAGTTTTGTGGAACTCTCACATCACCTCCTCCCATGTCATGATTGGGATCATTATACATCCCTTGAAAATTATTACATGAATCTATTCATAAGAATATCTATATGGTGAATCACTATTATTATCTGGTCAGACAAGGGCTCACAGTCGATGTATCCCAGCCGATATAACCCCACATACTCGAGAAGTAGAGGATAAAACACCATCGATTAATGAAAATTGGAACCCTCTTACACCACTAGTGGAAGATGTGAGGAACAAAACTACCCAAAAGCCTCATGTACTAAGAGAGATAAGGACTTCCTATGTAAAGACCCAGAATTCCTGTGGATTATTTTTAATACATGGGAATTTTACGAGTCCTCAGTTTCTAACAGCGCATGATTCTGAGGCCTGGTGTGCCCAGAATCATTTTATGATGTTTTGTTCGGGTACGTTCAGCAAATGTACATACATTATTTTATAAGTTTTGAACTGGTGCTCGGAATTTAAATCAGAGGGCACCGTTGAACTCGCAGCGTTGGTGATTTCTTAGTGAGACCTTCACTATAGTTTCTTACTAACAAGAATGGAAGTTAGATTTTGTGGGTTTTTAATTAAATTAAATAAAAATAAAGTGTTAACTTTTTTTTATTTTTGTAGTTGAATCCACAAAGGGGAGGATGTAGTTGGGGGGCACCACACCCTAACCTCTCAGGGGAGATTATGGTGGTGGGTCCCACCTGAGCAAAACCTCCCTTGGGAGGATATTATTAAGGTGGGGCCCACATGCGCTATAAACTCCCTAAACCCCCTTGGAACCCCCAATTATGTGGGGATCCTCTTCACCTTCCTTCCCCAATTTAATTATCCAACTCCACCCATTAAATTAAGTGAAGTAACATAATTAATTTGAATCCATTGAATTCATGCTAACCATTTAAAATAATAGATAGTCTATTATTTTTGGGGTTGGAAACTTTATTTTGGTGAAACATTGAGAGAGGAGCCTTGGAAGAACATGGAGAAATTTATTCTCCCAACAACGAATGCCCCTCTCCAATGAAGAACAACAGACATATCTCTCTCCATCTTTAACTGGGGTAGGAAGAGGAAACACCGCCGTCCTTGAAGAATGCCAATGACGTCAACTTCTTCATCTTCTTCCTACGTCAATAAAACGAGGTCTGCCTTACCGCGAATTCGTTAAAAAATATCGATATACGAGGTAGGGGGATTTGAATTATTTTATATATGAGTATAAACCCCAGTTCTCTGTCATTCAAATTTTTGGATTATGGTATGCCAAATGTTATCTCCATGATGAGGAGGGCTCGGACCACACGAACATGACCCAAACCTACCCCTTTGGTTGTTCTTTTTTGTTGATGATGGAGGCGGACCGGGAAGAAGCTGGCGGCGCAAGGCCACCAGGTCGCCGCAAGGGTGCGGCACCGCCGTGCTGCGTAGAGAACTGAGCCACGGACATGTAGGATGCGGTAGTGCTAGAGGGGCGCGGTGCCATCGCACCGCGCTAGAAGGAAGAGACGCGGCCAGGGGGGCCACAACAGTTGGACGAGGAATGCAATGCCATCGTGCAATGTGGAGACCAGAAGAACCACGATGCCATCACACTATAGTGGAGGAATAAGGGGCGGCCGGCTGAGCCGGCCATCGGTCTGTGCCATAGGCGGGACCACTTGGGTCCCGCGGTTCACCAAACCAACGCCCAGCGCCCATTCCTTCGGAACCCATGGGGGCCGCTCAACCCCCCACATGTGTCAAGCTAGGCCACTTGGCCAGCTAGCCAGGCTACGTGGCCAGCCGGCCAGGCCGAATGGCCAGCACACCGGGCCACACGGCCAGCCTGCCGGGCCGCCCTTGGGTCGGGCCGTGCCTACGGGCTGGCCCCCCCCCCACGGGCCGAGCCACACCTTTGGGTCGGGCCGCCACTTCGGGTTGGGCCACCGTATCGGGCCGGGTCCCGGGTTAGACCCACAGAACACGTCGTATCCTAGTCCGAACCTAGGTCAGGATGGGTCGGTCCAACTGTGTCGGACCGGACCCGAACCCATCAGAACCGATTACGCCTATTCGCCCGTAGCTCGAGCAACGTGTGTCCAATCGATGAACCCCCTATGGTGACATAAATATTAGAGAGATATGGTTCTATTGGAATAACCCACTTGAGGTTTGGACACAGTTGGAGTATGGTCAGGTTGGTTTGAACCTAAAAAAAATCAGTCCCCCTGGAACGGAAATGCCAATAACTCACAGACTGGGCATCTAATTGACGTACCCTCTGTCACATTGGAACCCTTAAGACTTGGAATTTCTTTGGGTTACTGAATTTTGTATTTTAGTGGTGGTCAAGGTACGTACGATATCTCGATAGAATATTCTATGAAATTCGAGTGCACCGGGTGCGAGGAATCCAGTGGATGATAGTGAGGCGGAGGTTGGAGATAGATCATAAAGAGGTTTGCGCTCAGCGATCCTATGTGGGTTAGCGCATAATAATTATGTATGGGTCAGATCCTATGTGGGTCAGCACTCAGCGATCCTGTGTGGGTCAGTGCATATCGATCCTGTGTGGGTCACATCCTTTGTGGGCAATTACTAGGGTTAGTACCTATCGATCCTCGGTGGGTTAGACTCCGAATGGTCAGAAGCAGTGCCTCTTGACAGAATATGATGATCTAGAATCAAAACTAATCATATGTACTTATATACTCATTCGTAGCACTTTGTGAAAGGAGGAGTTCTCCAGCAGTCGTGGTTTCTATAATGAAAATCCTGGTTTGAGCTAATTCAATAACTTTCATGTTTTCCTGATGATTGAGATGTGTTAGTAAATAACTTAGGTATATGTATGGGAATACACCTAAGTAAAGGTTATCCATTGATTTCGTAATTTATGGTTAACCTTCTTGGATTTTGTGATACCTTGAGGGTCTCAGGGTCCCTACTGAGTATCGTTGTACTCACCCCTACACAGGCTATGCCTGCACCTCGTTGTATTGGTTGCAGATGACAGACAGTGCTGATCGGGGCAGAGAGTATTAGAATTGGACAGTACCTGGAGGTGGACCACTTGGCGGGACGTACACGGAGTGGAATGATGGATTTGGGGTGCTGAAGAGGCCATCCGTACCCACCCTTCAGGTGGGAATTCTGGAGGACGACCTAGTAGCTACTTTACTTCTTTTCTTCAGTTGTAATATATTTTTAGTTGTATTGTACTTTACTATTGGTCTTGTATTTCTGACCCCATTACTTTCAAAACACTATTTCTTATACAACTTTAAGTAGTGTTTTACTTCCAGTTGCGTACACTGTTGTGTTTGTTTACTTTTATAAATGAAAATCCTTCCCAGTTTAGGGATTTATGTCATTGGTGCTAGTCTCTAGCCCATGGCCTATGGAAGGCGGGCTTGGGGTAGTCACGATATGGGACCCGTGGGATGGGTCATGAAACATTGGTATCAGATGAGTCATTTCTACCACATTACTTAAGACTATGATCTTTCTTTTCTGTGAAGTAATAGTGTTATGGGAGCTGAGTGTGGTTCTCAGTTCAGGGAGTCCAGTGTTGGTGCGGTGGCCGATGTATCCATACACTAGGACCCCAACTACGGATTTCCGACTTAGTTCATGAAAACACTAATTGTGTGTGTGTTTTCAAAAGTTTTCTTAAGTCATCTAAACCAGGTTATCTCACCAGGTATAAATCTTTTGACCATGTCACATCTGTTTCTTTCAGGATGCCTCCCCGTGGAAGACCAGTTAGAGCCCAGAGAGTAGTACGCAGTGACATCCCACTGAGCGATGAGGCCTTAGTGCAGGGCCCTTTACCAATGGTACCACTTCCCGTTGGTCCACTGATTCCACTAGACCAACCAGCAGATGATGCACGCCACTTGAGCACGTTTTATGAGTTCCAGTGCCAGAGTTACACAGGCAGAGGGGAGAGACGAACCCACAGGCGGCTGAGGATTGGATGAAGGCTGTGGAAAGAGTCTTCATGCTAGTATGGACACCAATAGACTTCATGGTGGTCCATGCTGCCATCTTCCTTCAGGCAGCAGTAGGCAGATGGTGGAGCCTGATGCTTCAGGTGAATGATGAGGAAACACTTCTATAGATAGTCTTCGAGATCCTGTTCTGCAACGATTTTGTTCTATCCACCCTTCGTGCGGTGCAGATATAGGAGCTACTGCATCTACAGAAGTGTAGCATGGCAGTAGCATAATACTCAACGATGTTCAAAGACCTCTCATGCTACACCACAGATATGGTATGTGACCCATTATTCAGGGACCAGACCTTCGAGTAGGGGATCTGGAAGGAGATTAGGGCCTCGATGATCTCGCTCAACATTCTAATGCTTGAAGGAGTATTGGAGAGAGCCCTCATAGTGGAGAGTTTCCATGCTGAGCAGTCTCTAGAAGCAAGACCCACAAGTAGTCGACTTACAGAAGAGTCTTCTGAAGCAGTAAGTAGACAGATGATGTAGAGGTCCCAGAGGACCCAACCTATAGGTGGTCGACCACACGACTCAAGATCTGTTGTCCAGAGCAGTGACTATGCCAGGAGATGACAGTGTTACTCATGTGGTGGGCAGGGTCACATGGAACGTGACTATCCGACCCGCTCTACAGGCGATAAACAGTCAGTTGAGGGAGCTCCCAGGTAGAGTGAGAGGTTCAATCGAGGAAGTACGTAGGGTACAGGCAGACGTGGGAGAGGGGTTGGTCGAGCAGCTAGCCGTGGACAACGTTTTGAGGTATTTCTACCACAACCATCAAGAGGTCCACCCCGACCATAGGGTGCTGGTGGACAGGGTAGAGCTCAGCTTTAGGCAGCTAATGAATATGACCATGTCTCTCTAGGGATGATTCGAGGTACAATTTTTGTATACATCACCTTAGTGGTAGTTTTTATAGACACAGGTTCCAGTCATTATTTCATAGCCACTGCCCTTATTGGGATCTTGGAGATTCGGACGGAGTCGTTGGCTTGATCCTTAGGGCTAGAGACTCCTACGGGAGTAGACTCGATGATTACACACTAGTACCAGCAGTGTGAGATTACTCTAGTAGGTGATAGCTTTAGATGGGATATCCTCGTAGCAGCGTCGAGGCCTTATGACCTCATCTTGGTTATGGACTGGTTATCTACAGTCCATGCTCATATTGACTTTATTAGGTGGAAAGTGTGGTGTGTCCACACGGATGGACCAGGTTTACCTTCACCGGTGAGAAGGGAACCTTTTCAACACAGGACAGATTTACTCGAAGGAGGGTTTAGCTGATATCTCACAAGTTGGTCTGCCTTACCCTCGGAGTAGTTGATGTGGAGAGTCTGACTTATACTGTAGTGGTGGACCAGTACGTGGATGTTTTCCCTGAAGATGTTGCAGGACTTCCTCCTCACAGATAGGTGGAATTTTACATTGATCTGTACCTTGGGATGACACCGATATCTGCTCCAGTATATTGGATGGCTCCCGCTGAGCTTTGTGAGCTACACGTACAGTTGGAGGAGTTGTAGGGGAAGCGATTCATCTGGAACAATGTTTCTCCCTAGACAGCCCCAATTCTGTTCGCCAAGAAGGCAGATGGGATCTTGAGGCTCTGTGTCGACTACCGTCACCTGAACCAGGTGATAGTGAAGAACAAATACCCACTCTCTAGGATTGACGACCTCTTTGATCAGCTCAAGGGATCACGATGGTTCTCAAAGATAGACCTCAAATCGGGCTATCACCAGCTCAGAGTTCAAGACAATGATGTGAAGAAGACAACCTTCAGGTGTTGGTATGACCACTATGAGTTCATGGTTTTGCCTTTTAGAATAACCAACACTCCAACAGTGTTCATGTGTCTGGTGAACAGGATCTCCCAGCCATACCTCGATCTCTTTTTTGTAGTCTTTATCATTGACATTCTGATCTATTCGACTATTGAGGAGGAGCATGCCAACCATTTTTAGGTAGTACTTGACACACTCCAAGAGCACCAACATTATGGTAAGATCTCAAAGTTCCAATTTTGAATTCGAGAGGTTCACTTATTGGGACCCGTAATCTTGGAGGCTATATTTGCAGTGAATCCAGTGAAGATTGAGGCAGTACTTCTTGGGAGCCACCCAGGAGTGTGACGGAGGTACGAAGTTTCCTGGGCTTGGATGGATACTATTAGAGGTTCGTTCCAGACTCTCCAGAGTTGCAATACCACAATCATCCTTGACAAATATGGGGCAACCCTTCGTGTGGTCGGAGAGATTCCAGCAGAGATTTCCGGAGCTGAGGTAGAGGGTGACTTGTGCCCCCCATATTGAGGCCTGTAGAGGAGGTCGTAGGGTACATACTTTACTGCGATGCATTAGGGACCAGACTCAGTTGTTCCCTGATGCAGGAGCGAGTTGTGATTGCATATGGTTCTTGACATTTGAGACAACACAAGAAAAACTATGCTACCCATGACCTGGAGTTAGAAGCCATGGTCTTCAACTTGAATATGTGGCGACACTATCATATGGGAAAGCGTTTCATATTCTAATATGATCACAAGAGTCTTAGTTATATCTTCTCGTAAAAGGACCTGAACCAGAGACATCGGCGGTGGCGTGAGTTCCTCCAGGACTATGATTTTGAGATAGTCTATACTCTTGGGAAGGGGAAAGTTATTGCAGATGCTCTCAAAAGAAGATCTAGTATACAGCTTCTAGGAGAGGAGACAAAGCAGCTGGCTGACTTAGAGATATCCTTTGTGGATAGTGATGGAGCCACTTTTCTACAGTCTCTCAAAGTCTATTCTCCACTTCTTCAGCGAGTCAGGGAGGCACAACGTGGAGATGCTAATTGTGAGACGCGACGTGCTCAGATATCCACAGGGTGGGTACCTGATGGATTTTCTGAAGGTGGGGAGCATGTTATCCTCTTCATAGGATGTACCATGGTACCAGTATCACTTTTGGAGGATGTGTGGAGGGAGTTCCACACTTACCCTATAGAGATACATCTCGGAGTGGAAAAGATATACCCGGACCTTCGACAATAGCACTGGTGACCATGTATGATGAAGGCAGTAGTATAGTTTGTCTCAAGATGCCTCACTTGTCAGCAAGTGAAGGTGGAGCACCAGGTACTAGCAGGCATGGTACAACCCTTAGAGGTCCCAGAGTGGAAGTGGTATGAGATATCCATGGGCTTCGTGACAGGTCATCCACATACATACATGAGTCACGATTCTATATGGGTGATCGTTGACCGACTCACCAAGTCGGCCCACTTCCTACCGATTAGAGATAAGGGATCAGTAAATAGATTATGACGCCTCTATGTGCAGGAGATTGTGCGTTTTCATGGAGTACCCTATTCTATTGTCTCCGACCATGATGCACGGTTTACATCCCGGCTATAGAAGGGGTTGCAGGAGGCTTTTGGGATGCAGTTTTGCTTGAGCACCACCTTCCATCCTGAGATGGATGGTCAGACCGAGCAGACCATTCATACCCTAGAGGACATGCTCCGTGCATGTGTCCTCGAATTTAGTCGCAGTTGGGAGGATCACTTACCGTTGGTAGAGTTTTCCTACAACAACAGCTCTCACTCCACCATCGGTATCGCACCTTTTGAGGCCGTGTATGGTTGACCTTGCAGATCACCACTGTGTTGTATAGACCCAAGAGAGTCTGAACTAGTGCGACCAGAGATGGTACGCACTACCACAGAGAAGGTGCAGATCATCCAGGAGTATATGAAGACTACACAAAGTAGTAAGAAGTCGTATGCTGATAGAAGGCGGAGACCTATGGAGTTCAATGATGGCAACCACATATTCATATGGGTCTCACCTCGAAGAGGTCTATTGATATTTGGACGAGGATTAAATTTATCTCCGCGATTCATCAGGCCTTTCCTAGTCCTCAGTAGAGTAGCTGAGGTGGCTTACCTCTTAGATCTTCTACCTCAATTGTACCGGGTGCACGACGTCTTCCACGTATCTCAGATGAGAAGATACGTGCACGAATATTCCCACATCATCAACCATAGGGAGTTGGACATCGATGATGGTGAAACTTTTATGAATGTTCCAATAGAGATTGAGGATCAATAGGAGCAGGTCCTACATGGACGGTCGATACCTCTAGTTCGGATTCGTTAGCAGCACGAGAACCTCCAGGAGAGAACATTGGAGCGGGAGGCTAAGATGCGTGCTCAATACCCCCATTTGTTCCCATAGATCGAGTTGTAGCTTACAGGGACGTAAATCCCTGAGGTGGGGAGAATGTAAAGACCCAGAATTCAAGTGGAATTTTTTTAATACATGGGAATTTTACGACTCCGCAGTTTCTGAAGGTGCATGATTATGAAGCCTGCTGTGACCGGAAACATTTTCTAATGATTTGTTCGTGTATATTCAGTAAAGGTACGTACGTGATTTTATAACTTTTGAATCGGTGCTCAGAATTGAAATCTGAGGGAACCATTGAACTCGCAGCGTCTGTGATTTCTTAGAGAGACCTTTCACTACAGTTGCATTCTAACAAGAATGGAAGTTAGATTTTGGGGGTTTTTAATTAAATTGAATAAAAATAAAATTTTAACATTATTTTTATTTTGGTGGTTGAAACCTCCAAGGGGAGGTTGGAGGTGGGGCCACCACACCCTAACCTCCCATGGGAGGTTATGGTGATGGGTCCCACCTAATCAAAACATCCCTTGGGAGGATATTAGTAAGGTGGGGCCCAAATTGGCTTTAAACTCCCGTAACCCCCTTGGAACCCCCAATTAAGTGGGGAGAGTCTTCACCTTCCTTCCCCAATTTAATGAGACAACTCCACCCTTTTAATTATGTGAAGTAACTTAATTAATTTGAATCCTTTGAATTCTTTACAACCATTTAAAATAATAGATAGTCTATTATTTTTGGGGTTGGAAGCTTTTTTTTGGAGGAAATTTGAGAGAGGAGCCTTGGATGAACTTGAAGAACACTATTCTCCCAACGAAGAATGCCCCTCTCCAATGAAGAATGACAAACATCTCTCTCTCCATCTTCAACCAGGGCAAGAAGAGAAATCCCCGACGTCCTTGAAGAATGCTAGCAACATCAAATTCTTCTTCTTCTTCCAATTTCAATGGAACGATCTTCGACTTACCGTGAATTTGTCAACAAATATTGATTTATGAGGTAGGGGGATTTGAGTTATTTTATATATGAGTATAAACCCCCGGTCTTCATCATTCAAATTTCTGGATTATGGTATGCCAAATGTTATCTCCATGAAGAGGAGGGATCAGACCGCATGAACACGGCCAAACCCTCCCACATTGGTTGTTATTTTTTGTTGATGATGGAAGTGGACCGTGAAGAAGCCTCTAGCACAAGGGTGTCAGATCGCCTAAAGGGCACAGCACCACCATGCCCCATAGAAAACCGAGCCGTGACCAGGAGGGCCTCTGTGGTGCCGGAGGGGCAAGGTGTTGTCGCACCTCACCAGAAGGAAGATCCGCGTCCAAGAGGGCCGTAGAAGTTAGACAATGAGCGCATCATCGTAGCACCATGAGGAGGAGCTGTAGGACATGGCCAATCCGGACTGTGGTGGAGGAGGCACAGTTCCATCACGTCGTGCGGTGGCCAGTAGAACCGTGGCGTCGTCGCACCGCGGTGGTACATGATATAGGCAGGACCCCTCGGGTCCTGCGATTCACCAAATCGACACCTAGTTCCAGTTCCTTCAGAAGCCAGGGGCACTGAACGCCACCACACATGGCCAGCTGGGCCACGAGGCTAGCCAGCCGGGCCACATGGCCAGCACGCTGGGTCGGGCCGCGCCTGCAGGTCGGGCCGCCCCCACGGGTCGGGCCGCACATTCGGGTTGGGCCACCCCTTCAGGCTGGGTCACCCCTTCTGGCTGGGTTGTACCCATGGACCAGGCTGGACCCTAGTACGGACATGGGTTGGGACGATTCGATCCAACTCGGTCGGACCAGACCCGGACCCATCAGACCCGATTACACCTATTCGCCCATAGCTCGGGCTATGGATGTCCGATTGACAAACCACCAGAGGTGAAAGAAAGCTTAGAGTGAGGCAGTTCTATTGGAATACCACACTTAAGCTTTGGACATAGTTGGAGTATGGTCGGGTTGGTTTGAACCTAAAAATCAACCGAGCCCTAGGAACAAAAATGTTAATTACTCACAGACCGGGCTTTCGATTGACGTACCATCTGTCACGTAGGAATCCTTAAAACATGGTGGTCCTTTGGGATACTCCTTTGTAGAGTTTAGTGGCGGTCAAGGTATGTCCGATATTTCGAGGGTAGATTCTACGAATGTCGAGCGCACCAGGTGCGAGGAATCCAGTGGCTGAAAGTGAGGCGGAGGTTGGAGACATATCATTTGAAGGTCAGCACCCAACGATCCTGTGTGGGTCAGCACATACCGATCCTGTGTGGGTTAGATCCTATGCGGGTCAGCACTCAGCGATCCTATGGGAGTCAGTGCATTTGGATCCTGTGAGGGTCAGATCTTGTGTGGGTCATTAAGAGGGTTAGTACCTATCGATCCTGTGTGGGTCGGACTCTGTATGGTCATAAGCAGTGCCTCTTGACAGAATAAGATGATCTAGCTTCATGACTAATCATTTGTACTTCTATACTTCTTTGTAGCACTTCGCAACAGGAGGAGTTCTCTAGAAGCCATGGTTTCGATAATGAAAATCTTGGTTTGAGGTGAGACATTGACTTTCGGGTTATCCTCATGATTGTGATGGGTTACTAAATAACTTATGTATATGTATGGGAGTATACCTAAGTAACGGTTATCCGTAGATTCGGTACTTTTTTGTTCACCTTGTTGGATTTTGTGAGACCTTGAGGGTCTTGGGGTCCCTACTGAGTATCGTTATACTCACCCCTGCACGGGCTATTCCTGAACCTCGTTGTGTTGGTTGCAGATGACAGATAGCGCTGATCGGGGTAGAGAGTAGCAGAATTGGTTGGTAAATGGAGGTGGACCACATGACAGGATGTACAGGGAGAGGATGGATGGAAATGGGGTGCTGAATAGGCCATATGTACCCACCCTTTAGGTGGGGATTCCGGAGGACAAACCAGTATCTAGTTTACTTCTTTTCTTTAGTTGTACTAGATTTTAAGTTTTATTGTACTTTACTATTGGGCTTGTATTTATGGCTCTTTACTTTCAACACACTCTTTTGTATAAAATTTTACATAGTGTTTTACTTCTAGTTGTCTACTCTGTTGTGTTTTTTTACTGTTATAAAGGAAAATACTTCCTAGTTTAGGGATTTACACCTTTGGTGCCAGTCTCCAGCCCCTGGCCTAGGAAAGACGGGCTTGGGGTACTCACGATATGGGCCCCGAGGGATGGGTCATGACATCCTACTAAGGGAATATGCTACCACATTTTCCTTCCATGAAGTACGGACTATCTCAAATCCACAGTCACATAAAAACTCTAACCATCCTTAATATTGTAAGTTTAGGTCTCTCTGCATGAAGATGTAAATGAGACTTTGATGGTCTAAGTAAGATGCAAATTACTCACCTAGAAGATAGTGTCTCTATATCTTCATAACGAAGACCATCACTACCAGCTCTCTAGTATGAGTCAAGTAGTTTTTCTCGGGGGTTCTCAGCTTCCTCAAATCACATGAAATAACTACTACTACTGCATTAATATGTATCTGAGACCATCTCATGAGGCATCAAAATACACTATGTACTACACACCCTCCCCTGGTAGTCTCAATATAGGATCACTCATCAGCCTCAACCTAAACTCACCGAAGGACCTTTGGCACTGCTTAGTCCAAGTAAAAAAGATTACCTTTTAACATTAGGGTGGTAAAAGTGGTTGAAATCATAGATATTTCTACCAAAAACGTTTTATAGTACCCCTCCAATCTATAAAAAATCCACGCATTTGATAGTGTTTTGGGTGTCTCCCAAGAAATCACTACATTGATCTTTTATGGGTCCATGGATAAACCATTATTAGAAATAACATACCCCAGGAAGTGAACCTCATGAATCTAGAACTAGAACATTGAGAGATTTCCATAGATCTGTTTCTACTAAATAATATCTAGAAAAATCCTTAGGTTCTTTGCATGCTTATCATCCGTCACATATTTTTAGAGTATCATGTCGATGATGAAAACCAAAAACTATTCAAATTAAAGATGGTTGATCTGATTCATCAAATCCACAAACATGGTTGGGGAATTCACGACACCAAAGGGAATCACCCAAAACTAATAGTTTCTATAGAGAAATTATAATGCTAACTTAATAATATTAGCCTTGAGAACTCTCAACTTGTGGTTTCCAGACCGAAGATCAATTTTCAAGAATCATCTCACACATCTCAATTATTAAAATAGGTCATAAATCCTTGGAATGGAGTACCTTTTCTTTATCATGTCTTAGTTCTGGTGTTTATAACCTACGAAAAGTCCCATGCTTCTGTCCACATTTTTCACGAAAAATACTAGAGCTTTCCAGGGGGACACACTAAGCCCAATGAAACTATTCTCTCAAAGGACCTCCAACTGCAAATGTAGCTTCTAGATTATAGTAAAGACCATACTATATGTTGTAGATAATATTAGAATGGTCCTTGGATGCAAGTCGATATAAAACTCTATCTCCAACCTTAGAGGTAGACTCAAAATGATCTCATAGAATACATCTATAAAATCATCCACAAGTGATGGAATCCAGATTCCTGAAGAGCTTGCTACACTGAGGGATACACTCTCCAACTATTGGGTGATGGTTTTTAGTCTCATTCTCATGGAACCCACTCACCCTACCATGATATCTCTCCCGCTCATAAAGTAAAATCTCATCCCATTAGTGAAAAGGCATCTGATTCATTTTTAGTGATAGTCAAAATGAGGTCGGACCTTGAACAACACATCCATAACCAAAATGACGTCACATGGTTCCATCATGATAAAAAAAGGGTACCACATAAACCTATCTCCCCCAAGAGATAGCTCAAACTACCAAAATCTAAAAGATACACATGAATCAGTCCTTATAGGAACCTTAAGATGAAGCTACTGGGAAAATGCCTCAACTAGGAGCTCCATATATTACACAAGGAGTATAGAGGTAATGTAATGACTTGAATGAGTGTATAATAATACAATGTAAATAGTATAATAATCATAGATCATACATATAATCATATTGTGTGTTGCTGGGTTGTAAGAATCCATTGCCTGTAGTTATTTGTGGCTCAAACTACCATCTCCCTATGCCTGATGTGAGATTATTAGAGGTGGTGGTAGAAGGATCTTATAGTGTACTCAACCACCCATATATCCTCTTTCTCCTCTACTTGCTCCACCACCTAGGGGAATAACTTTCCCTTGCCCAGGAGATCCTTTATCACGGTGAAACCTCTGTCGTGGAGGTCTATCAGTTATCTTACTGTACTCCTCAGCATGTAGGGTCCCAAGATCACACAAATATATGACCTTTATTATCAAAATCATATAAATTCCCCTCCATGGTATTACATGGTTCCCTTTGTTTAACCTAACCAGATGCTGGAACCTAATCTTGGGAAGATCACCTATGATAAGGTCCTATCTACTTGCATCTGTTAGCTACTGCAGATAAATCATCTCTGTAATGACCTATTCCAATTCCATCAATCTAGAATACCTCTAATAGGAAAATATCCATCACCAAAAACTCCTCAAACACTCTAGAATGTGTGGTAATGCATAGGGGTACCACACAAACACATGTATCTCTGTGGAGTCCCTTGTCAAACTTCTATTCTTAGAAGTATCCATCCCAGATCATGTCAAGGGTCAACCACACGAGGTCTATGAACCTCACCCAGTACTCAAAAAACCATTATCCCTCACTTCCAAATATCTAAAATCTAATTAATCCAAACCGAGCACATACAATTGTGGTAGTACTCCTCAGGAAACAACTTCTATATGTCGTGCCATGATAGTGTAGACACATCGTGCATCTGGGATACAAGACTCCACCAGTACCAAAATTCTCCATGTAAAATGATATCTTGCCATAAAACCACCTCATTCAGTGGTATTTGGATAATACTGAAGATATAGACCCTTAACTATATCCAATAATTCTCTTCTTAGTGATCTGGTTCACCGTCGAACCATAGTGGTGGCTGGAGTTGGAACTCACAGAGTGTGCTAAGCCTACATGCATCCTCATCCTACTATTCTGGTATGATATTCTTATCAAAAGGTGGGGTTTTGGATAAATATACACCTAGAGGAAGGATCTCATTGGATGTACTCTCAACTAAATCCTCGTCACTCATCGAATCGTCATTATCATCCAAAACTGGTATCCTGGATGTCTTTCATCATGAATGCATCATTAAAATTTAATCAATATATACCCAAGTCTGATGAGAAATATATAGATATAAAAATGGAAGATATGGATAAAGAAGGAAAATAAAAGACTCAAACCTACATGATGCATGTACTATTGATCCCTGTAAATAATTTCTTAGTATTCCATCTAAGAAAGCATGTAGTGAAGATCTTGGTGAATTGATACATCAACCACCCATACCGTTATAGGGTTCACTGTCCCGAGAGCTGCACTCAAGAAACCTTGACAACATTACCATAGATCCAAACCAAATTCTTATAGGTGGACTACTCCAAAAAAATATCCCAAAGATAAAACCACCTCTGCTACCAATATTTCATGAACCAACCCAACAAGGGTTAATATGAAACTACACCAAACTCACCTCCATAATCCAGGGGATGGAGACCAGTGCTAGAACGAATATCTAACATGTGGGGTCTTTTCCTAAAGTTCATATATTCACACACATGACCATATAAATTCCTATTTATAGAGGAATAATAATAAAAATATGTAATAACCAGCATGTAAACCAAGAAAGGAAAACCTATAGGGTATACAAAAGTTTGATAGTTTAAACCAGAAAAGTAAAAGTAAAAAAATACATGACCAACTAGATTGATGTAACATCCTTAAAAAACTAGAATGTAAAAGTGATTAGAGATACCATCTCATTGTATCAAATGTCATGAACCAAAGTTTCATTAAATGAAAATTCATCTTGATCTAGTTAAATGTATCATTATGTAAAATCATTATATAAGATGTCTAATTCTTTGGTTTTATGTTAAGAATTGTGACTGTTTCTTTTATAGTCATTGATTACTGATCACATTATTAGTATAAATATAGGGATTTAACAAATCCAATTTACTCAGACAAAGGAAGTGATGGCCTCATCTAGTAGAATTGCTCCATACGAAGCCCATTTATTAGAGCTCAAAAAAGAGGTGGCATCACTGGGCTTCACTCTTGACCAAGCCCAAGATGAGATTCAGCATGTCCAGCTCGAATGGGACCTTCTACGGGTAAAGTGGAAGTTGATAGAGATTACCACACGAGCAATGTTATCCGAGACCCCCCCCCCCCCATGAGTCCATCAGCATCGCACACCTTACCCTTAGGTCTTATGCGGTTGTTTTAAGGGGTTATGTAACAAATAGCTAGTACTATGTTCATGTACATTATTTTTGTATATAAGAATGAATATAAGTTCTTGTCTATATTGATACATTGTAAATAGTTTTTAATGTACAAATATTGTTTTTAGTTATTATTTAATTAAGAAATATATTTTATTAAATTACTGAATTTTTGAATTAAATAATATTTTAATAAAATATAATTATTATTAAATTAATTTTACTATATATAAACAATCATATAATTTTATGAATGCAATTGTAATTTTTATCAAGGTTTGAAGGCCATTTTTGTCAAAACTCCTGAATTTTCGATAAATGTCGGTTTTTATTTTAAAATTGAAAATTAAAATATTTAGAAACTTATTTAGATAAAATAAATATTATTTCTACAATCATCACATTTAAATTATCCAATGGTGAATTTTTCATAATTTTCTAAGACAGTCAAATTTTTGGGTAAAAATTAAATACCGTTTAAATATATAATGTGTTTTATGACATCATAATGACCAAATAGTGATGTAATAAAATACTATAAGCTTTATTTTCGGCCAATATATGTTGTACCATTAAAATAATGTTATTTTGGGTTTTTTTGACTTATTTTACAAAGCATTAATGGACCCCTCAGGACTTATTAAACATCTTGTCTTTTTTAATTGTTTTCCATGGGTGTGTGACTCACCTCCACATTAGCAACCCCATTATTTTAAGATGTTCAGACTTTGTCCTTAAAAAATATTGTTTTTCTATTCCCTTTTCCTAAAACCATGAGCAAAAACCATGGGCTGGTTTGTGGTTTGGATTAGTTTAATGGAAGGGGTCCCAAACCTAAATATTAATGAATTCCTTCACCTTTCCTATATAAACCCACCCAAGATCCCACTTCCTCATCACTAAAAGCCTTTTGAGTTATTTAAAACTCTTTCCTACTCTCTCTAGAATCCTCACATGGTTCCCCAAGCTCCCAATAAGTCTCTCTCAAGCCTCTCTCTAGCCTTTGGAAGCACACTTCCAAGTAAGGGGTTTTTTTCCTTTATCATTTTTGTCCAATTTTCTTAATATTGATATGCACTTCTAATTTCCATTATAAATGATGGGGTATGGTTTTTCACATTACCCATACTGACCTCTTATTTTTTTTAATTATGGGAGACCCCTTTATCTCTCATTAAATTCCTCCAATGTACACCTGTTACTATGCCGAAATTCCAAAAGGAACTTCTCTCTCCTCATTTACATTCAAGCAATACTGTTGTATCATGAATCTAAATTCCATTACAATTGTTTGGAACTGTTTCTATATGACCCCTTACTTTCCATTTCATGTAAATATTATTAGACACCCCTTTTTCTCTCATCAACCATTTTTATGACTTTGTATGTCAATCTGTTACGCTGCCGAAATTGGACATATTTTCTAAGCCAATGCCATTGTGTAGTGAATACCATGCACATTTATCCATCAAGGGTATTCACCATTATGAATATTTACTTATTGATTATAAAGTTTCATGTATGAATTCCACATTCCTTTATCATGGAATAAATAATTATGTTTATTAATCCATGTTTTACGATCCATGTGGCACACTTGTGCATGAAATGAAATGTTTAAGAAGGGTGTGCCCTTATAGCGCTCCAATGAATTGGGTAAAGTATAGTATCACAATACCTCATGTGCAATGAGTGTTGACTCATGCTAATTCAAGTGAAATTAGGTTTTACTTGTGCTTTATGTTCAACGAGGGTTTACTCATGCTCCATGTGCAATGAGACTTGGGTCATGCTAATTCCATGTCAAGTGTTGTTGCCACATTTCCATGTTATGATTATCATGCTTTATCATGACTTTATGTTCATGTTTTTCTTATGCACTATTGATATGCTTAATGTCTAACATGTATTTTACTTCTCATTTTATTCCATGTGTATTCCCTTACTGGGCTTTATAGCTCACCCTTTTCTTATGCATGTCCTCAGGTTGTCCCATGCAATGCTAAGTACGAGGGAATGTAGTGGTCATGTAAAGGATGTTTTCTATAAAGATGTTGTATTTCATGATTTCAGTTTTTATGCAATGATCCTAAGACCCAAATTCACTAAACCTCTCGATATTCTTTGTTGTATCAAGTGATGTTTTATGTAATAAATCATGTTTATGTTTGTAATAAAAAGAAGGGTTCTCACAGTTGGTATCAGAGGATAAGTTAAGTTATTTTTGGTATTAGGATTAGAAACCCCTAGTAAAGCCTTAGATACAAGAATAAGTACTATAAAAACGTCCTTATGTTTTTGTGAGCATTGACTAAGTGGTTTATCAAGAAAATACATCCCTGTCTGGATACGAGCAGATGCAGGCAGCTCGGGCACAGATGTTTCCTAGGGGTAAAACCCGAAAACACCGCTTTGAGCTAGACTCGAACAGGAACTGGTGCACGAAAATGGGCCTTGCTGCACTCTTGGTTACGACACTCCTGAGGGATATGCTTTGGTAAATTCACAAGCATAGTATGAACCATTATGAAGGGAATAAAAAGACCCCAAAGAATATATGTTAGAAAGTAGATCACGAAAAGCCTAGATTGAATCCTATATATTCATAAGTTATTGAAATAAAATTTAATTTATAAGACATAATCTTTTTTATTTGGATTAACATTTATGTGTTACCCCTAACTTTCCTTTTATTCCAGCCAATAGCTGGTAATAGGATTGCTCAGGCTGACAACCGATGTGAAGATCAGTGTGATGACTGTACTGAGGAGATGCCCAATCCAATGGGAGCGGGAATCACAAACTTTGTCACGCTTCTCTCTCAGCTAACTCAATCTTTGAATAGAAACATGGGTCCAGAGGAACGTTCAACCCCCCCCCCCTAAGAAATAACAAGTCGCTATCGAGAGCTTCATGAGACAAAGGCCTCCTACTTTTAGTGGATCATCTGATCCCACGATCGCTGATCAATGGATCAATTCCATGGAAAAGATATTCTATATCCTTCAATGTTCTGAACAAGAGAATGTTCTCCTGGTGGCTTATCGTATGGAGGGTGAAGCTGATCAATGGTGGACGTTGATCAAAAATATGAAGCCTGAGGAGGAGATCGAGGCGTTGGAATGGAAGTATTTCTGAAAGATTTTTTTAGACAAATATTTTCCACGCACCCTCCGGATTAAGATGGAAAGGGACTTCCTTTCACTCAAGAAAAAAGATGAAGAATCTATTGGAGTGTATGAGGAAAACTTCACAAGGTTTGTACGATACACTTTTTCCTTTTTCATTACCCCCTAATGCAAGGATGACCGCTTCTTTAGTGGGCTGAAGCCTGGCCTGCAGAAAGCATAGGCGATCTTTGACTTTGAAAACTATGAGGAAATTGTCCAATTTGCCCTCAAGGACAATATGTAGCTCGACGAATCAAAGGGGTATCATGGGGAAAATAAGCATAAGGTGGACTTCAATGATAGTGGTCTGATGGATAAATCCAATGGTGCTAAGAAGATCTAGCACCCCACTTTCCAAAAGTTTAGAAAAAAGCACCCTGGAAATTGCCTCAAGGGGACGAGGAAATGCATTAGGTGTGGAAGAGAAGGGCACCTAGTTGTTAAATATCGGCAAGAAATACCAACGATTGCGATAGAGGAGAGGAACACTATGTTCGAACCTCAACGCATTGTTCATTGGTACAACTACAAATAACCAGGGCATCTTGCAAATAAGTTCCCTAATGAAAGGGTTTTCAGAGGCAACAAACAACCTCCAATGCAGCAAGGAAGATATTTTTCCATCACTTCTACCGAAGTGAACCCTGATAATGAAGTGGTCATAGGTATGCTAGTTATTCCTTCAAGAAAAGAGAATGTACTTTTTTTATTCAGGTTTTACGCATTCTTTTATATCTAGAAAGATTAGTAGAACAATCCCAACACCACCACAAATCATGAAAGTGAAGATGTCGGTGAGTATGGAAAATGGGGCAATCATTGAATACCATCAATATAAGTCCTCCCCTATTATAATATGTGGATTGAATTTCCCATAAAACCTCATCATACTCCCTATGGTGGAATTTGATGCAATTCTTGGCATGAATTGGCTTTCCTTATATGGAGCCTACATATATTGCCAGGAGAGGGAAATCACTCTCCATATAGATAATTGACCCCAGATTCTTTACAAGTGTAAGTAACAATATGAATCACCTTTAGCTCCATCATCTCAAGCATGGATATTATTGACCTATGAGCACACGTATCTGGTATAGATGATTGAGTCCAAAGAAGAAACCATCCTTGAAGAAATACCTATTGTGAGGGAATTCACTGAATTGTTTCCCAAGGAATTTCCTGGTCTTCCTCCTAGAAGAGATGTTGAATTATCAATTGATCTTTTACCCAGGGCTTTTCCAAAATACAAGACTCCATATAGAATGGCTTTTGTAGAGCTTGAGGGTCTTAAGAAACAACTATAAGAGAATTTTCATAAAGGTTTTATATGCCCCAGTGCTTCACTATGGGGTGCTCCAGTCCTCTTCGTCAAGAAGGATGGGTCAATGCGCCTTGGAATAGATTATCATGAGCTCAAAAAAATCAAGATAAAGAACAATTATACTCTCCTAGGAATTGATGACTTGTTCGATCAGCTGTGTGGAGCACAATACTTTTCTAAGGTGGAATTGTGGTTAGGATATTATCATGTAAGGGTGAAGAAGGTAGATATCCCCAAGACTACTTTTTGCATAAGATACGGGCACTATGAATTCATAGTAATGCCTTTCGGACTCACTAATGCTCCAACAATATTCATGGACTTGATGAATAGAGTCTTTAGAGATTACCTAGACAAATTTTTTGTAATCTTTATAGATGATATTCTAATTTACTCCAAAACCAAGGATGATAGTGAGGAGCATTTAAAAACTGTACTAGAGACTTTGTGTAAGGAGAAGCTCTATGAAAAGTACAGTAAGTGTGAGTTCTAGTTGAAGGAGGTCTCATTTTTGGGCCATATCATCACAAGCAATGGGATATCTGTGGATCCCTCAAAAACAGATGCAATTGAGGGATGGATGAGGCCAACATTGGTAACAGATATCTATAGCATCTTGGGGTTAGCTGGATATTATCGACGATTTGTGAGAAATTTCTCATGATTTCCCAACCCTCTTACAAAGCTAACTCGGAAGGGAGTAAACTTTTCTTGGAGTGATGAATGCGAAGAAAGATTCAAGGTGTGGATAAAGAGGCTTATCACTATGGCCGTGCTCACTTTACCTAAAAGTGGGGAACTTTTTGTGGTATTCAGTGATGCTTCAAAGAAGGTCTTGGGTTATGTACTGATGCAGAATGATAAATTAATTTCCTATGCCTCAAGGAAGTTTAAAATCAATGAGAAAAACTATCAGACACATGATCTGGAGTTGGCAGCTGTGATCTATGCCTTGAAAATCTGGCAGCATTATATCTATGGAGAAAAATGTGAGATATATATTGACCACAAAAGTCTTAAATATATATTCAAATAGAAAGTGCTTAATATGCACCATAGAATATGGATAGAGCTCATCAAGGTTTATGACTGTTCAATCCATTACCACCCTGGGAAAGAAAACAAGGTGACAGATGCCCTAAGTAGAAAGGACCCAACGATTATATCACTGATGAGAATTGAAAAGGATCCAATCTTCTTAGACTTGATGAAAATGGGAATGAGAATCATAAATAAGGGAACATCATCAATCCTTTTACAAATTATTGCTCAACTGTATCTTTTGGAAAGGATAAAGGATTCTCAAAAGGATGATGTGGAAATTTAAGAAAAAGTGCAAGCTCTCGAAAAAGGGAAATCCTCGGAGTTTAATGTTAATGAAGAAGGAATTGTGTGGTTTGGGAAAAGACTATGTGTTCTATCAAGTCCAGAGCTGAAGAAGGAACTTTTGGATGATGCATATAGTTCAAATTTCTCTATTCACCCAGGGAGCACAAAGATGTATCGAGATCTTCGAGAAAAATTTTGGTGGGATAATATGAAGATGGAGATCGATGAATATACATCAAAGTGCTTGGTGTGTCAGAAAGTGATGGAAGAGGGCAAGATGTCTAAGGGGATGATGCAACCATTTCCCATACCAGAATAGAAATGGGAGAAAATAACCATGGACTTTTTCACCAGACTTCTGAGGACATCTGAAGGCAACAATGCAATCTGGGTTGTAGTGGATCGTCTTACAAAGACTGCACAATTCATTGACATTTGGAAGGATTTCTCATTGGATCAAATGGCACAAATATATATCACGGAAGTGGTAAGGTTGCATGCAGTACCACTATCTATTGTGTCTGACCGAGATCCAAGATTCACCACTATGTTTTTGAAGAGTCTTCAACATGCTCTGAATACTGAACTGAACTTCAATACAACCAATCATCCTCAAACTGATGGCCAATCCGAGCGGACTATCCACACACGTGAGGAAATGTTGAGAGCATGCTCAATATACTTTAAAGGAGGATGGGATCAACATCTTCCACTGGTTGAATTCTCCCAAAACAACATTTTCCACTCAAGAATCCAAATGGCTCCATATGAAGTCCTATATGGGAAAAGGTTCAGAACACTGACATGTTGGGATGAGGTCGGTGAACGTAAGCTACTTGGACCATAAATGGTCAAAGAAATGGTGGAGAAGTTGAAAACCATTCAGAAGCATATCAAGGCAGCCCAGAGTCGACATAATAGTTATGCAGATAACCATCGATGAGACATTGAGTTTAATGTTGGAGACACGGTTTTTCTATGCATATCTCCGTGGTATAAGATCATCAGGTTTGGAAAGAAAGGGAAGTTAAGTCCAAGGTACATCGACCCCTTCGAGATTCTTGATCGTGTCAGGGTTGTGGACTATTGACTACCACTTCCACCTACCATGGCCAAATTACATGATGTATTTCATGCATCCATTTTAATGCAGTATATAACAGACCCTTCACATGTACTCTCTTTTGAGGAGGTACAGTTGGAGGATAATATTTATTATGAGGAGAAACCAGGGAAGATCTTAGATCATATAGAAAAAGTTCTACGAAATAAGATAATTCCCCTTGTCAAGGTGTTGTGGAGAAACCATAAGTTTGAATAAGAGACTTGGGAATTAGAGGAAATGATGAAGCTGAGTTACCCACATCTGTTTTAGTGTGGAAAAAGGAAATTTTGAGGGTGAAATTTCTTAAGGGGGGAATATTGTAACGACCCAAAGTTTCATTAATGGAAAATCCATCTTGATCTAGTTAAATGTCTATTTATGTAAAATGTTTATATAAGATGTCAGCTTATTTGGTTTTATGTTAAGAATTGTGACCGTTACTTTTATAGTCGTTGAACAGTGATCACATGATTAGTATAAATATAGGGATTTAACAAATCCAATTTACTCAGACAAAGGAAGCGATGACCTCATCCAGTAGAATTTATCCATATGAAGCCCATTTATCGGAGCTCGGAAAAGAGGTGGTGTCCTTGGGCTTCACTCTTGACCAAGCCCATGCTGAGCTTTCGCATGTCAAGCTCGAACTAGACCGTCTATCGGAAAATTGGAAGTTGATAGAGATTACCACACGAGCAATGTTATCCGAGCCCCCCCCCCAAGAGTCTATCATCATCAAACACCTTACCCTTAGGTATTATGTGGCTATTTTAAGGGGTTATGTAACAATTCATTAGTACTATGTTCATGTACATTATTTGTTTATATAATAATGAATATAACTTCTTGTCATTATTGATACATTGTAAATATTTTTTAAAGTACAAATAGTGTTTTAGTTATTATTTAATTAAGAAATATATTTTATTAAATTAATGGATTTTTAAATTAAATAATATTTTAATAAAATATTATTATTATTAAATTAATTTTATTTTATATAAATGATCATATAATTTTATGAATGCAATTGTATTTTTAATTAAGGTTTGAAGGCCATTTTTGCCAAAACTTGTGAATTTTTGATAAATGTCAGTTTTTATTTTAAAGTGAAAATTAACATATTTAGAAATTTATTTTGAAAAAATAAATATTATTTCTGGAATCAAGATGTTGGAATTATCCAACGATGAATTTTTCATAATTTTCTGAGACAATAAAATATTTGGGTAAAAATTAAATACCGTTTAAATATATAATGTGTTTTATGAAATCATAATGACCAAATAGTGATGTAATAAAATACTATAAGATTTATTTTCGGCCAATATATGTTTTAACATTAAAATAATGTGATTTTGGGTTTGTTTGACTTATTCTACAAAGCATTAATGGACCCCTCAAGACTTATTAAACATCTAGTCTTTTTAAATTATTTTCCATGGGATTGTGACTCACCTCCTCATAAGAAACCCCATTATTTTAAGAAGATAAGACTTTGTACTTATAAAATATTATTTTCCTCTTCCCTTTTCCAAAAACCATGAGCAAAAACCATGGTCCTAATTGTGGTTTGGATTAGTTTAATGCAAGGTGTCCCATATATAAATAATAAAGAATTCCTTCACCTTTCCTATATAAACCCACCCAAGCACCCACTTCCTTCTCACTCAAAGCCTTTGGAGTTCACCCAACCTCTTACCTACTCTATCTAGAATATTCCCAAGGTTCCCCAATCTCCCAAGAATCCTCTCTCAAGCCTCTCTCTCTAGTCTTTGGAAGCACACTTCCATGTAAGGGTTTTTTCGTCCTTTCTCATTTTTGTCCAATTTTCATAATATTGTTATGCCCGTTTAATTTCAATTATAAATTCTAGGGTATGGTTTCAAACCTTCCCCATACTTCCCTATTATTGTTTGAATGATGGGAGCCCCCTTTCTCTCTAATTAAATGCCTCCCATGTACACCCGTTTCTATGCCAAAATTCAGAAAGGAACTTCTCTCTCCTCATTTACATTCAAGCAATTTTTTTGTATCATGAATCTAAATTCCATTACAATTGTTTGGAAATGAATCTATGTGACCCAATTACTGTCCATTTCATATAAATATTATGATACACCCCTTTCACTCTCATCAACCATTTTTATGAATTCTTATGTCACGCTGTTACGCTGCCAAAATTGCACCTATTTTCTATGCCAATGCCATTGTGTAGTGAATACCATTCCCATTTATCCATCAGGGGTATTCACCTTTATGCACATTTAAATATTGATTATAATGTTTCATGTATGAATTCCACATTCATTTATCGTGGAATAAATGATTATGTTATTGAATCCATGTTTTATGATCAATGTGGCACACTTAGGCATAAAACGAAATGTTTAAGAAGGGTGCGCTGTAACACCCGAGACTTTTATGTTATATAAATAATCAAAGGAATCATTTTCTACACACAACACTTTCTTGTCTTGCTTTACACAAAATCACGAGCTTCCTCGATAGCTTGCGTCGTACGCAATACCGAGTTTCACTAAACAATGATATACTATTAAAATATTATTAAAACTAGCCGTTATGAATAGTAATAACCACTTTTTGAAATTTTATAACTTTTATTTTTCAAAATTGACTTCATTTTTGGATTCGTAATATCGAAATTATCCTACGGTGAAATTTTGGTATTTTTCTGAAAACTTTCAATTTTTGATGAATAGTGAAACCACTAAGTGGTAGTTAAAAAACTGAATTTTTCATAAAAATTAATTTTACCGCTTCTGTGAGTGGAATTTCGAAAATCCGAGATACACGGTTGATTTCAGTAAGTAAAATTTTGTTCAATGAGATGAAAATAATTTTTTGGTGAATAGTAACTTTTTACTCTTTTTTACCACAGTTAAAAGTAAATAGGGTAATCAAGGGTAAAAATGATATTATTATTACCCTAAAACATGTCCTAATTCTATTGGACAAGTTTAATTCGACCAAAAACAACCTTAGGAATAAAATATGACCATTTAGGCCCACTTGGATTAGATTAGGACATTTATTAATAATTTATTTAAAGAAGGGTTAAAATAGTCAAAATCAGAGTTTAATAACTAAATAATTTTTAATATAGGTTTATACATAAGATAAATTAGACTAAAAATATTCATTAGAAAGATAATAATATTTCCTACATAATTGTATTTTATTTGTAATTTTTAGACATTAAATAATTTAATTAATTAATGACACAACGATGATGCAGAAATTATCTTATTAATGAAATATTGACAAAATTGACGTTATAAATACCCAAATAAATATAATATGAGACTTTTTATGAATTCCACTAATTTTATAGATTAATATGACATGTTAGTATTGATTTAATTAACTTTTTTCGAACTAATCATTCTGTTATGATTTTCACAAAAATTAATTACTAAATAGTGTCAAAATTGACATAAAATAGTTTTTAAAACAAATATTATATTAGTAATTGTTATTTTATTCCTAAAAATCTAAGGTTCGGCCAAATAACATAGATAAGGTTATATATATTAATAATAAACCACTTGGGGTTCGTTTTGCTGCTTATAGTAAGTTTATTAACCTTATAGTATAAGAACACATGAAGACACGGTAAAAGTAAAATTATTTAACTTAATGTTAAATATAAATGATAAGGTTAAAATAGGAACCTAAGCTTGTATAAATTCTATTTTATGAGAGTATTTCGACCCATACCCACCTTAGCCTTTAAATGAATCAATTTTGAGCTATTTAAAACTGAACTTGACTTTATAATAAAATAATATTCTTTGTTATTCCAAAGGTGCCCCTCTCCTCCCTTATAAAAGGGAACCTCCTCCCCCTCCTCCTCACACCACTTTGAGCATTCAAGCTCGGCCAAAACCTGAAAATTTCTTCTCTACACATCCCTAGAAACATCCTAGAGGTTCTGGTCTTCTTCAAAGACCTATTTTAGTGCCCTAAAAGGAGGTCTCCAAGAAGCACTTCAAAGAAGAGGTAATGTCCGTTACCGATTCATTCATCTTTATCTCTTCTTCCAATTCTTCTTCTTTAGTTTTTTCATTATGAAGTAATAACATCAGTATCAATCATATACGGATATGTTATTATAAGTATGAAACAACCCTATTTCACCATCTATCCATCCTACGGAAAAAGAAATCAACGCGCGTGCGTACGTACGGAATACCGTCTTCATGCCGTGGTGTAATCGATTTTCAACAACCACCTTACTTTTATGGGTATAATGGTGTAAAGAATTACAATATATGACTATTATAACGTGATACTCATTCTGAAATAGTATACATACGCTCCAATACAATTCCACGATCATAGGAACGATATCATCACTCGTGCGTATGTACGGAATACCATCTCCACGATGTGATGCAACTCGTTCAACATGATCTTCATTTCATAATGATTATATAAATGAATTTAATGAATTAATATGATATATATATTACACTAATAAAATTCTGGAAATGAGGTATCTATAACCTAAAGAGAAGAATAAGAATTTATTCGACAAAACACACAAAAGAACAAAAAGTTATAAACACCCGAATAACAAGTAGCAATGAAATATTACTACTAAGAAGCTAGGAATATGACCATATATGATATCATAACAATAAGTACGATTCTGTAATAAGTCAATAATATTATTTAAATCATTATACTGGAGGTTCAGACACATACAAAGCAAATCGGACATAAGGTAAGGGAAATGTCACAATCTCATTTTTATCCGAGATTGTTTATACTTTAGTATTTACTAGGGTGTATTTTATTATCCACATCCATGTTTCCTCAATATTTAATATTTATATCCTTCTACAATAGTTTATATCCAATTTTACCCTTCGGTGAGTTTTTTGTAAAAGATATGAAAGGAATCTTTTGTCGTTTTTCGTACGAGGTACTTTTTGACTTTTCCGAAAAAAGTCCGAGAAGAATGTTTTTTTAACTTATACGGCATGAATGGATTTTTAAAACATTATTTACAAGAAGATTCCTTTTCATGTTTTCAAGTTTATTTTTAATCAACTTCTTTTAGTTTAAAATTGTATGACATGTTAAGAAAGGAAAAGTGTTTTTGAAGTAGAAATCATATTTTCCTCAAGAATGAAGTTCAAGTGTTTTATCAAAATTATTTTCCATCTATGATAATAAAGGGTTATGTTTTTATCCCTATTATTACATTGATTTGATTATGTTGTGATGGAATTATTTTTATGAATTCCTTTATCGTATATGAATTGTTTTATGATGTCATGATGTTTAAGATTCCCATTTTTATTACATGTGTTATGCAATGATGTATGGTTTATGATTTTGTGGAACACATAAGAATGGTATCATTATGAGATGGGTGGGACCTATATCTCCCTCCAATGCATTGGGTAAAGTTTTTATATCTCATGAGATAGACATGGCTGGAATTGTAGGTTATACCGGTTCAGTGAAACAGGGCTGAAACGAGGGTGACTCGGTTCAGAAATGGACTTTGTCCACTAAGAAAGTCTTGGCAATGAGTCTTGACTAATAAGTTATGATTCCCTATGATTATGTGTGTATGCCACCAAGTTTCATTTTTTATGTTATGATTATTGGGATTTCATTTCACTACTATGATTTATCCCATGTGATGAAATTATGCTCTCTTTTGCAGGTTATGATTTCCGAAATGTTATGTTCTTATGAAAATGATGTGATTGATATTTCTTTTGTTTACCCTTAATGAGCATTTGAGCTCACCCTTTTGTATGTTTTATTTCCCAAGGTCAGGAAGAAGTTTATTAAGTAGAATATGCCAAAAAGGGACTCTAGATATGATGAAATTAATGGGAGGCAAAGTAGATGCTTTATGAACCAGTTTTTTATATTTCCCAGTTTCTAAAGACACTATACCTATACGATCCTTTCTTGGTTTTGTTATATGTGGTAATAAGTGTGCATCAATTCTGAAGTAATAACAATGTATGTAAAGTATGGGTCGTTATTGTTGGTATCAGAGGAAAGGTATAGTCAACCATCGGAAACTAGGATGTGAAAGCCTCAGTAAGAACCCTAAGGATAATTCTATGCATAGAACACAATCTTAGTGTTTTAGAAATGGCCATGAATAACCTAGGATAAGATCTTAAGTGTGAAATTTTATTCTTGATTATGTTGTTTTCCTATTATAATTAGTGTCGCTCACACTATTCTTCTTGGTTTTAGTCAATGGCTGGAAACCGAAGGAACCGTGTTAATGAGGAATGTGACGGGCAATGTAATGATTTTCCCCCCTGAGAAACCAAATGTTATGGGAGCTGGAATGCAAAATCTTGTAGCCATGCTCACACAACATTCTCAAGCTATGAATCATGCAGGACTTCCAAACGAGAAAAAGAAGGAGCAACATTCTGTTGAATCCTTCATGAGACAGCGTCCACCTTCATTCAATGGGTCTACTGATCCATTAGTTTCTGAACAATGGATTAGTACTACTGAAAAGTTATTTTCAGTTCTTCAATGTTCTGAGCATGATAAAGTCATCTTAGCAGTGTATCGTTTGGAAGGTGATGCTGATCAATGGTGGAATCTTATTAAGAATACGAGGAAAAGGGATGAAATTAAGTCCATGGAATGGGATGAGTTCAAGAACTTATTTTTCAATAAGTACTTCCCTCGTATTCTCCGAACAAAGATGGAGAAAGAGTTTCTTGAACTGAAGCAAAAGGATGATGAATCTGTTGGTACCTATGAAGCAAATTTTACAAGACTTGTAAGGTATGCTTCTGATATTATTATCCAACCTAAGAGTAAGATCGATCGATTCTTTAGTTGCTTAAAACCAAGTCTTCGAAGGGCCTTAGCCATAAGGGACTTCAATACCAACGAGGAAATCGTTCGATGTGCTCTCAAAGTTGAGATGGATATTGGAGTAACCAATCAGTCATATGGGTTTGATAAGAAGAGGAAAATGGAATTCAAAGGAAAATCTAAAGAGAACACTGAAAAGAAGACGAGCTTTCCCTTACGCTCAACGTGTGGAAAGAAACATAGAGGGAGTTGTCTTAAAGGGACAAGTAAATGTTTCAGATGTGGAAAGGAAGGTCATCGGGCATTTGAATGCCGCGATGATAGGAAGAAGATGTCTAATGATGCAAAAAAAAGGAAGGGATACACAGAATGAACCTACTACACTTCAATGTTTCAAGTGCAAGGAGATGGGACATTATGCCAATAAATTCCCTAATCCAAGGGTTGATGATGATGGTCGACGTCAAAAAACTCTTAAGGCTAAAGACAAAGGAAAGTCACATGCAATTTCTATCAGCGATGTGGAGTACGATAATTATGTGGTGAAAGGTACACTTACCATCCACTCTAAAGTAGAAAATGATTTATTTCATTCTGGATCCATCCACTACTTTATTTCTGAATAATTTTCTTCCGGTATCACCATATTACCTCAACAATTAGATGTTGAGTTAGCTGTGATAACACCTAATGTCACAACAGTCGCATCAAAAGTTTATAATTCTTCTCTGATTGAAGTTTGTGGGAAAGTTTTTCCTACAAATCTTGTGATCCTTCCTATAGTGGAATTTGATGTGATTATTGGAATGGATTTTCTTTCTTTATATGGAGCTCATATCAATTGCCAAAGAAGGGAAGTCACATTTCATATTCCAGATCAATCTATGATCGTCTATCGATGAAAGGATGAACATAACCTTCCAGTGGAAATTTCTTCCATTTTATGGGTATTTATTCCACTAAACTAAGGTTATTTATCTCAAATGGTTGGTGAGAAACTCACAATTAAGAATATGCCCATTGTACGAGAGTTTGATGATGTCATTCTGGAGGAATTACCGGGTCTTCCACCGAATCGTGAAGTTGAGTTTTCTATAGAACTCGTACCAGGTGCTTTGCCTATTTCAAGGACACCTTATAGAATAGCCCCAATTGACTTACAAGAATTGAAGAAGCAAATACAGGAGAATCTTGATAAGGGGTTTATACGCCCTAGTGCGCCACCTTGGGGATCACCTGTACTATTTGTTAAGAAGAAAGATGGATCAATGAGACTCTGCATTGATTATCGAGAACTTAACAAGATCACTATCAAGAACAAATATCCTCTCCCGCGCATTGATGACCTATTTGACCAACTACGTGGAGCTCAATACTTTTCCAAGATTGATCTTTGTTTAGGGTATCATCAATTAAGGTTCAAAAGGGAGGATATACCAAAGACGGCTTTCCGTACAAGGTATGGACACTATGAATTTATAGGGATGCCATTTGGTCTTACTAATGCCCCTGCTATCTTCATGGATCTAATGAATAGAGTCTTTAGAGACTATCTTGATAAGTTTGTGGTAGTCTTTATAGACTATATTCTTGTTTATTCAAAGAGCAAGGAAGAACATGAAGATCACTTGAGAATTATATTGAAGACCCTAAGAAAGGAGAAGCATTATGCCAAATTTACCAAGTGTGAATTTTGGCTTAAAAAGGTTTCATTTTTGGGTCACATAATCTCAAAAGAGGGTATATCTATGGATCCAGAAAAAACAGAGGTTATCGAAAGATGGTTGAGACCAACAACAGTAACTGAGATCCGAATTTTTCTTGGTTTGGCTGGATATTATCGACGTTTTGTGAAAGATTTTTCATGATTATCTAATCCACTCACCAAGTCGACTTGGAAAGGAGTTAAGTTTTTTTGGATGGAGGAATGTGAAGAGAATTTCAAGGAGTTGAAAAGAAGGTTATCCAATGCACCTGTGCTCACACTACCTTGTAGTGGAGAAAGGTTTTTGATCTACAGTGATGCATCCAAGAAGGGATTGGGGTGTGTTCTTATGAAAAATGATATGGTTATAGCTTATGCCTCACGACAGTTGAGAATACATGAGAAAAATTACCCAACTCATGATTTGGAGTTAGCTGTGACAATCTTTGCATTAAAGATTTGGAGGCATTATCTTTATGGAGAAAGGTGTGACATTTATACTGATCATAAAAGTTTAAAGCATATTTTTACACAAAAGGAGCTTAATATGCGTCAAATAAGATGGTTGGAGCTGATTAAGGATTATGAATTCTCAATCCATTACCACCCTAGGAAAGCAAACAAGGTGGCAGATGCATTAAGCCGACAAGACCATGCTAGTTTATCCATGATGAGGATCACAAGAGATCCAATATTTATGGATTTACAAAGGATAGATCTTGGAATTATAATGAAAGGGGGAAAATTTTATCTTTCTCAAATGAATGATCAACCATCTATACATGTGAAGATTAAAGAGGCACAGAATGAAGATGTCGAGTTACAAAAGAAGGTGAGAAATGTTCCTGAATTCATATTTGATTGTGATGGGATAATAAAGTTCAGGAATCGTGTTTGTGTTCCTTCCATCCCCAAATTAAAGAAGGATCTACTGGATGAGGCTCATAGTTCTTCATTCTCTATTCATCCTGGAAGCACGAAGATGTATAGGGACCTGAAGGAGTACTTCTAGTGGGATGGCATGAAAAGAGATGTTGTTGAATATGTCTCTCGATGCTTGGTTTGTCAACAAGTTAAAGCTGAGAGACAGAAGTCTAAGGGGATGTTACAACCATTACCCATACTCGAATGGAAAGGGGAAAACATCACTATGGACTTTGTCATAGGACTTCCTAAAACATCCAAAGGCAATAATGCTATCTGGGTTATAGTTGATCGTCTTATAAAGTCTGTACACTTCATTGCTATTAGAGAGGATTTCTCTCTTGATCAGCTTGCCAGGATATATGTAAAGGAAGTGATACGATTGCATGGAGTACCACTTTCTATTATATCTGATCGGGATCCGATATTTACCTCGAAGTTCTGGCGAAGTCTTTAGCATACTCTGGATATAGAGTTGAGTTTCAGCACTTCTTATCATCATCAGACAGACGGTCAGTCTGAGAGAACAATTCAAACTCTAGAAGATATGTTGAGAGCTTGCTCTATGGATTTCAAATGTGGTTGGGATCAACACCTACCTTTGGTGGAATTTTCTTATAATAATAGCTTTCACTCTAGTATTCAGATGGCTCCTTATGAAGCTCTCTATGGAAAGAAATAAAGGACTCCAACTTGCTGGGATGAAGTTGGGGAAAGAAAGCTATTAGGACCTGATCTCATTGATGAAATGGTAGAAAAGGTCAGATCTATTCAACAACACATAAGAGCAGATCAGAGTCGACAGAAAAGTTATGCCGACAACCGAAGAAAAGACCTAGAGTTTGAAGTGGGTGATAAAGTGTTCTTACGAATATCTCCCTAGAAGAGGGTTATGAGATTTGGAAAGAAGGGGAAGTTGAGCCCTAGATATATCGGTCCTTTCGAAATACTGGATCATGTTGGGAAGGTAGCTTACCGATTGTCGCTTCCACCGAATCTCTCTCAAGTTCACGATGTGTTCCATGTATCTCTCCTGAGAAAGTACATACCTGATCCTTCACATGTACTCAGCTCAGAAGTTGTACCGCTGGAGCAAGATCTTTCTTATGAAGAACAACCGATAGAGATTCTGGATCGTAGCGAAAAAGTCCTATGAAACAAGACCACTAGATTGGTGGAAGTTTTATGGAGAAACCACCAATTATAAGAAGCTACATGGGAGCTTGAGGATATGATGAGGTAGAGGTATCCTCATCTGTTTGTTACAAAGTGACGAATTTCGAGGGCGAAATTCATTTTATGGGGGGTAGAATGTAACACCCAATACTTTTATGTTATATAAATCATCAAAGGAATATTTTTCTACACACAATAGTTTGTTGTCTTTCTTTACACAAAATCGCGAGCTTCCTCGATAGCTTGCGTTGTACGCAATACCGAGTTTCACTAAACAACGATATACTATTAAAATATTATTAAAACTAGCTGTTATGAATAGTAATAACCACTTTTTGAAATTTTATAAATTTTATTTTTCAAAATGGAATTCATTTTTGGATTCGTAATATCAAAATTAGCCTAGGGTGAAATTTTGGTATTTTTATGAAAACTTTCAATTTTTGATGAATAGTGAAACCACTAAGTGGTAGTTAAAAAACTGAATTTTTCATAAAACATAATTTTACCACTTCTGTGAGTGAAATTTCGAAAATACAAGAGACATGGTTGATTTCAGTAAGTAAAATTTGGTTCAATGAGATGAAAATAATTTTTTGGTGAATAGTAACTTTTTACTTTTTTTTAACACGGTTAAAAGTAAATAGGGTAATCAAGGGTAAAAATGATATTATTATTACCCTAACACATGTCTTAATTCTATTGGATGAGTGTAATTTTACCAAAAACAACCTTAGGAATAAAATATGACCATTTAGGCCCACTGGAATTAGATTAGGACATTTATTATTAATTTATTTAAAGAAGGGTTAAAATAGTTAAAATCAAAGTTTAATAACTAAATAATTTTTAATATGGGGTTATACATAAGATAAATTCTACTATAAATATTCATTAGAAAGCTAAAAATATTTCCCACATAATGGTATTTTATTTTTAATTTTTAAACATTAAATAATTTAATTTATTTATGACACAATGATGATGTAGTAATTATCTTATTAATGAAATATTGACATAATTGATGTTATAAATACCCAAATAAATATAATTTGAGACTTTTTATGAATTAAACTAATTTTCTAGTTTAATATGACATGTTATTATTGATTTAATTAACTTTTTGTGAACTAATCATTCTGTTATGATTTTCATAAAAATTAATTACTAAATAGTGTCAAAATTGACATAAAATAGTTTTTAAAACAAATATTATATTAGTAATTGTTATTTTATTCCTAAAAATCTAAGGTTCGGACAAATGACATAGATAAAGTTATATATATTAATAATAAACAACTTGGGGTTCGTTTGGCTGCTTATTGTAAGTTTATTAACTTTATAGTATAAGAACACAAGAAGACACGGTAAAAGTAAAATTATTTAACTTAATGTTAAATCTAAATGATAAAGTTAAAATAGGAACCTAAACTTGCCTAAATTCTATTGGATGAGAGGAATTCGACCCATCCCCACCTTAGCCTCTAAATAAATCAATTTGTAGCTATTTAAAACCGAACTTCACTTTATAATAAAATAATATTTTTAGTTATTCCAAAGGTGCCCCTCTCCTCCCTTATAAAAGGGCACCTCCTCCCCCTCGTCCTCACACCACTTTGAGCCTTCACGATCGGCCAAAACCTGCCAATTTCTTCTCTCCACTTCCCTAGAAACATCCTAGGGGTTCTTGTCTTCTTAAAAGACCTATTTTAGTGCCCTAAAAGGAGGTCTCAAAGAAGCACTTCAAAGAAGAGGTAATGTCCGTTACCGATTCTTTCATCTTTATTTCTTCTTCCACTTATTCTTCTTTAGTTGTTTCATTATGAAGTAATAAAATCAGTATCACTCATATAATGATATTTTATTATAAGTATGAGTCAACCCTATTTCACCATCTATCCATCCTACGGAAAAAGAAATCACCGCAATGCGTACGTACAGAATACCGTCTCCACGCAGTGGTGTAATCTATTTTCCACAACCACCTTACTTGGATGGGTATAATGGTGTAAATAATGACTATATATGACTATTATAAAGTGATACGGATTCTGAAATAGTATACATACACTCCAATACAATTACACGATCATAGGAACGATATCATCACTCGTGCGTACGTACGGAATACCGTCTCCACGATGTGATGCGACTCATTCTACATGATCTTCGTTTCATAATGATTATATAAATGAATTGAATGAATGAATATGATATATATATTACACTAATAAAATTCTGGAAATGATATATCTATAAACTAAAGAGAAGAATAAGAATTTATTCGACAAAACACGCATAAGAACAAAAAGTTATAAACACCCGAATAACAAGTAGCAATGAAATATTACTACTAAGAAGCTAAGAATATGACCATATATGATATCATAAAAATAATTATGATTATTTAATAAGTAAATAAAATTATTTAAATCATTATACAGGAGGTTCGGACACGTACAATGGAAATCGGACTTAAGGTAAGGGAAATGTCACAATCTCATTTTTATCCGAGATTGTTTATACTTTAGTATTTACTAGGGTTTATTTTATCATCCACATCCATGTTTCCTCAATATGTAATATTTATATCCTTCTACAATAGTTTATATCCAATTTTACCCTTCGGTGAGTTTTTTGTAAAAGATATGAAAGGAATCTTTTGTCATTTTTCGTACGAGGAACTTTTTGACTTTTATGACAAAAGTCCGAGAAGAATGTTTTTTTTAACTTATACGACATGAATGGATTTTTAAAACATTATTTACAAGAAGATTTCTTTTCATGTTTTCAAGTTTATTTTTAATAAACTTCTTTTAGTTTAAAATTGTATGACATGTTAAGAAATGAAAAGTGTTTTTGAAGTAGAAAGGATATTTTCCTCAAGAATGAAGTTCAAGTGTTTTATCAAAATTATTTTCCATCTAAGATAATAAAGGGTTATGTTTTTATCCCTATTATTACATTGATTTGATTATGTTGTGATGGAATTATTTTTATGAATTCCTTTATCGTATATGAATTGTTTTATGATGTCATGATGTTTAAGATTCCCATTTTTTTTACATGGGTTATACAATGATGTATGGTTTATGATATTGTGGCACACATAAGAATGGTATCATTATCAGATGGGTAGGACCTATATCTCCCTCCAATGCATTGGGTAAAGATTTTATATCTCATGATATAGACATGGCTGGAATGGTAGGTTATACCGGTTCAGTGAAACAGGACTGAAATGAGGGTGACTCGGTTCAGAAATGGACTTTGTCCACTAAGATAGTCTTGGCAATGAGTCTTGACTAATATGTTATGATGCTCTATGATTATGTGTGTATGCCAAAAAGTTTCATGTTTTAAGTTATGATTATTTGGATTTTATTTCACTACTATGATTTATACCATGTTATGAAATTATGCTCTCTTTTGCAGGTTATGATTTACAAAACGTTATGTTCTTATGAAAATGATGTGATTGATATTTTTTTTGTTTACCCTTACTGAGCATTTGAGATCACCCTTTTATGTTTTCTTTTCCCCAGGATATAAAGAACGGTTTTAGGTAAAAAAGGAAGATCTTTATGGGTGATGTTGGAGATCTTTCACCATGATTAGAAGATTATATTCCGAGTTTCCAAAGACACTAAACTATTACGATCCTTGTGTGTGTGTTTCTGTTATGTACTATGTATTCCGCAAAAGTAATGTAATGTCCATGTACATCAAGCTTCCGGTCTCTACATGCGCCCTTATAGCGCTCCAATGCATTGGGTAAAGTATAGTATCATGATACGTTATGTGAAATGAGTGTTGACTCATGCTAATTCATGTGCAATGAGGGTTTACTCGTGCTTCATGTGCAATGAGGGTTTAGTCGTGCTCCATGTGCAATGATCCTTGGCACATGCATATTCCATGTTAAGTGTTGTTGCTACATTTCCATGTTATGATTATCATGCTTTATCATGACTTTATGTTCATCTTTCTCTTGTGCTCTATTGATATGCGTAATGTCTAACATGTATTGTACTACTCATATTATTCCATGTGTATTCTTTTACTGGGCTTTATAGCTCACCCTTTTCTTATGCATGTCCTCAGGTAATCCCATGCAATGCTAAGTACGAGAGAATGTAGTGGTCATGTAAAGGAAGTTTTTCAATTAATATGTTGTATTTCATGTTTTATGTTTTTATGTAATGATAATAATCCTCAAATACACTAAACCTCTCGATCTTCTTTGTCGTATCAAGTGATGTTTTATGTAATAAATCACGTTTAAGTTTGCAATAAAAAGAAGGGTTCTCACATCAAAGCTCTAACCACCATTTTTGGTCCAATTCACCAAGCGTTCCTAATCTCTTATGAAGTCACCAGCCACCAATCCATATTCTTCTAAATAAACAACACGTGTTAGAAAATCCCATATAGGCGTGAGTATATACGTACCTAGTAGGAATCTCCAAAATAAGAAGGGGAGAAGTAAGTGACACAATATGAATAGATAGTAAACAACTAAACCCAAAGGAAGAGAGTAAAAAATATATAGGTTTACATATATATATATATATGACCAAAAAAATAAACACAAAAGAGAGGCAATGGGATCTCCATCTCATGGGATAGAAAACGAGTTCCATCAGTTCTTGAAGTCTATAAATTATGTCCAACATCTCACAAATCTACCTAGTAGAAAACATTCAAGTCAATCCACTCCAACCGATTGTGATGCATAGGTTAGGGGAAACAATCACTAGGTAGAGTACCAATTCCCTCATAAAAAATTAGGTCACCACTCTAATGGTTGAGTACCCATGAATAGCCCAACTGGAAGGTTCCACTCTAGTAATCGAGGACCCATTCACTGCCAAGAAGGAGTGTGCCACTATGAATCTATAGAGGAACCATGCCCATCCCATCTGGAGGTTTCCACTCTAGTAACCAAGGATACTGTTCTATTCAGTAGGATGATGGTTCCACTCTATTCATAGAGTAGCCATGCCCTACCCACCAAGAGGGTTCCACTCAGAATCTATAGAGGAACTGTTCCCAACATGCATGGAGGGTACCCATCTTGTAGTTTAGGACCCATGACATATCTTGTAGAAGGGTACCACTCTATTCAGCAAGGACACATGCCCTATATATTAAGAGGGTTCCACTTTGAATCTATAGGGATCCCATTATCTACCCAGTAGGAGGGTGGAACTCTAATATTCAAAGGTCCATGCCCTATCTAGCCGGAGGGTTCCACTATAGTCATCAAGGAACCATTACCTACCAAGATGGAGGGTGCCACTTTGAATCTATGGAGGATCCATGCTCTTACTATATAGTCAGATCCAATCTAGTAGTCAATGAACCATTCCCTAACCCAAAGAAGGGTGTCAGTCTAGTAAACAAGGTATCCTTCACTTCCCATTAGGGGAAACCACTTGGAATATTCAGAGTTCCCATGGCCATTCTGATTGAAGGGTACCACTCTAGAAGCCTCTAGTGATCCTATATAATCATTGATGTTTTTTACCATCACCTAAATAGTAAACATACCTATAACATCTCATTTAATATCTCAAAATAAACTACAGAGGCCACCATCACATTCTATGTGTAAAAACACTCAGGATAGGCTACTTGTGGGCCAAAATATGAGTCCAAACAAATGATATACGAGAGATTGAAGTTTCCTCAAAAGGAATATAGGGGTACACGACGTGTAGGGTACCCACATGGAATATAGTCTGGGTATTTCTCCTTGACATGTACTCACTAGAACACTGGTCCCAACCCATGTAGATATACACAATGTGAAGGTGAACTACACTACGCGTCCAAGCTATCTGGGGGAGATCCATGTTCTCCTAGACATGATGGTTTAATTTGGTACATGAAATGTTTCTAGTAATGCTCATGCCTATGTACTCCTAGAGTACACACTGAGTTTTCTAGAATAAGGTCACATGATGTGTGATAAATATCTCACCCAAAAAAACCATATCCACCACAGTATAGGGGTCACACACCCCATATTCTTCAGAACTACGTTGCGTGTAGTTAGGGTTTTTGTATAAGATTAGATTAGGTCTCTACCAATGAGATACTATCTTTAAACCTCTTTTTAAAACATTTTTTCTTCAGAAAAATGGTGGATCTAACTCTAGATGGTTGATTCAGGTCATCCAATGTCCGTAAATTGAATCACGTTCGATCCCATTTATGCCACCATGCCTCCTCTCAACCCCGTTGGTCTCAGATCTCAAATACATGAAAATAACCCTCATTAGTCCATGATTTATACCCAAATCCACCCTTGAATTCTATTTCCCTTTTCTACCATGAAAGCAGTGTGAATTTGGGGGTCCGATCAGGCCATGTCCCACCCGACAATGTCAAATCACAACCCCATGTTCCAATGATGACTAACATGAAGAAATTATGGGAGAAATGAAAATGATAAAGGGTTTCAATAACATTGTCCAAGAATTCTTGGTCAATAAACACTAGTGATACATTTGAATTTATATAAAAATTCATTAAATAATTAAATTTCAATACACAGGTGCTTGCACTTGGTGTAGATCAATGAAATGGTTTGATCTTTCTCTAAAATTTAATAACATGAAGGAGAATACATAAAATGATAATTCATACCAATATATTGAAATATTCTTCTTAAAATAACACATTATCCAAAGATTTATAAGTATTTTTTTGTGTTAAATGCATCTCAATGTACTCAGACCACAAACCTCATCATCATAAGATATCGATCCTCCAACAGAAAGAGATAAAGAACACCTCTCTCAGGATTTATGTGGATAGCCCTGTAGAATTGTTATATATGTGTACTTATATAAGAAAACTATAGTGTTAATTTAATTAATTACTTAAATTAATAATTTATTTAATCCACTATACATACCACCAGTGGTCTTCTTTTCCAAATACCTATCACAGAACTATTTTAGGTCGTTCATAGGGTAAAAATCATGTTTCAGACTCAATAGTGGTATCTAATTTATGATCCAAGAATATTTTTAAGATTTATCTTATTTTCTATAAGAAACTATAAATTCATAATATTAAATATGTTTAATAATTTTATAAAATTAACTCCAGGAACATCAGGCATTATAATTACAAGTCGTCTCAATTATTGAATCCAAAAATATATGCATAAATGTTTAAAATTATTATAAGGAAAAAACCTAGTCTCTACATTAATTCAGGTAAAATAGAGTCTCCATTGGATGGAATGATAATTTAATTTAATCCATTACTAATCACACCCATACCTATCAATGATTGATATTCCTCTCAAGTCTTCTATAATAATCATTGACTTTTACTTAGTATGAAACAACTATGGACTTTCATTACTCTCTTCATTCAAAATCCAAATCAAGTAATATTCTGTTGTAAGTAAACGTGTAGAGCATCAAGAAACTATTTTATCCAAAATTGTATTTTCCTACAATCCACTGTACTACCAATTTGGTGGGGGGGGGGGAATCTACAGTTAAATATATCAACATCCTAATGGGCTTTGAATTGATCCATATACTGTTATCCAAGAAACTTCCATACCAGTATCAACCAATATCCATAAAAATATTAATATTCGATTCTATTAAATATGGTTATATTAATTCTGAACAAAATTTTGATGGTGGAGTAACGAAGTTAATTTAAAGTAAAATAATATATAATAGATTTATCATAGATCATTTCTATGAAATAAAACATATATTATAATATATAATGAAAAACAAGTTGAATATGGACGATTCCATCATTGTCACATCTGTCATCGATAAACTTCTACCTTATTGGAATAATGTTAAACATTTTCTAAAGAACCAAAGGTAGATATTTATTTTAATGATTTACTCAACTAACTATAAATTAAATATGAATATAAAATGAAAAATGATTCAAATGAAGCTAAGAATGATAAATCCCAAGTTCTCATGGTAGAGGGAGTTGGACCATCTGGCGCCCGAAAGGGGAAACAATTTTTAACCCATCCTTCAAAAGGAAAGGTAAAATTCACGAAGAAGAAAGGGAAATGATACTTTTATAGTAGTCAAAGACAATTAAAACAGTGTTTTCATCTCTGTAAGAAGATAGATGAAGACAAAACATCAAATAAGAACTTTATGACCTTGTTATGTGATGTTAATGTTCTTGAGGATTGTTTTTCATTTTGGATACAGTATAGATATATGTGAAAAATTTGTAATAAAAAATATATCATTAATTATATTAAACCAACCAAATATGGAAAACTTTTCTTTATGGTACTTTGTATGATAAAAATTTCAAGAGAATGGTGTGTTTGATCTCAATTTAATCTCAGGAAAGATACTCACATTAAATTATGTCTTGTATGTGTTCACAGATCATATGAAATTAGTTTTGAGGAAACTATTAGACAAGAATGGGTTGGAGGTTAAATTTAAGGTGGATGATTTTTTTTAAAGGTGGGATCTTAGTAAGAACATGTCACTTATATGACAGATTATCTAAATTAAATATAAATTTTATTTTTTTACTTACTTTATTGAGACTTTTTATTTATGGTGTAATTGTTTAGTTCACATAAACTAAAAGAAAATTAATGAAAGATGGAATACTTAAGTGTTACCTAGAATGGATAAAAATTATCCTAAATGTGTGACATTAATGAAAACTAAAATAGTTAGGAAACCATTTTCAACTATATACAAGAAAAGTAATTTGTTAGAATTAATACATAGTCATGTATATGATTTTCATGGTACACCCACCATAAGTAATAGAAATTTAATTGTCACATTAATACAAGATTTTTATATTCTTTTCCATATCTATATTTTACACGATAAATAAAAGTTTTATATAAATTTACTATCTATAAAAATGAGGTAGAAACCCAATGTGGGATTAAAATTTAATACCTCAGATATAATAAATTATTATTATTTTATAGTTCATTTTTTTAATCCCTATGAATTATATTTGAGGTGATAACTACAAAAAAACCTCAATATAATTTTTCAGTTGATAAAAAGTATATAAAATTAATGAAAATTGTTAATTCTATGATGTGTATATTAAGAATATTATGTGGATTTTAGGGAGATTCATTGATAAATACATTTCAAATCCTAAATAGATTTCCGTAAATAAGGAATACTATGAATCCAATTGAATTATGAAAGTATATGAAAACAAAACACAATTATTTCAAGGATTGGGGTTGTGTCCTAATTATATGTGTACCTAAATCTAAAAGGAAAAAGATAGGTAAATTATGTATTGATAACATATTTATTAGATACCTACATAATTAAAAATATTATAGATTCATAGTTGTAGAAGATAACAATTTATTAGCTATTAACACAATTATTAAATCAAGATAAAATATGTTTTGTGAATGAAGGTTTACAACTTTACCTAAGAAAATTCAAATAGATAAATATCGATTATATTAATAAGTGTCCTAATAAGGTATGGTTAGTGAGATTTTTAAAAGTAAATAACCTTAGATACAAATAAATATGAACCCAAATTATATATATAATTATTGGAAATAAATAATGGTTCAATTTTTACAAAAACTCTTATTATTATTAATATAATGTTTGATCCAAAAAATTTCAAAAGAGATAAGTCATCTTATGATGAATCTCTTTAGATGGAATCTATAAATAATGATATAGAATATATAGCATAAAAAATACTTGGATATTAGTTTATCTTCATTAACGTTCACAACTGATAGTTTGTTATTGGTTATTTAGAGGAAAATGAGAAGTCAATGGAATAGTTGAAAAATATGAATCTTGCTTGGTAGGAAATGGGTTTACTCAATTGGAAGGAATCTATTATTTCATCACATATTCTCTTGTGTCCCAGACTACTTCTGTTATAATTATTCTCACTTTTTCTTCCATATATAAATTTTAAACTCACTAAATGGATGTTCAAAAATAATTATTATGTGATGATTTAGATAAATAAATATATATGGAACATCTAGAAGGATTTATATTACCTGGAAAAGAAAAAAAGGATTCATAATTAGTACTATTCATATATAGTTTAAAATAAGCTCTAAAACATTTCTAGAGAAATGTAATGATGTAATTATATGTAATATATTTTTAGTTAACCAAGATGATAAATTTTTTATACATTAGGTTTCATAATAACCATGGGGTGATTATTTATTAATATTTTGATGACATGATAACATTTGGAATTGATATGAATAATGTAAATGAGGCTAAGTCTATTTTATATAGAAACTTTTATATCAAAGAATTAGGTAAAAAAATTACTTTTATTTCTCAATCACATTATATTGAAATGTTCTTAAAGTGGTTCAAACAATTTTGTTTTTCATCCGTTTTTACCCCCATATGTTTCTAGGAGTATGATGCTACTAAATCATAATATGGTAGTTTCTAAACTGAAATATGAAGGGATTATCAAGTGTCCCATGTATTCCATGATAAGAAAAGTACCCAACATTGAATATTATATTCTAATGTCGAATATGTATGCATGTATTCTAGGTTATGCACAATAGTATGTGATTGGAAGAGTATTCAAATATATTAAGGGTGATATGGATTATAAAATATGTTGTAGTGGAGACCAAATGTTTATGGAAGGTCTTTATGATGTAATCAGGATTAATAATATAGAGGATCACTCTTCTCTAAGTGGTTAAGTTTTTACACTTGGATATGGACCTATATCATGGGGATCAATGAAATAATCTTACATAATATATTACAAAATGGTCACTATGTTTTTTGCTTTAGAAAATACTGAAAAAAGTAGAGTAAGTTAAATATATTTTATCATATTTTACATTTTTCCAATCCCATTGTCAGATGTTTCTATACATTATGATAGTTAGGAAGTATTGGCCTTTTTATATAGCAATACGTATAACTAAAGATCAAGAAACATTGGTCTTAAAAATTACTATGTGATTAAGTTGATATATATATTTGGTGCATGGGGGTAAAATTATGTCAATAACACACCTCAAACACACACAGACATGAAAGGCAGGTCATAGCCCCCCCCCAAAGGTATATCCCACCAAACCACCCACTTTATTACATCATATATATTTTTACGGAAGGCCCAGTCGACATATAACCCATTATATGGCCCGAAGGCCCAAACGTTTTGGCCCAAGGACCATTATGTGAATAGTAATACTACAGTACCCCACCTTCTAAATTACCCGCATAGTACCCACTACTGCTATAGTTTCCTCCACTGCTACATCTACAATGCCCACCACCGCTACAGTATCACCATTGATACAATGTCTTAGTTTCTACATTAAGCTACAATACCCTGCACCCCATGGGATTTAAATCCCCAATATTCATGTAGGATTTATGGGTCCTTACAATTAAGACAAACCCCAACTACAAATGGGTTGTGGGTAATAGGGTATAGGTGTTTTCCACACCATGCTTATTCTGGGAGAAATTCACCACTTGTGCTCTGCTTGTCCCCAACTAAATTCAAGTGTGGAGAGACTCGAACCTGTGCCAGTTTTTTTTCGTGAGAGTGGGTTCCCTACATGGTACCATTAAGCCAAACTCGATCAGAAAATTAGTTGTGGGTAACCAGGTATTGGTGATTTCCACACCACTCTTATTTTGGGCCCCATTCACCACCTATACGCCGCTCATCCCCAAATAAATTCAAGTGTGGAAAGACTCAAACATGTGCCAGTTCTGTTGTCAGGGAGTGTATTCCTTACACAATACCACTAAGACAACCCTGATCAGAAAATGAATTGTGCATAATGAGGTATACGTGATTTCCACAACATGCTTATTATGGGATGCATTCACCACGAACACGCCTCTTGTCCCCAGCTAAATTCAACTGTAGATATACTCAAACCCGTGATAGTACAATTTATGGGGAGTGTCTTCCTTAAACGGTACCACTAAGACATCCTCGGTAAGAGAAACAAGTTGTGGATAATGAGGAATAGTCTCTTTCCATGCCACACTTATTTTAGGCCCCATTCACCACCTATGCGCAGCTCATCCCTAGCTAAATTTGAGCACGATGTTAATCGAACCTACACCAGTTCTATTTCTAGGGATATGAGTTGTGGGTAATGAGTTACAGTTTATTTCAATTCAATGCTTATTCTGGGACCCATCATTACCAGCGTGCCACTCTTCCCCAGCTAAATTCGAGTGTGGGGAGACTCAACCTATGCCAGTTTTATTTCAAAGGATTGGACTCCTTACATGGTACCACTTTTCCAATCCCGACCGAAAAATGAGTTTTGGGTAACAAGGTATAATTGATTACCACACCATGCTTATTCTGAGGCCCATTCACCACATGCAGGCTGCTCATCCCTAAATAAATTTGACTGTCGTAGGACTTGAACCTGTGCCAATTCCAATGTTGGGGAGTGGAAACATTAAATGATACCAATAATAAAACCACAGTTGAAAAAAAAAGGTTGTGGTAGTGAGGTATAGGTTATTTCCACACTACACTTATTCTGGGCCCCATTCCCTACCTATGCACTAGTCATCCCTAGTTAAATTCGTGCATGGAAAGACTCAAACCAATAGCCATTATATTTCCTGGGAGTGGCCGCCTTAACTGGTACCACTAAGACAACCCTAGTCGGAAAAGGAGTTGTGGGTAATGAGGTATAAGTGGTTTTTACACTACACTTATTATGGTCCCCATTTACCACATTTGTTCTGCTCTTCCCTAGTTAAATTCGAGTGTGGTGAGACTCAAACCTGCACTAGTTCTGTTGTAAGAGAGTGGAATCCTTATATGGTACCACTAATCCAAACCCAATCAAAAAATATGTTGTGGGTGACAAGGTATATATGATTTCCACACCCTGATTATTCTAGGACCCATTCACCACCTGTGCGCCGCATATCCCTAGCTAAATATGAGCATGGCGAGACTCGACCCTGCGCCAGTTTTGTTACTAGGGAGTGGCTGTAGAGACCCGAATCCTGACATACATGGACAGTACATTACTTTTGCGGAATACTTAGTACATAACAAAAACACACACACAAGGACTGTAATAGTTTAGTGTCTTTGGAAACTCGGAATATAATCTTTTAATCATGGTGAAATATCTTCAACATCTCCCATAAAGATCTCCTTTTTTTAAAACCTAATTCCTTTCTTTATGTCCTGAAAAAAAACATAAAAGGGTGAGCTCAAATGCTCAGTAATGGTAAACAAAATAAATATCAATCACGTCATATTCATAAGAACATATATTTTGGAAATCATAACATGCAAAAGAGATCATAATTTCATAACATGGGATAAATCTTAGTAGTGAAATATAATCCCAATAATCAAAACGTAAAACATGAAACTTTGTGGCATACACACATAATCATAGAGAATCATTTCTTGTTAGTCAAGACTCATTGCCAATACTATCTTAGTGGACAAAGTCCCTTTCTGAACCGAGTTCATTCCTCGTTTCAGTCCTGTTTCACTGAACCGGTATAACCTACCGTTCCAGCCATGTCTATCTCATGAGATATAAAATCTTTACCCAATGCATTGGAGGGAGATATAGGTCCCACCTATCTCATAATGATACCATTCTTATGTGTGCCACAAAGTCATAAATCATACATCATTTCATAACCCATGTAATAAAAATGGGAATCTATAAACATCGTGACATCATAAAAAAATTCATATAAGATAAAAGAATTCATAAAATATTTCCATCACAACATAATCAAATCCATTTAATAATAGGGATAGAAACATAACCCTTTATTATCTTATATGGAAAATAATTTTGATAAAACACTTGAACTTCATTCTTGAGGATAATATCCTTTCTACTTCAAAAACATTTTTCCTTTTTTAACATGTCATAAAATTTTAAACTAAAAGAAGTTGATTAAAAATAAACTTGAAAACTTGTAAAGGAAGATTCTTGGAAATTGTGTTTTAAAATTCCATTCATGCCGTATAAGTTAAAAAAATATTCTTCTCAAACTTTTGTTGGAAAAGTCAAAAAGTAACTCGTACGAAAAACGACAAAAGATTCCTTTCATATCTTTTACTATAAACTCACCAAAGGGTAAAAATGGATTTAAAAAATTGTAGGTGGATGGAAATTATATTACATATTGAGGAAACATGGATGTGGATGATAAAATACAACCCAGTAAATACCAAAGTATAAACAATCTTGGATAAAAATGAGATTGTGAAATATCCCTTACCTTATGTACGATATGCTTTGTACGTATCCGAACCACCTGTATAATTATTTGAATAATGTCATTAACTTATTACAGAATCATATTAATTGTTATGATATCATATATGGTTCACTTATGACTTTATATTACCCGTTCTTTTGTAAATTCCGTGTTAAAGAAGCGTTTGGGTAAAATCGTTTCATTTATCGTAGGTGTTTGGACTTGTTGTTCTTGACATTATTATTACTTATATCATGATTTACTTACTTCCAGAATATAAAACATGATTTATATATCATATATATCCAGTATATATATATATATATATATATAATATAGATAAATGAAATGAAACACACCGTTCATGGAGACGGTAGTCCGTACGTACGCATGAACGCTGTTTTCCTTTCCTTATTGTCTTGAAAGGAAGTAAGTAGATGACATACATATATATATATACATAAATCCAGTATATTTAACATGTCATAGATTTAATTAATATTCATTATATATACTTTATAATCATTCAAGAATGGTTAATGTGGAGAATGAATCTCATCTCGTCGTGGAGACGGTAGTCCGTACGTACGCACGAGCGATGATATCGTTATCATGATCGTCAAATTGTGTTGAAGTGTATGTATACTATTTAAGTATCAATATCAATTTATAATAATCATATATAGTTACTCATTACACCATTATACCCATCCAATTAAGGTGGTGGTGGAAAATAGATTACACCACGGCGTGGAGACGGTATTCCGTACGTACGCACGCGCGGTGATTTCCTTTTTCCGTAGGATGGATAGAAGGTTAATTAGAGTTGTTTCATATTTATAATAACATATCAGTATATAATAATTACTGATGTTATTACTTTATCATTAAAAAACTAAAGAAGAAGATGTTTAAGAAGAAATAAATTGAAAAAGATCGGTAATGGATATTACCTCTTTTAGACGCGCCTTCACTTAACCTCCACTTAAAGAACTAAATATGGTCTTTGAAGAAGACCAGGAACTCTAGGATGTCTCTAGGGAAGTGGAGAGGAGAAAGTGGCAGGGGTTGGTCGAGCTTGAAGGCTCAAAGTGGTGTGAGGAAGATGGAGAGGAGGTGCCCTTTTATAAGGGAGGAGAGGGGCACCTTTGGAATAACTAAAAATATTATTTTATTATAAAGTCAAATTCGGTTTTAAATAGCTCCAAATTGAGTTATTTCGAAGCTAAGGTGGGTATGGGTCGAAATAATCTCATCCAATAGAATATAGACAAGTTTAGGTCATTATATTAACCTTATCTTTTAGTTTTAACTCGTAGTTAATTAGATTGACATTTACCATGTCACTTTGTATTTTATATTATATAGTTAATAAACTTACCATATACATCCAAGAGACCCCCAAGTTGTGTTTTATTAATATATATAGCCTTATATAAGTCATTTGGCCGAACCTTAGATTTTTAGGAATGAAATAACAATTAATAATGTAATATTGTTTTTAAAAACTATTTTATGTCAATTTTGACACTATTTAGTAACTGATTTTTGTGAAAATCATAACAGAATGATTCGCTCGAACCAAGTAAATTAAAGCAATACTAACATATCATATTAACCTAGAAAATTAGTGGAATTCATAAAAAGTCTCAAATTACATTTATTTGGGTATTTATAACATCAATTATGTCAATATTTCATTAATAAGATAATTACTGCATCATCTTTGTGTCATAAATAAATTAAATTATTTAATGTCTAAAAATTAAAAATAAAATACCATTATGTAGGAAATATTTTTATCTTTATAATTAGTATTTATTGTCGAATTTATCTTATGTATAACCCTATATTAAAAATGATTCACTTATTAAACATTGATTTTAACTATTTTAACCCTTCTTTAAATAAGTTAATCATAAATGTCCTAATCTAATCCAAGTGGGCCTAAATGGTCATATTTTATTCCTAGGGTTGTTTTTGGTCGAATTACAATTGTCCAATAGAATTAGAAAATGTGTTAGGGTAATAATAATTTCATTTTTACCCTTAATTACCCTATTTACTTTTAACCGTGGTAAATAAAAGTAAAAAGTTACTATTCACCAAAAATTATTTTCATCTCATTGAACCACATTTTACATATTGACATAAACCGTGTCTCTCGGATTTTCGAAATTCCACTCACAGAAGCGGTAAAATTAAGTTTTATGAAAAATTCAGTTTTTTAACTACCACTTAGTGGTTTCACTATTCATCAAAAAATGAAAGTTTCCAGAAAAATACCAAAAATTAGATTTAAGCTATATTTGATATTATGAATTCAAAAATGATGTCTATTTTATAAAATTCAAAACCTATCAGTTGCATTAATTAATATAAAAATTAATTCTCGTCGTCAAAACAAATAGCGTGTTCTTAAGAGATAATAACTATCGAAAGATTGACACTTGTTTATGACTGGTTTAAATGTGAAATTACATCCAATGACCAACATTGTATTAAATTGTAAAAATATATTCTAAATATACTTTAAAACCACTCAAATTAATAATTTATCACTGTTAATTATTTCAATTAAAAAAGTTGTTTTTATTTATAATTATTAATTTTCACTATTCATCAGAATATGAAAGTTATCCGAAAAGTACCAAAATTTCACCTTAGGCTAAATTTGATAATTCGAATCCAAAAACGAAGTCCATTTTGAGAGCTAAAATTTCTAAAATTTTAAAAGGTGGTTATAACTATTCATAACGGCTAGTTTTAATAATATTTTAATAGCATATCACTGTTTAGTGAAACTCGGTATTGCATACTACACACGCTATCGAGGAAGGTCGTGATTGCGTGTAATGCAAAACAATTGAAGGATGCATGTTGAGCAAGATCCTTTTGGTGTAGCATACAACACAAGATATTAATGAAATTAAAAAGAATATTTTTTATAAAATCTCGGGCTGTTACATTCTACCCACCTTAAAATGAATTTCGCCCTCAAAATTCGTCTGGGTTATAAATGGTTTACTATTCAAAATTTTCTTTGATAGAATCCCACATCGTAAAAAGTAATACCAAAACCAATCTTTAAAAACAAAAGTATGAAACGTAACGATTACCCAAATAAACCAATCACTAGGTTTCCATATACGTGAAAATATGGATATGGAAGAGAAATATAACCATCATGTTCTGATGGAGAGTGGTAGAGAACATGGATATGGAAAATCCAGCAATCACAAAGCCATAAATTTGTGATGATCTAAGGTAAAATATGATTCATAAGATATAAGAGAACTAAGACATCATTTTTGGTTTTCAAGATCGTTTCCCTAAAGTTGATGAAATTGGAATTAGATGAAATACTTTCGTGATTTTGGTATAGTCTCACCGTTTGTCATTCTTTGGACAATTTCCACTTCATCTCTTAAAGAAATGAAGTTGAATTTGTCATTCGTTATGTGTTAGCATATCATGTGATAGAATGATGGGTCATTTCATCTCTCTCAAACAAAAGGTTAGAAAAGTTATCAAAAAATACATAAGTCCATCTATAGTGAGATTAATCATATACAGTTCCTAAAATGGAATTATACTACATATATCATACTGCTTAATATAATAAAAATAGTTTCTACTAAATAGGGACTTCCTGTAGGCCAGTGGTAGGCGATAACGGCCTGTCGCACTTCGGTTGTGGGTTCAATTCCCACAGCCTTGTCCGACGCGATGGGTTGTCGCCTGTCCTGTAGGTTGTCCTTTTTCTAAAGCTATATTACTATAACATCCCATCAATAATATCGAAAAAAGTTTTATCCTATCTTATGTCCAACATAATCCATTCCAATCTTTAGGCTTATCTAAAATACTTCGGTCCAATCTCATAGTATAAAGAAAACGATTACTTGAAATGTCGTCAACCAAGCATGTGAATACCATCATTTATCCCCCATATATCTTGTTGGTCACATTCCAATCATGTGAATACCTTAATCATGTATTCTCTTGAAAAATGAATAATCATTAAACCTTAGTGAAAATATGAATTCTGTCAAAAGTTAACTCATTTCAAAATCAAAAAATTCTATATACTCAAAACAAGATGTAACCTTCTCCTTATATCAGTCATGATCTCATGAATACATTTAATTTTCCCCTTATCCCATCATTATGCGCATATCATCTACATTCCAAAAATATCTGAATAACCTTTCATGGATACTGGTACCATTAATCATACACTTTCAAAACTCAAGGAAAGACAATAGTGTAACAATCCTTAGATGTCTCCTTATTCCATAGTACCATGAGATTAATTTTACAACATTACACATGATAAACATATAATCATTCCACTATATTCTTAAACCATTGACTGAGCTGCAACTATTCTTTCATCTCACATATCATTTGTAGTCTCTTCATCATCATCAACATAAATACTACCCATACGACCATACTGATTCTCTTCATGAGACTTTCCCTTAGGGCATTGGTTTGCATAATGCCCGTACATTCCACATTTATAACATTTAACCATTGTTGATGTCGTAGCAATACCATTATCCTCATCCCTGGTGTTAACTGATCCTTTTCCTTTGCACTTTCTGGCTTTGTGTCCTTCTTTTCCACACCCAAAGCATCTTCCAGTTCCTTTGAATCATTCTCCTTGATGCCTCTTCCTACATGATTTACAATGGGGAAATTGAACTTTCTTTCCTCTATGATCATCATGAAACTCCATCTTTCTCTTATTAGCTGACTGAGGAAACATACCAAATTTTACTTTATTGATCATATTATGAGATTGGTGATTTAGCATAATAATGATGTTTGGACTTCCAAATCCTATTTAATTTGGTTGCTCATTAAGAATATCATTCCATTGTCCAGCATATCCTCCATTATAGTGAATCATCTTGTTTCCAGCCATTTTCTAAAACCCAAAAACAATAGCGTGAGAGGAAAAAATCATAATAAATGGGGAGTAACTTCAATATCTAACATCTTAGGTTTAATTATATGATCGTTAGCGTAATTCTAGGACTATAACCTATACGTATACTTAACCTTAGATACATCCCTAGACATACCTTAGAAATATCTCTAGGAGTCTCACTAACGTTTTCGCATCCTAGTTTCCAAAGGTTGACTAAACATTTCCTCTGATACCAACTGTAGAGAACCAAAGCCTGATGTACATGGAAATTACATTACTTTTGCGGAATACTTATTATATAACAAAAACATACACACAAGGACCGTAATAGTTTAGTGACTTTGGAAACTCGAAATATAATCTTCTAATCGTGGTGAAAGATCAGCAACATCTCCCATAAAGATCTCTTTTTTTAAGCCTAATTCATTTCTTTATGTCCTAGAAAAAAACAAAAAATGGTGAGCTCAAATGCTAAGTAAGGGTAAAAAAAAGAAATATCAATCACGTCATATTCATAAGAACATATCTTTTTGAAATCTTAACCTGCAAAAGAGATCATAATTTCATAACATGGGATAAATCTTAGTAGTGAAATGCAATCACAATAATCATAACATAAAACATGAAACTTTGTGGCATACACACATAATCATAGAGAATCATTTCTTGTTAGTCAAGACTCATTGCCAAGACTATCTTAGTGGACAAAGTCCCTTTCTGAACCGAGTTCATTCCTCGTTTCAGTCCTGTTTCACTGAACCGGTATAACCTACCATTCCTGCCATGTCTATCTCATGAGATATAAAATCTTTACCCAATTCATTGGAGGGAGATATAGGTATCACCCATCTCATAATGATACCATACTTATGTGTTCCACAAAATCATAAATCATACATCATTGCATAACCCATGTAATAAAAATGGGAATCTATAAACATCGTGACATCATAAAACAATTCATACAAGTTAAAATAATTCATAAAATATTTCCATCACTACATAATAAAATCCATGTAATAATAGGGATAGAAACATAACCCTTTATTATCTTAGATGGAAAATAATTTTGATAAAAAACTTGAACTACATTCTTGAGGAAAATATCCTTTCTACTTCAAAAACATTTTTCCTTTCTTAACATGTCATACAATTTTATACTAAAAGAAGTTGATTAATAATAAACTTGAAAACTTATAAAGGAAGATTCTTGGAATTTTTTTTTTAAAAGTCCATTCATTCCGTATAAGTTAAAAAAATATTCTTCTCGTACTTTTGTCGGAAAAGTAAAAAAGTACCTCGTACGAAAAACGACAAAAGGTTCCTTTAATATCTTTTACTATAAACTCACCAAAGGGTAATAATGGATTTAAACAATTGTAGGTGGATGGAAATAATATTACATATTGACGAAACATGGATGTAGATGATAAAATACACCCCAGTAAATACCAAAGTATATACAATCTCGGATAAAAATGAGATTGTGAAATTTTCCTTACCTTCTGTCCGATATGCTTTGTACGTATCTGAACCTCCTATATAATGATTTAAATAATGCCATTAACTTAATACAGAATCATATTCATTGTTATGATATCATATATGGTTCACTTATTAATTTATATTACCCATTCTTTTGTAAATTCCATGTTAAAGAAGCGTTTTGGGTAAAATCGTTTCATTTATCGTAGGTGTTTGGACTTGTTGTTCTTGACATTATTATTACTTATATCATGATTTACTTACTTCCAGAATATAAAACATGATTTATATATCATATATATTTAGTATATATATATATATATAATAGATAGATAAATGAAATGAAACACACCGTTCATGGAGACGATAGTCCGTATGTACGCATGAACGCTGTTTTCCTTTCCTTATTGTCTTGAATGGAAGTAAATAGATGACATACATATATATATATATACATAAATCCAGTAGATTTAACATGTCATATATTTCATTATTATTCATTATATATACATTATAATCATTCATGAATGGTTAATGTGGAGAATGAATCTCATCGCGTCGTGGAGACGGTAGTCCGTACGTACGCACGAGCGATGATATCGTTCTCATGATCGTGAACTTGTGTTGAAGTGTATGTATACTATTTCATTATCAATATAACTTTATAATAATCATATATAGTTACTCATTACACCATTATACCCATCCAATTAAGGTGGTGGAGGAAAATAGATTACACCATGACGTCGAGACGGTATTCCGTACGTACGCACGCGCGGTGATTTCCTTTTTTTGTAGGATGGATAGAAGGTTAATTAGAGTTGTTTCATATTTATAATTACATATCAGTATATAAGAAATACTGATGTTATTACTTTATCATGAAACAACTAAAGAAGAAGAATTTGAAGAAGAAAGAAATTGAAAAAGATCGGTAATGGATATTACCTCTTTTTGACACGCCTTCACTTAACCTCCACTTAAAGAAATAATGATGGTATTTGAAGAATACCAGGACCTCTAGGATGTATCTAGGGAAGTGGAGAGGAGAATTTGGTAGGGTTTGGCCGAGCATGAAGGTTCAAACTGTTGTGAGGAAGAGGGAGAGGAGGTGCCCTTTTATAAGGGAGGAGAGGGGCACCTTTGGAATAACTAAAACTATTATTTTATTATAAAGTCAAATTCGGTTTTAAATAGATCCAAATTGAGTTATTTCAAAGATACGGTGGGTATAGGTCGAAATAATCTCATCCAATATAATTTATACATGTTTAGGTCATTATATTAGCCTTATCTTTTAGTTTTAACTCTTAGTTAATTAGATTGACATTTACCATGTCACTTTGTATTGTATACAATATTGTTAATAAACTTACCATATACATCCAAGAGACCCCCCAAGTTGTGTTTTATTAATATATATAACCTTATCTAAGTCATTTGGACGAACCTTATATTTTTAGGAATAAAATAACAATTAATAATATAATATTTGTTTTAAAAACTATTTTGTGACAATTTTGACACTATTTACTAATTGATTTTTTGTGAAACTCATAACAGAAGGATTAGATCTAACCAAGTTAATTATATCAATACTAACATATCATATTATCCTATAAAATTATTTTAATTTATAAAAAGTCTCAAATTATATTTATTTTGGTATTTATAACATCAATTATGTCAATATTTCTTTAATAAGATAATTACTGCATCATCTTTGTGTCATAAATAAATTAAATTATTTAATGTCTAAAAATTACAAATAAAATACCATTATGTAGGAAATATTTTTAGATTTCTCATGAGTATTTAATGTCGAATTTATCATTTTTATAACCCTATATTAAAAATTATTTACTTATTAAACTTTGATTTTACCTATTTTAACCCTTCTTTAAATAAATGAATAATAAATGTCCTAATCTAATCCAAGTGGGCCTAAATGGTCATATTTTATTCCTAAGGTTATTTTTGGTCGAATTACACTTATCGAATAGAATTAGGACATGTGTTAGGGTAATAATAATATCATTTTTACCCTTAATTACCCTATTTACTTTTAACCGTGGTAAATAAACGTAAAAAGTTATTATTCACCAAAAATTATTTTCATCTCATTGAACCACATTTTACTTACTGACATAAACCGTGTCTCTCGGATTTTCAAAATTCCACTCACAGAAGCGGTAAAATTATGTTTTATGAAAAATTCAGTTTTTTAACTACCACTTAGTGGTTTCACTATTCATCAAAAAATGAAAGTTTCCAGAAAAATACCAAAAATTAGATCTAAGCTATATTTGATATTATTAATTCAAAAATTATTTCTATTTTATCAAATTCAAAACATATCAGTTTCATTAATTAATTTAAAAATTAATTCCCGTCGTCAAAACAAATAGCATGTTCTTAAGAGATAATAACTATCGAAAGATTGACACTTGTTTATCACTGGTTTAAATGTGTAATTACATCCAATGACCAACATTGTATTAAATTGTGAAAATATATTCTAAATATACTTTAAACCCACTCAAATTAATAATTTATCACTATTAATTATTTCAATTAAAAAAGTTGTTTTTAATTATAATTTAGTTATTTTCACTATTCATCAGAATATGAAAGTTATCCGAAAAGTACAAAAATTTCACCTTAGGCTAAATTCGATACTCCGAATCCAAAAACGAAGTCCATTTTGAGATCTAAAATTTCTAAAATTTTAAAAGGTGGTTATTACTATTCATAACGGCTAGTTTTAATAATATTTTAATAGCATATCGCTGTTTAGTGAAACTCGGTATTGCGTACTACACACGCTATCGAGGAAGGTCGTGATTGCGTGTAATGCAAGGCAATTCAAGGATGCGTGTTGAGAAAGCTCCTTTTGGTGTAGCGTACAACACAAGACATTAATGAAATTAAAAAGAATATTTTTTTTATAAAATCTCGGGCTGTTACAATCTACCCCCCTTAAAATGAATTTCTCCCTCGAAATTCGTCGGGGTTATAAATGGTTTACTATTCGAAAGTTTCTTTGATAGAAACCCACATCGTAAAATGGAATACCAAAACAAATCTTTAAAAACAATAATTTGAAACGTAACGACTACCCAAATAAACTAATCACTAGGTTTCCACATAGGTGAAAATATGGATATGGAAGAGAAATCTAACCATCATGTTCTGATGGAGAGTGGTAGATAACATGGCTATGGAAAAGCCAGCAATCACAAAGCCATAAATTTGTGATGATATAAGGTACCATCTGATTCATAAGATATAAGATCACTAGGACAACATTTTTGGTTTTCAAGATCGTTTCCCTAAAGTTGATGAAATTGGAATTAGAAAAAATACTTTCGTGATTTTGGTATAGTCTCACCGTTTTTTGTTCTTTGGACAATTTCCACTTCATCTCTTAAAGAAATGAAGTTGAATTTGTCATTCGTGATGTGTTAGCATATCATGTGATAGAATGATGGGTCATTCCATCTGTCTCAAACAAAAAGTTAGAAAAGTTATCAAAAAATACATAAGTCCAACTATAGTGAGATTAATCATATATAGTTCCTAAAATGGACTTATACTTCATATATCATACTGCTTAATATAATAAATCTAGTTTCTACTAAACAGGGACTTCTTGTAGGCCAGCGGTAGGTGATAGAGGCCTGTCGCACTTCAGTTGTGGGTTCGATTCCCACAGCCTTGTCCGACGCGATGGGCTGTCGCCCATCCTACAGGTTGTCCTTTTTCTAAAGCTATATTATTATAACATCCCATAAATAATATCGAAAAAAGTTTTATCCTAACTTATGTCCAACATAATCCATTCCAATCTTTAGGATTATCTAAAATACTTCGGTCCAAGCTCATAGTATAAAGAAAACGATTACTTGAAATGTCGTCAACCAAGCATGTGAATACCATCATTAATCCCCCATATATCTTGTTGGTCACATTCCAATCATGTGAATACCTTAATCATGTATTCTCTTGAAAAATGAATACCCATTAAACCTTAGTGAAAACATGAATGTTTTCAAAAGTTAACTCATTCCAAAATCCAAAAATTCTATATACTCAAACCATGATATAAACTTCTCCTTATATCAGTCATGAGCTCATGAATACATTTAATTTTCTCCTTATCCCTTCATTATGAGCATATCATCTACATTCCAAGAATATCTGAATAACCTTTCATTGAGACTGGTACCATTAATCATACACTTTCAAAACTCAAGGAAATACAATAGTGTAACAATCCTTAGATGTCTCTTTATTCTATAGTACCATGAGATTACTTATACAACATTACACATGATAAACATGTAATCATTCCACTACATTCTTAAACCATTGACCGAGCTGCAACTATTCATTCATCACACATATCATTTTTAGTCTCTTCATCATCTTCAACATAAATACTACCCATACGACAATACATATTCTCTTCATGAGACTTTCCCTTAGGGCATTGGTTTGCATAATTCCCGTACATTCAACATTTAAAATATTTAACCATTTTTGATGTCGTAGAAATACCATTATCCTCATCCCTGGTGTTAACTGAACCTTTTCCTTTGCACTTACTGGCTTTGTGTCCTTCTTTTCCACACCCAAAGAATCTTCTAGTTCCTTTGAAACATTATCCTTGATGCCTCTTCCCACATGATTAACATAGGGGAAATTGAACTTTCTTTCCTCTATGATCATCATGAAACTCCATCTTTCGCTTATTAGCCGACTCAGGAAACTTAATAAATTTTACTTTATTGATCATATTATGAGATTGCTGATTCAGCATAATAATGATGTTTGGACTTGCAAATCCTATTTCATTTGGTTGATCATGAAGAATATCATTCCATTGTCCATCATATCCTCCATTATCGTGAATCATCTTGTTTCCAGCCATTTTCTAAAACCCAAAAAGAATAGTGTGAGAGGAAAAAATCATAATAAAGGGGGAGTAACTTCAATATCAAACATCTTAGGTTTAATTATATGATTGTTAGCGTAATTCTAGGACTATAACCTATACGTATACTTAACCTTAGGTACATCCCTAGACATACCTTAGAAATATCTCTAGGGATCTCACTAACGTTTTCGCATCCTAGTTTCCAAAGGTTGACTAAACCTTTCCTCTGATACCAACTGTAGAGACCAGAAGCCTGACGTACATGGACATTACATTACTTTTGCGGAATACTTAGTACATAACAAAAACACACACACAAGGACCGTAATAGTTTAGTGTCTTTGGAAACTCGGAATATAATCTTCTAACCGTGGTGAAAGATCTTCAATATCTCCCATAAAGATCTCCTTTTTTTTAAACCTAATTCCTTTCTTTATGTCCTGGAAAAAAACATAAAAGGGTTATCTCAAATGCTCAGTAAGGGTAAACAAAAGAAATATCAATCACATTATATTCATAAGAACATATCTTTTGGAAATATTAACCTGCAAAAGAGATCATAATTTCATAACATGGGATAAATATTAGTAGTGAAATGTAATCCCAATAATCAGAACATAAAACATGAAACTTTTTGGCATACATACATAATCATAGAGAATCATTTCTTGTTAGTCAAGACTCATTTCCAAGACTATATTAGTGGACAAAGTCCCTTTCTGAACCGAGTTCATTCCTTGTTTCAGTCCTATTTCATTGAACCGGTATAACCTACCACTCCATCCATGTCTATCTCATGAGATATAAAATCATTACCCAATGCATTGGAGGGAGATATAGGTCCCACCCATCTCATAATGATACCATTCTTATGTGTGCCACAAAATCATAAATCATACATCATTGCATAACCCATGTAATAAAAATGGGAATCTATAAACATCATGACATCATAAAACTATTCATATAAGATAAAAGAATTCATAAAATATTTCCATCACAACATAATCAAATCCATGTAATAATAGGGATAGAAATAGAACCCTTTATTATCTTAGATGGAAAATAATTTTGATAAAACACTTGAACTTCATTCTTGAGGAAAATATCTTTTCTGCTTCAAATTTTTTTTCCTTTCTTAACATGTCATACAATTTTAAACTAAAAGAATTTTATTAAAAATAAAATTGAAAACTTCTAAAGGAATATTCTTGGAAATTTTGTTTTAAAAGTCCATTTATGCCGTATGAGTTAAAAAAAATATTCTTCTTGTACTTTTTTCAGAAAAGTCAAAAAGTACCTCGTACGAAAAATGACAAATGATTCCTTTCATATCTTTTACTATAAACTCACCAAAGTGTAAAAAGGGATTTAAAAATTGTAGGTGGATGTAAATAATATTACATATTGAGGAAACATGGATGTGGATGATAAAATACACCCCAGTAAATACCAAAGTATAAACAATCTCGGATAAAAATGAGATTTTGAAATTTCCCTTACCTTATGTCCGATATGCTTTGTACGTATCCGAACCTTCTATATAATGATTTAAATAATGTCATTAACTTATTACAGAATCATATTCATTGTTATGATATCATATATGGTTCACTTATGACTTTATATTACCCGTTCTTTTGTAAATTCCTTGTTAAAGAAGCGTTTTGGGTAAAATAGTTTCATTTATCGTAGGTGTTTGGACTTTTTGTTCTTGATATTATTAATACTTATATCATTATTTACTTACTTCCAATATATAAAACATTATTTATATATCATATATATTTATTATATATATATATATAATAGATAGATAAATGAAATGAAACACACCGTTCATGGAGATGGTAGTCCGTACGTACGCATGAACACTGTTTTCCTTTCCTTATTGTCTTGAATGGAAGTAAGTAGATGAAATAAATATATATATATACATAAATCCAGTAGATTTAACATGTCATATATTTCATTATTATTCATTATATATACTTTATAATCATTCATGAATGGTTAATGTGGAGAATCAATCACATCACGTCATGGAGACGGTAGTCCGTACGTACGCACGAGCGATGATATCGTTCTCATGATCGTGAACTTGTTTTGAAGTGTATGTATACTATTTCAGTATCAATATCAATTTATAATAATCATATATAGTTACTCATTACACCATTTTACCCATCCAATTAAGGTGGTGGCGGAAAATAGATTACACCACGGTGTGGCGACGGTATTCCGTACATACGCACGCGCGGTGATTTCCTTTTTCCCTAGGATGGATAGAAGGTTAATTAGAGTTGTTTCATATTTATAATAACATATCAGTATATAATATATACTGATGTTATTAGTTTATCATGAAACAACTAAAGAAGAAGAAGTTGAAGAAGAATGAAATTGAAAAAGATCGGTAATGGATATTACCACTTTTTGACGCGCCTTTACTTAACCTCCACTTAAAGAACTAAGGATGGTATTTGAAGAAGACCAGGACCTCTAGGATGTCTCTAGGGAAGTGTAGAAGAGAACGTGGCAGGGGTTGGCTGAGCTTGAAGGCTCAAAGTGGTGTGAGGAAGAGGGAGAGGAGGTTCCTTTTTATAAGGGAGGAGAGGGGCACCTTTGGAATAACTAAAAATATTATTTTATTATAAAGTAAAATTAGGTTTTAAATAGCTCCAAATTGAGTTATTTCGAATCTAAGGTGGGGATGGGTCTAAATCATATCATACAATAGAATTTAGACAAGTTTAGGTCATTATATTAACCTTATCTTTTAGTTTTAACTCATAGTTAATTAGATTGACATTTACCATGTCACTTTGTATTTTATATTATATAGTTAATAAACATACCATATACATCCAAGCGACCCCCAAGTTGTATTTTATTAATATATATAACCTTATCTAAGTCATTTGGCCGAGCCTTAGATTTTTAGGAATAAAATAACAATTAATAATATAATATTTGTTTTAAAAACTATTTTATGTCAATTTTGACACTATTTAGTAATTCATTTTTGTGAAAATCATAACAGAATGATTAGCTCGAACCAAGTTAATTAAATCAATAGTAACATATAATATTAACCTATAAAATTAGTGGATTTCATAAAAAGTCACAAATTACATTTATTTGGGTATTTATATCATCAATTATGTCAATATTTTATTAATAAGATAATTACTGTATCATCTTTGTGTCATAAATAAATTAAATTATTTAATGTCTAAAAATTACAAATAAAATACCATTATGTAGGAAATATTTTTATCATTCTAATGAGTCTTTATTGTCTAATTTATCTTATGTATAACCCTATATTAAAAATGATTTACTTATTAAACATTGATTTTAAATATTTTAACCCTTCTTTAAATAAATTAATAATAAATGTCCTAATCTAATCCAAGTGGGCCTAAATTGTCATATTTTATTCCTAGTGTTGTTTTTGGTCGAATTACACTTGTCCAATAGAATTAGGACATGTGTTAGGGTAATAATAATATCATTTTTACCCTTAATTACCCTATTTACTTTTAACCGTGGTAAATAAAAGTAAAAAGTTACTATTCACCAAAAATTATTTTTATCTCATTGAACCACATTTTACTTACTGAAATCAACCGTGTCTCTCGGATTTTTGAAATTCCACTCACAGAAGCGGTAAAATTATGTTTTATGAAAAATTCAGTTTTTTAACTACCACTTAGTGGTTTCACTATTCATCAAAAAATGAAAGTTTCCAGAAAAATACCAAAAATTAGATCTAAGCTATATTTGATATTATGAATTCAAAAATGATGTCTATTTTATCAAATTCAAAACATATCAGTTTCATTAATTAATTTAAAAATTAATTCCCGTCGTCAAAACAAATAGCGTGTTCTTAAGAGATAATAACTATCGAAAGATTGACACTTGTTTATGACTGGTATAAATGTGAAATTACATCCAATGACCAACATTGTATTAAATTGTAAAAATATATTCTAAATATACTATAAAACCCCTCAAATTAATAATTTATCACTATTAATTTTTTCAATTAAAAAAGTTGTTTTTGATTATAATTTAGTAATTTTCACTATTCATCAGAATATGAAAGTTATCTGAAAAGTACCAAAATTTCACCTTAGGCTAAATTCGATACTCCGAATCCAAAAAAGAAGTCCATTTTGAGAGCTAAAATTTCTAAAATTTTAAAAGGTGGTTATAACTATACATAACGGCTAGTTTTAATAATATTTTAATAGCATATCGTTGTTTAGTGAAACTCGGTATTGCGTACTACACACGCTATTGAGGAAGGTCGCGATTGCGTGTAATGCAAGGCAAGTCAAGGATGCGTGTTGAGCAAGATCTTTTTGGTGTAGCGTACAACACAAGACATTAATGAAATTAAAACGAATATTTTTTTATAAAATCTCAGGCTGTTACATTCTACCCCCCCTAAAATAAATTTCTCCCTCAAAATTCGTTGGGGTTATAAATGGTTTACTATTCAAAAGATTCTCTGATAGAAACCCACATCGAAAAAAGGAATACCAAAACCAATCTTTATAAACAAAAGTATGAAACGTAACGAATACCCAAATAAACTAATCACTAGGTTTCCACATAGGTGAAAATATGGATATGGAAGAGAAATCTAACTATCATGTTCTGATGGAGAGTGGTAGAGAACATGGATATGGAAAATCCAGCAATCACAAAGCCATAAATTTGTGACGATCTATGGTACCATCTGATTCATAAGATATAAGAGCACTAGGACAACATTTTTGGTTTTCAAGATCGTTTCCCTAAAGTTGATGAAATTGGGATTAGAAGAAATACTTTTGTGATTTTTGTATAGTCTCACCGTTTGTCGTTCTTTGGACAATTTCCACTTCATCTCTTAAAGAAATGAAGTTGAATTTGTCATTCGTGATGTGTTAGCAGATCATGTGATAGAATGATGGGTCATTCCATCTGTCTCAAATAAAAGGTTAGAAAAGTTATCAAAAAATACATAAGTCCATCTATAGTGAGATTAATCATATAGAGTTCCTAAAATGGACTTATAATTCATATATAATACTTATTAATATAATAAAACTAGTTTCTACTAAACAGGGACTTCTTGTAGGCCAGTGGTAGGCGATAAAGGCCTGTCGCACTTCAGTTGTGGGTTCAATTCCCACAGCCTTGTCCGACGCGATGGGCTGTCGCCCGTCCTGCAGGTTGTCCTTTTTCTAAAGATATATTACTATAAAATCCCATCAATAATATCTCAAAAAGTTTTATCCTAACTTATGTCCAACATAATCCATTCCAATCTTTAGGCTTATCTAAAATACTTCGGTCCAAGCTCATATTATAAAGAAAACGATTATTTGAAATGTCGTCAACCAAGCATGTGAATACCATCATTTATCCCCCATATATCTTGTTGGTCACATTCCAATCATGTGAATACCTTAATCATGTATTCTCTTGAAAAATGAATACCCATTAAACCTTAGTGAAAACATGAATGCTATCAAAAGTTAACTCATTCCAAAATCGAAAAATTCTATGTACTCAAACCATGATATAACCTTCTCCTTATATCAGTCATGAGCTCATTAATACATTTATTTTCTCCTTATCCCTTCATTATGCGCATATCATCTACATTCCAAAAATATCTGAATAACCTTTCATGGATATTGGTACCATTAATCATACAATTTCAAAACTCAAGGAAAGACAACAGTGTAACAATCCTTATATGTCTCTTTATTCCATAGTACCATGAGATTACTTATACAACATTACACATGATAAACAAGTAATAATTACACTACATTCTTAAACCATTGACCGAGATGCAACTATTCTTTCATCTCACATATCATTTGTAGTCTCTTCATCATCAACAACATAAATACTACCCATGAGACCATACTGATTCTCTTCATGAGACTTTCCCTTAGGGAATTGGTTTGCATAATGCACATACATTCCACATTTAAAACATTTAACCACTGTTGATGTCATAGCAATACCATTATCCTCATCCCTAGTGTTAACTGAACCTTTTCCTTTGCACTTACTGGCTTTGTGTCATTCTTTTCCACACCCAAAGCATCTTCCAGTTCCTTTGAAACATTCTCCTTGATGCCTCTTCCCACATGATTTACATAGGGAAAATTGAACGTTCTTTCCTCTATGATCATCATGAAACTCCATATTTCACTTATTAGAAGATTGAGGAAACTTACCAAATTTTACTTTATTGATCATATTATGAGATTTTTGATTCGGCATAATAATGATGTTTGGACTTCCAAATCCTATTTCATTTGGTTGTTCATGAAGAATATATTTCCATTTCCCATCATATCCTCCATTATCGTGAATCATCTTGTTTCCATCCATTTTCTAAAACCCAAAAAGAAAAGTGTGAGAGGAAATAATCATAATAAAGGGGGAGTAACTTCAATATCTAACATCTTAGGTTTAATTATATGATCGTTAGCGTAATTCTTGGACTATAACCTATACGTATACTTAACCTTAGGTACATCCCTAGACATACCTTATTAATATCTCTAGGGATCTCACTAATGTTTTCGCATCCTAGTTTCCAAAGGTTGACTAAACCTTTCCTCTGATACCAACTGTAGAGACCCGAAGCCTGACGTACAAGGACATTACATTACTTTTGCGAAATACATAGTAAATAACAAAAACACACACACAAGGTCCGTAATAGTTTAGTGTCTTTGGAAACTCGTAATATAATCTTCTAATCGTGGTGAAAGATCTTCAACATCTCCCATAAAGATCTCCTTTTTTTAAACCTGATTCCTTTCTTTATGTCCTGGAAAAATAACATAAAAGGGTGATCTCAAATTCTCAGTAAGGGTAAACAAAAGAAATATCAATCACGTCATATTCATACAAACATATCTTTTGGAAATATTATCCTGCAAAAGAGATCATAATTTCATAACAAGGGATAAATCTTAGTAGTGAAATGTAATCCCAATAATCATAACTTAAAACATGAGACTTTGTGGCATACACACATAATCATAGAGAATCATTTCTTGTTAGTCAAGACTCATTGCCATGACTATCTTAGTGGACAAAGTCCCTTTCTGTACCGAGTTCATTCCTCGTTTCAGTCCTGTTTCACTGAACCGGTATAACCTACCGTTCCAGCCATGTCTATCTCATGAGATATAAAATCTTTACCCAATGCATTGGAGGGAGATATAGGTCCCACCCATCTCATAATGATACCATTCTTATGTGTGCCAGAAAATCATAAATCATACATCATTGCATAACCCATGTAATAAATATGGGAATCTATAAACATCATGACATCATAAAAAAATTAATATAAGATAAAAGAATTCATAAAATATTTCCATCACAACATAATCAAATCCATGTAATAATAGGGATATAAACATAACCCTTTATTATTTTAGATGGAAAATAATTTTGATAAAACACTTGAACTTCATTTTTGAGGAAAATATCCTTTCTACTTCAAAAACATTTTTCCTTTCTTAACATGTCATACAATTTTAAACTAAAAGAAGTTGATTAAAAATAAACTTGAAAACTTGTAAAGTAAGATTCTTGGAAATTTTTTTTAAAAGTCCATTCATGCCGTATAAGTTAAAAAAAATATTCTTCTCATACTTTTGTCGGAAAAGTCAAAAAGTACCTTGTACGAAAAACGACAGAAGATTCCTTTCGTATCTTTTACTATAAACTCACCAAAGGGTAAAAATGGACTTAAACAATTGTAGGTGGATGGAAATAATATTACATATTGAGGAAACATGGATGTGGATGATAAAATACACCACAGTAAATACCAAAGTATAAACAATCTCAGATAAAAATGAGATTGTGAAATTTCCCTTACCTTATGTCCGATATGATTTGTACATATCCGAACCTCCTTTATAATGATTTAAATAAAGTAATTAACTTATTACAGAATCATATTCATTGTTATGATACCATATATGGTTCACTTATGACTTTATATTACCCATTCTTTTGTAAATTCCATGTTAAAGAAGCGTTTTGGGTAAAATCGTTTCATTTATCGTAGGTGTTTGGACATGTTGTTCTTGAAATTATTATTAGTTATATCATGATTTAATTACTTACACAATATAAAACATGATTTATATATAATATATATTCAGTATATATATATATAATAGATAGATAAATGAAATGAAACACACCGTTCGTGGAGACGGTATTCCGTACGTACGCATGAACGCTGTTTTCCCTTCCTTATTGTCTTGAATGGAAGTAAGTAGATGACATAAATATATATATATATATACATAAATCCAGTAGATTTAACATGTCATATATTTCATTATCATTCATTATATATACTTTATAATCATTCATGAATGGTGAATGTGGAGAATGAATCTCATCGCATCGTGGAGACGGTAGTCCGTACGCACGCACGAGCGATGATATCGTTCTCATGATCGTGAACTTTTGTTAAAGTGTATGTATACTATTTCAGTATCAACATCACTTTATAATAATCATATATAGTTACCCATTACACCATTATACCCATACAATTAAGGTGGTGACAGAAAATAGATTACACCACGGCGTGGAGACAATATTCCGTACGTATGCATGCGCGGTGATTTCCTTTTTCCGTAGGATGGATAGAAGGTTAATTAGAGTTGTTTCATATTTATAATAACATATCAGAATATAAGAAATACTGATGTTATTAATTTATCATGAAACAACTAAAGAAGAAGAAGTTGAAGAAGAAAGAAATTGAAAAAGATCGGTAATGGATATTACCTATTTTTGACGCGCCTTCACTTAACCTCCACTTAATGAACTATGGATGGTCTTTGAAAAAGACCAGGACATATAGGATGTCTCTAGGGAAGTGGACAGGATAATGTGGCAGGGGTTGGCCAAGCTTGAAGGCTCAAAGTGGTGTGAGGAAGAGGGAGAGGAGGTGCCCTTTTATAAGGGAGGAGAGGGGCACCTTTGGAATAACAAAAAATATTATTTTATTATAAAGTCAAATTCGATTTTAAATAGCTCCAAATTGAGTTATTTCAAAGATAAGGTGGGTATGGGTCGAAATAATCTCATCAAATAGAATTTAGACAAGTTTAGGTAATTATATTAACCTTATCTTTTACTTTTAACTCTTAGTTAATTAGATTGACATTTACCATGTCACTTTGTATTTTATATTATATAGTTAATAAACTTACCATATACATCCATGATACCCCCAAGTTATGTTTTATTAATATATATAACCATAGCTAAGTCATTTGGTCAAACCATAGATTTTTAGGAATAAAATAACAATTAATAATATAATATTTGTTTTAAAAACTATTTTATGTCAATTTTGACACTATTTAGTAATTGATTGTTGTGAAAATCATAACAGAATGATTAGCTCTAACCATGTTAATTAAATCAATACTAACATATCATATTAACATAGAAAATTAGTGGAATTCATAAAAATTCTCAAATTACATTTAATTTGGTATTTATAACATCAATTATGTCAATATTTCATTAATAAGATAATTACTGCATCATCTTTGTGTCATAAATAAATTAAATTATTTAATGTCTAAAAATTACAAATAAAATACCATTATGGAGGAAATAATTTTAGCTTTCTAATGAGTATTTATTTTCGAATTTATCTTATGTATAACCCTATATTAAAAATGATTTACTTATTAAACTCGGATTTTAACTATTTTAACCCTTCTTTAAATAAATTAATATTAAATCTCATAATCTAATCCAGGTGGGCCTAAATGGTCATAGTTTATTTCTAGGGTTGTTTTTGGTCGAATTACACTTGTCCAATTGAATTAGGACACATGTTATGGTAATAATAATATCATTTTTACCCTTAATTACCCTATTTACTTTTAACCGTGGTAAATAAATGTAAAAAGTTACTATTCACCAAAAATTATTTTCATTTCATTGAACCACATTTTACTTACTGACATCAACCGTGTCTCTCGGATTTTCGAAATTCCACTCACAGAAGTGGTAAAATTAATTTTTATGAAAAATTCAGTTTTTTAACTACCATTTAGTGGTTTAACTATTCATCAAAAAATGAAAGTTTCCAGAAAAATATCGAAAATTAGATATAAGCTATATTTGATATTATGAATTAAAAAATGATTTCTATTTTATCAAATTCAAAACATATAAGTTGCATTAATTAATTTAAAAATTAATTCCCGTCGTCAAAACAAATAGCATGTTCTTAAGAGATAATAATTATCGAAAGATTGACATTTGCTTATGACTGGTTTAAATGTGAAATTACATCCAATGACCAACATTGTATTAAATTGTAAAAATATATTATAAATATACTTTAAAACCACTCAAATTAATAATTTATCACTATTAATTATTTCAATTAAAAAATTTGTTTTTAATTATAATTTAGTAATTTTCACTATTCATCAGAATATGAAAGTTATTCGAAAAGTACCAAAATTTCACCTTAGGCTAAATTCGATACTCCGAATCCAAAAATGAATTCCATTTTGAGAGATAAAATTTCTAAAATTTTAAAAGGTGGTTATTACTATTCATAACGGCTAGTTTTAATAATATTTTAATAGCATATCGTTGTTTAGTGAAACTCGGTATTGCGTACTACAAACGCTATCGAGGAAGGTCGTGACTACATGTAATGCAAGGCAAGTAAAGGATGCGTGTTGAGAAAGCTCCTTTTGGTGTAGCGTAAAACACAAGACATTAATGAAATTAAAAAGAATATTTTTTTATAAAATCTCGGGCTTTTACAGTGGCTAACTTACAAGATTCCACTAATCCAACCCATGTCAGAAAACGATTTCTTGGTAATGAGGTATAGGTGATTTACATTCCATTCTTATTCTATTCCTCATTCACCACCTACACGCCACTCATCCAATGTAAAATTTGAGTGTATTGAGACTCGAACCTGTGCCAGTTCTATTACAGGGAGTGGCTGCGTTACATGATACCACTAATACAACCTCACTCGGCCGAGTATGTTGATATATGTTGGTATCAGAATCATGTATTTTTTTTATCAAAGATATAATTTGGTAGTCCCATTAAGGAACATAATTTTATGGGTGTTAGTGTAAATAACATCCTTTCAGATGTGTTTAAAGTCCACATAAAAAATTTACTTATGATGGAACCTCATCTAAAAAAGTGACAACTTCACATGTATATGATCAATATAAAAAATTATTTCATAGGTTTGAAGGAACCACCAAAGGTATGCTTCATCCATGGAAAATAGTGTTTGGTTCCCATAAGAAATAGAGAGTGAGTTTTAACCAATTAATGAACCATCGTAATCATGAAATTGTAAGAACATGGGAATAATTTTTTGTTCACCTATGTGAATGTAGGAGTGGGGATGATACAAATAAAATATGAATTTATCTCTTAAAAATTCACAAAATGATAAGTGATATAAAGCCAAAATGGTGTTTATAAGTATATGTAGAACTGGGGAATTTAAAGAAACTTTTATAAGATTAATCTTGTTGATAATAAGAGTAACATAATCAATGCATTTTATATCTATTTATTTATTAATATTTGATATGTATCCACTATATAATGTTTCAAATAGAATTATAAATGTTTTATGAAAATTATTTCAAAGAGAGTATGATAATTTATTTTTAATTTATTTTTAATTTATTTTTAATTTTGTTAAATGGCTGGGGATTTTTGGAATTTTAATGTTTTAAAAATATTTAAAAATTAATTTATTTTCATTTTATAAAAGGGAATACTTGTGGATACCCACATTGGGTAGTGGGTTGGAGTAGGGTATCCTTAATAAAGGTAACTACATTTATCATTATTCAAATAGATAAAGTATGGAGGAAAAATATACTGGGAGAATGTACAATGTTCCATCCTCATGTGTGTAAAAGATCACACAATGTGGCACTTTGATGGTATGATATTCACTTCACATGCTAAGACTATGTGAGGTTCTTAGAGGAACCTTCATATTTTTGATGGATCGGTTGTTCATACTAGTTTAGTCCTAGGACTAAAAAGTAATGTCCTATGGGTCGACCCAATTAATAAAATGGGAATTTTCTTGACCATCAATTATATCTGATGCGATATAATAGACACACCCATTCACTAGTTGGCATGAATTGGTAAACCTATTCGATTAAGTGAGATTTGTTAAGCATAATTAATTCAGATAATATATACCTTTTCGGAATAGGTGTCTTCCTAATTACAAGGGGTCTGATACCTTATCCCAATGGTTACTCTAAACCTATAAAATGGATTCTCTATTTTATTGAAAGATAAGTCAATTAAAACCATTTCTAATCACTCCAATTCCTCTATTCCAAACCCCATATTGATGAAAAAGTGATTTCATTGTTCAGTTGCAGAAATGAGAACCTTGGTCGATGATGATGAACCTAGGTAATCCAAACAACCAAAAATTTGGGTTCACTAAAATACCACCATAGTATTGGAATCCTTAGTCTTTGTAGCATGTGAATCTACCCATTTTGAAATGTAATAAATGACTAGAAAAATGTAGAAGTTGTCAAAGGAATTGGGAAATGGACCCATAGATTCAATTCCCCAATACTTGAAAATTTCATGGAAGAGAAATTGTTGTTGTGGAATTTCATTTCTTCTAGAGATTTTCCCCATTCATTAGAAACAATGAAAAGATTTACAGAAATCATTGGAATCCTGAAATAATGTTGTCCAAAAGAGACTATAACTGTGGACCTTGGAAGCCATCCATTGGGTACCAAAGTGTCCCCCACAAGTTAGACTATTTCAGAACATAAAGATAGAATGAAACTCGCTATCATGAAAAAAATTCATGAGGGGAATATCACTATATTTATGCCAAAGGTAGAGGTTATCCCAAATTTACCAAATTGACCCATGTTTTAGACCATATTCCCAGGTTTTTGGTGAAATCATCAGGAATTCATGATTATTCCTAATAATTTACTATTTTAGAATACCAAGTAATAACATCTTGTACGCGGTACAGTTGATTATCTCGGAACATGTCATTTATGAAAATATAGGGGGATGATTCATTGTCCATTGATGGGAGGATCTTTCTGATATGGTCTGCCACCAAAATCTCTACTCCTTTATATCCCTAATTTCTACTTAAAATTCTTGAAGTAGGATCAACCAACAAATGAGATGTGGTTTTGTTTTCATTTTCATAATGAGATATCGGAGGACTGCATGATCTAATAACATAATGAATTTGGACCCTAAATGCTATGACCTGAATTTATCTATGGTAAATATATTGTAAAAAATTATTTTTCAGTTCTGCTGTAGTTTTCTTGGTAAGGGTCTGGTGTGCGTGCGGCATAGGCAATGACAAGTGGATATTGATAGACCCTTTGTGATAAGACTTCCCCAAATTCATAGTTAGAGGCATCATACCATATTAATAATGGTAAATCCCACCGAGGTGGTTGGATTACCTAGGTTGATGTGGTAATCCATTTCAATTTGATTAAAGAATCCTCACATTCTATATTAAAAATGAATTCTTTTTATTTTTGGATAAATTGAGAGAAGGGGAGTTCAATCTTACTAATGTAATGAATGAAGTGATGGTAAAATCCAGCATGAATAAGGAAATTTAGCACATACCATACATTTTTTTGGGAATGGTGAGGAACAAATTACATTCAATTTTGATTTATATAGTTGGATACCATCCCCAGAAATGATATTCCCAAGTACTATACCTTTTCATAGTATAAAATGACATTTATCACAATTTAATATGAGATTATTTTCAATATAGCGGTGTAGGGATGAACAAGGCCAATCAGTAATTCAAAAAAAAATGATCCATAAACAGTGAAATCATCCATGAAAACATCCTTGTAATTTTCTAGGTAATCCTAAAAAAACTAACCATGCATCATTGAAAAGTACATGGAGCACCACACAGACCAAATGAAATCCTTCTTTATAAAAATGTGCCAAAGGGGAAACTGAAGGTTGTATTTTCCTCATCTGTAAGGGAAAAATGGGTTTGAATGTATCCAAAATACCCATCAAGGAAACATTAGTAGGACTTCCCTAATAGACTATCTATAATCTGGTTAATAAATGTCAATGAAAAATATTCTTTCCAAGTGTGTTGGTTTAATCAGAGATAGTTCATATAGGCACACCAACTATTCTGCACACGAGTTGGAACCAATTAATTTTCTTCATTTTTAATCATAGTAATACCATTCTTTTAGGATCTATATGAACTAGACTGACCCATTGGCCGGTAGATATTAGATAAATGATTCTAGTAGATAATAATTTTGTTACCTCATTTTTAACAAAAACTAAGAGGTTCGGGTTTAGTCGATGTTGCACCAGACTCAGTAGTTTTGAAACCTCATTTAAAAATATATAATGTGTAAAAATGTAGGATCTAATAAAAATAATTTTAGAAAATTTCAACCCCAAAGCCTGTTTATACTCCCTCAAAAGTTTAATCAGTCACAATTCATGCTCTGGAGGGAGTGAACTAGAAATGATAACATGCAGCTTATTTCCATTCTTGATATTAGTATATATTAAATCTTAAGGCAGATGTTTTAGTTCCTATTAAGGTGGATTTTGTATTTATGGGAGTGAATGTGAATTTTAGATATCAATGATATCACCTAACTTCTCAATTTTGTCATCATCAGATAAGGAATTATCTTTTACTGTCTTAACAGTATCACAGATGGTCATGGAATCCTCAGTTTTCAAGAAATCATCAATTAACAGACATTCATGAAAATTTTCTAAACTGGTACGAAATTATATGCATGATCCATTTAATATAATTTTAATGAATGATGAAAACTGAGAAATGGAATCAGAGGAATGTAAATAAGTATTTTTAGGGCAAGGTAGTACATCAATAGAATTAACTGAAAGCAAGGAATTCCCTTTTTAGGGGTGCTTCATGGAATCAAGGATGTTGAAATGGAAGATTCCACCATTAAGATCCATAGATAATGTACAATCATGTAGATTAATTTGAGGTTTGGTATTGTTTTAGGAAGGTCTCTCCAAAATAATTGGGGTGTGTCCATTCATCCTATCATCTATTATTTTAATCACATTAAAATCAGCATGAAAAATTAATATTTTCACCCTCATAAGAACATCCTATAACACAAAAGTGGGGTCTATTTTACCCTAGTTTGATAGTTGGACAAAAATTAGAGTGTGATTTAGTTCAACAAAAAGCAATGAAGAGTAAATAGCGTGAGGCATTACATTAATATAAGCACCCAAATCAAGCATAGTGTTGGAAAACTAATAATCTCATATAGTGCAAAGAATCACGAATGTTCCTGGATCCTTAAATTTGGTAGGAAGTGATGGCTCTATAAATGGTGAGACATTCCTCCCCAATCACACCAATTTATCACCATAAATTCTCTTTCGATGTGTATACATCTCCTTGAGACACTTTTTGTATCATGTTATTTTCTTTAGCGCATCAATCAATAGAATGATAACATGCACTTTTTTGAAAGTTTCCATGATTTGTTTATCATGTTTAGTTTCTTTTTGTTTCTTTGGTTAGCTGGCCCTTTGGGGAAATGAAAGAGGAATTGTTTTTTGGAGATTCATCAAATGAAAATCTCTTTTTTTAGTGGGATTTTTCTTAGGAAAAGGATTTTTCTTATTTGGATCATTTGAGATGTTTGGAATAGAAGTTGTATCGGGTGGGGATGACTCTATTGGAGGGTTCATTTGGGTTTTATGTTTTGTTCCAAACATAATGGTGATGAGAAATAAATTTCCATTATCCCTATGGTTGACTAGTGACTGAGAAGGTATTTTACCTTACCTAAGACTTTATATTTCCATCACTGAGTTAGAAAGTATGAATAATTAAGGTTTTAATTATTGTATGTATGCTTTGGTGGTTTGTTGAAATTTGAGATTTTTTGTATCCATTTGATTCATCATGTATTCTAGGCTAGGATCCATGTTTAGAGGGGGTTGTTGGAAGGCCTTTTATGTAGTTGAAGAATTCTAGGTGGTGGTGGTTAACCACTCTACCCCAATTGCTTCCCTGGTTGTTGAGGATTCTTTGAATACCCACCCTTGTCTGTATTATTGGTTGTATTTCTACCCACAGTTGGATGTATAGTATAGTTCATGCCTAAAGGGTAAGTTATTAGGGAAGCCTGGACATATTTCATCACAACTCTAAGATGTTTATATCTTTTGAGATTATTGGTTAGAATATAGGGTATCAAAATTAAATATTCCAAAATGGATGGGAGGAGGATATTGAGATTTCCGTTATGAAATATCATGTTTTTGAAGAAGGGTACTTGCCTCCTCAAACATTGTGTCCACCTTTTCCTTGAATCCAGTACTTTGTACCTCATGAAGACCTTGAATGGGCACACTGGACCTTGAACCAAATTTTGGAGTGTTTGAAACCAATTTCTCAAGGGCTTTCCTTATATTAATTGTTGTTTTAACAACTAGAATACCACCTACAATAACATTAATCATGTTTTTATCAATAAGAATTAATCCATCATAAAAATGTTGTTTTAAAAGTTGGTTACATATTTGGTGGTATTGTAAACTTAAACAAGGGATTTTAAATCTTTCCTAGTATTCATGAAGTGTTTCCCCTTCTGGTTGACTTATCCCAAAAATTTATTTTCTTGTTTTTACAATTCGAGAGGTTGGGAAATAGTTTTAATTAAAAGGGAATTTCATGTCATCCCAGACTCTAATTGGGTAATTACCATAATAAAACCAATCTTTTACAGTGTCTTAAATTGAAAAAAGAAAATTCTATAAGGTTTACTTATTATTAAACTACATTATCATATTTTAATGTAGAATACACAATTTGATATTATTTTAAGTGATTATGTGGATGTTATCTCATGAGCCCATGGAATATTGGAAATAAGTGAACTAAACTAGATTTCAGTTCAAAATTAGGTTCTTCACCTTGTATTTGAATGTATTTAGGATGAATATCTATATCAGTTGAGGTTAGTTATTTTAAAATCCTATAGTTTTTATCCGTATATATATGTTTATTACATTTAAGTCTTGATTATTGAAGTAGGAAAAATATTGAGAATAGTTTCAATGTTTTGTGTGTCCACCTTCAATGGGTCCTCCTACATGTCATGATGTCACTGATGTAGGATCCTCCGTGGATTGGGTTTGAAAAGTGGAAAATATCCTAGAGTAGAACTCATCAGGAACATAACCTAAATAATAAGTAAATCATAACACAAAAATATAGGTAAAGTTTGAATTAAAAACAAATAATTATTCAAAAAATTTACAAAAATATTCTAAAAAAATGCACTAAAAACCAAAGCGCTCCCCAGAAATGGTGCCAAAATCTGAGTGCATAGTCATGAGATGTCTACTTGATTATGATTTTATGGTTGGTTTATAGTATAGGTAGGAAAATATGGGGTCTTTGAAGGATCATTGGATTTTTAAAGTTTGAATTTTTCATTAAGATTAGTTAAAGAGGGGGATGGATTTGAAAATATAATTATGAAAATAACATAAATTTAACAGTTTAATAGCTGAAAAAACAATTGGATTTTGAAAAATAGGAAAAAGGACTTGTTATGAGTTCACTAAAAATAGTTCATGTTTATAATTATTAGACATTAATTATGTTTGGATATAAGACTTTTGTTTAAATTAATCTGAATCCCGATTACTTTCCAAGCTTTTATATCAAAGCATGTTAAGCCAAACCTTGATATAACAATCGAATATCCATGTTCGTGATCTAATGAATGGTATAATAACATCCAAATAAATATATAATATCAAATATATAGGGAAGATAAGGATTCTTTTGTTGTGTAATTAGAACAACATACGTCACATAATCAAGACATCACACCGATCAGTTAAAAGTAAATATCATTCCACAAGATTCAATCAAAAATGACTTCAAACCAGAATAAAAGTAAGATAATACTAAATGGAATGTATTAAAACCCAAAATAAATAAAACCAGTTATATTAAAAGTTTTTTATCTCTCTTTAGAAGATGTGTATCTCCCTCCCAATGAGTACCCACCGCTTCTCTGAACATTAAGAGGAGGTGGAAGATCAGGTGGATCTCCGTCTTCATCACTGATCCAATTATGTGGATAGGGAGCTTCATAACATAAAAGGGGATGAGAATTATCCTATGTAACATAAAATTGAAATAACTTTAATCCCTTTGTTGAACATGAAAATGGGGTTCCCATGGTGGATTTTATAGCCAAAATGGAAAGTGGTTTTGAGCACCCAGTTTTGGTTGTATAAGTTTTATCTAGTTTTTATACAATTAAACGGACAAATCAAGATTGGGAAAAAATATGACAGTTGTTGTTAGGCTTCTTAAATATATCCATTTAAAATTATGTGTCCATTAGGCAGCTCAATTATGAGATACTGTCAAAATACCAAACCTAACATTTCAATTCGTGTAGATTCTATAGCAAATCTGCTCTTTATTACACACTTATACTAGATTTATTACATAGAAACGTCACTTGATACAGCATATAAGATTGAGAGGTCTAGTGTCATTGGTTCTTAAGAACATTACATAATGAATTAATACGTGAAACACAACATATTTATTGAAAGCATCCTTTACAGGACCACTATATTCCCTCGTACATAGCATTGCATGGGATAACCTGAGGACATGAATAAGAAAAGGGTGAGCTATAAAGCCTAGTAATGAAGTAGACAATGAATAAAATGAAGAATAAACTACATTTTAGGATTTAGGAATATCAATGGAGAATAAAAGAAACATGAACATAAAGGCAAGATATAGCATGACTATCATAACTTCGAAATGTGGTAGTAACACCTAACATGGTATTAGCATGAGCCAATGATCATTGCACATGGAGCATGATTAAAATCTCATTACACATGAATTATAATGAGTAAACCCTCATTTCTATTGAAGAATCATGATACTAATATATTCCCAAAGCATTGGAGCGCTATCAGTGCACACCCTTCTTAAGTATTTCAATTCATGCATAAGTGTGCCACATGAGTCATATAACATTGAATCATTAAACAACATCATTTATTACATGATAAAGGAATGTGGAATTCATACATGAAACTATATAGTCAATAATTAAATGTTCATAAATGTTGATACCCTTGATTGAGAAATGGTCATGGTATTCACTACCTAATGACTTTGGCTTCAAAAATCGAGGTGAAATTTTGGCAGCATAAAGACGTAACAAAAGAATTCATAAAATATGGCTGATGAGGGAGAAAGGGTTATTTTATCATATGTACCTAAAATGGGCAGTAATGGGGCTATCTAGATAAATTTTCCAACATATGTAATGGAATTTGAATTCATAATACAAAATAATGGCTTGAATGTAAATGAAGAGAGAGAAATTCCATATGGAATTTCAATATAGTAACGAGTGTGCATGGGAGGAATTAATGAGAGATAAAATGGGTCTCTCATCATTCAAACATAAATAGGAAAGTATGGGGCAGGTAAAAAATCATACCCAAACATTTATATTTGAAAATAAAATTGAATAATAATATAATGAAACCTGGATATACTGACAAAGGAAGGAATCCCTTGCCGAATTTCGACATGGTAACAAGTGTACACGGAAGGCATTAATGAGAGAGAAAGGGGTCTATCATCATTATTACATAAGGAGGGAAGTATTGGGGAGGCGATAAATCATAACCCACCATTTTTAATTGAAAATAAATGGGTATTAAAACATAAATAAACATAGATGAAAATAAGAAAGGATGGAATCCCTTATATGGAAGTGTGATCTCAAAGGCTTAGGAGAGTCTTGAGAGAGGCTTCTTGGGAGCTTGAGGCATCTTGGGAGGATTCTAGAGAGAGGTGTTTAGGTGATGGTTGATCTCTAAAGTAATTTAGTGAAGATAAAGTGGTATATTGGGTGGGTTATATAGGAAAGGAGAGGGACAAAACCACAAAACGGGGTTTCCGTAGTGCCACCCTTTATCAACGCTAAAAAAAAGCGCTGATAAAGGGAACTTTTAACAGTGCAAAAAAAGCGCTGTTAAAAGTTACCCTTTATGAGTTAGTTTTTTAGCAGTGATAAAGGCTCCCCCCTTTATCAGTGCTTTTTTTAGCACTGTTAAAGGGGCCCCCTTTATCAGCGCTTTTTTAGTAGTGCTGATAAAAGGGGGTCTTTATCCGTTGGTTTTTTCCTAGCACTGATAAAATGTATATTTAAAAAAAATTATTTCATAAAATAAATATTTATATAAAAGTATATTTATATTTATATAAATACAAAAAATATTTTTTAGATATATTTTATATCAATTGGATATGTGGAAGACGCAAAACGGACACCCAGAGCAGAAATTTTGGCCCTTTGGAGGGATTAAGAACCTTTTCGTGCCTTGAAGAATATTACAAAGTCTTACAGTGGTCACCGTAGTGTAGGTATAGTCATAATCATCCATTGTTTATGTGTTTGGGGAAAAACGGACACCCGAAGCAGATGTTATGGCAAAGCGGACACCTGGAGCCAAACTTATGACTGTCCGGAGGGATTTTAAACCATTTTGGGATTTGAAGAATGTGATAAGAGGTTCCAGTGGTCACTAGAGTGTGTATATTTTCACAAGGTTGAATTTGATATGTGGTAGAGCCAAAACGGACACCCAGAGAAGAATTTATTATCATTTAAAATTTAGTAACCCTTACAGAGCAAAAAAACCTAAGAAACTCACAACTCACTAAAACAAGAATAACATTGGCTTTGGGTGTCCCTTAGAGCATGAAGACCTATAAAATAGAATCTCGTGATACGAGTGAGGAACATGTCCAATCGAAACAATGAAAATATCAAAGAAACAAAAGATATATTAGTTATACCACTCCACAAAAAAAACAAAAACAACAAACAACCATAACTTTCGCTTCGCGTGTCTATTTGGGAACTACCACAAATAAAATCAATGTTAGAGAAACGATATATGCAAAAATTTACAAGAACATAGTTTGAGTCAAGTTTGGGACCCTAAAACCCCAAAAACCCATCATAAGGCCTCCAAAACATCATTTCTGTGTCTGGTGCCCTGCCAAATTTTTCTTAAAACGGCAATAAATATAGATGATTTTATCTTTTTCCAATCCTAAACTTATTATATCATTGTAAATTCCATGAGATTTGGTTTGAATAATCGTAGAGCTGAAATGGAAACCCACATCATAGGTTATTCCCATTTTAGTGACTGTGGTTTATTAGGTTTTTCAAGCCCCTATTTCTAGCACTTTTGTCTTATCTGCTATTTTTTAAAACAGTTGTAACTTATGATCTACCTACCCGTTAGGCCTTCAACACCTATCAAATCAAATATCGTTTGATGATCTTTGATTTGACTGGTCAAGGAGCTAGAAGAGACTCTCAAATCATAAGTTTTCGTTGTTACACTAAGTTTAGGGTTTATTTGACTTTCTGACTATATTTACGGGTTTTGAGGTTTTCTCCATTTTTACCCATATAATTTGTATGTATATATATATATATATATATTTGTGCATCTATATTGAAAAACTAATATATCTTATCTATATATTCTAATCACATGTATATACATATTAATATATAATATTTGTAAATATATTTAAATATGTATAATTAGACATAGATATACAAATAATATATATGTGTGTGTGTGTGTTGTATATATGTATTTATTTATTTATAAACACACATAATAAAAATATTTTATAAATGCATTGAAAATTAATCTTATAAATATATATTAATATATGAATAACTATATTAATATATAAATAAAACTATATATATATATTAATATATATATATATATTAATATATACATTAATGTATTTATACGTATATATATATATTAATATAACTAAATATATAGATATATGTATATATATTAATATAATTATAGATATATATTAATATTAATATATATATGTTAATATATATATATATATATATATATTAATATACGAGTAAATATATATATATATTAATAAATGATGAAAAAAACAATATGGTGGTGTGGTAAAGGCTTTGGGTGCGCATGAAATAGGTCCCAATTTCAAATCCAGGGGGAGGCAGGTGGTGTGCATGGGGGGAATAATAGCAAGCATGGTTAAAGGGGACTTGGGTGCTGTTAAAGGGTGCTAGCGAGGGTGGTGTTGGGGGGCGTGTAGGGTGGTGGTCAGGGTGCTATTAAAGGGGAGTGGGGGGAGCTGTTGAAGCCACCATGAATTTTTTTAATGAATTTTAATAATTTATTAGAAGTCTACAAAAGCACAGATAAATGGGGCCTTTTACCAGTGCTAAAAATGCTAAAAAGGACCTTTTATCAGCGCTTTTTTAGCGATGATAAAAAGCCCCTTTTAATGGCTCTTTTGTTGAGCGCTGATAAAAGGGGACTTTATCAACACTTTATGGTGCACTAATAAAGGGGACACCCATTATCTTCGCCTCGATTAATAGAACTTTTTAGCACTTTAATGCCCTTTTCTAGCACTGATAAATGCCGCATTTTCAGCAGTGGGAATTATTTATTAGTTAGGTTTGAGTCACCACACATTAAACTAATCCAAACCACAAACCAGTCCATGGTTTCTCCATGGTTTTCTTAATGTGAGTATAAAAGGATATTTCTTAAGTACAATGTCCGAACTTCTTAAAATAAAATTGTTGCTTATGTGGAGGTGAGTCACACACTCAAGGAAATCAATTTAAAACGGTAAAATGATTTATAAGTCTTGAAGGGTCCACTAAAGCATTGTAAAATATATCAAACAAAAATAAAATCTTATTATTTTAGTGTAAGAACATATATTGGATGAACATAATTTTTATAGTATTTAATTACATCACAATTGGGTCCTTATGTTGTTATAAAAACATTATATATTTATATTGTATTTAATTTTTACCAAAAAAATAGATTGTCTCAAAAAATTATGAAAAAATCACTATTGGATAATTTTTATGTCTTGATTCTGAAAATAATATTCAATTTATATAAATAATTTTCTAAATATGTGAATTTTTACTTTTAAAATAAAAACCAACATTTATCGAAAATTCATGGGTTTTGACAAAAATAGTTTTCAAACCATAAGAAATCCCAATCATATTCATAATAATTGTACATTAATTTATATTATATAAATATTAATTTAGTAATAATATTTAATTAAAATATTATTCAATTCATAAATCCATTAATTCATCAAAAATAGATCTATTAATTTAATATTAACTAAAAATACTATTTTTTCTTTAAAAACTATTTACAATGTAACAATAATAAAATGGAAGTATATTCTTTATTATATAATAAAATAATTCTCATAGTCATATTGCTAATGTCTTGTTACAAAACCCCATATAACGCCCATATAAGAACACAATGTAAGGTGTGCGATGGTGACAGACTCTTGGTGTGGGTCAGATAACATTGCTCGGGTGGTAATCTCTATCAACTTCCACTTCTCTCGTAGGCAGTTCTTCTTTAGCTTAATGTGTTGAAGCTCGGATTGGGCTTGTTCAAGATTGAATCCCAATGACACCACCTCATTTCTGAGCTCCTACAAATGAGCTTTGTTCGAGGCATGTCTACCGATTGAGGCAATCACTTCCTTTTTCAGAGTAAATTGGATTTATTAAAGACCTATATTTATACTAATCATGTTATCACTAATCAATGGCTATATTAGTATAGATAACAATTCTTAATGCTATTTTGAAATCCAAAAACATAAAACCATTGAAGTTCATATTTTATATAAACACATTTCATAAATGTACATTTAATTATATTAAGAGGAATTTTCATTAACAAAAGTTTCGGTCATTACAATCTTCCCCCCTTAAGAATTTTCACACTCATAATTTCATTTTCCCACACTAAAACAGATGCTGGTAACTCTGATTCATTACTTCCTCTAATTCCCACCAAGCTTCTTCAAACTTTTGGTTTTTCCATAATACCATGACGAGGGGAATTGTCTTATTTCATATAGATTTTTATCTACGATCTAAGATCTTGATTGGATTATCTTCATAAGAGAGGTCATTATCAAAAGGTACCAAATCTAGATTGAGTACATGAAATGGGTTAGGTATATATTTCCTCAAGAGTGATACATGGAACACATCATGTACTTGAGATAGGTTCGGTGGGAGTGCTAGTTGATAGGTCACTACTCTAATTCGATCAAGGATTTAAAAAATGGACAATGTACCTTGGAATAAGCTTTCCTTTCTTCCCAAATCACATAAATCTCTTCCACGGTGATATAAGGAGGAATAGCATGTCTTCGACATCAGACTCTAGGTTATTTTGAAGATTATCAAAATAACTCTCTTGTCAACTCTAAGAAGCTTTAATGTGATGCTGGATGGTCTTAACCTTCTCCACCATTTATTCGACCATTTCAGGACTTATGAGTTTTCTCTCCCCAACTACATCCCAATATGCTGGTGTTTATCACCTCTTCCCATACATGGCTTCATAAAGAGACATATGGATGCTTGAGTGGAAAATGTTGTTATAAGAGAACTCAACCAGAAGAAGATGATGATCATATCCTTCTTTGAAGTCCATCGAGCATGCTCTCAACATGTCCTCGAGTGTCTGGACTGTCTGCTCAGATTTTTCATCAGTTTGAGGATGATAAGATGTATGGAAGTTCAGCTCAATATTCAGATCATATTGGTGAATCTTCCAAATCATAGAGTGGAATATGGGATCTCAATAATATACAATTGATAGTGGTACTCCATGTTGTCTTACCACATCTCTGATGTATATCCATGCCATTTGATCCAATGAGAAATCCTACCGAATTGCAATGAAGTGCACATTCTTTGTAAGATGATCCGCAGTAACCCAGATAGCATTGTTTCCTTTGGATGTATTTTGAAGTTCGTTGACAAAGTCCATGGTGATGTTCTCCCATTTCCATGCCGGTATGGGTAATTATTGCATCATCCCCTTATAATTCTACCTCTCATCCTTTACTTGCTAACATACCAGTCACTTGATGTATACTAAGCGATATCCTTTATCATGTTATCCAACCAATAATTCTCTCAGATAGCTCAATATATCTTTGGGTTTCCTAGGTGAATGGATAAATTTAAACAATGTTTATCATTCAAAATTTCCTTCTTTTACTATGAATTCTATGGTACACAAAGTCTTGACCCAAATCCCACAATTCCGTCTTTATTGACATTGAACTCTGAGGATTTACCTTTTCAAATAGTTTCCACTTTCTTCTGAATTCCCACATCTTCCTTTTGAGCATCCTTTAACCTTCCCAAAAGAGACGGTGGAGCAATAATTTGGGAAAGTATTGATGATGTTCCCTTCTTTATGATTCCCATGTACATATTCATCATATCTAAGAAGATTTGATCCTTTTCAATTCTTATAATTTATAGAATTGATGGATCCTTTGTACTTAGAGAATCTTCCTCATTATTCTCTTTCCCTCAGTGGTAATGGATTGAGTAGTCATAGTCTTTGATCAGATCTAACAATCTTCATTGGAACATGTTCAACTCTTTATGTGTGAATATATACTTGAAGATTTTGTGGTTAGTATATATTTCACACTTCTCCCAAAGATATAATTCTGCCAAATTTGTAAGGAGAAGTTCACTGCAGCCAACTTCAAATCTTGTGTTGGATAGTTTTTCTCATGAACTGTTATTTTTCTTGAAACATAGGCAATGACTTCGTCATTTTGCATCAACACACATCTCATGACCTTCTTCAAAGCATCATTAAATACCACAAAAAGTTCTCCACATTTGGGTAAAGTGAGCACAAGTAGAGTGATAAGACTCTTTTTCAACTCCTTGAACCTCTATTCGCATTCATCACTCCATGAAAACATGACTCCCTTCTGAGTTAGCTTTGTAATAGGGTTTGAAAATCATGAGAAATTTCTCACAAATCAGCGATAATATCCAGTTAACCCAAGCCAGTTATGGATATATGTTACCGATGCTGGTCTTGGCCTTCCCTCAATTGCAGCTCTCTTGGAGGGATCCACATATATCCCATTGTTTGTGATGATATGTCCCAAGAATGAGACCTCCTTCAACCAAAACTCAAACTTGATGTACTTTTCAAATATTTTCTCCTTTCACAAGGTCTATAGTACAATTTTTAGATACTCCTCATGATCCTCCATTGTTTTGGAGTATATTATAATATCATCTATAAAGAATACCAAAAATTTGTCAAGGTAATCTATAAGGACTCTATTCATCTAATCCATGAAGATTTATGGAGCATTAGTGATTCCAAAAAGCATTACTATGAATTCCTAGTGCCCGTACCTTGTAAAAAAAGTAGTCTTTGGGATATCCTCCTTCTTCACCCTTACATGGAAATATCTTGAATGAAAATCTACCTTGGAGAAGTATTATATACGATGTATATGATTAGAAAAGTCATCAATTTGGGGAAAAGGATACTTGTTCTTTATCATGATTTTGTTGAGCTCACGATAATCAATGCAAAGGTGCATTGAACCATTCTTCTTCTTGAAGAAGAGGACTGGTGCACCCCATGGTGAAGCACTTGGGTGTATAAAACCTTTACCTATATTCTACAAAAGTTTTTTCATCGGATCCTCACGCTTCACAATTGAAATTCTATATAGAGTCTTGGATATTGTAAATTCCCCAACTATAAGGTCAATTGAGAATTCAAAATCTCTTCTTGGATGAAGACTTGGAAATTCTTCAGGAAACACTTCAGCAAATTCTCTCAAAATAGAAATGTCTTCAAGGATGTTTCCTTCCTTGGACTCAATCATCTTATCTAGATAATTATAGTCATCAGGAACTAATATCCACATTTGATATGATGGTGCTGTAGGATTGAAATAAGGATGTAGATGCTCAATATACAAGAGGGGGGGGGGTGAATTGTAAACTTTAAAAAAGAACATAAACAAGTAAAGATCTATGTTTAACAAAGTTATACTACTATAATTCACAACACCTCTAACACTAATTAACATATTGGGACAAAGTACGAAGTTACAAACTTCTAGTTCTATACAGTAGCTTAAATCTGGAAAGTGATTCTGAAAAACTGGTTTCGAAATATGGATCCGTAAAATGAAACTTAACCAATGTTTACAATATGAGATTCTAACTTAAATCATATAGAATCTATATGAATCAGAGTAAAAGTGTAAGGAAATTTAAGAAGGTTATACTTTCCTTACAATACAAAATACAATGGAAAAACTTGTAACAAAAACAAGTAACAAGATATAAATATTTTAACCTAAAAAGAAGGGTATCCAACAACCTTGGATAAAGGTCCATTGATTTATACTTTCAAGAAAGTCTGTCTTACCCACCCCAGGGTAAGACCTCGATACAAAGATCGGTGTCTCTGTCTTGCTATCCCCGCAAGCCCTCAACTTCAAGGTAGTTGGAACCTCTGTCTTCCTCAGCAAGGAAGCCATCTAACTTCATGTTGGTTGGAACCTCTACCTTCCTATCCCCGAAAGCCCTCAAATGTAATCACCAACATTCGGAGTCATACAAAGCAATATGAACGAACAGTTTAGTATGCACAAGGAATGAAAAGATTCTCTCTCTAGAAATCACCTTAACGGCGTGTGGTCTCTAGAGTGATCAACTTGTTTTTAAGCTCTTTCAAATGCGATCTGATTTATAGGGTCGGTAGCAACGGTCGACTCCGTCCTCCAACGGTCATATTTTCCTTAAATATCGGAGGTACATGTACACGTGTCACTCAAGAAATAGTTATTCAAAAACTGAATACACGACATCATTTTGTAATGAAACAAGTGTAAGAATAAGAAAAACTGAAGTTTGTAATGTAAGAAAAATAAAAGTTCTTAGTCTAACCAAAATGGAATTTAGAGTCTATAATAAAGAGATGTTTGGATTGTTTCTTTCTAAGGAATTCGTAATGAGGATTCATAATCAAAATTCGTAATGATAATTTATCATCAGAATTCATAATGAGAATTCTGCACTAGAATTTATAAAGATAATTCATCACTGGAATTTGTAATGAGAATTCTTAATTAGAATTCGTAATGAGAATTCATCATCAGAATTCGTAATGAGAATTCTTCACTAGAATTCGTAATGAGAATTCATCACTGGAATTCGTAATGAGAATTTATAATCAGAATTCGTAATGAGAATTCTGCACTAGAATTCTTAATGAGAATTCATCACTGGAATTCGTAATGAGAATTCCTAATCAAAATTCGTAATGAGAATTCTACACTAGAATTCATAATGAGAATTCATCACTGGAATTCGTAATGAGAATTCATCACTGGAATTTGTAATGAGAATTCGTAATCATAATTCGTAATGAAAATTCATCACTATAATTCGTAATGAGAATTATGCACTAGAATTCGTAATGAGAATTCTGCACTATAATTCATAATGAGAAAACATAATGCTTCTTATCTAAGTATTATGTGATTCTGAAGTTTTGGACTTCAACCCGAATTTTACACTTAGTGAAATTTATGATATGAATAAGGAAATCTAAGTAAGGGTAAATTTCCTCAAAGAAGGAAATTTTCCTTATAGAAGTAAAATATGGATTTGCTTAAGGATAAGGTGTTTGTGATTTTCAAAACAAGAATTAATGGAAAAGTCATAAGGAAATCCTTATTGACCCAACAGGTACTAAGGAAGACTCATCTTCCTCCTTACACTTGTACAAAATTTGTGATTGATTCACCATATAGAGAGTGATTTTCCTCTCATGACAATTTATGTTGGATTTATATATAGAAATCCAATATATGTCGAGAATTGAATAAAATTACACCAGAGGGAGTATGATGGTGTTTTCCGGAATGTTCAGTCCACAGATTGTGACCAGGGAGGAGTTATATTCATGGGATGAAATGATTTCCCCATTTTCCATACTCACTGAAATCATTTCTTCCCTGATTTGTGGTGGTGTTGGGATTTTTCAACTAAACATTGGGATATAAAAGAATGTGTTTAACTAGAATAAAAAAGTATGTTTTATATTCTTGAATGAATAACCAGCGTACCTCCCACCACTTTGTTTTCAGGTCTCACATTGGTGGTAGTGATAGAAATAACTCTCCCTTGCTACCTTGGAGGTTGTTGGTTTCCTCTGAAAATCCTTGTCTTAGGGAACTGATTTTCACGGTACCCTATTTCGTTGTAGTTGAAGCAATGAACAACACATTGAGGGTGGAATAAAGCGTTACTCTCCTCTGTCGTTGCCACATGTTTTTCTTGTCGGAAGATAATGGCTAGGTTACCTTCTTTTCCACACCTAAATCATTTCCTCTTCCCCTTTAGGAAATTCCCGAGGTTCTTCTTTTCACACCGTTGGTAAGTGGGGTGCTGGATTTTCTTAGAACCGTTGGATTTATCCATCAAACCTCTAGAATTGAGGTTCACATTATTCTTATTATCCTCTGGATTCCCTTAAGATTCTCCATTATCTATTTCAACCTTGAGGGCACATCAAAAAATTTCCTCATAGCTATCAAATTCATAGATTGGCAAGGCTTTCCGTAGGATAGGTTTTATCCCAACAAAGATGCGGTCAACCTTGCATTCGTGGGTAATGATAAAGCTGGAGGCGTATCATGAAAGCCTTGCGATGTTCTCGTTGTATGCTGCAATGGATTCATCAAATTTGTTTTCTTGAGGTAAAGAATTCCCCTTCCATCTTATGTTGGATGGTGTGTGGAAAATATTTATTGAGAAACATTTCCCAGAAATCCTTCCATTCCAACACCTCGATCAACTCTTTAGGATTATTATTTTTTTATCAATGTCCAACATTGATTATATTCACCCCCGAAACGATAAACAGCTAAAATAACCTTCTATTGTTCGGAACATTAAAGGATGGAGAAGGTGTTTTCATTGGATTTGATCCATTATTCCAGAATTAAGGGATCATATGATCCATTAAAAGTTGGAGGCTATTGTCTCATGATGCTCTCTATTGTGACTTGTTATTTCTGGGGGGGGGGTTGAACATTCCTCTTGATCCATGTTTCTATTCAATGCATGAGTTAACTGAGAGAGTATTGTGACAAAGTTTTTGATTCCCGCTCCCATTGAATTGGGCATCTCATTAGAACAGTCTTCACATTGATCATTGCACAAGTTAATAGCCCGAGTCCCCATATTTCCAACCATTGGCTAGAATAAATGGAATGATAGGGGTAAAACATAAAGGCTAATCCAAGGACAAAAATGGCTGAATTATGAATAAATTCTTTCATTAACTAATGAATCTATAGACTTCAATATATTCTATCCATGATCTACTTCCCAATATATATTCTTTGGGGCATTTTTTTATTCCCTTAACAATGGTTAATACTATGCTTGTGAATTTACCAAAGCATATCCCCTGAGAGTGTCATAACCAAGAGTGTAGTGAGTCCTATTGTCGTGTACCAGGATACCCCAGGTCAAGCCCGAATTTTTTTTCCAGAGTTTTCACTCCTAGGAACATTTATGCGAGAGCCGCCTCTACCTACTTGTATCCAGACATGGATGCATTTTCTTGATAATCCACTTAATCAATACACACCAATATTTAGGTATATCTGTATTATATTTAGTATTATATTTAATAATTTCACTAGGGTTCTATAATCCTAATCCAAAAAATAATTAAACCTATATTTTTATACCAATGATAAAAACCTTTATTTTTATTACACAAATAAGCATGATTTATTACATAGAACCCTGACATGATAGAACATAGAAGATCTATAGGTATAGTTTATTTGGGGCCTATGAAAATTCCCTAATGACTTAAAATGTGAAACAAAACATCTTTATTGAAAACATCCGTTACATGACCACTACATTCCCTCAAACATAGCATTGCAGTGGATAACCTGAGGACATGCATAAAAAAGGTTGAGATATAAATCCTAGTAAGGAAGAAAACAAGACATAAAATGAATAATAATATACAGTTAAGGAAGTATAAATATCAATAGGTCATAAAATGGACCTGAAAATAATGGAAAGATATAGCATGATTATTATAACATGGAAAGGCAGAAACAACATTTAACATGGTATTATCATTATCCAAGGATTATTTCACATAGAGAATGAGTAAACCCTCATTTAACATGAATTATAATTATTAACCATTCATTTCACATGATGTATCATAATACTAATGTTTAATAAATTCATTGGAGATCTATCAGGGTGCACATTTCTTAATCATTTCATTTCATGCATAAGTGTGCCACATGGGTCATATAACATGGATTCATTAAAAATACTCATTTACTCCACGATAAAGGAATGTGAAATTAATAAATTAAACTCTATAATAAATATGTAAATGTGAATAAATTTGAATACCCTTTATTGAGAAATGGGTATCATATTCAATACACAATGACTTTGGCATTGAAAATCGCGGTGTAATTTCTACAACATAACAGTGTGACAAAAGAATTCATAAAAAAATGTTTGATGAGAGTGAAAGTGTTGTCTCAACACATGTACATGAATTGTAATATAAGGGGCACATATATATACATGTCCCAACAAAAATAATGGAATTTGGATACATTATACAAAATAATTGGATGAATGTAAATGAGGAGGGAGAAAATACTTACGGAATTTCAACAGGGTAACGGGTGTACATGGGAAGAATTAATGAGAAAAAAATAGATATCTAATAATTAAAACATAAAGAGTGTATTATGGGGGAGGTTAAAAATCATACCCCAACATTTATAATTGAAAATAAAAGGTCATAACAATATTAAAAAACTTGGATAAAATAAGAAAGGAAGTAATCCCTTACGGAATTTTGGCATGGTAACTGGTGTACATGAAAGACATTAATGAGAGGGAAAGGGGTATCCCATTATTAAAACATAAAGAAGAATGTATGGGGGAGTTTCTAAATCATACCAAAACATTTTTAATTGAAAATAAAAGGGTATTACAACATAAAGAAACTTGGATAAAAATAAGAAAGGAATGAATCCCTTACAAGGAAGTGTGATCCCAAAGGAATATGAGAGGCCTGAGAGAGGCTTATTGGGATCTTGGGAAAGCCTTTAGAGGATTATAGAGTGGGTAGGGAAGAGTTTGGTGGAGCCCCAAACACTTTTAGTGAAGAGAAAGTGAGAGCTTGTGTGGGTTTATATAGGAAAAGAGAGGGAATTCTTTATTATTTAGGTTTGGGTCACCACACATTAAACTAATCCAAACCACAATCCAGCCTATGGTTTTTTCCAATTGGGAGTGGAAAAAAATATTTTAAAAGGAAAATTTCCTAACTTCGTAAAATAATGGGGTTTCTTATGTGGAGTTGAGTCACACTCTCAAGGAAATCATTTTAAAAAGGTAAAATGTTATATAAGCCATGAAGGGTCCACTAAAGCATTGTAAAATAAATAAATAAAATCTAAAATCACATTATATTGATGGTAAAACATATAGTGGCCTAATATAATGTTTATATTGTTTTATTACATCACTTTTAGGTCATTATGATGTCATATAAAATTATATATTCAGACTGAATGTAATTTTTACCCAAAAAATCGACGGTCTCAGAAAATTGTGAAACAAATATCCATTGGATAATTTTGAAATCTTGATTCCAAAAATAATATTAATTTTATCTAAATAATTTTATAAATATGTTAATTTTTACTTTTAAAATAAAAACTTTCATTTATCGAAAATTAATTGGTTTTGACATAAATAGATTTCAAACCATAATAAAAATCACAATCGTATTCCTAATAATTATACGATCACTTATATTATATAAAAAATAAATTTAGTAAAAATATTATTTAACTAAAAAATCCATTAATTAATCAAAATAGTTTTCTTAATTGAATATTAACTAAAAATACTATTTGTTCTTTAAGAACTATTTACAATGTAAAAATAATAAAATGAATGTATACACTTTATTATATAAAAAATTAATGCACATAATCATAGTGCTATGGTCTTTTTACATAACCCCTTATAACACCTCCATAAGATTGAAGGGTTAGGTTTGCGATGGTGAAAAACTATGGGGGTGTCTCAGATAACATCACTCGGGTGGTAATCTCTACCAACTTCCACTTCTCACATAGGTGGTTACACTCGAGCTTAACATGTTGAAGCTCATCTTGGGCTTTGTAAAGAGAGAATACCAATGACACCACATCCTTTTTGATCTCCAATAAATGGGCTTCGTATGGGGAAAGTATACTAGATGAGGCCATCACTTCCTTTGTCTTAGTAAATTGGATTTTTTAAAGCCCTATATTTATATTAATCATGTGATCACTATTCAATGGCTGTGTTAGCAATGATAACAATTATTAATGGTATTTTGAAATCCAAAAACATAAAACCAAAGGAGTGAATATTTTATATATCAATTTTCATAATAAGACATTTAATTAGATGAAGAGGAATTTTTATTAACAAAGTTAGGGTCGTTACAGATTCAGTCCCATGGATAGATTAGTTCTAATAGGAATCCATATGAAAAAATAGGATTCTATTTCTTTACAGGATTTTTTTCTAATGATGTTTCAGATCTCTCCAAAAAAATTTATCCGAATTGAATTCACAGTTTTCAAAAAATGTGAAAAATAGTGGAAAAGTGTCCTTATGATTCAAAGCAGTTTTCCCCATTTTCTTTCTGGATCATCTATATCCTTCTAAATCATCTTCTGATATAATAAAATAAAAAAATTATAAATTACCATTTTAAAGTGATAAAATTTAAATAATTAAATAAAATTTGATGTGAAAATTTTTATTAAAATTTTAGTTTCAAATTCAAACCCAACATAAAATAGAGGCATAAGAGTGAAATAAAGTGGTGAATTATTGTGCGATAACATATGTCACTTTTAACACCCCAAGATCTTATAATACGTCTCTCTTAAAAATTATCATATTTGATACTTTATTTTTCATGGAGCCATGAGATTAAAACCATATAATAATATTAAATATGAACATTTGAATAGTAATGTGACCATTAACAAAAATAATTTGACCAATGGAATTATAATTTCACCTATGAAAGTATAAATAAAATTTATGTATCTTATAAGTTAAAATATTGTATATTTATATCATGGAATGACTAAATAAATGTTTAATAATGATAAATTAGGTCTTGGTATTTTTTTGAAACAAAAATGTTTATTTAAAATTGAATAATTAATAAAATGGTGTAACATAAAAATATTTTTATAAAATATATTAATAAATTAATATTTTGTTGTCTTATGATTATAATATAATTTAATAAAATCATAATGAATTTTTAATCTGTAAAAAACTGTTATAATATTAATATATGTATTTTTTGAGTAAAATATGATTCTATTAAAAAATTAAATTTATCATATTTCAAAAATTATTTTCATAAATCGGAGTTAATTTTTCAATTCTACACATTAAAAAATGGTTCGGGTGAATTTTTGGGATTTTTCTAAAATAGTTGAATATTTTGTGAATACTAGAACACTATAATTTGTAATATTTAACAAATACATGAATTATTGTGACATAGATAATATATTGATGATTTAGGACTATAATCCTAAAACATCCTTCATAAGTTAAAAATATTTAGTGATAAGGTTCAAACTACTTATTTTCTTGACCAAAATAATAAACTAATGAATAAAATAACAAAAAAACACTCATCTCCTCCACTATAAATACCACCCATCATCACCTCTTCTTCTCACACATCCAAAGCCATGAATATTTTATGATTTCTAACAAATACCTGTCCCAATCATTTCCTGCATGTTCTATAATTTTTTGTCTAACCCAAAAGTGTATTTCATAATTTTTTAAGGAGGTTCTAAAGGTGTGGAATTTAAGAGATAAAATCGACTTTTATTCAATTAATTTTCTATCAATTTATTCTCTTTTCTTATACTTTCCATACTTCATAATTACAAAAATTAAGGATAAATAAATTATATTATATATTTATTATAATTTTATTATGAAAATGGTATATCCACCATTGATTATTTTCTTTTCCCCTTATTGTTCTTAAAATGGAAACCCAATCAGTAAGGTGCTGACTTACCAGCATTATGGACGATGAGTTTTCATTTTTTAATTTCACATTCATGGGTTGTAATAAAAACATTTTTATGATTAAAAAATATTTTAATATGTATATTATAACTTATTTAGTGTTATAGAACCATTATATATACATAAAATTAATTAATAAAATAAAACTAGTTTGTGATAATCGAAAAAATACCCAAAATAATCTAAATGGTTATCATTAATTATTTATATAATAATCAACCTAATATCTTAAAAAATTATATATAAGACCGTTAAATATAATATTATTTAAATAATAATATAAAATTTTGATTCTGGATAACTATTCTCATTTTACATGATCTTTCATACAAATATACCAGTGAACCAATCATGAAAACCAATAAAAAGAACTCTCCCATAAGACAAAATTTAATATTATAACTCATCAAAAAGTACATAAATGAACATAAAAAATTATAATAAATATAATACATGTTTAATATGTTCTAAACTAATTTTTAATGAATATAATTTCATTATCTAGGACATTAAGTACAACTGCATAATGATTTCAACTATAAGGTAAGGGATTTCCCCCAAATCTCCATGTTTCATTCAGGTTACTATTTCTCTCCCTTTGAACAAAATTTATTCTTAATTTTTATATAACTATTCTATATTATGAGTATATATTCCAAAATCATCTATAAAAGTCATTTAAAATTTATTTGATGGGGAAATAAATGTTTTACAATGTTCTCTATTCAATTTTTCTAGATAAGCAATCTCAATTAAAGGTAACTTCCCAATTTATTACCTATTTTTTTCAATAAAATCCCTAATATGTTTTAAGACACCAATATTTTTCTAAAATCACAATTTTTATGATAATAAATATCTTATCTATTTTATGGTTTTATGTAAACAATTAATCCTTCATCCTATTTAAATACTCTCTTATAGTTTATGTCAAACCCCACTGAAGTGGACCATTTATAAAGTTTCATAAAAACACTTTTTACATGTTTTCAATTAAATTTTTCATAATTTATTCCTAAAAATTAATTTAATTTTCATCCTATTCTAGGATATATCAATTTAAAATATGATTTTATTACCAATACAAATGATTTTTCCAAAAGAACTCTTCTTTACAAAGTAAAAAGGGTATTTCTCTCAAGAATTCCTTGATGATTTTATTATTGTGTTTTTATATTTCTAATCATTATATATTAAAAATTAATGCTTAATTAGGATTTATATTCTATAATATCATCTAACATATTTTATTAAATGGTTTATGATCAGTTTTACTATGGATGTTGTATCTTGATGCCATTCAAAATATTACTCAGAGTGGTTAGTGATTGTGTTTACAGATTGGGGAGAGTTATTTACATTTTATATGTATATGATATTTATCTTTCCCTCCATTCATATGAAGAATTAATTGAACTTTTAGGTGATGGGAGGGGCATCCTATATCCCATCTATGCATTGGTAGGCCTCATGATACAAAATAAATATTTAGTTCATCATGGCCTTTCCCATTTTTTGATATGATTTTGGCAAAGTCATGAACCAATTATTTTTAGATGTCTTATATAAGTCCTCAATTACATATTTCATATTTATATCATTATGAATTCCCTCATTATGATTTTAGAAATTGATAAATGATGTGATTATTAAACTAAAATAATATCCATAGTTATGTTTCATTCTAATATGATTATTTATATGGAGTTATTTAGGGATTTCATATTAGTTCCCTATTATTCTCAAGATTAAGTTTTAATGGCATGTGATTTTTGATATCAACCATTCCTTTTTGTTCATGTTTATATTAGCTTCTGCTGTATTTCTTACCCCTACTGAGCATGTAATCTCACCTTTCTCGTATATTTTATTTTCCCATGAATGTGAATATGTATATTATGAATGAATTACTGGGATAATCGTGGATTCTATGTATGTTTACAATGGATTTGTTATATTATTTTTTTCCCTTTATGTTGAACTGTAAAACTTATTTATGTATCTAGTTCTCCAAATCTAATAAACAATTTGGTACATTGGGATGATAATTCTTGTTCTTTGTAACAATGTAATTAAGTAGTGAATTGGATTTGGGATACTGATTTTAGGGTATTTAAAATTGGTATTACAAAAATTTTAGTAGAGTCGTTGGAAACATGATTAGGGAACATAACCCTATGATAGGCTTTGAGGATATGTATAAAAGAAAATCCTATAATTTCGATGTGGTAGATATTATGTCAGTTTTCCCAAAAATACATCCCCATCTAGAAAATACAAGTGGATGTAGTTTGGGTATAGATGTACATAGGGGTATCAACTCTAATAAGGTGCGTAGGGCCTCACTCAGTATAACATGGTACAAAACAAAGGGCCTTACTGTGCACTTGGTTTGAAAATATCAGGGGATATGATTAGGATAATTCACATTTAGTTTGAAAACATTTATGAATTAATAAAATGAAAACATTTCCCTAAAGAAACAATGTTTTTGATTATGATATTAGCTATGCATAAATTTCCAGTTTATGTTTAGTGTTTTTCTAGTATAAAAATTATGAATTTTGATTCATAACCTAATTTAGTGTATTCAATTGTTTATAAATGGTTCATAGTGTAAAAACGTTAAATCGTATCAACACATGTATTACATTTAGGGACTGCCCTCATAGGAAATATAATGATGTTGGAGAAGGAGCTACAATTAGAGGTGATGAACTCAAAACCATATTAGGATAACTAACTCAGGTTATGAACAACAACCTTACCCATATGGATAATCTTGATCCAAAATGTGTTGGAACAATGTTAGACCACTTCATGAGACAACATCCTTCTTTATTCAATTGGACTAAAAACCAATTTTTAGCAGAGATGTGGATATGTTCTGTAGAGAATAGATTTCTTACTTTGGGATGTAATGAAAGGGAGAAGGTTACCATGGATTTTTATCATCTATCAGGAGATGCAGTTTATTGGTGTTCATTAATTCAAAACACAATGGAGGATGAATAAATTTCAAGTATGGAATATAATTATTTTAAGGAAATTTTCATATAAAAATATTTCCCTTGCGAACAATGAGAAGATATTAAGAGAAAATTCTTATATCTGAGACCTAAATAGGATGAATGTTTTTCCACGTATGAATATAAATTTTCAAGTTTATCAAGGAATTATATGGACTACATAAATAATCTAAACATAAATATTGATTGATTCTTTGACAGGTTGAAACCATTCCCCCGAAGGGTACTAGTATCCCAATCTTTATCACCATATGAAGATATAGTCTCCTGTGCTATCAAAAAATAGAATTAATTCTCTATTTCTTATGAATTTAAGAGAAAATAAGAGAATATGAGGGTGTTGGAGAAAATAATGGATGAATGGATGAATAAAAATTCGAATTTGACAACATGTGATACTTTTCGAAGGAAACACCCTGGTGATGTCTAAAAAGGAAAATAAGTTTTCTACAAGTGAGGTGAGAAAATCCATCATCCTCATGATTGATAGGGAAAGAATAAAGATATCAATTTTCAAGGCTTCAATTGTAGGGATATGGGACACTACACAAAAGATTGTATAAAGTGTGAAGGGAACTTTTTAAAAAAGGCCATGCGATCAAGGATAATCTTATGCAGTCCCAACAACTACAGTTGAAGTTTCTAATGATTTTTTGGTATGCACTTAAATCATATCCTCAAATTTATATAAAGAATTATTTTATTTGGGATCGTCTCATTCCTTTATATAATCCATGTTTTCATTGAAAAGTAGATATTTCCAATTCACTATATAATCATTGTTTTTAGTAAAGACTCGTAGGGGAAACATTTTTACAATGAAGATGCGTTGAGAAGTTCCTATTATGACACATTAATGTGCTCTAATGTTTTATTTTTTCATCATAAATATTGTTGATTTTGATATAATCCTTGGTATGGAATGGATTTCGAAATATAATTCAAACAAATTTATTTCAATGATATGGAAATTGAGATTCATGATGAAGCTATGAAATTTCTCATCTTTATATGAGAGTATTCATCATCAGATTCATATCTTAATCCACCTTAAGTATCAGTTCTAAATCAAATTATTGGGGAAGAAGAGAAAACATGATCTATGGATTTGGGATGAAATATTCAAATTAAGGACACAACTATTTTATAGTAATTCATTGATGTATATCCATAGGATTTACATAGAAATACTCTATAGTGGGAAATTGAGTTTTCTATTGACTTAATCCTTGTTGAAAATCCATTATCAAATACTTCTTATTGAATGTCCATTACGGAATTAGTGGAGATAAATAGAAAAATAGAGGATTTGAGTAATAAGTGATTTATTCTCCATAGTGATTATCCATGGGGAGCCCCTGTTCTCCTTATCAAGAAGCAAGATGAATCTACGAGGCTATGTATCAACTATAGAGAATTAAATACTATTAGAATAAAGAACAAGTATTATCTACCTCATATTGATGATTTATTTGATCAAATTCATAGAGCTCAATAGGTTTTGAAGGCTGAAATTCAATATAGATGTCATTAATTATGCATGAGGAAGGAAGATATTCCAATGATAGTATTCTGAACTAGGTATCGACATTACAAGTTTATAGTAATTTCATTTGACTGGCTAATGAATGATCTATTTTTATGGATCTAATGAATAGAGTGTTCCAAGAATATATTAATGATTTTTTTGTGGTATTTATTGATGATATATTGATATATTTAAAAAGATACTATGACTATGATAACCACTTGTATGTTATTCTGAATACTATTTAAAGAAAATATTTATATGGGATGTTTAGAAAGTGTTAATTCTGGTGTCAAACAATTTCTTTTCGTGGCCCTATTTTCTATAAGGATGGAATGTCAGTTGATCATGTGATGCAAAAATGATGTTTAGGAATGGCCTATAACAACATATTTAACTGAGCTACACAGCCTCAATGGTTTATCAGGTTACTGTTGGTGTTTTATTCATAATTTTCCTGATTATCTAACCAATTAACCTATATTACTCATAATGTGGTTATATTTTTTCTAGAAAATCTATATTGAAGAATTCATTGAATAATTTAAGATAAGATTAGTGAATTCTCTTTTACATTGACTCCACCATCAGGAAATGGTGGATTTGTTATTTATAGTGATGCATCAAAGAAATGACATGGTTGTGTAATTATACATTATAATAGAGTTATTTTCTATGCATTGGGGTAGTTAAAAATTCTTGAAAAGAACTTTCCAACTCATGATATTGAGTTAGAACCAGTAATATGTACCCTGGAGATATGGAGATAAGATCTATATGATGAAAAATGAGAGATATATACATGTAGGGTCCTGAAAAATCTGCAAAGGAGATTCTACCCAAATCCCCCAAAAGGATTGGGGAACAGAATGGAGAAAATTTAAAGGAGGGACACAAGTAGGATTGGTCCATGGACTTGTGCAATGAAAACGTGATGCGGTGAGGCTCCACGAAGAATCCCCTCCGCGAACCGTCGTCATTCAGGGAATGGAGGCGGAGGTCCTCCAAAGGCGCGAAGTAGGACGGGCGCTGGCAGGACCACCGTCAGAAACCACTCTAGCTGCGAACCGCGCCAACTGGCCCCTGCCGTGCATTCCATCATTAACGAAACGGAGGCAGAAGCCTTATGTGGCCACAAACCTTTGTCGTTTCTGAAATGGAGGCGGAGATCCTCCGCGGTCGCGAGGTAGGATGGGAGCCGATCCTGTTCACTGTCATGAACAACCCTAACCGCGAACCACATCGACTAGTTCAAGCTGCATCTGCTGTCTTTCGTGGAATGGAGACAGAACCCTCCACGGCTGCGAAGCACTCCCTGAGTTCGGTTCTTGAGGGGGGGGGGAGCACTCAATACCCACCGCGATTCGCGGATTGACCATGTCATCCCTAAACTGGGTTTTCAGTCATGGGCCTCCGGAAAAGGAGATGCATGTCCACAGATACATCTCTTTCCCCACTCTATAAAAGGAGACGAAGGGGGAAGAGAAAAGGGATTCGGAATTCGGATTCAGATGATTCGAAGGTAGAGGAAGAGAAGAGTGATCAGATTTAGGAGGAAGGATTTCGAAGGAAGGCTTAGGATTTCGCAAATAGTGAAGTTCCAGTTCACGAACCAGAGCAGGTATAAACCTGGGAACGAAATAATAAGAAATTGAAAATGAATAATAATTTGGTGAACCACGAACATAAAAAAAATAAAAGGAGAAGACCATTAACTATAACCCCTCCGCAGATGCACTCCCCGCGGACCAGGGTGTTTATGCCTCTTTTCCGATCTGCCGCACCATATAGCATCCACCAACGTGGGTGAAGCCTCGACCGACAAACCCCTGATCGTCACCGCCCTTGGCTACCGCTGCTTGAGTGGACCCCTCCGCGTACCCCCTAGTACGTAGGCCGAACCCGAAGCCGTGAACAACCCGGGTTCACGGGATGCTCGCCAGACAGCGAACCACCCTGGTTTGCAGGATGACCCTCAGTCCATGGACCACCCTAGTTCGCGGACGGCTTCTCCAGCTGCGTAGAACCTTTTTACGTGAAGGGCTCCACCACCCCTTCATACATGTGGCCCATTAGAGCTTTTGGAGTTCCCATTACCCGGACCAGATAAAATCCTTCCAATCCAACCCGATCTTCCGTGACTCCCTCATTGGCCTATTCATCAGCCCCAATTCGAGGCCTCCATCAGAGCCACCAGATACGCGTGGTGTAACCCTCAGGCACATCAGCGTGCCATTTTGTGTTCAAATACCCACAGTATGTAGAGGCGAAGGGGTTTCCACGACCCTTGAGCAAGTTCACGAAGCATTCCTAGGTTCATATTCCCACGGTAATGTGGAGTCTGAGCTCAGGATTCCCCTTTCTGCTCCTCCACTTGTTAGGTGCTCCTCAGGGGTAGTAAAATACCCATCGGAAGGAAGCCCTCATGCATTGCAAGAGAGGATACGAGCACAAGAGCACCCCCTTTCCCTCTCCCTCTGCGCTTTGTCGCCTGGGCCTCCTAAGAGTGTAAGCCCCAATCTATCATTATGGTCCGCTCCATGTATAAGCACTACTCCACTTCTCACGGACGCACCTTTCGCGGCGTGATCATCTGGTCCTTTCTGCCTCTTGTTTCTCACACCGGGCATGACTCACGTGGGCTTAGAGTAAGCATCGACCATGACATCCTCCTATGGGCCTCCTCATAGTGTAAGCCCCAATCCATCACTATGGGCCTCCTCAAGGGGTAATCCCCAATCCATCACTCTGGGCTGCCTCAAAGCTTAAGCCCCAAGCCTATGAAAACTACGAGGACTTTGATCCCTGCCTCTTAGGCAGGGTATGTAGGAAGCCTCCAAAAGGTTCAAGCCCATCACCCAGCTGTTCTGACAACCCTCACATCGGTTTGCCTTCGTCCCGCATGATGATAAATTGTACATTCAAACTACATGGACTTTGATCCCCGCCTCCTAAGAAGGGTACGTTTGAATCTTCTCTGAGGTTCAAGCCCAACAACTAGTCGATCTAACTATCCTCATGTCGACTCACCATGCCGCTCCTTGTGCCACCTCATTGTGTCCAGACTCCTCAGGGTCATTAACCCAATGAGGGATGGTAAAACTCATGAGTAAATGATTTTGTGTCCCTGTATTCAGCTGACCATTGTCAACCAGAAAAAATCTGTGGATACTATGTTTTGGTATAAACCAAAGATTCACAAACAAATGAATACATCTTAAATCTATAATAGAGTCCTGGAACATGCAATAGTTCACCCCAAAAGGGTGTGATGAGCCCAAATTCTCATCCTCTCAAACAATGTGAGTTCTTAAGCGTCACTGGTGAGACCATCGTGCGAACACCTGCCTTTGGAAAGTAGGTCCACGTGTCATCAGATACGGAACCGTTGGGCATTTCAAGACCGACCCGAAACAAAAATGGTGAACCCAACGTGAATATTTAACCAAACATTACAAATTTAACCTAATCTTATCATGTTCCCCCTGATACTCTCAAGGAGGGCCAAGCAAGGTTATTAATTACGCATGGGATCATGAGATGCCTCGTTGACTGGTTTGCGGTTTGAATTTGTTAAAATGTTTTACAGATACCATCAGAACTCCCTCCGATCAAATTGCATCTCAAAGGAACTAACAAGAGAGTTCTTCCAACAACGCAAGGATCAGACATCCTCACCTACAAGGGACCCCGTCACCCACCCAGCATCTTTAGCGCTGGATCTCGGATGGGCTGATCCGAGAGTACCATGTGAATGGTACTCTCCCAATGTTGGAGGCGGCCATGGACGCCGTCCGATCTGCCAGAACCTTCCAGTCACCTACCCAGCAGCAGCCGCAAAGGCAGATCCAGATGGCCCCTATTGTCGTCTTGAACCGTTTCAGGAGTCTGTCCCCAGAACGGGACAATGCGTACCTCCCTTATCCTAGGGAGGCAGATGAGGTTGACGTTGAGGACTTCATCCATGCCGAAGGGGGGTTCCGCTTGAAGGCCCCCATTGGATGGCATCATCGCGGTCACACCACGACTCAACATCATCGCGCAGAGGAGGATGTCTCCCTGAGGATTCAGGCCCATGCTCCCCGAGCTCTAGCCCCTCAGACCACCAGATGAGGGCGGCAGACGTACAATCAGGGACTGATCATCACCCTAGTCCATGAGGAGGAGCTTCACTTCCCAGCCACTGAGACGTACCATGAACAGGCACCTACACCTATTCGCTCCTACCGAGCCCGCCATCCAGACATGGCGGCATCATACGAGCTGGCACGCATCCCTGCCATGCCCCCATCAAGCTAGTCGCTCATGTAGGATGACACTTACCCGACATGCACCTATCCCTGCCCAGGGCCATGAAGCCCAACAGCTTGACGTGGTGGCGACCCAGCGCCTGCAGGACCAGCTCCTAGCAAATGCTTCTGACGCCTGCCATCCTGACATAGTGGCGATCAACAAAGCCCGACACCCAGATGTGGCGGCAAATCATAGGCGGGCACGTCTCCCTACCAAAAAAGGCCACCGACTCGACACGGTGGGAAACCAATATATGCAGGGCCATCTCCCAGCGGATGCAAGTAATGTCCACCACCCTGATGTGGCGGCGAATGGAGAGATAAACCAGCGTATCCCGGTATAGGGGCAGATTCGTTCACTTGCCACGACACATGAGAATTGTCAGTACCCACTGACTACTGGAGGACCGGAGCAGGATATTCCTACTCCAATAACAGAATGGTACTTCATAACCATTCCACCCAAAGATGTCTCTCTACATATCATGACAATGACGGAGGAGAAGGTATCGATCCCAGATCATATCTTGCAGACTTTCCAGAATGTAATTGCATTAGCGGCAACAACAAGGACTCAGACCCATGAGCCCATCTCTCCCAATTGAGGCAACTCATCTAAGAGACGAGATAGCCACATCGGAGCATATCTACATCCCTGCTCTTGCCCAGGAGGATCGCCAGCCATATTCCGCGACGCAATGGAAACAAGATCGAGAAGCTTCACTCGTTCCAACTGGGGGACACCCGTCCAACACGGTGGATGCTCCAGAGCAGGCATATATCCATGAAAAAAGTTACGATGTTCATCGGCATATCCCAACGGCATCACGAGACCCAATTAGATAGGGACCCAAAGGTGAAGGATATTTTCAATAGCAGACAGTCCCCGCTTCCCGTAAGAGAGCGCCCCGAATGCACCAAAAGGAAGCAGGAAAATAAAGAGTGGGTTCACGACTTTGATCTGCTAGATGCTGGGGTTCCCAACGCCTCTAAGAACACATAGAAAGTGCGGAACCCTACCCACCCATTACCATATTATGGGAGTGGCAGTGGTAGTTGTGAATGTCCTCCCCGCAATGTTGCTACCAGCAACTCTGAAGGTCCTCCCCAGAGCACCCATGGGGGCCTCCCCCGCGGGCATATAATAATCGATCACAAGAGCTCCTCTTTTGATGCGAGTCACAGAAACCCTCCACGTGGCTAGAAGATCGATTAACAAGAAGGTTCTCCACTTACTGATGTCCACACTGAAGGTCCTCCCCAGGGTATACACTGCAAACATTCTCCATGCAGTGGGACCACAGAATGTGATATTAGTCCTCGCTATCATAGTTGCAACTACGGAGCCTCTCCCCGTAGTGATGTCTAATCACAACAAGAAGGCCCTCCCCTTGTTGTGGCCTGCCTTGAAGGTCCTCCCCAGGGGTTATGTTGCAACGACACTCCGCGCAGCCAGGCATTAGATCACGGTGGTAGTACTCACCACCCTCATAACAGAGGTCATCCCCGTAGAGACATATAGAAACGAGAAGGCCCTCCCCTCATTGTGGTACATTCTGGAGGCCCTCCATAGAGTGTATCCCGCATATATTATCCCTATGGCAGCTGTGATGGTTGTCCTCACCACCACGGCCGCCATTGCGAAGGTCCTCCCCGCATTGGCCACAAGTGACAAGAAGGTCCTCCCCTTATCGCAGTGTGTCCTAAAGGTTCTACCCAGGATACACATCGAATGTGAAGCCCTGATGTTCATCCTCACCATGAAGGCATTTGTTGCGGAGGCCCTCCCCGTAACAATTCTATGTGGCCAGAAGGTCCTCCCCTTGCTGCAACACGCCTTGGAGGTCCTCCCTAGGGTGTGCACTACAAAAGTCCTCTTTGTAGTGAAGCATAAAGCAGTAATGGTAGTCTTCACCATTACAGCTTCCATTTCGAAGTTCCTCCCCGCGATGGAATATCATATCGATAGGAAGGTCCTCCCCCTGCCGAATCAAGCACATAAAAGCCCTTGTATGCCAATGCACTTAGAAGAATGGGATAGAGCATGTCAGATTCCCATCTAGTTGCTGACAACATCCTTCTACAATCAGGAGATGGTCCAGGGCCGTGTTCGTCCTCTGAACCACCTCGGAATCGCCCACATAATGATTCAGCACATACCGGTCCCACTGCCTTCGACCACATTGACAATGAGCGTCTTAGTTGGGATGACCAGGTAGAGGAATCACTAGCAGAGGAGTATACCGACATGTCTGACATAAAGAAACGACTGGCCAGAAATGTTATACCAGTTATGTTTTGGCCCACGACCACCTCTCAGTTCGACATACCCAGAGAGTTGTCGGATGAATGCGTGCACAACATCCTCCATAATATATGGACAACCCTCCATCAACTGAAATCAAGGTTCCTGCCCAATGAAGGGTATGTAGACCATGTCAAGATGATAGGAGACCTCCTGCATCACATCGACCTGTAGGCCCTTCCTATGGCGCGGTGACAGCACCCCGAGAGACGTAAAGGAAACCTGGAGATAGCCTGCCTCCACGCACAGCACCGACTGAGCCGCCTCATCGGTGACGCTCCAACGAGAGTCCATATCAGGGGATGGGGGGAACACGGAGCTCTGTATTTCACTCCGCTCCACGCCTAGAAGAACCCGTTCGACATGGTTTCCTGCTATGTCATCATGTCAAGATGGAAATCGAGTGGTCCCCCAGTTCAGGAAAGGAAATACACCCGATAGAGTCAGGCCTTGAGTAAGTCCCAGAAGCTTTAGGCCCGGTGGGAAAAGGCCATTCAAGAACTCCTAAATCAGGCCACCAAGAGCATACAACAGTCCTCTCACCTAAGAGAGGCCAATCATCGATCTTTTCCTGCCTCCATAGAAGGGATTGATCCATAGGTGAATTCAACACCAAATCCGGTTCAACCCCGAATGGGGGCACGCGAGATCAAGCAGGTCACGATAGCAGCAGCCACTACCGCAATCTATGGTCAACCCCAACCTGTATGGTTGGGGGAATTTTTAACAAAAAATACCCCCGTAAGACCAATAAAAATGGGAGGAGACTCAACGTCCAGGGAACGGAGCCAACCCCATCCCTCAGGGATGGGGGCATTATTACCCCCTCAACAACAACCTCCCCCACGAGAGTCATTATTCTCTTGTCTCGGGATGATAGTCAGAAGAGGAGGTTCCCATCCTATCCCTTCATTTGAATCATCATCCCCTCTGAGAGGAAGGCGCACTGTAAGGTCGCATCAAAGAACTCTCCGTGTCACCCTTCGTCAAGAAGTCCGAAGTCAATCCTAGGTCATGAAAGGGATGGCCAGCAGAAGACGCGGGAGATCCTCTTCCCATTTCGAAAATGACGTCCCCTCCACCCTGCGATATGCATTCATCATTGGCATAGAGGCTAACCACACAGATGACACCGGGGAAAATGTAAATCTGGATGGATCAAGAGACGACGGTTCTGGTCATGTTGTGACTCACAATGAACCCCCAGGTGTGGACACCCGGAACCAGAGGGCCGCCCTAAATATGGATGTCCTTCCTGCCAACCCTCCTCTTCCTATCCAGTGAGATTATAATAAGGATAAGAATAAGGGACTGGTTACCCTTAACCAGCCTCCTTCTCTCAACAAAAATGAGCCACTCACGCTTGAAGAGAGATTCTCTCAACAGGAAGAAGAGATGAAAGAATTAAGGCTGATTAATGCCGATCTACTCCAGAGGAACTGCCTTATTGAAATTGTGTCCTAGGAAGAGCCACATCATGCACTCCCAGAAAGTGCACCTCAAAGGCTAAGGCTTGCTCCAGAAAACGAAGCACGGTCAGGGCTCCTGCCCAATGAGGCGCCTAGTTCGTCCAACTACCAAAATGTGGATGATGAATTCCATGATTTCCCTCCACTTAGGCAGAAACCGGAGAAAGTATGCCCAAACTCCCTGAGGGTTCCCCAAATGGAATATGCACCCTTGGTGCCGGCCAATCTGGATCCTCCGGCAATGCCTTGGGCTATGCCTGCCCAGGACCAGGCCCAACAGGATGTAAACCAGGGTCTCACCAACACCATCGAGGCGCTAACAGCTCGATTGGAAGCGATGGAAGGTCGAAACGCTCCGATACAGCCATAGCGGAAACCCTACCCAGATTGGGTGACCAACACACCACCTCCACCCAATTTTTGGAGCCCAGTATTCCCTATTTTCAATGGGTTAGGTGATCTGGAACAATATTTGATGCACTACACATCCTATTGTGACCCTATGATGGGAACTTCGGATCAACAAGAAGTAGTGAAACTTCGGTGCTTCGTACGGACCCTGAAAGGATCCGACTTCTTATGGTACACGAGTCTGCCGGCCCAGTCAATAAATAGTTGGGAGGACCTTTGGCAGTAGTTACTGTTCCACATCATCTCAATGTTTCCTAAAACAACAGTTAACAACCTCATGATCTACAAGCAGAGGGAGAACGAAATGGTATCAGATTTCATTTCCAGATTGAATGGTATGATCTATTCTCTAAACATTCCAATGCCTCAAGATGATATGCTAGCCATATGCATAGATAATCTTAGAGATGAGCTGCGAACACCGCTCATACCAGTGGAGTGCACCACTGGCTTCCGCCATCTCTCGACCATTGCCTAGAGAATTGAGGACTCCCTACAGCGGACTAATTTGATGTCCCGAATAGCCTCGAAGGCTCCTATGAAAAGAGCCCCTAGAGATGAAGCATCCACTGTCACACTCAAGACGACCCCTGTGCTCGCTCCACCGCTCAGGCATCCACCAAATTGTCAAGGGCCCCCTGCAAATCAGCGGCCGCCTCCGCCTAAACAGGACGATCAGAGAGGACCGAAGCGAAACCAGTTTGAAGAACGAAGGAAAAAAGTATAATCATTTTGAAATGATCTTGTTTGTGGCTACTTAATTGCCACCATGAATTGGAACCTGCTCTGCCTCCCGGACCTGAGGAAACCTGAAGAAGTCGGCCGTGAGGACAGGCCAGATTACTACCCCTACAATAGAATGTTGGGGCACAATATCCGAGAATGATTCGTCTTCAAAGACCTCTTATATATGATGGTAGACTCCAGAGAGGTTGAGCTGGGACCACCCCCAGCACATGTGGCATGTATCTCTACCACCGACTCCGAAAAAGAGGAGGGGTGGAAAAAAATCACCAGAAAGCAGGGGCAGCAATACGATGACTGGATGACTCGGAAGACTATCAACTGAGCCCAGGGCATACTCCGAGCTCAGCTACTATAGCCAGAGTTGCTGTCAACAGCCCCTGGTGCCGCACAACCGACAGCATCGGCCACAAAATCCTCTAAGATCCGGTCATCCGGGCGGAATAGAAAGAAGAAACAATCATAAGAGGAGAAGTCCACAATGGGGCCAAAGTTATTCCTGACCCTGGAAGATTATATGCCCTAAAATTTGGTTCCATGGGCACCGACCCACCAAACAGCTCCATCAGGGATGACCAACCAGGTAGACTTTTCAGAGGATGTAGAGCCAATCTTTGGTTCTATTAACATCATCCATCTTATAGAATAATTTCATGATGAAGGGCATGGTTACAAACCCAAGTTCCCTACACAAGGAACTGGGAGGAGGAACCACAGAGGTAGGGGATACCAGGGGAGGCACAGACATGGCCAAAACCAACCCTACGATTGGACCCTGACCCGAACCGTTAATATTGCGGAAACCCCTGGGAGAGTCCTTCAACGGACTAAGAAGGAGAAAGAATGCCCATCCACCTCCACAAACAGCCACTCTAGCCCTGTTGTTCTGCGATACCCACCGGAGGAGGAGCAAGTGTCTGGCCGCCTAGCACGCACAAACAGACCGGCTAGGCCAAGTCCCCAGAATGCGGGAACACCATCGACATCTGACCGCACGGCTGGTCCCTCCTCGTCAAATGCTTCGGCCCCCAAGTCGTCTTCTAGAACTCTCCTGCCAGCGGAGAAGTGTCGGCCGCTGGAGAAAAAATACGACATCCTTAAGAAGCTGGCATTGATACCAACCAATCTGTCCATCCTTGATGCCCTAAGTCTGTCAACAGACCTCAGGGAGGTCCTTAGAGAAGCTTTGATTAGCCCCCAGGAGTTTCGAGCCGATGTAGCTGCTGCCGAGATTTACCAGACGGAGACTGGCCCAGCTGAATGCAATGTAGTGACTTCCATCACCGATCAGGACGAAGATACCAACATGCAAGGACACATCATACCACTATATGTATCCGAAACGATAAATGGTATTGATATCTGAAAAGTATTTATAGACAATGGCTCCGGAGTTAACCTCCTTCCCCTACGAACACTCCAAAAGTTGGGCTACAGTGACGATGATTTAATTCCTTCAGCCACAACCTTGTTGGGTTACAATAGGAATGAACAGAATCCAATGGGACAAATTAAGATAAGGACCCATTTTGGTGACCTGGTAGCCTACACATAATTCATGGTGGTCCGGCAGAGCACAACATTCAATGCCCTACTGGGAAGGCCATGGATCCATAAGCACAAGGTCGTTACTTCATCCTACCACCAGTGTATCAAGTACTACGTCAATGGAAAAAGTTGAACATTGCACACCGACAAGGCCCCTTTCGAGCTCTCTGAGTCACATTACATTGACACTGGGTTCTATGAGAAAAAGAAAAATAACCCTTTGGTCGATGGTGTCAACTGGATCCCCCCTCCAAATGGACTAGAAATGATTTCTGATGACCCCCTCAGGGAGATTGGTGGGGATTATGTTCTGCTCATCAACCATGTTGAGAGTAGGATTTCAAGTTCGGACACACACTCGAATGTCCTCATGACTTCATCCATAAAGGCCGAGTGTGACAATGTGGGAACGCCCACCAATCCTCAAACCGGGGAAGAAAACTCCAAGAAGGACGCCCACGACACCTCGCCTCCGAAATCCCAAGAGATCATGTCAGGATCTCTCTCCTCGTCAGATCAAGAAGATGAGAATTTGGGAGAAGAAGAGGGGGAAGATCTCCGGGATTCACCTCCTACATTTGAGGAGGGTATCCCCACCACTGTGGATGAGCTCAGGGAAATAAACCTGGGTATCGAGGAAGACCCGAGGCCCACTCTCATTAGTGTAACCATGTCTCCCGAGGAACACGATGTCTATAACACCTTCTTAAGGCAACACTGGGACATCTTTTCCGGGAATTACATGGAGATTCCGGGGCTCGATCTCGAAGTAGTGGCGCATCACCTGGGTCTTCCAGAAGACCACCAAGGCTACAAACATGCCTCTAGAAGGACGCACCCCTCACATGCTGCCAAATTAGAGGCTGATGTTGATAAGCTAATTAAAGAAGGCTTCATATGGGAGGTCCAATACCCCATCTGGTTGGAAAATATCGTCCCTGTCAGGAAAACGAATGGAAAAATCCACGTCTTCATCGATTTCAGAGATATAAATCGGCATTTCCCGAAAGATGAATTCCCGGTCCCAATAACTGAGTTGTTAATCGATGTAACATCCAGGTATGAGGCTCTGTCCTTCATGGACAGCTATTCTGGCTACAACCAAATCAGGATGGCACAAGAAGACGAAGAATCCATTTCCTTCAGTGCCCCTCAAGTGGTATTTTGTTACAGGGTCATGCCCTTTGGTCTCAAGAACATTGGCACCACATATCAATGTGCGATGCATTGGATCTTTAAGTCGTTCCTGGGGAAATTCGTTGAATGTTACATGGATGACCTGGTGGTCAAATCCAGACAGTGCTCAGATCACTTGTCGGACCTTGAGACCGTCTTCAACAAACTCCGACAGCATAGCTTAAAGATGAACCCCTTGAAATGCGCCTTCAGGGTTACCTCAGGGAAATTTCTTGGCTTCATCGTATGCCATCGTGGCATCGAAGTCAAGACTGAGAAGACGAAGGCTATCCATGGATTAATACCTCCCTGAAATCTCACTAAGTTGAGGAGATTCTTAGGAAACCTGGCCTATAATTGGCAGATCATAGCCAACCTGGCAGGAAAATGTTTTCCCTTCACCAGGTTAATGAAGAAGGGGGTCACGTACCAATTGACAGATGACTGCCAAGAGGCGTTCGAAAACTTGAAGAAGCACCTCTTAAGCCCACCAGTTCTCATTCCCCCAGTTTAAGGAATACCTCTCATTCTATACGTGACAGCCCTAGAATGGTCTCTGGGATCCTTCCTCGCCCAAAACAATGACGCCGGCAGAAAAAACAGTCTCTATTAACTCAGTCGAACCATGATTGATGCGCAGACTCGATACTCAAATATCGAGAAGAACTGTTTGGCCTTGGTCTTCACAGTTAAAAAGCTGAAACATTATCTGCAGCATCATGAAGTCCATTTGATCTTGCGGAGTAACCCACTCAGGTACATCCTCAGTCACCCGATGTTAACCGGGCGCCTATCCTGATGGGCGGTCATCCTGCAATAGTTCTACATCCGTTTCGTGCCTCATAAATCCATCAAGGGCCAGGAATTAGCAAACTTTCTGGCATAACACCCTTAAATAGAGACCACTACACCGGACGTTGAGCTACCTGATGAATTCATCTTCTCGGTTGAAGAGGAGCTCCCAGCACGGGAAATGTACTTCGACGGCACATCCTGAAGCCCAACCGGGAAGAGGATGGAGGATCCCATATTTAACAAAGTGGGTCTGGGGATAATAATCGTGTCCCCAAAAAAGTAATCCTTGCCATATTCTTTCCTCCTATCAGTGGGATGCTCAAACAATGAAGCAGAATATCAGGCTCTCATTACAGGCATGGAGCTCTCACTCCAGGCACAAGTACAACACCTTAAGGTAAAAGGTGACTCGGATTTGGTCATCAAGAAAGTCAATGGTGACTATGCTATTAAAAATGAGGAGCTGATCCCCCTATTTGACCATGTCTGAGGGTTAATGGATGAGTTCTCCATAGAACCAACATTGACCAAATATACCCGAGTCTCAGAATGCTAAGGATGATGCATTAGCCAACGCGGCCACAGCCCTAACCGACCCAGACCGGGACGAAACGATCATCAGTATTGTTCACCGTTGAATGGTATTACTGTTTGTCCAAGAAAAGACGGAAGAAATCCATGAAGTCAGTCCTGTCCCCGAGCCATACACTCCTTCTACTGGCTGGATGACCCCCATAAGAACTACCTTCAACAGGGAGAACTTCCATACAACAGGGCTGAACGAGAGCAAATTCAGAGGAGGGATATCAACTTTGTCATATATAGCGGTGTGGGTCAGCAAGAGGTCCTCTACAAACGAGGCCTCCATGGAGTGCTCATTAGATTCATTGATGGAGAATAAACTGCTTCTGTAATGAATGAAGTACATGCAGGAGCATGTAGAGCACATCAACCAGGGACCAAGCTTTCCCATCAGGTTAAAAAGGCTTGGGTACTACTGGCCTACAGTGGCACGAGACTGTGAGCATTTTACCGCCAAATGCCACTCATGCCGGATTAATGCCAACTTCATACACCAACCCCTGAAGTTACTTCATCAAGACAAGTAATCCTGGCCATTTTCCATCTGGGGGATGGACGCCGTGGGACCATATCCTCCCTCCATGGCCAAACAACTGAAGTATTTCCTCACAGCAACCGACTTCTTTTCCAAATGGGTAGAAGCCATACCCCTCATGGAATTCGGGGTGAGAAATATTTTCAGCTTTGTGAAGACCAATATCATCACCAGATTTGGTGTCCCTCATACCAGACTGACGGACAACGGCACCAACTTCTGCTCTAAGAAATTGGAGAAACTATACCAAAAGTATGGTATCAAGGTTGGCCACTCATCCCGCTACAATGCAGTGGCCAACAGATAGATAGAGGCTTTCAACAAGACCCTTTCCAACATCTTCTTGAAAATGGAGGACAAAGACAAGAATTTATGGTCGGATAAACCCCTTCATGCATTGTGGGCTTATCGAACCACAATCCGCACCGCTATGTGGGCCTCTCCGTACTCATTGGTATATGGAACAGAAGCGGTCCTGCCCATTTATCTCCAACTACCCTCACTCCGCGTTTCCATTTATCATCAGGTATCCAATGATGAGCAATCACAGAATGGCTAGGTGAATTGGAATAGCTAGACGAGAATCGGTTTCCCACTTTGCACCATCTGGAAGTATACTAGAACCAGATCGCACGAGCCTTCAATAAAAGGTTTGTCTTCGATCATTCTTGGAATGAGAATTGGTGTTGGTCCTCCAGACCCCAATGATACCTGGAAGGAAGCCTCCCAACCTGGAGCCCAAGTGGGAGGGACCATATGTTGTACAAAAGGTCTACTCCAACAGAGCATATGCCCTGATCTCCATGGACGGGAAATTCACCATGGCTCCTACCAATGCGAGATTCCTAAAGAAGTATTTCGCATAGAGACCAAGAGAATTTCTTCCTTATCGCACAATGATAAACTACACGGACAGAAAAAAAATGAGGTGCACTCCGCGTCCGAGCTACATGACGTTAAACTACCAATCACCCAACGGTCCAGACTCAATGACCTTAAACTAAGAGTATTTCATCCTTACCACATGAAATTAAACTACAAGGGTAATAGGAGTTAAGAATGCCCCTCCCCCCGTGTATGGACCAGACCTGCATGGGGTGTACTCTTCTTCCTAGCTGCATGACGTTAAACTGCCAAGAACCCAACGGTCCAAACTCTATGACCCTAAACTAAGAGCATTTCATTCTCATCGCATGACGTTAAACTGCACGGATTTTAGAGAACTACGTACAGATTTATTCCTACCCTCATAGGATACATAGAGACGCCAGAGTTCCCTATCTTGGCCCAGCTACTCTCGAACAGAAGTTAAAAATGCACCCTTTCCCCCGTGTACGGACCGGATCTGCACGAGGTGTATCACATTTCCTGAGAACTACGTGCAGCTTGATTCCTTCCCTCGTAGGATACGTAGCGATGCAGAGATCCTCTTTCATAGCCCATCCACTCCCAAATGAAAATAATGATTTAAAAGTGCCATTTCCCCCGTGTATGGGCCAAACCTGCATGGGATGTATACTTCATCCTCACCGCATGATGTTAAACTGCACGGATTTCATAGAACTAAGTGCGGCTTGATTCCTGCCCTTGCAGGATACATAGAGACACCGGTATTCCCTATCCTGGCCCAACTATTTCTAAAAAAATGCCCCTTTCCCCTGTGTACGGGCCAGACCTGCACGTGGTGTATCATCTTTTAGAGAAATACGTGAGGCTAGATTCGTGCCCTCGCGGGATACGTAGTGATTCCAGAGTTCCATACCCTAGCCCAGCCACCTCAAACAAATAAAATATATATCCCATTCCGCCATGTACGGATCAGGCTTTCACGGGGTGTATTCTCATCCTCACCGCATGACGTTAAACTACATGGACTTCATCCATACCGTGTGATGTTAAACTGCACGGACATTATCACGACCCACCAAATACACATAGAAAAAAGAGAGAGAGATACTCCTTGCACATTTGGATGCATCCACTCTATACATCAGACACCACGAACCGGATAATTATCAATCTTCATAATCATTCATGGCCATCGGAAGTGGAAAGTCATCGACCCATGAAATCCTTTTCACGACTATGCATACCATGACCTCAGTGGCTCTGCATAATGATAGCCCCTGTATCGTCTACCAAAGGTATGATTTCCTTGGGAAACACTCTTCATTGCTCCGTACGCCTATCGTCCTCAGAGCCCCTGTATCACACCTCCCGTTCCAAAATTTTTTGGAGCAGTGGATTACAAGTTCCTTCCCCTTTTCACATCCAAATGTTTCCAGGGTACCCATATCTGCCTAGCCTATGTGTCTTCCGGTGGTTCACATAGCGACCTGCATTAGCGAACATCAAGCTAGGACTAGGCTACTTTGACTCAATCAACAATTGCAGTGAAGATGTTTCTTGTATACTCGGACACCATTATCCCCACGTTCCGAACTCTGCACTGTGAGAAATCTCAGATTTTCATAATCATTCATGGCCATCAGAATAGGAAAGTTATCAACCCGGGGACACCTTTGTACGAATATGCATACCATGCCCTCAGCGGATCTGCATAATGATATCCCCTAGCTCGTCCATCAAAGGCAGTATTTCCTTGGGTGGTTCTCTTCCTAGCTCCGTACGCTTACCGGCCTCAGAGCCCCCACGCCACACCTCCTGATCCGGGAAAACTCAAAGTTGCAGTTTACAACCTTCATCCCCCACCTTCTTCCAAGTATATCAGAACATGTTGACCTGGCTAACCTTCATGTGACTACATTAATAGTCAGCCAATGGTCTAAGCTCTATGACTGATAAACTAGGAGTACTTCGTCCTTACCGCACAACGTTAAACTGCATGGAGTGAAGGCACGCCCCTGCGAGAAAGATAAATCAGTGCAGGGGGGATCTTTGAGCTTTAACAGCAACTAGGGATGAATATCCACGACATGCCCAGATATTTCCTTATCAGATGACAGATTTCGTGGCCCAGACAATCGTGGATCCTCATAACCACTCACAGCCATCGGAAGTGGAAATTTGTCGAACCATGGACACCTTTGAATGACTATTCATACCATGCCCTCAGCGGATCTGCATATTGATAGCCCCTGGCCCATTCACCAAAGGCAAGATTTCCTCGGGCGACAAACTTCCTAGCTCCATACGCTTACCGGCCTTAGAGCCCCCATATCATTTATCCTGATCCTAGATGCCCCAGAGCCATGATTTACACCATCAACCCCCCTCCACGTCTTGGACATGCCAAGATGTTCAAGCCCAGTTGCATTCTAATCAAGATCGGCCTTTTTAACTATATCCTTGACGCATGAAGTCAAATGGCACAGAGCACATCTTGGACACATGGTGTAAGGCTGCAAAGGCCAAGTATCAAACATCTAGGGGAATGCCTCTAAGAACAATCATTTTCACTAGTTTAATAATGCTTCTCGTCCTTACCACATGGTGTTAAACTGCACGGTCAATCGTCTTTACTACACGACGTTAAACTGCACAGCATGGGAAAAGGAAAGAAAAATGCCCCCCACCCCCACTGCATGACATTAAACTACACAACATCCTTTAATAATGATCTTTGTCTTCACCGCATGATGCTAAACTGAACGGTCGAACCCATCATGGGTTCAGTAAGAAACAAAGTTATTTCTCTGTCCTTCAGTGCATGGGTCAGACCTGCACAAGCCACCGTATCACACTCACGTGAGAAGGGATTACTTAACCCATTCTTGGGAAGTTTAGTCTAGATGTTTCCCCCCTATATCCAGGAACCCTCTCATCATAAACCATACTCTGCACTAAAAAAAATCCGAACTCTCATAAGCCACCCCTAGTGGTCCCAAATCTCATCTTCCCCGAAGTTTCTTGGCTACTGGGGGAACACAATCATTGACCTAAGGACACCTTTGCATGACTATGCATACCATTCCCTCAGTGGCTCTACATATTGATCTCCCCTGGCCTGTCTACCAAAGGCAAGATTTCCATAGGCGATTCTTCTCTTTGTACACCTCTTGTCCCTTGATCCCCATGTCTATCGTGGGATTTGGAGACCCTCTAAGCTACAGTTTATCAAACTCTTTCACAAACCTACCTGAATACGGTGGAACGTCTTTGACAAGATTACTACGAACCAGGAGAAGTCATTCCATTTTAAATGATGTCCCAGCTGCATGACTTTAAATTGCGCCAATCTTCAACCATCCCTTATAATAACTAATTGAGAAGGGAAGTGGTCTCCTGACCACGCTCCTGATTAGTATGGATGTTCCCAAAACCCTTTCAGATGTCACATTCCTCTTCTAAGCCACCCCTGGTGGTTTTTATAATTTTCCGAGCCACCCACGGTGGATTCCATAAGCCGGACATTCATTAAGTTCCAATGGCCATCAAAAATGGATAGTCATTGACTTAATGAAACCTTGTTACAAAAATTCATACCATGCCCTCAGCGGCTCTGCATATTGATCACCCCTGGACCATCTACCAAAGGCATGTTTTCATTAGGTAATTCTCTTCCTACCTCTGTACGCTGACGTGGCTCCCATGCCTTGAGACATGCCCTGCATGTCATTCAAATTTAAACATGTTCCCCCCCACATACATCTGAAGAGTATTGAGACTTCTTTTAATCAGCTGAACCCCATTGGGGCCATCGCCCCACCATGTCTGGTCAAAGCTATTCGACCTAAAACATTAGTAATGATAGACTTGATGGTGGGACATTAAACTGCCCAAGAAAGGAGGCACAAAGCCTGTTAGGCCAAAAACTCAAAAAGGGCGACCTAAGAAAAAGTCGGCCCATACCTGCTGGGTCCACACTAGATGGGCCCAAGAAAAATCAGGTCATTAACAAGAAAAGAAAGAAAATTTGTGGGGTTTTTCTAAAAAACACTAGAAAAAGTCGAACTGTGCTCACTAAGTCCCTTGGCTCAGGAAAAATTTCGAGCATTATCCAACCACTCATCGATTTTATGGACCAGTCTACATCGGAATGGCCTCCTCATCGTTCCGATCGGACCCCATTCCGATGGGGGGAATTTGTAGGGTCCTAAAAAATCCGAAAAGGAGATTCTACCAAAATCCTCCAAAAGGATTGGTGAAAACAATGGAGAAAATTAAAAGGAGGGGCATAAGCAGGACTGGTGCGCGGACCGGTCCCATGAAGATGCGACGCGGCCAGGCTCTGCGAAGCACCCCCTCCGTGAACTATTGTCATTTGCAGAATGGAGGCAGAGGTCCTCTGCAGGCATGAAGCAGGATGAGCACTGGCCGGACCACCATCAGAAACCACTCCAGCCGCGAACCCCGCCAACTGTCCCCTACCGTACGTGCTGTTGTTTGTGAAATGGAGGCGGAAGCCTTATGCGGCCACAGACCGTTGTCGTTCGCAAAATGGTGGCATATATCCTCAGCGGTCGCAAGACAGGATGGGTGCCAATCCGGTTCACCGTCATGCACCACCCCAACCATGGACCATGTGGATCAGTTCAAGCTGTATCCTCTGTCATTCGTGGAATGGAGGTAGAACCCTCCGCGACCACGAAGCACTCCCGGAGTTCGGTTCGCAAGGGGGTGAGAAGCGCTCATTACCCACCACGAATCATGGATTGACCAAGTCAGTGGTAAACCGGGTTTTCAGTCACGGGCCTCCGCAAAAGGTGTCGTGTGGCCATAGATACATTTCTTTCCACACTCTATAAAAGGATACCGAGGGGGAAGAGAAAAAGGATTTAGAATTCGGATTCAGAAGATTCGTAGGTGGAGGACGAGAAGAGCGATCAGATTTGGAAGGAAGGATTTCGAAGGAAGGCTTAGGATTTCGCAAACAGTGATGTTCTAGTTCACGATCCTGAGTAGGTATAAACCTGGGAACAAACTAATAAGGAACCAAAAATGAAAAATAATTTGGTGAACCGTGAATTTAAATGAATATAAAAAGATAAGTCTGTGATCTATAACCCCTCTGCGGATGCAGTCCCCACGGACCAGGGTGTTTACTCCTCTTTTCCTATCCACCGCACCCTGTAGCACCCTCTTATACGGGTGAAGCCTCGACCGACAAACCCCTGATCGGCACTGCCCTTGGCCGCCACTGCTCGCGTGGACCCCTCCGCGTACCCGCTGGTACGCGGGCCGAACCTGAAGCCGTGAACCACCCGGGTTCGCAGGATGCTCGGCAGACCACAAACCACCCTGGTTCATGGGATGCCCCTCAGTCCGTGGACCACCCTGGTTTACGGATGACTTCTCTAGCCGCGTAGTACCTTCCTACGCGAAGGGTGACACCGCCCCTTTGTACGTGTGTCCCATAAGAGCCTTCAATTTCCCTCTCTCCAGGACAGATAAAATCCTTCCAATCCGACCCGATCCTCTGTAACTCCCTCATTGGCCTATTCATCGGCCCCAATGCGAGGCCTCCATCAGAGCCACCAGATCTTAGTGGTGTAAACCTCAGGTGCATCAGCACGCCATTTTGAGTTCACATACCCATGGTAAGTAGAGGATAAGGTGTTTCCCTGACCCTTGAGCAGGTTCCCGAAGCATTCCTGGGTTCACATTCCCATGGTAATGTTGAGTCTGAGCTCAGAAATCCCCTTTCTGCCCCTCCACTTATTAGGGGCTCCTCGAGGGTATTAAAATACTTATCGTAAGGAAGACCTCATGCACTGCATGAGAGGAGATGGGCACAGAAGCAGCCCCTTTACCTCTCCCACTGCAATTTGTCGCCTGGGCCTCTTCATAGTGTAAGCCCCAATCTATCATTATGGGCTGCTCCATGCGTAATCCCGACTCCACTTCTCACGGACGCACCTTTCGCGGCGTGATCATCTAGTCCTTACTGCCTCTTGTTTCTCACACCGAGCAGGACTCAAGTGGTCTTAGAGTAAGCACTGACCATGAAATCCTCCTATGGGCCTCCTTAGAGTGTAATCTTCAATCCATCTCTCTGTGCTACCTCAGAGCATAATCCCCAAGCCTATGCGAACTATGAGGACTTTGATCCCTACTTCCTTGGCAGGGTACGTTGGAAGCCTCCAAGAGGTTCAACCCAACCACCCGGCTATTTCAACAACCCTCACATCGGTTTTCCTTCATCCCACATGACGATAAAATATACATTAAAACTATGTGGACATTGATCCCTGCCTCTTAAGTAGGATACGTAGGAAGCCTCCCTGAGGTTCAAGCCCAACAACTGGTCGATCCGACTATCCTCACGTCGTCTCACCACGCCGCTCCTTGTGTCGCATCAGTGATTCCATACTCCTTGGGGTCATTAACCCAATGAGGGATGGTAAACCTCAGGAGTAAATGATTCTGAGTCCCTACGTTCAGCTGACCATTGCCAACTAGGAAAAATCTGTGGATACTATGTTTGGGTATAAACCAAAGATTCGACAACATATGAATACGTCTTAAATCTATAAGAGAGTCCCGGAACAGGCAATATTTCCCCCCAAAAGGGTCTGATGATCCCGACTTCCCATCCTCTCGACCAATGTGAGTTCTTAAGCATCGCTGGTCACACCAACCAACGAACGCCTACCTTTAGAAAGCTGGTCCACATGTCATCGGATACGGAACCGTTGGGTTTTTCAAGACCGACCCAAAAAAATACATATCACAATAGGTTGAAATATATATTCTCATAGAAAATACTCTACATGAGAAAAGGAAAATTTCGTGAGCTACACAAGGATTATGATTTTTCAATACACTATTACCCAGGTTTGGAAAATAAGGGAGTAGATGTATTTAGCAAGAAGGATCCTGGTGTTCTAAACAAAATAAGGATTTATAGGGATCATGCATTCATGGTTCTAGTGAATATGGATATGTGAATTATTAATAAAGGTGAAAATCACTAATTTTTAAATTTCTTTCCCAAATATGTTTATTATAAAGGATTAAAATTTCTCAGTATGAAGATGAGAATTTTCAAAGGATAATTAAAGCTATGAATGATGGGATGTTGGAAGACATCATGTATATGGATGGAATTTTGAAATTTGGGATGAGGTTTTGTGTTACCTCTGTACCCAAGCTAAAAAGGGAGTTATTGGATGATTTAATTATCTTGAATTTTTGTATAAAACTATTCATTTCTAATATGTGTAGTGATTTGAAGGAACATTTCTGGTGGGATAACTTGAAATTGGAAATTTCTGATTATTTATCAAGATGCTTAGTCTGTCAACTGGTGAAGCTAGAAAGACACCATCCTATAGGATTCATGCACACTCATCCTTTTAATACAAGAATATAGGATGATATTACTATGTATTGTTTCACTGGAATAAAAAAAATGCCATGAAAGAATGATATTATATGGGAAATTATTTATTGAATTACCAAATCTACACATTTCCTCGCTATAAGGGATGATTTTACACTAGGGTGACTTGACCAACATTATATTAATAATGTTCTAAGACATTATGGATCCAACATTTCAATTTTTCATGATTGTGATACAATATTTAAATTAAAATTCGAGAAAAGTCATTAAAAGTATTTTGGTAATAAGATTCATTTGAGTAATTCCTATCACCCTCAAACTAATAGACTGTTCAAAATGGCGTTTCAATCTTTAGAAGATGTGTCAAGATCATGATCACTTTACTTTCAAGGTATATGGGTTCAATATTTACCTTTGGTAGATTTTTCATATAGTAATAGTTTCCATTCAAATAATCAAATGGAACCATATAAATCCTTTTATGGAAAGAGATTTCATATACCAACTTTTTGGGATGAATTTGGGGAAAAGAATCTTTTAGGATTTGAAAAAGAGAAGGGAAAAAAGAAAATGTAATTACATTTCAAACACATCTAAAAGTATCTATAAGTGGTAAAAAGATAAATTCTAAAAACTGAAGGATGGATTTTAAATTTCTAGTGGAAGATCATGTTTTCTTGAATGTATCTTCATAGATGGGTGTTATAAGATTAGAAAATAAAGGGAAACTAAAAACATGGTACATTGGACCTTTGGAAATCCTAGGGAGAAATGGATCTATGGATAATCATTAGGATATGCCACCAAGCCTTTCTAAATTAGAAAATGTGTTCCAAATATCATTCTTAAAGATGTACCTTCAAAACCCAAATAATGTCCTCAATTATGAAGGAATACAATTGGAACCTGATTTATCTTAATGTGAAGAGACTATCCAAATTCTAGACATTACAGAACATGATATGGAGGAACCAGATGAATCTACCGGTAATGGTACATTGGATAAATAATAAAATTGAATAAGTGACATGGGAACCAGAGGAAATTATGATGAAGAACTTCCCAAATATTTGTTTAGGTGATACTAAGGAAATTTAGAGGATGAAATTTCTATAGGATGGTATAATGTAAAGCCCCAAGATCTTGTGTTATATCTCTTTTAAAATTTATAATCACCAATATTTTATGATTCACCCAACACTGAGTTTGAAAGTATAATATTCTATTAAATATGACTATTATAATACTAATGTGACCATTAGGAATAGTAATGTGACCATTAGGAATAGTATTGTGACCATTAGGAGTAGTAATATGACCAATAAAATAGTAAATTCACCTATGAAGTAATAAATATAATATTGGTATCTTATAAACAAAAATATTGTATATTTATATCATGTATTAAGTAAATAAATGTTATAATAATGTTAAATTAAGTGTTTGTAATTTCGAGGATGAAATATTTGAAGGAGGGGAGAATATAACACTCCAAGGATTTATAAATAACTTTTATACATAATTAATTGAATGTAACATTGAGTATCTATAAAATAATACATTTTTATTTATAAGAGATAGTTATAACCTAGATGTTAATCATAATATTTCCGCTTATGTGTTTAGAATTTTGAAAAGAAAACATATATAGTTGTATTCAGTAAGATATTTAGAGTATGATAAGATCAACATATATTTTTGCGAATAGTAACTTGACCCTTTAGAATAGTAATGTACCCTTATTAATATTAACATGAACCTTATGAATATTAAATCATCCAAATGAATAGTAACATCATCCATTAGGGTATAAATAAAATATTTTCAACCTATAAATTAATGTATGATATAATTATATCATAGTCCAAGTAGGTGAATATTTATTAATTAATAAGTAAGTGTTGGTATTTGTGTTAGTATTAAATATAGTTTAAAAGAAAATTATTTTTCATAAAATGTATTCATAAATAAATATTTTATTCTCCTACATTTATTGGTTAATCTGATAAGATGTTTCTTAATTTTTAGGGTGTTATAAAATCAGTTTTAACTTTAAAAAGTTTATTTTTCTAGTAAATAATGATTTCAATTAAATTTTAAATTTATAATATTTAGATAATTATTTTCATAAAATGGATTTCATTTTTGAGTTCCAAAAATCTAAATAATGTTAGTATGAATTTTTGTGATTTCTCTGAAATACTTCAATTTTTAATGAATTGTAAAATATGGTAATTTATAGTATAAATGAATTATAAGATAAATACATTATTTATTGAGTCATGGATGATTTGAGAACCCTTGGGTCTAACTCACATGAAACTATTAATATATTTAGTCAAAATAATCAATACTATTGGTTTTCTTGAGCAAAATAATTAAAAAATTTATAGAATAATGTGGAATCACCCCTCTCCTACACTATAAAAACCACACCTCACCACCCTATTCTCTTCACTTCTCAAAGCCCTTAAGAGTGTGAATGTTATGACCAAATACTATTACCTAGTATATTCCCATGTCGAGGAGATATTTTTCCTTCCAAAATACTAAAAACAATCCCCTTAATGATGTTCTCAAGGAGGAGTATTCATGTAGTAAAATCTGATTCAAGGTAAAATCCAATTATTTTTATTTTTAATTTCATTTCATGGTATTTATTTTATTATACTATCTTCACCTCCTCTGTCCAAATGAGAATGGTAAATCCAATAACATTTATACACTAAAATTATACCACGTCAATCTATGAACTATCATCAATATTCTTTCTCTCTTTCATTTATTTTGAAAATGATATCATTGTCTGAGAGGTGGCAATTTACAACCATCATGGATGATGAACTTTTAGTCTTTATTTTATTCTCCAATGATGGTCATGAAACCATTTTAATATATAAAAGAGACTATAATATATCTATTATTACCTATTTAATAATCTGGAACCAGTATATATACATAATACTAATTCATACAACAATGCAAATTTGTGGTGATTGATATACCATCATAATAATCTTAATGATTTTCACTAAATGTCTAATCTAATGATTCATACACATACCATCTAACCTAATGATATGAATAACCATTTACAATTAAGGATGACCATTAATAACATGTAATTCCAATTATGGATAATTATTCCCATTTTACATGAACTCCCTTAGTTATAAAAAAGAAAACTAATTATGAAAACTAAGAAAATGAATGCATCAGAATGATGAAATTAAACACTATTACCCATAAATATGACCATAAATGACCATAATTAGAATATAATTAATAAAAATAATTATAGAAAATGTGATTAATTAATTAATTAATGGATCTAATTTGATTGTCTAGAGTGTTAAGGTTATGTACAAAACTCATTCAAACATATGGTAAGGTTTTTCTCCCAGAACCTCCATTTTCATTCAAGTTGTACTTTGTTCTTCTATAAACCAGTGAAATTCTTCAATTATTCTATATAATTCTTCTAAATTAATGAAATATGTACCAAAACCATTTATTCTGATCAGTTCATGTCACAAAACAACCAGGTTCATCCCTGAATCGGTCACCTGATTTGATATGTGATAAGGCTCGATGGGCAGTCACGATCCCCATGGGTTGGTAATTAGTACCGAGCATCAAAATAAACCAATTGGGAATGATTTGGCCCACAAAAATGACAAATAAATTAACATAAACTTAACCAAATAGATAAATAAAATAAACTCAAAAAAATTTTAGGGGAAAAAGGAATAAACTAAGTAAGGAGACACACCTCAAGTGACCTCATGAGTCACCATAGAACATAAACCACACTCGCTCCAAGAGTGATCCAAAACTTGAAGAACCTGAAACTGAAAAATAAATTAGGCATGAGCACTGAGATTCTAAGTCGAAATTTCAAATAATTACAATGCCCCATGCCTTTACCTTTAAAAATAAACCAAAATCATGCTAGTTTGAAAATATAACCACATAAGAATAATATTTAATAGTCTTTAAAATTTTGGAAATCCATTTCCAAGAGAAAACATTCCCTCTTTATAAAATTTATAGAATAGTTTAAGAGCATTCATGGTCATTTTAAAATGAATGAAAAGTAGGTTAAAATTGAAAACATGTATTTTTAAAAAGGGGAAACAAGATTAAAGTAACTAAAATGGATATAATTTCACAAACACCATGTCATAACTGAGAACCATGGTCAATCCTTTTTGGTAAATCGAATAAATGGGACCCTAGGAACCATTTACCTTAGTGAAATGTGGTATAAAAACAATTACCAACTGCATTTTCCTGAACCATCCACTAGTACAGGATATACCCATAACCCTAGTGGTCTCCAATCATCATCAATGTTTAGTTAGAGTGGTAGAATCAATAATACTAGATTATACTGGGATGAATCACTTCTGAATCATCTAGAGTACTAGTTCTAGTCTTCCCACCTGGATACCCCAGGATTCCCATGTTCTATATTTCAATTGGTGGTGAGTTTTCATAAAAATAACCTCCTCGAATACATCATTATCTTTATTCAAAACCACACTCACTCTATCACCACTGATCACCCTCCTTGATTGCATCCCCCCTTTTCTGTCACACAAACAATGGACTAGTATATTTATTAGGTATTTATCAAAATTCATATATTCAGTAACATAATTTTAGAAAACATGGGGAATTCCTCAAGAGGAGTTTTCCTTTTACACAAATCAATTTTAAAGTGCAATGAGAGCTTAATTATCTACAAAGAATACTTTTTATTTTAGAACACATATTCACCAAAAACTTTTAAGTTCCAAAATCATTTAAAATCTCAATTAAACAACCAATGTACTACACATTTGAAAACAAGATTGAAACCAAGATTATAAAAATGCAATTATTCTAAGAAAGTCAAAACACAATTTAACCACAAGTTCACACCAAAACCCAATTTGTGAAATTTCATTGCAGCATTTTGGAAAAACCAAAACATGTCATTATAATTTTATATCTAAACTGGATGAAAGGTCAAACCCCTTTGTAAATATTCATTACCAATTCAAAACCACATAGTAAATCACTTTTCATGAAAAGTAACATAATACCAAATGGCCACTAGAAATACATTTCATTTTACAAAACAAAGGAATAATAATTTCTAGAAATCACAACCATATTTCATAGCATGTGAAAATTTCAAAAAAATAAAACATGTATTTAATATAAGAAAGAAATCATGGGATTCAAATTAAAAGCATAGGAATAGGAGACCCACCTCACTCATGCTACTAAATGCCGACGACCACTAGAACCGACCCTTGGTTCATACACACACATGAATTTATACATATATACATACATACATACATTCATTCATACATACATACATACATACATACATACATACATACATACATACATACATACATACATACATACATACATACATACATACATACATACATACATACATACATACATACATACATACATACATACATACATACATACATACATACATACATACATACATACATACATGCATACATACATGCATACATACATGCATACATACACACATACATACATAACCAAATTTTTATTGTTCATATTTTCCTTTCCATGATGAAATACGTATAGAGAATATATATATATATATATATATATATATATATATATATATATATATATATCCCTTACACTATGAATGTTCATATAGGAATTCTCGACACCCAAAACCCAAAATAATCACAGCGATGTACAACACACACTAGAAACAATTACATTTCTGACACTACAGAAAAGACCCACACACCCTAAAAAATAAAAAAACTCCAATATCACAAAATATCTCAACTAAAATGGAATCTAACTGAAAAAAATAAAAAAAAACATTACTGAAAACCATGGTGAATCTACTTCCCTTGACGACAGTGTCTAGAACCGGCCTCGACGGGACCCGATTAACCATAAATAATGAGAATTGATTAAAAGAAGAACCCCCTAAAACATTAAGGTTCAAACAAGGTGCACAAATAACCCTAACAAGACGAAACCCATGAAATAGAAAGTGGAGAAGGGGGAGGGGACTCACCAGAGATATACACACACAAAATCAGGAGGAAAAGTGGTGTCCAGAAGGAGGGAGTGGCGTAATGAAGCTCTCCCAACCAGCCAAACCACGTGAGAATGAAATGGGGACGTTGTGTCATGTGAGTAGGGGAGGGGAAGGTCTCCACATGAGGAGGATCTACTGTCAGAGGAGAGAGGGTTGCACACTTGGTGGCCTTGACCGGTGGGGGTCGTGTGTTCATGGAGGAGTGGAGGGGAGGGGGGGTCAGATCTCGTGAGGGGGTTATGGGGGAGGAAGAAGGAGAACCTATAGAATATCTAAATATTATTAATAATAACTAACCCTAAATTATAATAATTATAATATTATTAATGATAATATCTTACTAATATTCATAATAATAATAATAATATCCATAATAATAATATTATTATTAATATTATTGTTATTAATACATTTACTATTTATTTATTTTTTATTTCATTTTCATTGTATTTTTAATTTATTTTTTTTCAAAATACTAGAAATAGAGAATGATTTGGCTGCATGGTTGGCCAAACCATGTGCCTGCCTTGAGTCTCTACATAAGACCACCAAAATTTCTAATTTAAAACCAGTTGAACCCAAAAATCAAAAGAAAAATTATATATAATTAAATAATTAATAAATCATGGTCAGGTTGTGACAATTATCACACCACAAACACATTCTTCCCCCATAAAGTCAGTCAGAAAAATGAGGAATCAAAATCGATCTTGAAACTGAATGAGGTCAACGAAATCACGAAATTGATCTGAACTTTCACTCCACCAGTAACACCTGATCATCTCTAAGGGAAACTGCAATGAGTAGAACCATGGGGAAAATAAGGGGTTATCCCCACCAAAAGAAATAACCACCACCGAACAGTCTAGAAGGAAAAACGACAATATATATGTTTGGTCTCCCCACCAGTTTGGAACTGACGAGATTGGACCACCTAGTATGAGCTGATATGGGAAACCCAACACAAACCGACCCACAAACTCTCCACATAGGCCAAACCACACAATTATCAAAAATTTCCAATCCAAACAATAAAATGTTAACACAAGGGAAACCCAACAAAAGAAACATGAACTAACATCAATCCAACCCATAAAAGGGAGTAACACTGAGGGGATAGAATGGACTCCCAAAAATTAAAACTAAACCCACCCAATGAAACAAACACATAAACTACAATGAAAATAAACCTAGAATCTCTCCATATAGACCAAACCTCCACCACATGGGGTCCCCAATGAAAATCCCCAAACCATATGGCGGACCAAACACCCATTAATTATTTCCCAAGATGAATGCATCTCCAAAATGAGAACGTCCTAAAAAAATGGGTCAAAAAAAGATCTAAACCCACAAGAGATATAATCATCTAAAGACTCAAATGCACAAAGAGATGACCTTCAAAGGCTCACTTTTGTGGAGGAAAAACTACTGGAATAACAAGAAAATTAGATCACCACACCATCATTCAACAAAATTGGGGTATTCAAAGAACCAAGACCACAATAGGTAAATGATACCTATACACATCTTAAAAAAACTATAAAATATGAGGAAGCTACAAAATAGAAATTTAAACCCTCCTCATTCTAGTAATAGAGAAAAAATAAAGACCAAGGTCCTATACACCAAATGATTTCCTAACCGTGTGAAAAGAATCACTCTGAGACCTATGGATATTGCTCTAATGTCTTGAAGCGTCTTCTTACCAGCATTCTGAAGCTGAAAATATTGAATTAAAACTTTTCTTTTACTGGTATGACTGACATAATCCCTCCAAATAACATAAGAGATCACGCTGAATAGTACATCATTTATCTTACGAAAGAAACATTCTTTAATTTTTTAGCTAGTGAAGTGGGGAGAGAAAATAAGAAGACTGGAGTTTGGTCCAAAATCAATAAAGGCTCTAGATCCACCACTCAGTTTATAGTATGGGTATAGTATTCAATGAAAATACATAGAGAAATATGCATTCATAATTTCCTAAAAAACTACATCCACATCAGTTTTGACAATTCCAATCCACTAAAGGATAACCAATATTGATGGAATGCCTTCAAAGGTTGAAAACTAGGAAACATAAAGTACTCAAATTGACTGCACACAAAAATAAAACAAGAGAGTGGACCAACTATTAAAATATAGAACTAAAAAAAATACTTGACAGAAATAGGTTCATCTAGTTCATTATCATCACTGAATGGGGAACCTTACCAGATGAAAAAATGAATTAGTCCTTGAAACAAGGTCTAAGACCACATACAAGAGAAACTTTAACTGATCATGAAAAAATTATCTTCAGAGAAAATGGAAATGACTCCTTGAGATTCCCAATGTAGGCCTTCACTATTCATTGGTCTTACTGGACACTCACGAGCTCTGCCACTTTCCTCTCCTTCACATCCTCTAGTATAAACCATCAAATAAAAGTGGTATTCGACACCTTTTAAGACATCCCATCTTATAAAAAATATGGGATTATCTCTTTAACTAATCTAAAATTGATCCTTCAAATTAACTCAAACCAGCACAAGCTCTTGTAGAATGGGGAGCTCCAAAAAACATGAAACTAAAAACAATTTCACCAAGCTAGTTCGTTGAAATCTATAGATCATGATCACCACGGAATATAGAAAAAATCAAAAAGAACTAAATTCCACCACTCTGCAATGAGGTAGGGTAGAACCAACCAATAAAATATACTCACTATAACCCTATGGGAATTGTTTTGGCGGTATAATCAAAAACAAGAAGCACAAAGCTGAATCAAAATGCATCATAAATCAAAATTTCACACTTCAATAACAAACCATAAATCAAACTCAAATCACCCATCCAACCACATTCTTAGCCTAGAAAAAAGAAAATCCCCAGAAAAATAATATCAAACATGAAAAGAAAATGTTAGACGATTTCCCACTCACTTTTCAAAACATTGAAATTTCCCTGTTTGGAAACCAATTTTTTTCAGCAAACAAAAAAACATAAATATCCACTAATGGTAAACCATGAAGACTCATATATACATATATATATATATATATATCATTTTACTAGATCATCCTCCAATCCAAATATACGACCAATTATCCTCGTGTCACATACGTACCACCACATATTTGATCACTCATATGAAGACTAAGGGTCAATTCAAAACACATAAAATTTTCATAACAGACCATTCAACACAATGAAAAAAATCACAACCAACATTAATATCACGTTACTAAAAGTATATCCAATACCCAACAACTTCTAAAATACTCTTCATCTTTCCCTTTGAAACCACACATTCTGTTAAAAGGGAAAACATCATTTTCAAAAAATATTTTACCACTCCAAAAACCACATTCCCTTCTGAAAAACCCATTTACAAAAACCATTTTCAATTTTTAAAATTCACTCACACTAACCAAAATGAATTCAAAACATAACTCATAAAAAAATTTCAAAAATAAGGAACAAGTGGCTACGGCAACAAACAACATGTCTTAACAGACCATGCTCTGTTTGACCATCCACCACATGAAGTATCTTAATGTAGCACCCCAAACATTTTATTGTATGTTTCTCTTAGATACATTTGAGTCAGAGCCTATATTTCATAATGAACTAAGTTTCTTTGAAACAACGATTGGTTATTTTGGAGATAGTCATAGCCTAGCCATTAAACTTAAATTTTCTACTTGTGTGTTTTTAATTTTGAAAATCTGACATACACGGTAGTGTTTAGGATGATATGTAGAGTCTGATAAAATTAACATAATTTTTGATGAATAGTAACTTACCCTTATGAATAGCAATCTACCCTTATGCATAGTAACTTATCCTTTTGAATATTAATATGAATCTTATGAATGGTATTCACAGTCATGAATGTATAAATAAATTTACGAAGCTTAAAAATGAAGAAGAAGAATTTAAGTGTATATTTTTCAATGAAACAATAATTTTAATTAAATAATAAAATAATGATATTTAAATTTTTTTGAAAACTGGACTTCTTTTTTTCATTATACACGCAAAAAAATGGTTCGGGTGAATTGTTTTTGATTTATCTGAAATACATGTATTTTTGATGAATAGTAAAATGTGATGATTCATGATAAATGCTAAATAAGGAATTTATTGAGTCATTCTGTAACATCCCCAAATGATAAAGGGTTAAATGGCTAAATGATATGACTCATGTCAACAAGGTGCACCTTCCTTTTCGGGAGCCTGTTTGATTAGAACTCCACAGTTAAGGGTGCTTGGCCTGGAGTAGTAATCAGGATGGGTGACCCTCTGGGATGTTTCTCAGGGTGTGTGTGAGTGAGGACAAAGCACACTAGAAAGGACATGTGTTGGCCTGTGGGGACTATCATTAGTCAGATGACCCATTTGGGCATGTGGGTGGGCCCCACATGTCTGCGGGGGCAACTGGTGGTACCTGGTGAGCCAGGACCCGATGGCCTTGTTAAGGCGGGGTGTCTGTGCAGTCACTGCGGCCTGGTTGTCACAATTGGTATCAGAGGAGGAACTCAGCCTTAAGTGCGCGGTGCACTGCCTGGGTTGAGATGTAGGGCCCACAATGAGGGCGTTGTGCTCTAAAGGGGGGGTGATTGTAACATCCCCAAATGATAAAGGGTTAAATGGCTAAATGATATGACTCATGTCAACAAGGTGCACCTTCCTTTTCGGGAGCCTGTTTGATTAGAACTCCACAGTTAAGCGTGCTTGGCCTGGAGTAGTGATCAGGATGGGTGACCCTCTGGGAAGTTTCTCAGGGTGTGTGTGAGTGAGGACAAAGCACACTAGAAAGGACATGTGTTGTCCTGTGGGGACTATCATTAGTTAGATGACCCATTTGGGCATGTGGGTGGGCCCCACATGTCTGCGGGGGCAACTGGTGGTACCTGGTGAGCCAGGACCCGACGGCCTTGTTAAAGCGGGGTGTCTGTGCAGTCACCGGGGCCTGGTTGTCACACATTGATGATGATATGTGAATGTAAGCCCAATTGTCTTATAGTGACATGCATTTATTACTATTCTTGGTCATTGAATACTTACTATTCATTGTCTTGAGAATAAATAATAAACTAATGATTAAAAAATTATGAAAACCCTCCTCCCCTCCACTATATAAATCACACCTCACCCCTCTTCCTCTCACACCACTCAAGCATCAAGACTTGCCTAATTTCTTCTGAAATATCTCCTTAAACTCCTCAATAATTTCCAATACCTTCTGGTCTCACCAAAAGGTCAAAATAAAAGGTCTAAAGGAGTTTCTCAAAGAGGAGTACTCAAGAGGTGAACCTCTCTTCCTTTTGATTTCAATTCCTTTTACAAGTTCCATTATTTTGTTCACTCTTCTCACATAACCTAATCCAAATTCCATGATAATTATAGTACCATACATGCACTTTTTTTTACTTTTTCTAATCGAATATTTCATTATAATTTCTCTTTTCACCTACTTTTATACTAAAAATGAAAACACCATCTGAGATGTGTTAATTTATAACACACAAGGAAGAAAGGTTTTCAATTTACATTAATATTTTCAAGTAAGGTCATAAAACCTTTTCAATGGTTGAAAAAGTTCATAATATATGTATTTTATCATCTTTAATATTATATAATCCTTACACACTCATAAAATGGAATAATAATACAAAACAAGTTCATTGTGCACAAAACCGCCAAGCAAATTCTTATGGTTTATCATTAACTCATCGAATAATTCATACTTATGTATATATCCTAGAATAATTATAAGATCATTTATATCTATTTAATTTCACTAATGCTATATATTAACAATTCTGGATGTTTAACCACATTTAAAATGAACTTCTATTCATAAATACAAGTAAACAGATCATGAAAACCAAGGAAGAAAATGCTTGCAAAAAAATAAAAATGAATATCTTAAACCCATCAAAAATACCATTAATGAACCTAATAAGGTTATAACATATCAATTAAATTATTAGTATATTCTGGAATTATTAATTTATGAAGCTAAATTAGATTATCCTGGTCGTTAAGTACAATCAAGAACACCTTCGAGCATAAGGTAAGGGATCCTCTCTCTCCATTTTATTCAAGCATCGTACCTGTGTTGCGCCCTTTTATTTTTAATACCTTATAATGAGGTATGTTTTCTCACCTCCACCATACATACCTTATGAAATATAAATAATGTTATGCCCCTTTACATCTCATTAATCCCTTGCAAGAACACTCGTAACCATGCCGAAATGTTTGTAAGGGATCTTCTCATCTCACATTCAATTTTGTGGGATTTCCATTGTTCACGTCTTATTTCTTATATGTGGTATATATGTACTACCATTTGATATATGTTATCATGATTATTTTTATATTAATTGTATTATGTGATTATTTGGTGGTTATGAACTTTTGTTCATATGACTCAATTGAATACAATGTGGTAATGATCATTGTTTGAATTTTCACTTCATTGCAACTTGCATAGCATTGTGCACCTAATCTTTCTTATGTAGTTTAATTATAGCCCATTTGAGATAAATTTTAAATTGAAATTATATTCCATTTAAATTTCCATATTCTCATGTCATGGATATTATTATTTTATAATCTGTATACCATCTTACATACAATATTTATTTTGAATGTTGTTTTGACTAAGTAATTATTTATGAATCTGTATCCTCTATTACATGTGGATAATGTAAACTCATATTGCTCTTGATTTGAATATATGTATAAATAATTATATAGATGAAGAGGTGTGTGTGTGTGTGGGGGGGGGGGGGGGTTCTACAGCCCCTCGGTGCATCAGTAGGTCTAATGAGGCAATAATTTTAAAGATAAACCCTTCGAGTTTGATTCCAAAAATTAGACGGGTTTCGACCCATAGAAGTAAACCGATTTTAACATTTTTATGTTCTCACGTGCCAAATCCATGATTTATAATTGATAAAAGTTATCTTTATTCATTACCAGTTATTACTTTCCATGTGGTTTTCACTTTGAAAAAATCTCTGGATGCAATTTCATTCTCAGTTTGTTAATGGCATGAGTTTTTCATTTATTCACTATGCATTATTGAATATGTCAAATTTTTTACAATTCAGTAATTATTCATTCATACTTTCACCATTTTTAACCCTTACTGAGTGTTTTAGATCACCCCTTTCATTGTTTACCTTCAATAAGTGTTGAAGATGAGATCATTTATTGAGTTCATGTGGTTGTAGTTTTTAGTTTTTGTTGGGTGTTTTAATTTTGTAACCATTCCAATGTAATTTGATTTACATCTATGTATCTAGTTTCTTCAAGAGTACTAAAATGAGAATTACTTTGAGATTTTCATTCCTTCTAACCATTCCAATGTTCTTAGTAATGCACCGACTCCAGTCTAGAGGGGTTAGGGTGTTATAGATAGTATCATTGGAAGTTTATTAGAAAACATGGAAACTAGAGTAAGAAATTTATAGTAGGGAACAAATACCTAAGGTAGTATTGGAGGACAAATGTACAAGAATATCCGGGTATTTTGGTGAGGAATAGATTATTTGAATCCTTCTAGAAAATACATCCATGTCTAGATATGATCAGGTAGAGGAGGCTTTGGAAAAGATGTACCTAGGAGTGAAATATTTGACAAGGTGTTTTGGGCTTGACCTAGGGTATCTTGGTACATGAAAACGGGCCTTGCTGCACTTTTAGTTATGACATTTACATAGGATATTCTTAGGATAATTCATATTTTCTTTACAATCCATTATGAAGGATTGAAATGTAAATTATTCTTTAAAGAAATCATTTTTCCGATTTTGGGATTATCCATGCGTAGGATCTCAATTTATGTTAAGTATTTTGTTATGTTAAGATTATACATTATGATTCATACCGTAATCTAGTGTGTTCCATTATTTATAAGTGGAGTCTAACAGAAGAATGGGAATCAATACTTGTGGGAAAGTTATGGATCTCCCCACTGAGCAAGTCAACACAGTAAATGTTAGAGCAGAACAGATCATGACCATATTGGGACAACATACTTAGGTTGTAACAAATAACCATTCCACACCTCTGTTGGATCGTTTCATGCGACAGAAACCCCTATCTTTCAGTGGGACTACAACTCAAGTGGTTACTGAGAAATGGATCAAGTACCTTGAAAAGATATTCATGGAATTAAGATACAATGAAATTGAAAAGGTTGTACTGGTAGTATATTGTCTCAAGGGAGACACTGATCAATGGTGGCCCTTGATTCAGAATACCACGGAGGAAGGAGAAATAAGAGATATGCAATGGAGGACTTTTAAGGAAATATTCTTCGAAAAATATCTTCCTCGTGACAAATGAACCGAAATGAATAGCAAATACCTAGGATTAAAGAAAATGGAAGAAGACAGTGTTGTAAGGTATGAAGCTACCTTCACAAGGCTAGTTAGGTATGTTGTAGATTATGTACGTGACTCAGAAGAAAAGTTTGATCCTTTCTTTGAAGGTCTTAATCCAAGTCTTTAAAGGGCACTGGCTCCTCAAACATTTTCTTCATATGATAAAATTTTACCAGGTGCCCTCAAAATAGAGAAATAATTTTCTGGATAAAATTTTTTCAATGGAAACCAAGATAAAAAGTAGTACTCTGATAACCAAGGGAATGGTGAAGCGCCAATGAAGAACAAGGGAATGAAGAAATTTCCATTATGTGAGAACTATGGAAAGAATCATCTCGAGAAATGCATGAAAGGCATGGGAGTCTACTATAAGTGTGGAGAAAAGGGTTATCTATCTCATGAATGTAAGTGGAAGAAATAATTTGATGATGTTCAATGATATAATTGTAGAGAGAGGGTACACTATTAAAATGAGTTTCCTAATATCCAAGGAAACATGCCTTAGAAAAATCCAAGCGAGAAAGGGAGAGATTATGTGTTCACAACAACGGATGTTGAAGTTCTTAATGATGTGGTGGAATGTACTATAATTGTTTCCTCAAACTTATCCAACACTTAATATTATTCTGGAACATCACATTCATTTATATCTTCCTAGTTTTCTAAGAAAATTATACATGTCCAATTTGATTTAATAAAAGAGTTATTAGTCAAAACTCATATGGGATGCATCATTGTAACAAAGTCATTTCAAATAGCCCCCCTCATGACACATAAACTTTCTTTAGTTGATAACCTCATCATCATACCGATGAGTGACTTTGATATAATTCTCTATATGAATTGGCTGTACAAATATGATATGAAGATTTATTGTAAGAAAAAAGATGTTAATTTTTTTGAAAATGGTGTAGAATCTCTTATCTATAGATCTGAGACCTCACCATCAAATTCTTATCTAGAATCACCCCCAGTAGCTTTGTAAAATGCAATTCTTAGAGAGACTAATAACCCAATATCTATGGGTGAGGAAAGAAATATTGAAATTGAAGATGTGCACATTCTTCAAGAATACATTGAAGTATTTCTAGAGGGTTTACCAAGACATCCTCCAATGTGGGATGTTGAGTTCTTTATTGATTTAGTTCATGGTGTAAGAACTATATCAAAGACTCCCAATAGAATGAACACTGTGGAATTAGTTTATCTAAAGAAACAACTAGAATAATTGAGTGAAAAGAGATTTATTCGAACTAGTGTTTCTCCATGGGGAGCCCTTGTCCTCTTTGTCAGGAAGAAGGATGGATCCATGAGGTTATGCATTGATTATAGGGAAATCAATGCTATTGGGATAAAGAATAAGTATCCTATTCCATGGATTGATGATTTATTTCATCAAATTAATGAACCTAAATACATTCTGAAGATCAAACATCGATCTGGATATCATCAGTTATGTGCGAGGAAGAAATATATTTCTAAGAAAGCATTTAGAACCAGGTATGGGCATTACGAGTCTATAGTGATGCCTTTGGGACTGAATAATGCACCCTCTATTTTCAAGGATTTAATGAATAGAGTTTTCAAGGAATATCATGTTAACTTTTTTGTGGTATTCACTGATGATATCCTTGTATACTATAAATGATATTATGATCATGAGGATCACTTGCGGATTCTTATGAAAACTCTTATATGAAATGAATTATGTTGGAAGTATAGAAAGTGCGAATTTTAGCTTCAATCAGTTTATTTTCTAGGAAACATTGTATCTAATGGAGGAATAATAGTTGATCCTGAAAAGACAATGAAAAATCCAAGATTGGCCCACACCAAAAAAACATATCCGAGGTATGCAGTTTTATTGGCTTTGCAGGTTATTATCGGCGTTCTGTTCAGAATTTTGCCCGACCGACTAACCTGCTAACCAAGATCACACATAAAAGAGTTAAGTTTGTGTGGACAAAATAATGTATATAATTCTTTGATTAATTGAAAATAATATTGGTTAATGCTCCAATTTTGACTCTTCCATTTGTAAGTGATGGATTTTTTATATACAGTGATGTATCAAAGAATTGTATGAGTTGCGTCCTTATGAAAAATGGTAATGTTATTGCTTATGCATCAAGGTAGTTGGAGACTCATTTGAAAAATTATCCAACACATGATGTTGACTTAGCAGCTATAATATTTTCTATGATGATATGGAGACAATATCTTTACGGTGAAAGATGTGAGATATACATAGATCACATGATTTTGAAATACATTTTCACACAACAATAAGTAAACATGAGGAAATAGAGATGGATTGAGTTGCTCAAATATTATGATTTTTCAATAAAATACCACCCAGGAAAAGAAAATAATGTGGAAGATGCATTAAGAAGGAAAGATCATTGACTTTTGACTCAAATGAGTATTGAAAGATATCCTATATTCATGGATCTACTAAAGATGGATATGGTAATTGTTAAGTAAAGGGAAACATCATTCCTCTTTAAAATGATTGTTGTAACACCCCGACCCCAGAAGCCCAGATTCGGTGCATTATTTTAAAATGAACATAATTTAAAATGGAAGAAATTTAATGAAATTTTGAATCAAAGTGTCCCATACCACATTAAAAACATTTGAAAGCAATTAAAATTTCAAAACATTCATGTCCATTTAAAAAAAATCCTTAAAACCATTTTGAAAACACAGACATTAAAGATAAAGGTTTGGAAGAAAGAATCATTAAAACATTTAAAATGATGGTTTAGTAAAAATTCCCTTAAAAATAATCCCTTTGATAACTCTTTTATGAATCATATATAGGGATAATAAATATGTCTTAGTTAGATACTTACGTAAAAACAACATGTGATAATAAAGAGATTATGAAATTAACCGTTACCATGTACTTTCCTTTATTTGAGTGTACATTTAACCTCCTGTATAAAGACCGTAGTATGTTATTAAATTATAACAGAACCATATTAATATTTATGATATCATAAATGGTTCATTTATGACTTTATACTACCCATTTAATAATAATTTCCATTTAAATTAACATTTTGGGTAATGATTGCTTTCTTTATCGTACATGTTTTAACTTGTTATTCTTGATTGTATCACTTAAATCATGATTTAAATAATTAAAGAATATAAAAAATGATTTATGTATCATATATATTTAGAATAAATATATTTATAGTATATATATATATATATATATGTGAAATTTAAAACACCGTTTATGGAAACGGTAAGCCGTACGTACGCATAAATGTTGTTTCGATTTTCATATCATATTGAACGAAACTAAGTGAATAAGATATATATAAGTACACACACACACACACAAACACACACACACACACACACACACATATATATATATATCCAGTAGAATTATTATATCATATATTACACACATATTAATGATATATATTTTTATAATGAACGTTGAATGGTGAACGTGGAAATGAATTACATCGTATCATGGAGACGGTAATCCGTACGTACGCATGAGAAAAAATATCATTATATTGATGGAGAAATCATATATAATGGGATGTTATATCATATATAAATATTAATTAACATGTTATATTTATTATTACATCAGTTATACTCATTATTATACCCATCCAAATAATTAAGTGTTTAAATAACAGACTACACCACAATGTCGAGACGGTAAGCCGTACGTACGCACATATGGTCACTATGTAAGTTATATGATGCATAGAATAATGAATATGGTTGTGACATATTTATAATAACATCAAATTATGTAGGAGGTACTTGATTTATTATTTTGGAATGGAAACAACAAATAAAGAATAAGTGAAATAAGAATAGAACATGAAAGACGGTGGTGAAATTATTACCTCTTCTTCAGGTGTTTCTATTTGAGTTGATCAAAATAGATCCTTAGGTTATATTTATGATCAAATTATGTCCCTTAGGCTTATGTGAGGGAATATGGGATGATAATTTGTTATGGTTTGGCCGATCCAAATGGTTTTGGAGGTGTGATATTACGAGAAGGGTAAATACCCTTTTATATGAGACGTGAGTGTTAGTTTATGGAAAGTTTGAAATATTATATTATAATAAAATTATTTTCCACTTAAAATGGATCCATGATGATTTATTTAGAGTCTAATGTGGGTATGGGTCTAAAAACTCTCAACCAATAGGTTTTAGACAGGTTTAGGTCACCAAATTGACCTTATATTTTAGATTTAACTCTTAGTTAAATAGTTTGACATTTACCATGTATTCTTGTATTCTTACACTATATGGTTAATAAACATACTCTAAAATTACAAGAAAAAAAATTGGTTCATTAATGGCACATATAATATTATTTAAGACCTTTTTCTGGACCATAGATATTTAGTAATATTATATTTGTTTTAAAAACCCATTTATGTCATTTTTGACACTATTTAGTATTTGGTTTTTGTGGAAGTCTTAAAAACATGATTACTTCGAACAATTTACATATAATAAATAGTAAAATGTCATATGCACCGATAAAATTTTTTTAGGGCATCAAACCTTCCATATTATATTTATTTTAATATTTATAATATCATTTATTTGATTCATTCATTAATAAAGAAAATATTACATCATTATTTTGTCATATATAAATATATTTATATTATGTATAAAAATTATAAATAAACTATAATGATGTAGAAAATAATTTTTTCTTTTTAATGAATATTTATAGTCGAATAGAAAAATTATATAACCTCATATAAATATTTTTTTACTAAAAGATATATGCTTTTGACATTTTTGTCTTTACTTTAGTTTATTTAATATAAAATTTCATTATCACTCTAAAGTGGATCCATGGGGTCCCAAAATCGATAAAAGGATGCCCATGATAGGACATGTATCATCCAATAGTAAACGGACACATGTTAGGCTAATTTAAAATTATTATATTAATATTTGTTTACCCTATTTTCAAGATTTACATATTAACCATGTTAATAAAATATTTACTTAATTAAATATTCATAATATCTAAAAGTAAAAGATACCTATTTACTCAATTTGGACCTACTGATTTTAAATATGGAATCCATTTTTTCAAATTCAAAACACAGAAGTGGTATAAATTAATTTTAAAATAAATCCCGTTGTTATAACAAAAAGCGTGTTTTTAAGAAATAATAATTATCAAAATATTGACACTTTTTTATGTATAGTTAAAATGAGAAATTACATCCAATGACCTAAATTATATTAAATGATAAAAGTATAATCTAAATATACTTTCAAACCAGTCAAATTTATAATTTAACAGTTTAAATAATTTTTATTAAAAAAAATTGTTTTTAATTAAAAATAAGTATTTTTCATTATTCATCAAAATATGATAGTTATCATAAAAGTACAAAAAATTTACCCGAACTAAAATTTTATGTCCTGATTATAAGTAATAATATAATTTCATTAAATTGAATATATAAAAGTGTAAAATATTGGTTTTAAAAATGGTTCTCCATTTAAAGGCGGTAAAATTTCATTTTTTTGAAAAATACTTATTTTATTTGAATAATCAAATTTGTTCCCATATTTTGTATAATAAACAAATAATATGGGTGTTAAAATTATATAGAGTATATAAGATTCAAAATTCAGTTAATACTATTTATAACTAATTTTTGAATGGTTAGTTTGGTAATGTTGTGGTGCGCTCGAACTTAGTGTTGCATGTAGTGCAAAGTTTAAATTACTTTAATGAGATAACGTACTATGAATTCATGGGGTGTTACAATTTTTTAACTATATTTACTAGAGAATATAAAGATCTCTCAATATGATGATGAAAATATACACAAGAAAATTATTGTGGTTAAGGATGGGAGATTGGAAGACTTTGTGTATGAAGAAGGAGTTATGATGTTTGGGAAGAGGTTTTGTGTTCCATTAGTACCTGATCTAAAATATGAACCATTAGACAATGCTCAAAGCTAAAATTTCTCTATACATTCGGGTAGAAAAAATATGTATAGGGATATGAAGGAGTATTTCTAGTTAGATAATATGAAGTGGGAAATAGCTGACTATGTGTCAAGGTGTCTAGTTCGTCAACTAGTGAAGGTAGAAAGTCAACATCCTAATGAAGTGATGAAACCTATAACTATTACTATGTGGAAGTGGGATAACATTATGATGTATTTTGTTACTGGACTACCGAGTAAACCTAGAAGGAATGATGAAATATGGGTAATTGTTTATCATCTCAAAAAATAAGCACATTTCATTCCTATAAGAGAGAATTTACCACTTGAGCACCTGGAATGACTTTATATTGTTGATGTTGTAAGAATTAATGGTGCACCTCAATTGATTATGTCCGATTGAGATCCCCAGTTTACATCAAAATTCTAGAAATGTCTCCAGAATTATTTGAATACAGAGCTTTATATGAGTACTACTTATCACCCCCAAACTGACGGATAGTCTGAATGGACTATTGAAACTCTAGAAGACATGTTGAGATCATGATCTCATGACTTCCAAGGTATTTGGGACCAACACATTCCATTGGTGTAATTTTACAACAATAAGAGTTTCCATTATAGTATTCAAATTTCTCCATATGAAGCATTATATGAAAAGAGATATCGGACTCCAACTTGTTGGGACAAAGTTAGTGAGAGGAAACTTATAGGCCTAGAACATATTGAAGAGACCACAGAAAAGGTAACGAGAATCCAAGCCCATATTAATGTATACCAAAGTAGACAGAAGAGTTATGCTAACAACCAGAGAATGGATTTGGAATTCCAAGTGGAAGATTATGTCTTTCAAAAACTATCTCCATGGAAGGGTGTCTTAAGGTTCGGTAAGAAAGGGAAATTGAGCCCCAGGTACATCAGACCATTTGAAATTATAGAATGAATCAAAGCTATAGCTTACTGATAATCAATTCATCCATGTCTATCCATAGTTCATGATGTGTTCCATGTTTCATTGTTGAAGAAATACATGCCATACCATATGAATGTACTCACCGATGAATAAATAGAACTTGAACTGGATTTGTTAAATTGTGAAGATCCTATCGGGATCATTGACACAAGGGAGTAGGTATTGAGAAATCGGATGACTCGTCTAGTAAAGGTTCTATTGAAAACCCAGAATATGGAGGAAGCAACATTGGAACCTGATGATGTTATGATGAAGAAACACACACATCTTTTTTGTGGGCTTTATAAATGAAAAATTTTGAGGAAGGAATTTCTGAAGGAGGGTATAATGCAGCACCCCAAACATTTTATGGTATATTTCTCTTTGATACATTCAATTCATAACCTATATTTCATAAATCGATGAGTTTTTTTGAAACAAAACTTGGTTATTTAGGAGATAGTCATAGCCTAGCCATTAAAAATAAAATTTCCACTTGTGTGTTCTAAATTTCAAAAATATGACTTAGACAACTATGTTTAGGTTGATATTTAGAGTCATATAGAATTAACTTAATTTTTTTTTGTGAATAGTAACTTACCCTTATGAATAGTAACCCACCCTTTTGAATAGTAACTTTCCCTTATGAATTGTAATAATATTACTATGAATTTTATTCACACCCATGAATGAATAAATAAATTTAGGCAGTTTAAAAATGAAGATGAATAATTTAAGTGTTTATATTTTTTGATAAAATAATGACATTAAATAAATATTAAAATAATCATATTTAGAAAATTATTTTTGAAAAACTTGAATTCAGTTTTGAATTCTTCACGTTGAAAAATGGATAATGAAATTTTTTGGGATTTATCAGAAATACTTGAATTTTTCATTAATAGTAAAATGTGATAATTCGCGGTAAATGCTAAATAAGGGATTTATTGAGTCATTGATGATGATTTAATGAAGTAAGACCAATTATTTAGAAGCCACATGAATTTATTACTATTCTTGGTCATGGAATACTTAATATTCATTGTCTTGTGAAGAAATAATAAACTAATGATTAAAAAATGATGAAAACCCTCCTCTCCCCCACTATATAAATCACCCCTCACGCCCTCTTCCTCCCACACCACTCAAGCTTCATGCCTTTTCTAAATTATGCTCAAATAGCTACCAAACCTCCTCCCCCATTCCCAATACCTACTGGTCTCACCATAATACTATATTCAATTGTCTTAAGGAATTTCTCAAAGGGGATTACTCAAGAGGTGTACCTCTCTTCCTTTTTAATTCAATTCCTTTTACAAGTTCCATTATTTTGTTCTCTCTTCTCACCTAACCTCATCCAAATTCCATGATAATTCCTATACCATACATGTAATTTATTTTATTTGTTCAAATGGAATATTTAATTTTAATCTCTCTTTCCACCTCCTTTTATACTATAAATGAAAACATCGTCCGAGATGTATTAATTTATCACATTTAAGGAAGACGGGTTTTCAATTATCATCACTATCTTCAAGACTGGTCATGATAACTTTTCAATGGTTGAACCAGGTCATAATATATTTATTTTATCATCTATAATATCCTAGAATCCTTAAACACTAATAATATTTAATAATAATACAAAACAAGTTCATTATGCCCAAAACCACCAAGCCAAATCCCAGAGTTTATCATTACGTCATCAAATGATTCATCCTCAATTATATAACCCAGAATCATTATAGGATCATTTATATCAATTTAATGTCACTAATACTATATATTAACAGTTCTTGATTTTTATCCACATTTAAAATTAACTTCCATTCATAAATACAAGTAAACGGATCATGAAAAACAAGGAAGAAAATGCTTCCAAAACAATAAAATTGAATATCTTAAACTCATTAAAAATATCATTAATGAACCTTATAAGGTTATAACATATCAATTAAATGATGATGATATTCTGAGAATATTAATTAATGAATCTAAATTTGATTATTCAGGTTGTTAAGAACAATCAAGAACACAGTCAAGCATAAGGTAAGCGATCCTCTCTCTCCATTTTATTTCAAGAATCTTCCCAATGTTTTTCCCATTGATTTTTAATAAATAATGATGAGGTATATTTTCAAACCTCCCCCACACTTCCCTTATGACATGTAAATAATGGGATACCCCTTTACCTCTCATTAATCCCTCTCAAGAACACTCATTACCATGCCAAAATGTTTGTATGGGGTTTTCTCATCTCACTTTCAATTCTGTGGGATTACCATTGTTCACCTCTTATTTCATATATGTGGTATAGGTGTACTGCCATTTGATATAAGTTATCATGATTCTATTTATATTCATTGTATTCTATTATTATTCTGGTGGTTATTAACTTTTGGTCATACGACTTAATTGAATACAACGTGGTAACGAGCTTTGTTTCAATTTTCACTACGTTATGACTTGCATAGTATTGTGAACCTACTATTTCTTATGTAGTGTACTTAATACCCATTGAAGATAACATTCCAATGGAAATTATATTCCATTTAAATTTCTATATTCTCATATCATGGATATTATTATTTTCTAAGTCGTATATCATCTTACATATGATATTATTTTGAATGTTTTTTTGATTGAGGAATTATTTATGAATTTATATCCTCTATTCCATAAGGATAATTTTTAGTCATATTTCTCTTGTGTTGAATCTATATAAAAAGAATTATTTGTATTCAGAGGTGGGTGGGGACCTCTACAACCCCTCGGTGCAACGGTAGGTCTCAAGAGACAATCAGTTTGGCGACAAACCCTTCGAGTTTGTTTCCAAAAATCTGACAGTTTTCTACTAAAAAAATTAAACTATTTTAAACAGTATTACGATTTCATGTTCCAGATACCTGACATAAAATTGATAATAACTCTCTTTATTCAGTGTAAGTTATTAATATCAATGAGGTTTTCACTATGAAAAAATCAATGGATGCAGTTTCCTTCTTAGTTTATTAGTGGCGTGAGTTTTTCATTTATTCACCATGCCATATTGATTATGTCAAATTTTTTACAATTAAGTTATTATTAATTCACGATTACAACATTTGTAACCCTTACTGAGCATTTGAGATCACCCCTTTCATTGTTTACCTTCAACATGTGATGAATATGAGATCATTTGTTGAGTTCATGTGGTTGCATTTTTTTGTTTTTCTTATATATTATATTTTGTAACCTTTCCAATGTTATTGGTGTTACATCTATGTATCTAGTTTATTCAAGGATACTAAACTAATCATTCCTTAGATATTTTCATTCCTCCAAACCATTTCAATGTACTTAGTAATGCAATAGTTCTATATAGAGGGGTCGGAGTGTTACACTTAAACCATGAAATCAGGATGTACATGTGTTTCTACTCCATGAAATATCATCACGTAACACCATGCAAATTACTTTATAATCCCTTATCTAGATAGAATTATAAAAAGAAAAATTCAAATCCCATACTACCCCTGGAAACTCAATGTTTTAGATGGTCAAGGGCTTATGACGTCCTTCTCGCACATACCTCTCGAATCCCGATAAACCTAACCCCCAAGATATATGACACCCCAAATCACAAGTGCTTACTTCAGATACCATGTTTTCAAAATCCAACTCGAGTAAACCATGAACTGGTCACCTGAGTCAATACACAACAAGGATCAAATGGAATTCCCAATTCCCATAGTCTAGAAACTAGTGCCAGGTATCAAAATAAACCTGTTGGAAAAGATTTGGCCTATAATAAATGAGATATAAATAAAAAAAAACATAACAAAATAGATAAATAAAAGAAAATAAACTAAACAAATGAAAGATAAAAAAGGAATAAGCTATGCGACAAGACATAATTCATGTGACCTCATGGGTCACCATAAAACATAAACCACGCTCAGTCCAAGAGCGATTAAAATCTAGTTGAACCTAATATTAAAAAATAAAGTAGGCATGAGCAACAATATACTAAGTAGTAATTCCAAAGTATAGTAATTCCTTATTCCATTACATTTAAAAATAAACCCAAATCATGATAGTTTGAAAATACAACCACATAAGAATAAAATTTATCATTCTTACAAATTTTTACAATCCATTTCGAAGAAAAACCTTCCCCATGTTATCACATTTCAAAAATAGTTTACAAAAATGCATAGTCATTTTAAAATTAAATTAAAACAGTTTAAAACTGAAACCATTTATTTTTAAAAAGGGGGAAACATGCTTGAAGAAACTAAAATGGAAATCATTTCAAAAATACCATTTCATAAGTGAGAACCATGGTCAATCACTATGGGTAAATAGAAAAAATGGGATCCTATGAACTTCATACCTTAGTGAAATTTGGTATAAAAACCATGACCAACTTCATTATCTAGAAATATCCACTAGTAGGGGACATCCCCATAAACCTAGTTCTCTCCATTAATAATACATGTTATGTTAGGTTGGTAGTGTCAATCATGCTTCTTGAAACCAAGATGAATCACTTCCAAATCCTCTAGCGTAGTAGTCCTAGTCTTCCTACCTAGATACATCAGGTGCACCATGTTCCCTTTTTCAAGTGGTAGTGATTTTTCATCAAACTAACATACATGAATACATCATTCTATTTATTCAAAACCACAATCAGCATCTCACTACCAATCTCCCTCCTTGAGTACATCCCTATTTTTTACACCACAAAAAAATACATAAGTCTCTTTGCTAAGATAGTATCACAATTTATACATTCAACAACATCATTTACCAAAACAATGGGCATTCCCCTAGAGGGGTTTTCCTTTTACACAAATCATTTTTAATGTTTCAAATGGGCTTACATATCTACAAGGAATAATTTTAATTTTAGAACTCATAATCGCCCGACACGATTAAGTTTCAAAATCATTTAAAAGATAAATTGAACAACCAATTTAATAAACATTTAAAAACAATATTGATCCCATGGATACAATTACAAAATTCTTCCAAGAATGTAAAACCACCATTTAACTTCATTTTTGCACAAAAATATATTTTTGGAAATCAAACTGGATCCTTTTGGAAAAACTAAAACATGTCATTACACTTTTATACCAAATTTTGCCAAAAGACCAAATTCCATTGAAAATATTCATTACAAATTCAAAACCACTTACGAAATCACTTTTCAAGAAAATTCCTTTAAGAAAAAATGGGGGTTAGAAATACATTACATTTTCCAAAAAAGGCCTAATCATTTCTAGCAACAACACCCCGATTTCATAACATGATTATACAGAATAAATATAAAAAATGTATTTTAAACAAGAAAAAAACATTGGTATTCAAATTAATGGCATATAAATAGGAGACCTACCTCAAACATGCTGCTATTTTCCGAAAACCACTCCAACCGACCATTGATGTATACATTCACATGAATTTATACGTGTGTATATATATACCCCTATCTTCATTTAACCTATTCCCCATTCAATGAGGTATTATGTAGAAAGGGTGAATATATATATATATATATATATATATATATATTTCTTACCCTATGCATGTACATATAGGCATTCTCGACACTCGCAGCCCAAAACTACCACAACGAGGTCCAATGCAATTTAGAAAAAATTACCAACAACTCAAAAGGCCACGAAAATTACGCACACAACCAAAAAAATTTCCAACAACTCAAATATCACAAAATAGAAAAATTAAATTTGAACCAAAGTGAATGAAAATAATTTTTTTTTACCAAAAACCTTTGATAATCCACTTCCCTTGATGACGGTGGCTAGAACCGGCCTCGACCGTACCCGAAGAATAATAAATAATATGAATATATTAAAAGAAGAACCCCAAAAACATTATGGTTCAGAAAAGGTATAAATATCACCTAAAAGAGAACAAAACCATGAAATAGATGGATAAAAAGCGATATGGGACACACCGTAGAGATCCACACACAAAATTGTGGGAAAAATTAGTGGCCTCTAGGAGGGAGGGATAAGACGGAACTCTCCCAGCCAGCTGGTCGCATAAGCAAGTGAGGGGGAGGCTGAGTCATGTGATACTGGGAGGGGGAATGCCACCACACGAGGAGGATCCACTGATGGGGGAGGGAGGGAAGCACATAAGAGGGCCTCAGCCAGTGGGGGTCGCACGTGTAGGGAGGAGAGGACTGGGGGGGGGTCAGGAAATGTATAGGGGTAAGGGGGAGGAAGAAAGAGACTATATGGGGTCCATAATAATAACAATAAATAAACCTAAATAATAATATTAATATCTATAATAAAAAGATATTCTTACTATTATTATCATTAAGAAATTTAAATTTAATTTTATTTAATTTTATTTTCATTTAATTTTTTTTTCAAAAGACTAGAAACCACCCACAATTTGGATGCATAGTTAGCCAAACTGCGCACCACCTATGTGCCTATATTAGAGTACCCCAAAATATACAATTAAAATCTAGTTCGACCAAAATCTCAAAAGAAAAACCAGATACAATTAAATAATTAGTAAATCATGGTTGGGGTGTGGCAGTTAATCTTTTTTGTGTAGAAAATACATGTTTTAAAAGGGTCTCATTCTCAATTATTCATGATTAGAAAATTCAATTAAAGGGAACTTCCTTATTTCTTAACTAATTTCAAGTGAACTCTATAATATGTTTGAACCCAAATTATTTTTTTAAAAGAACTCATTTAATCATGGAAAACTATTTTAGTTCATTTCTAGTTTTATTCAATGATTTTTACAAAAGAATTCTTATTTTCAATGTAATAGAGTATTAAAATCAAGAATTCTTCGATGATTTTATTAGATCCTTTTCATCTATTTAAAAACCCCTACTAAATATTATTTTTTATTGGGATTAAACTCTTATGATTATTATCTATCAAATTATATTAAATGGTTTATGATCAGTTTGACTATAGATGTGTTATATATATACCATTCACTACACTACTAAGAATGTATAGAGATTGTGTTTATAGATTGGGGAAAGTTATTTTATATATTCATGTTGTTTATGATTATACGCATTCATATGGGGAATTAATTTGGCATATAAAGGGACATATAGGGCCCATTATATCCCCTGAATTCATTAATAGGTCTCATGAGAAAAAAAGAATTGGGTTTTGGATGAGGCCTTAACTAGTATTCTTAGACATCTTAGATGTGGACTAGACAATATGTTTCAAATGTTTGGTATTATTAATTCCATCATTATGATATTAGTCTTTAATAAACCATGTGATATTTAACTAGTAGAATATACCTGATTAAGGTTTGTTATCTTATGGTCATTTATATTGATTTATTTACTCATATTTCTATAATGTCTCGGATTTTCCGTGTATTATTTTTAAATATTATATGAAATTATTACAAGACCAAGATTTTTGAGTGCGTGTGATTCCTAGGGCTGGAGTGCTAGAAATGAATTTTTGAAATAAATTAAACTTTTAAATAGTGCGTGCAAGTGGTTTTCTTGAAAAAGTGAAATAAATTTTAAATGGGTGCCCAGATCAGATATTTGAGGGCACCATTGCGTTTAGAGAAGCGACTTTACCTCAGGAGGGGCCGAACATTGACCGGCACTGGTCAGATTCAAAAGTTAGTTTTTGGATGTTTTAATGGATATAAAATAAATTAATAATATATTTTATTTTAAATTATTCTATAAACACAATGACCTAATTCTCCCATATTAATACCTAATTATGGGAGGATCACAGGGTTAGCCGCATAACCCAGCGAATTCAGGATTTTCCATTGGATCTTTGAAGGAGAACCTATTAGAAGATGATGAGGATGAGATCGATCGATGCATCTCAGATTTAAAAACCCCACCAATGAATGAAACATGTAGATCCTTCTTCAACCTAATCGAGGTAGGGTTTTTCTTCATTGTTTGGTTTCCTCGTTCATTGATTAAACGACGAACGCAGATCAACCCACGAGCAGGTTGATCTGTGGATTGTGTGTTCTTGCGTGATGGTTTTAATTCCATTTAATTCGGGGTTTGATTTGAAAAATTGATTACAGTTGTTTAATTATCATTTGATTCTACCTTTTTAATCCTTCTAATGGGATTGGATCAATGTCGTGAAGAATGATGGTGGAGGTTTGTTCCTCAATTTGGTTTATTGGATTTCTTCTTCTTTTCTTCATGTTCTTCGCGTTCTTCATGGGACTATGAAGAACATATAATTTTGCATCCATTATATAATTAAACGATCCCAAATCTCTGATCAGGCATCGTTGTAACCAAACGGAGGTGAAATGGTGATGGAGAATGGTGAATCAGCTCGGATCGAGAGGAATCGTTCTTTGAGAGTTCTTTGGGAAGATGAATAAAATATTTTTTTGGGGCTGATCAGAGGTCCTTAACAATTAGAACGAGCTTTGTGGGTTTGGGGAGACCTCAAAATTCATGTTTAAAGATGATCAGGCAGCCAGATCGACATATTGCTGAATCCCCAGAGCCCTAGACAAAGAACCTGTGATTCTGGAAATTTCCATAACACATGACATGTATCCCGAAGTACACGCCTTGTGGTAATGGTAGAAGAATATAGGGTTTGTGCGTTGCACGCGATGAAGAACATGGCATGCCTCGGGGAAGACATGGTGTGTGGGCCCCACCATGCAGTGGCTTGAGTTTTGGGAAACGGGAAGCACTAACATGCCGTGCGACCACTGTCACATGGTGTATTGGTACATTCATAGACTCAGTGTGTATCTCGAAGGATACATGGACACAGGGTGGGTACACGGTCGTGTAATCCACCAGACGGCCAGACTAGACTGGTTGCATGGACTTACCCATGTACTAGTTACACGGGATGACACACATGGGTTGAAACCTCATACGGGCACACAACCGCATACATGAAGGGAACCTAGATTACTTAGAAAAAGTGTGTGCTCTTTACTACATGTCAGGTACTTAATTTTTTACATGACATGTTCTTCTTACTCGGGCCATTTTACACAGGTTGTACCCATAGTCAAGAGACATGGCGTGTAACCCTACTACACATCTTGTATATCCCGTAACATGGCTTTATATTCTTGTCCACTATTTTTTGGGTAGGATTTTTTGCGCTTAGTGCGCATTTTTCTCATTCCCCTGAAGTCCATGTATCATTTTGATCAATAAGAGTATGATCCCTTCAGCATGACATTCCATGAGAGAGTCAGGTATCCCTCTAAGAGGCCCATAGTGAGACCCTCTATCCATTCATAAACCCTAGGTAGAGTCAGTTATCGACATGACTATTCCTAGAGGACACTGATCCTTTAAATAATAGGTGAATATGGATGAGTCACGATATCCACCAAGGCCCTGAAAGAGATCCTCAAACGTGTATCATGATATTTTCCTACTCAAGAGCGTGTTCTTCCAGAATGAGTGTATCTATCTCTCATGACCTTTCCTGAAGAACAGTAATTCTCAGATAGAATCCATCAGGACTATCATATTTGTGTAGTTAGTTCTCCAAGATGATTCCATCGTGGAAACTTCGAACTGAATCCCTTACAGTGATATGCGGTTGGGTGACTTGTCTCTAGACTATAGGTCTGGATTTGGAGTATATATAGATTGTGTTTCTGTTACTATACTTTCTATAGACATATATTATGTTGATATGATTTTACATTTACTTTGTGTATTGATTTGTGGTTTTTAGGGTCTTCTACTGAGTATTGTTATACTCACCCCTACACTGTATTTTCCTACACATGATGTGTCTTGTACAGACGAGCAGCCTTTTGTTAGAGTCCAAGGAGGACCAGGACCAGACCGTGATTTTTGAGTTCTCTACAGGTCGATGTGTTTTTATGGCTATGAGTAGCAGTCACAGTACCTCATTGTGTTTACAGGTTGGACTTGTAGTTTTCAAAATTTTTTTGGTGGGCTTGTATACTCGCCCAGTGTTACTTCCTGTAACTTACATCCATTATACTCTATTGGTTGAGTTTAGTTGTATGCATGCATTGTTTTCCTTAGTTTTTTTTACATTTCTGCATTTGTGGGATTGAAGATGTGTGCATGTGTACTCGTACATAGGCACCGCTTCCCATGATGTTGATATGCCTACCCATTTCTAGTTATAATCCCCTAGCCTATTGGAGGCGGGCATAGGGAGTCGCAGCACGAGCCCCACTGGAAAGGGTCGTGAGATAGTGGTGTCAAAGAATGCCGATTATACCTTAGGACCATGAGTCTGTGAGATTGGTTTGGGGAAAAAGTGTTAAGTGTTTTGAGATTGGCTTTCAGGCCAATGACTCTAGTGTTGGTGCGGGCGGACGACGTATCCATACAACAGGACTCTGATAACCTATTTTTCGACTCGGTACATGAAAATACTAGTTGTGGGGAAGTAAATGAATGGTACACACATCATATAATAATGAGTTTCATCTTCCATTCTATTTATGTCATATATCCAGATATACTCATGGACTGTGGTACATCTTGTTTCCTTACAGGATGCCTCTGCAATGCATGCCCGCTAGGATTCAGCAGTGCTATCATGAGGATGAGCCCCTTAGTGATGAGGAAACAATACATGGACCAATTCCCCTGGTGTTACCTATAGGTGGTGCACCTGCTGTCCCACCACTAATAGAGCAGCCCATGATTCCTGTAGTATCGACCGATGAAGGAAGTAGGCTGAGTGCACTCCATGAGCTCAAAGACCGACACCCCTCAGGTTCCGAGGTGATCCAAACCCTTAGGCCGCTGAGGACTGACTTGAGGCAGTGACCAGAGTTTTCCATATAGTGAGGAAACCAGCGGACCAAGTGGAGATCCTTGGAGTGATCTTTCATAAGTGTAACGCCCCGACCCCAGCTACCTAGAGTTGGTGCATTACTTCGTAACATTGGCATGATCACAAAATATCAAGTCTCGAAAGACCGATTAGTTTAGTAGCCTTGGAAACACTAGATACATTCATAAGTCTTACATTAAATCATAAAGTGAAAAACTAATAACAAAGTCTTCATAGTCCACACTCATATCCTCTTCTGACTATCCCTGCAGGTCATTCATAAAATACTTCTTCACATCCTGGAAAATATTAAAACATTGAAAGGGGTGAGCTCAGATGCTCAGTAAGGATAACAATATTGCGGAAGCTTTCATAAATAAACATAAAAATTTAAGGCAATGTATAACTAAAACAAAAACCTTTTAAACTTGAACATCAACATAATATGGCAAAAGTAAAATGAGATAATTCCATTCACTTCTTCACATGGATATTCTACTGGTCGAATAATCACATGCAATATCAATAACCACTATCATAATGATGGAATGCATAATGCCAGACATTCTGAAACATTTTGTCAAGGCCTTGGCCAAGACGTCTAAAATGATTAAGGCCTCGGCCAAAACCATAAATCAAATTGGGAAAGGGCCTCGGCCAATTCCACGTCTAGTTGTCTCATGAGACCTACCGATGTAATTTTTTTTAGAAGATACTTAAGTTTAAAATTGATAACATATACTCCAGTGTTTTTTTGAAAACATTATGCAATCTTCTGAAAACAAAATTACTAATTCTGAGACTGCTCGACTAATTACAGGCCATGATGGGTCCACGCCCAATCCCTTCCTATCTACCACACTCGAGAGTCATGTTTTCTGAAAACATTTCTATGCTTGTGTTAAATACGTATACATTTGCACTGGATTTTCATATATTTGGGAGAAATATCTATTTTTTTAAATCATTTAAAAATCACATAATTATAAAATAAAACCTTTTGAATAAACTTAAAAGTCAAAGGGGTTTATACACTATACAAAAGAAATTTGTGTATAAAACAAAATATGCCTCAATGAATGGAGATTGAGACGAAGTCCCTTAAAAAGATCATTTTTAAATAAAATATACCTATTATGTGTATTCACTATATGTACACACAAAGAAAGTATAAATACAACATACGACATAATAATATCATGACATAATTTGAAAGTAGGAGATTAACCCAAAGAATGGAAGTTGGGTTATGAAATTCCCTTACCTTGTGTCCGACTTGACTCAACCGTTCTTTAACCTCCTGAATAATAAACTAGAGTTAATTTCTATTTACTTAAGAACCTTTTTCATGTTCATTATTCCATTTATATCACTTATTACCATGTTATGAACATTATTTAATTATTTAAGTTAATAACGGTCGTTTTGTCGATCTTTGGTAACTTGAGTCAACAATAAACTTCTTATAATTACAAGTTGTTCATGTGGTAGAATATCTATTATATCCAGAATTATATTCATGATTTAGATGTCATATATATCTTATATATCCAGTATATACATTCATTTGTAATATTACGTAACATTTAGAGGTAAGAAATGAAATGCACCGTTCATGGAGACGGTAAGCCGTACGTACGCATGAACGCTACTTTCATTTCAATTTCATATTTAATGGAACTAAATCATAATGATATAAATGTATAATATAATTCCAGTATAATATAGTGTATAATACCATTTACTCCATCCTTTATACATCCCACATATGGCATTAACGATTCAAATCACTTTGAGGGGGCGGTAGTCCGCACTTCCTAAAATGAAATTATCGCGTTTTACCCATAATGGAAATCATAAAGTATACCATAAATGAGAAATACAGAAGCATAAGTAAAACATAAACATATTATATATCATATATAAAAATAGTGACATCTTAATGGCCACCTTTGAATGTGTTATATGAGTGTTGAACAATCATCGTTTCGTGAGGCAGAAATTCGCCATCAACAGAAACCATATGTTTTTTAACCATTAGATGTAGGTGTGTGTAAGTGTAGCTCGAATACATCTTATAACAACATCCTAGTATATTTAGGATACTGGTGTTGTTACAAAAGAAATTAATAAAAAGATTTTAGGGGGTTGGAGAAGAAAAATAAAACAAAACAACATTAGAGAAGACATTACCTCAAAATCGGGTAACTCTTTTTGATTTGAGCCAAAGGCTTCCTTGGGAAGAGTTATGCCCAACTTAAGGCATCTAGGAGTAAGAGGGGGAAATTGGGAGAGTATTTGGGCAGAGGTTGGCCGAGCCAAATGGCTTGAAAGTGTAAACGAGGTGGGAGAGGTGGGGGCCTTTTATAAGTGGAGAGGAGGGTCACTTTTGGAAAGTAATGAAATGTTACATTATTTCACAATGCTTTTTGGATTCTAAAGGTCCCACATTTATATAATTAGAGGCTAAGGTGATAAGGTTTCTAAATCTCTTCATCCAATAGGCTTTGGACAAGTGTAAGCCTTGGAGTTTGCATTATCATCTCATTTTATTTAAATTGTTAAATAATGAGGTCATCGCTGCATCACAATGATGTCATAAATAATTTAATTTATTTAAGGTCTAAAAATTATAAAAAACATACTATGATGTAGGAAATAATTTTAGCTTTCTAATGAATATTTATAGTCAAAATTTGGACTTGTGTAACCCCACTTAAAAACTTTTTTAGTAAAACAACTCATGTTTGTGTCAATTCAATTTTAACATTAAATAAATATATATTAATGTCATTTTCCAACTAAAGTGGCTCCATGGGGTCCCCAAGTTTACCCATGGGTTGTCTTGGTCGGCCATGACTCATACAATAGGAGTAGGACAAGTGTCATGCTCATCTCATATTATTATAACATTATTTGTACCTTAAACTACACTAATTATCTCTAATCGCGATTAAGAACTTAAAAGTTACTATTAACCAAAAAATTATTTTAATCTCATTGAACCACATTTTACTTCATAATGACAACCGTGTATGTCGGAATTTTGAAAATAAAATCACAGAAGTGGTAATATTTCATTTAAATGAAAAATCAGTTATTTAACTACCACAGTGGTTTCACTATTCATCAAAAATTGAAGTTTTTCAGAACAATGCCAAAATTTCACCCTAAGCTATAATTGATATTCCGAATTCAAAAATGATGTCTATTTTACAAAATTCCAAACATATAAGTTGCATTAATTAATTTTATAATTAATTCCCGCTGTCACAACAAATAGCGTGTTTTTAAGAAACAATTTATATCAAAAGATTGGCAATTGTTTATGTCCAATTTCAATGTTAAATTAATTCTAATGACCACCATTGGATAAAATGGTAAAAATATATTCTAATTATACCTTAAACCCACTAAATAGTATAACTTATCACTATAAATTATTTTGATTAAAAAAGTTGTTTTAAGTATTTTTCACTATTCATAAAAAATTGGAAGTTCTCGGAAAATTACAAAAAATTAAACATAGGCTAATTTCAATATTAGGAATAAAAAAATGAAGTCCATTTTGAAATATAAAATTTCTATAAATTTAAAAAGTGGTTATTACTATTCATAACGGCTACTTTGATTAGTTGCGGTGTGTTAGAACTCGAACTTGCGTACAATGCAAGCTATTGCATTATTGAATGAGAAGCGTATCGTGGAAGCTCGGGATGTTACATTCTCCCCTCCTTAAATAAATTTCGTCCTCGCAATTTGAAATTTTTCTTTGAAAATAAAAGGTTGAAAAGAGAAAATACCTTTGAGGAAAACCCACATCGGAAATAAGATTAATAAAATTTAGCCTTAATAAGAGGGAAAGGGAAATGAAAATGTCACCACCCAATTATGATATCGATTAGGAGAACATTGGTGGCAATTAGAGACATATAATTGGAGGAAAAACGTAAATATTCGTAGGGAGTGATTGAGGTCATCAATCACAATCAACTGTCAAATTGAGGGCCTCAAAGTCTTCAATCTATGTTGATTTAAAATATCATCAGTTCAACAAGACATAATGTATTAGGATAACACATTTTTTTGTTTTAATATCCCTTTAATAAAGTTTAAGAATTAATTTATTCATTGAATAAGAGATAGGTATATATTTATGCTTGACAATTAGAGTTTCAACCATCAACTCATCTTTCACTCAAAAAGATAATAGAACTCAAAAATATTATACTTATCCTAATTGTATAAGGTTCCAAATGTTAACACATACCATTTAGATTAGTAAAATTATTTTGTAATAACCAGGGACTTCCTGTAGGCTAGTGGTAGGAAATAAAGGCCTGTCGCACTATGATTGTAGGTTCGATTCCTGCAGCTTTGTCCGACGCGACGGGTTATGCCCCACCCTGCAGGTTGTCCTTTTCCTAAAACTATAGTATTATAATATTCCAAAAATAATCTTCTGAAATGTTTTTACCTTAAACAATACTATCCAATGATAAACTTAATCCATCCAAACCTTTATAGTTATCCAAAATACCTCTGTCCAGAATTTCTCTAAAAGGTCTCTAAATTCAGAAATCAATTGTAACATCAGATTCCCCAAACAAAGAAAAGATTCTCTTATTGTCACATACTAAAAATATGATTACCTTAATCATATTACCTTAATCAAAAAGTACTGCAGTACAATCTTTATATATATCACATTATTCTTATAACTAGAATATAATCCTTGAGTCCAAAAGCACCAATAAATTAATTATTCCGCTTCAACTGTAGTCACAGCATAAGATTGGCCTTGATCCCTTGGCCTTTTCTGAGGTAAGTTTCCTTGACGCTTAGGACATTAATTTGCATAATGCCCAATTTCCCTACAATTGTAGCATTCAACTTTGACAGCCTCATTCTTTCCCTTTCAATCACGAGCCTGGTGACCATTTTCTCCACATTTATAACAAACTCCCATTCCTTTTAGACAAGTACCAGGGTGATTCTTCCCACAATTATCACATAACGGAAAATCCTTCTTTCCCTTTGTCCCTTTATCTATCTCTTGTTCCACCGTTCTCTTCTTCTCTTGCTTTACTTTGTTATCATAAGACTTAGAGAATTCCTTTTCTGTCTTGATAGCACATGAGACAATATCTTCGTATGATGAGAAGGATTGTGATACTAAAGCTCGACGGAGAAATGGTTTTAACCCATCAAAGAAACTATCAATCTTACTCCTTGGGTTACGTATATATTCGGAAGCATGCCTCGCTAACCTTGTAAAGTTAGCCTCATACTTTGCGACATTCTCATCCTCCTTCTGCCTCAAACTCAGAAATTGCCTTTCCATATCTGCTCGATGGTCACGAGGAAAGTATTTTTCTAAGAAAAGCTCTTTGAACTCCCTCCATTCCATATTCGATACGTCATCATCTTCCTTTGTGTTTCGAATTAGCGACCACCACTGATCGGCATCTCCAGTGAGGCGGTAAACTGCCATGACAACCTTCTCCCTTTCACTACTCCCCAAGGCATGGAATATTTTTTGTAAGGAATTTATCCATTGCTCAGCCAATATAGGATTTGTACTCCCATTGAAGGTTGGTGGTTGTTGCCTCATGAATCGATCTAGCATTGATCCTCCACGTTGCGGATCATGGTGCTCCATACGAGTAAGGTTATTATTCATAACCTGAGTGAGTTGTCCCAGTATGGTAATAAGTTGATCAGCACTAGTTGTATCACTAGCTCCACCATAATTATCTTGAGAAGGAGGGAAATCCCTACACGGAGTGCGTGCATTGATACGGTTTCCATTCCTTCCACTAGGCGCCATTTCTAAATAATGGCATAAACTGGATTAGTTTATGAATCAAAATACATAATTCCATACTTTTAAAACACTTTACATAAATTGAACTATTTATGGATATAATCCATAATCATAAAAAGAAATGTTTTCTTTGAGGAAGTATATACTCATAACCCTTCATAGTGGTTTGTAAAGAAAATGGGAATTATCCAAAGAATATCCCCCAGGAGTGTCGTAACCAAGAGTGCAGCAAGGCCCGTTGTCGTGCACCAGTTCCCGTTCGAGTCTAGCTCAAAGCGGTGTTTTCGGGTTTTATCCCTAGGTACATCTGTGCCAGAGCCGCCTCTACCTGCTCGTATCCAGACAGGAATGTATTGCTCGGAAAACTCACAACATCTCTACAATACCAAAATTCTAGGAAGTTCTTCTATACTAATCCTCAAAGTCTATCTTCGGGATATGTGCTCTAATCAGAGTTTCTCTAAATCTAGCTTCCAAGGTTAGTACTAAACTGCCTCTGATACTAACTGTAACGCCCCGACCCCAGCTACCCAGAGTTGGTGCATTACTTCGTAACATTGGCATGATCACAAAAGATCAAGTCTCGAAAGACCGATTAGTTTAGTAGCCTTGGAAACACTAGATACATTCATAAGTCTTACATTACATCATAAAGTGAAAAACTAATAACATAGTCTTCATAGTCCACACTCATATCCTCTTCTGACTATCCCTGCAGGTCATTCATAAAATACTTCTTCACATCCTGGAAAATTTTAAAACATTGAAAGGGGTGAGCTCAGATGCTCAGTAAGGATAACAATATTACGGAAGCTTTCATAAATAAACATAAAAATTTAAGGCAATTTATAACTAAAACAAAAGCCTTTTAAACTTGAACATCAACATAATATGGCAAAAGTAAAATGAGATAATTCCATTCACTTCTTTACATGGATATTCTACTGGTCGAATAATCACATGCAATATCAATAACCACTTTCATAATGATGGAATGCATAATGCCAGACATTCTGAAACATTTTGTCAAGGCCTCAGCCAAGACGTCTAAAATTATTAAGGCCTCGACCAAAACCATAAATCAAATTGGGAAAGGGCCTCGGCCAATTCCACGTCTAGTTGTCTCATGAGACCTACCGATGCAATTTTTTTTAGAAGATAATTAAGTTTAAAATTGATAACATATACTCCAGTGTTTTTTTGAAAACATTATGCAAGCTTCTGAAAACAAAATTACTAATTCTGAGACTGCTCGACTAATTACAGGCCATGATGGGTCCACTCCCAATCCCTTCTTGTCTACCACACTCGAGAGTCATGTTTTCTGAAAACATTTCTAAGCTTGCGTTAAATATGTATACATTTGCACTGGATTTTCATATATTTGGGAGAAATATCTCTTTTTTTAAATCATTTAAAAATCACATAATTATAAAATAAAACCTTTTGAATAAACTTAAAAGTCAAAGGGGTTTATACACTATATAAAAGAAATTTGTGTATAAAACAAAATATGCCTCAATGAATGGAGATTGAGACGAAGTCCCTTAAAAAGATCATTTTTAAATAAAATATATCTATTATGTGTATTCACTATAAGTACACACAAAGAAAGTATAAATACAATATACGACATAATAATATCATGACATAATTTGAAAGTAGGAGATTAACCCAGAGAATGGAAGTCGGGTTATGAAATTCCCTTACCTTGTGTCCGACTTGACTCAAACGTTCTTCAACCTCATGAATAATAAACTAGAGTTAATTTATATTTACTTAAGAACCTTTTTCATGTTCATTATTCCATTTATATCACTTATTACCATGTTATGAACATTATTTAATTATTTAAGTTAATAACGGTCGTTTTGTCGATCTTTGGTAACTTGAGTCAACAATAAACTTCCTATAATTACAAGTTGTTCATGTGGTAGAATATCCATTATATCCAGAATTATATTCATGATTTAGATGTCATATATATCTTATATATCCAGTATATACATTCATTTGTAATATTACGTAACATTTAGAGGTAAGAAATGAAATGCACCGTTCATGGAGACGGTAAGCCGTACGTACGCATGAACACTACTTTCATTTCAATTTCATATTTAATGGAACTAAATCATAATGATATAAATTTATAATATAATTCCAGTATAATATAGTGTATAATACCATTTACTCCATTCTTTATACATCCCACATATGTCATTAACGATTCAAATCACTTTGAGGGGGCGGTAGTCCGCACTTCCTAAAATGAAATTATCGCGTTTTACCCATAATGGAAATCATAAAGTATGCCATAAATGAGAAATACAGAAGCATAAGTAAAACATAAACATATTATATATCATATATAAAAATAGTGACATCTTAATGTCCACCTTTGAAGGTGTTATATGAGTGTTGAACAATCATCGTTTCGTGAGGCAGAAATTCGCCATCCACAGAAACTGTATGTTCTTTAACCATTAGATGTAGGTGTGTGTAAGTGTAACTAGAATACTTCTTATAAAAACATCCTAGTATATTTAGGATACTGGTGTTGTTACAAAAGAAATTAATAAAAAGTTTTTAGGGGGTTGGAGAAGAAAAATAAAACAAAACAACATTAGAGAAGACATTACCTCAAAATCGGGTAACTCTTTTTGATTTGAGCCAAAGGCTTCCTTGGAAAGAGTTCTGCCCAAAGTAAGGCTTCTAGGAGTAAGAGGGGGACGTTGGGAGAGTATTTGGGCAGAGGTTGGCCGAGCCAAATGGCTTGAAAGTGTAAATGAGGTGGGAGAGGTGGGGGCCTTTTATAAGTGGAGAGGAGGGTCACTTCTGGAAAGTAATGAAATGTTACATTATTTGACAATGATTTTCGGATTCTAAAGGTCCCAAACTTATATAATTCTAGGCTAAGGTGATAAGGTTTCTAAATATCTTCATCCAATAGGATTTGGACAAGTGTAAGCCTTGGATTTTGCGTTATCTTCTCATTTTATTTAAATTGTTAAATAATGAGGTCATCGCTGTATCACAATGATGTCATAAATAATTTAATTTATTTAATGTCTAAAAATTATAAAAAAACTACTATGATGTAGTAAATCTTTTTAGCTTTCTAATAAATATTTATAGTCAAAATTTGGACTTGTGTAACCCCACTTAAAAACTGTTTTAGTAAAACAACTCATGTTTGTGTCAATTTAATTTTAACATTAAATAAATATATATTAATGTTATTTTCCAACTAAAGTGGCTCCATGGGGTCCCCAAATTGACCCATGGGTTTTCTTGGTCGGCCATGACTCATCCAATAGGAGTAGGACAAGTTTCATGCTCATCTCATATTATTATAACATTATTTGTACCTTAAACTACACTAATTACCTCTAATCGCGATTAAGAACTTAAAAGTTACTATTCACCAAAAAATTATTTTAATCTCATTGAACCACATTTTACTTCTTAATGACAACCATGTATGTCGGATTTTTGAAAATCAAATCACAGAAGTGGTAATATTTCATTTAAACGAAAAATCAGTTATTTAACTACCACTTAGTGGTTTCACTATTCATCAAAAATTGAAGTTTTTCAGAACAATGCCAAAATTTCACCCTAAGCTATAATTGATATTCCGAATTCAAAAATGATGTCTATTTTACAAAATTCCAAAAATATAAGTTGCATTAATTAATTTTATAATTAATTCCCGCTGTCACAACAAATAGCGTGTTTTTAAGAAACAATTTATATCAAAAGATTGGCAATTGTTTATGTCCAATTTCAATGTTAAATTAATTCTAATGACCACCATTGGATAAAATGGTAATAATATATTCTAATTATACCTTAAAACCACTAAATAGTATAACTTATCACTATAAATTATTTTGATTAAAAAAGTTGTTTTAGGTATTTTTCACTATTCATAAAAAATTAGAAGTTCTCGGAAAATTACAAAAAATTCAACATAGGCTAATTTCAATATTAGGAATACAAAAATGAAGTCCATTTTGAAATATAAAATTTCTATAAATTTAAAAAGTGGTTATTACTATTCATAACGGCTACTTTGATTAGTTGCGGTGTGTTAGAACTCGAACTTGCGTACAATGCATGCTATTGCATTATTGAATGAGAAGCGTATCGTGGAAGCTCGGGGTGTTACATTAAGGGTGTAGCGGGACGATGGTGGAGTCTAACCCCTCAGATGTACGATGAGGAGACTCTTTCCGGGATGATGTTTGAGTGACTCTTTAGTGATGAGTTCTATCGTGTTACACTAAGAGGAGTACGTATCCAAGAGAATATTCAGCACAAGTAGGGTAGTTTGACAGTAACTGACTATTCATCTAGGTTTTCCAACCATGCTAGGTTCTTGATGGATATGGTTAGGGATTATTACTTCAAATATTGGAACTTTGAGTGAGGTCTATGATAGGACATCTGAGCTAGTGTCGTGACACTATGCCTTTCAACTAATGTTGGAGTGCTCGAGCAGGCCTTGGTGATTGAGATATTCTTAGAGGAGTAGAGAAAACCATCAACAGTCAATAGTAGGAAGACATTTTTGGAGACCTCGAAAACAAGGATCCGACATCAAGCATAGGGATAAGGATGTTGGTGATGTCACAGGAAGATGTAGTAAAGGGGATCAATAATCCATGGATCTTAGGCTGGCTCCAGTCATCATAGGGAGAGGTGATGCTACTCGTGTGACGGTAGGGGACATATCGCTAGAGACTATCCAAGCCGTCGAGCTGCTAATAGGGAGGCGGTGGATAGACCACCTAGGTATAGGTATATAGTGGAGAAGATAGACTCTCCTGGTCGAGGACGTGTAAGAAGAGCAGGGAGATCTGCACGTGTTGGCAGATGCTTCGATCTACACTCACCACCACCCCTAGGAGGTCTGCACCAGGCACTAGTAGCTGGGTTATAGGGGCGGGGATAGCTGCATGCAGTCGAGTCATATGACCCAAGGACTCTAGGGATGATTTGAGGTACAATATATTTCTTTTCAACCATAGTTTCCGTACTTATAGACATATGTGCCAGTCATTCCTTCCACTCCACATGTCTTATGTGAAACATTGAGATTCGTGTAGAGCCTTTGACACTAACCTTATGCTTGGATACACCTACGTGAGGAGACACAATGATCACACACCTTTATAGACAGTGCATTCATACCCTTGGATGTGAGAGTTTCGGTTGGAACCTCACCCGCATATCATTTGGCTCACACAAAGCTGCATGAGCTTATGGTGTAGCTAGAGGATTTGTAGAGGAAGGGGTACATGAGACCCATCATTTTACCCTGGGAAGCCAAAATTTTGTTTTCCAAGAAATTAAATGAGAGTTTGAGGTTGTGCGTGGATTACCGTTTCCAAATTCAGGAAACTGTGAAGCACATGTATCCACTTAAAATGATTGAAGATTTTTTGACCAGCTGAGATGGGAACAATGGTTTTCGGAGGTTGACCTTCATTCAGGTTACCAACTGTTACGAGTACGATAGTGTTCATAGGTCTTATGAACCGGATATTCCATTCATACTTTAACTAGTTCTTAATGGTCTTCATCAATGACATCCTTGTGTACTCAGCGTCAGAGGAGGAGCACACGAGACACCTAAGAATGGTTCCAAACCAACTCCGAGAGAACCAGATTTATGGGAAGAATTCGATGTGCCAGTTCTGGGTTCAGGAGGTCCACTTTCTGGGACATGTCATCTCAGCAGATTAAGTAGCTGTCGACCCAGCTATGGTAGAGGTCGTGTTAGTAAGGGAGCCACCTCAGAACGTAATAGAGGTGCGAAGCTTACTTAGGATGGTAGGATATTACTAGAGATTCATTTTTGATTTCTCTTAGTTATTAGCACCGATGATAGCCTATACTAGGAAGGGGAAACCTTTCATGTGGAAGGAGAAGTGACATCAGGCTTTCGAGCAGTAGAGAGAGTGTTTGACGAGCGCCCTGATCCTGATATTTATGGAGGAGGGAGTCAAGTAAAAAGTTTTCTGCAATGCATCAGGGACTGAGCGTCATTGTGTCCCAATGAAGGGACAGACAGTTATTTCTTGTGGTTCACGCTAGCTAATATTGCACAAGAAGAACTATGTGACCCATTATCTTGAGTTGGTGATGATAGTATTCGCGTTGAATATTTAGCGATACTACCTTATGGGTGAGCGGGTTATCGTTTACTCTGACCAAGAGAGCCTCAAATACATCTCCCAGCAAAAGGATCTGAATCTGAGATAGAGGCGTTGTCTAGAGTTCCTACAGTACTACAATTTTGAGATCATCTATACTCATGGGAAGGGGAGGAAGGTGGTAGATTCTCATACCATAAGGTTAAGCTCGCAACTATTGAGTGGGGGTGGGATAGAAGTTAGAGTTGTTACAGTTATCCTTTTTGGACAAATAGGATGCAACTTACATTCAGTTGATGGTTTTCACCCCTCACCGATTACAGTGAGTTTGGGAGGCATAACTTGGGGATTTCTACTGCGAGACTTTACATGCTTAGTTATCCATAGGACATTCTTCTGATGAATATTCCCATGGTGGATAGAATGTTGTTCTTTTCATAGGATGTATTTTTTTACCCATGGAGTCAAGAGAGGAGGTCCTGAGGGAGTTTCATACGTCCCCCTTGGCAGTACACCCTAGAGTGGTGATGATGTACTAGGATCTCCGACGGAAGTTCTGGTGTTCATGCATGAAGAAGGAAACAACATAGTTCATTTATCGATACATTTCATGCCATTAGGTGAAGGATAAGCACTGGGTTCCAGAAAGGTTATCCCAACTCTTGAATGTACCTTAGTGGATGTATGATGGGATATCAATGGAATTAGTGACGGGATTATCATAGACATTCATGGGACATGATTCCATCCGAGTGATCATTGACCGAATCACTATGGCGGCCCACTTCCTCGTTCTCAGAGAGAAGAGTTTGGTATAGATCACGAGAAGCCTCTACGTGAAGGAGATAGTCCGGCTTCATGGAGTCCCTTTTACAATTGTCTCAGATCCGGATGATCATTTCACATCTCGATTGTGGAAGGGATTGCATGAGGTTTTTGGCACTCTGCTACACTTGAGCACAATGTTCCATCCCCAGACTGATGGTTAGACAGAGAGGAACATTCAGTATTTGGACGATATGTTGCGGGCCTGTATCTTAGACATTGGTCGCGGATTGGAGGAATACATACCACTGGTGGAATTTTCATAAAATAACAACTACCACTCCACCATTGGCATGGCGCCATTCAAGGACTTATACAGGGGACCCTGTCGGTCACCGCTTTGCTAGACCGACCACAAAGAGTTAGTTCTCATGGGTCCATAGTTGGTGCGAGCTACCACTGAGAATGTGAAGATCATCTTGGAGCAGATGAATACTATAAAAATATAGCATATGTCTTATTCTAAAAATCGACATAGAACTCAAGAGTTTGATGAGGGATACCATGTCTTCCTTCCTCTCTCACCTCGACGAGGGTTACAAAGATTTGGCTGGTGTGGAAAGCTATCTTCGAGGTTAATCAGATATTTCTATATACCGTTCATAGTTGGAGAGGTGGAATACTTCTTAGCTCTACCACTATAGATGCACCGGGTACATGTTTTCTTCCTCGTGTCACAATCGAGGAGGTACGTTCATGACCCATCACACGTCATCGACTTGGGCGAGCTGGACATCAGGGATGGAGCAACCTTTGCTGAGTACCTGATGGAGATCAAGGATTAGAAGAATAGGATCATTCATGGGCGATCAATTACCTTGGTGTGAGTATTATTTTAACATAAGAATCTTTAGGAGAGAACGTGGGAGAGGGAAGCTCAGATCTGTTCCCAATACCCACATCTTTCTGAGTAGCTCTTGTTTTTTCCTTTTGATGATGCAAATCCCAAAGGTGGGGAGAATGCAATGTCATGGATTTTTCATGTATTATTTTTATATATTATATGAAATTTTTATGTGACCAGGATTTTTTATGGCGTGTGACTACCAGGCCCGGAGTGCCCGAAATGAATGTTTGAAATAAATTAAACTTTTAAACAGCACATGTGAGCTGTTTTATTGAAAAAGTGGAATAAATTTTAAACAGGTTCACTGGTCAAAAATTTGAGGGCACTGTTGCATTTAGAGCAGAGATGTTTCGTTAGGAGGGGCCTAATATCGACCATTGCAGGTGAGCTAAAAAAGATAGTTTTTGGATGTTTCAATGGAAATATAATAAATTAATAATTTATTTTATTTTAAATGTTTTCTTAAAGGTAGCGACCTAATCCTCCCCAATTAATACCTACTTATGGAAATTTTACAGGGGTAGCTAGATAACCCTGAGAATTGGGGATTTTCCAATGGATCTTTTGTGGAGAACCCTTTGGTGGACGACTATGACATGATCGATCGACAGATCTTAGATTCAACAAACCTCGCCAAAGAATGTAATGCATCGATCGTTCGTCAACTGAATTGAGGAAGAGGTTTTGTTTCATTTTTTTCTTTACCCATTCTTATGTTAAGCGAATAACATGGATCAGCCCACGAACATGTTGATCCACAGACCATTCATTCTTGCGGGATGGGTTTGTTTCTATTTTCTTTCGGGGTTTGATTAGAGAAATTGATTATAGTTGTTTAATTATTGTTTGATTCACCCAACTTCATCCTTCTAATAGGATTGTATCAATGTCATGATGAACGATGATAGAGTTTTGTTCCTCAATTTGGTTTATTGGATTTCTTCCACTTTTCTTTTCGTTCTTCATGTTCTATGTGGGGAAACGAACAATGGATCATTTTGACCCCATTTTCCAATTCAACGATCTCAAATCACAAACATGGCATCATGACGACCTAGTGGAGGTGCAATGGCGGCGTAATACATGGAATTGGCTCGGATCGAGAGGAATTATTCTTTGAGCGTTCTTTGTTCGAATGTATCAAATATTGTTTTTGTGGCCGATCAAAGGTCTGTAACCATCAGAATCAGATTCATGGTGTCGGGGTGACCCCAAACTTCGAGTTTCTCAATGATCGGGTTATTGGATCGAGGGGTTGCAGAATCCCCAAAGCACCGGATGGAAAACCTGCGATTCTGGAAATTTCTAGAACACACACCATGTATCCCGAAGAGCAGATTATGTGGTACCAGAGGTGGTGGCTAGGGTTTGTGCACCGCACACGATGAAGGACATGGATTTCCTCTGGGAAGACATGGAATGTGAGCCCCACACAGCGGTTGCTGGTGTTCTGTGTGATGAGAAGAACTAACCCGACATGCGACCATTGTCACACAACGTGTGGGTCCTTACATAGACTTGGTGTTTATCTCGAAAGATACACAAACATGGGGTGGGTACATGGTCATGTACTCCACCACACGACCCGACCAGGCAGGTTTCATGGAGTAAACCATTTACCGGTTACATGGGATGGAACACACAGGTTGAAACTGTGTATGGGCATATAGATGCGTACATGAAGGGAATACCAATTTACTCAGACATGGTGTGTGGTCTGCACTGCACACCGTATAATTAAGTTTCTACACAACATGTTCTTCTATCTCGGGACTTTTTACACTTGTAGTACCCAGAGTCGAGAGACACATCGTGTAACCCTACTACATTCTATGTATATCCTGGAACAAGGCTTGATCTTCCTGTCTAACATTTCTTAGGGAGGATTTGTTTGGGTTAGTGCCCCCTTGTTCTCATTCCCCTGATGTTCAAGTACCTTTTTCATAAATAGGAGTATGATCCCATCAGCAGGACATTCCGAGATTGAGTCAGGTATCCCTCTGAGGATATCAGAGAGAAATCCTATATCTATTCTTGACCCTAGGTAGAGACATGTATAGAAAACACTATTCCCACAGGACGCTGATCCTCTTCTTAGAAGGTGAATCCGGATGAGTCGTGGTACTCTCCAAGGCCATAACAAAGATCCTCATCTGTGTATCATGATATTTTCCCACTCAAGATCCTGTTCTCCCAGAATGAGTGTACATATCTTTTGTGACCTTTCCTGAAAAATAGTACTTCTTAGATGGACACCATCAGGACAATCTGACATGTGGAGTCAGTTCTCCCAGACGAGTGCTTTGTGGAACCTTTAAACTGAATCCCGACTGGCGGTATGTGGTTGTGTGACTTGTCTATAGAAAACGAGCCTATGTTTTGAGTATATCTATATTGTGATTGTCTTTCTATATGTTTAATGTACATATATTGTGTAGAGCATACTATACCCTTACTTTGTGTATTGTTTTTTTAGTTTTTGGGGTCCTCTATTGAGTATTGTTATACTCACCTCTGCACGGTTTTTTCCTACAAGTGTCGTGTCTTGTGCAGATGAGCGACCTTTCGATGGACACTAGGGAGGACCCGGACCGGAATGGGCTTTTAGAGTTCCCTATAGGCGAAGGTGTTCCAACAGCTACGAGCAACATTCCTAGTACCTCTTTGTGTTTTTAGGATGGAATTGTAGTTTGAAGACTCTCTTGTTTTCAGTGGGCTCGTATTCTAGCCAAGTTCTACTACCTTCACTTTACTTCCATTTCACTCTTTTGGTTGGGTTTAGTTTTATGCATGCATTTTTTTTCTTAGGGGTTTTTACATTTCAGCATTTGTGGGCTTGGAGATGTGTACGTTTGCATAGGTACTTAGGAAATGAATGGCATGTTAGTTATATTCCTACTCAGGGCTTGTCACCACCCCCTGGCCTATTGGATGTAGGCTTGGGGAGTTGCGACACAGTCCCCACTAGGACGGGTCGTGACACTTTCATTTTTTCCATATAATTCTCAGGTTTATTTTTAATGTCACGTGTTTTTAGAAATTCACCTTTCTTAATGTTTATGTTTATGATAAATTATGTTTTATTACTTTCCCTTATAGAGACATTGAGCTCACCCATTTCTTATGTTTTATTTTTCCATAAGATCCGAAGATGAATATTAATATGAATGACTTATAGGAATATTCTATGAGTTTATGGGTGTTTTTATTGGAGTTGCAATGTTAATGTTTTAATAATAGTTTAAATGTAAATATTATGTTTCTATCTAGTTTTCTAAAAATTTTACACTATTCCTTCCACCGGGATGTGACATCCTTGTAAATATACCAATTTATTAATATAAGTCACCAGATCCTAGAAACTGGTGTTGGGGTCCTTATAGATTAATATATACAAATTAATATTATTTTAATTATTGTGGAAATTGGATTCATAATCCTCATGTTCAAATATTTTAACATAATTTCCAAACTTTTTTACATCAAAACATCAAATGTTATGATATTAATAAATTATATCATATCAACTAATTTTAACTCCTTCTAGATTCATCACCATCATCTTAGAATGTTTCCAAAATTTTAAAATTTCATTAGGGATAATTTTGTAAAAAAATTAAATGTAACACTTTTTACTAAGTCTTATAAAACAATTTATTATAAAATCATTTTCTATGTGATGTTACATTCACCTTTAATTTTACTAGTATAATATGTTATTTGTTACAATTTTAACCAATTAATGTTTAAAAATATTAATAGTATCCACTTAGAAACATTATTTTCCCTAATATATATTTTAAAAAATAGAAAATGTTTTGTGTTAGGAAATGAAACTTATTTTCCAAGTGGAAATATTTGATAAATAAAATATTAATAGCCATATCTTATATATAATTCTCTATGATTTGATTAGTATTGTAAAATTTAAATTATCTTTCATTAAAATATAAAACTATTAGGTGGTGATAACTCTTTCATTTACCTTTTAATAAATAACCGGGATATACTCATTTATTTTGGATAATAAATTTTTATCCCTATCTTCTCTTCAAACATGTTATAAAATTGAGTTAATAATAAATAGGTGTATACACACTATCATCATATATTATTCATAACAACTACTTATATTTAAATTATTTAGATTTTTTATATAAGAGTAAAATATTAAAATACAGATTCAGAAGTCAAATCCACTAGGGTTTTAAAGTAATACATTATATCCTCTTTCTTAATGTATAAACCCATAAATTCATCACTTTAATGCATAATTAAAGCTACACAAATAAAATAAACTTTATTTTTCAACTCTTTTACATATTTACAACATTTTAATAAAGTAAATTCCATATTTTATACCATTATAAATTGAAGAATTAAACATTAAAACATTACTTCCTAACATAGAATATCAATAATTTATCAATTTTACTTTCATATTCTTTGAATTTAATTTCCAATGTTTTAGTTTTTTCATACTCAAAACACCCCCCTTGTCCACGATACCTCCCTCTAGTTTCAATGAAATATTTCAACTATTGCACCATAAAATCATATTATTTCAGATTATAATTTTACTCTTATGTATAATCAATATAGAACTAGATCCAAGAAATCCCAAGTCCTTCTTACCCATCATCAATATATTAAAGCAATTGTGTAATATTTTATTAAAATAATTAAAATCATAGTTTACAAAGAATTTTTAGAACCATTACAGTAATTATTTTATATTAATTTCCATAACTAGGTTAATCCTTAAAAAATATCCAAAAATCTCCAAGTCATTAACATACACAATTATTTTGAGTAAATAAGTAATCACTAAAGTTCCAATTATGCCTTTGAGATTATATGGAAATTATTTATTATAGTTATAATAAGAAACCAGGTCCACTTTATATACCAATTCACTAATACACTACTCAGTATGGAATTTTTATAATATATAGAAATTCATTCTTACATGATAAAAATTATAATGTTTTTATACCACTATAAGAAGTTTAATATATTAAGATTTTCAAATTAAAGAATTGATCTCAACGTTAGTTTTGATAATGATGATTCAATTTTATTTTCAATAAATGTCTTTATTAAACAAGAACCATTTTTACGTTGATCTAATAATGAATTTAATTAAATTATCTCACAATAAAATGATGAACCCTTTTATTACACCATATCAATTTGTGGGATAAGATCCATACATCATTAATATTTGGTTCACATTAACATTTACCCCCCCCCCCTCCTCACTTATCTATTTAGATTGACCATCATTTCAATTATATCATATATGAATCTTCGATTGTTGAGAAACAAAATCCTCACCTAAATCCATCATACATATTATCCTAACTCTATTCATTTTATAACCAACACTACAGGGATTTCTATATATTTTCACCCAAATAAAATAATAGATATAATAAAATAATTCATAAGGTGACCCATAACTTTTTTACATATATAAGATAATACATAGGCACAAAAATTTGGATTGAATTACCAGTTTGGTTGATTGAGGTCATGAAAAAAGATTAGTTTTGATGGAATATGAAAGTTAATATTTTTAATCTATTTTTTATGTCTCAAAATCTGATATCATGTATTCCAATTATCGATGAGAAGAGATTGAATGGGGTGATTCCACATATTGTATCTCAAGAACAACATGGTTTTGTTAAAGGCAGAAGTATTCATGGGGCCATCAACATTGCTAATGAGCTAGTGGAGGATATTAAGAAAAAGTCTATTGGTTCTAATATCAGCATTCAAGTGGATGTGGATAATGATTATGATAAATTGGAATGAAGCATTGTTATTCAGTCCATGAATATATTTGTATTCCATGAGTGGGTCATTGATCGATGCTTCAGATGATACTCCTCGTCATCGTTATCTATTTTAGTAATCAGAAAGGGATATGACTTCTTCAAAGGCATGTGGTGTGTGTGGAAAGGGGACCCTTTGTCTCTCACTTTTTTCATTCTGGCTCAAGATGCCTTATCTCAAAACCTCCATAGGATCATTGATGAAATAAGAATCCTCCCATATATGTAGACTAGGGAAGGTTGTATTTCTCATCTCATGTTTGGTGATGATATTATTCTCTTCATTAATGGTCGGTGGAATTCTCTACATAAGCTCTTGATGATCATGGTGGTGTATAGTGATCTAAGTAGCCAAAGAATAAATTCAAGGAAGAACAACATCTATATTTCCAATAAGTGTTCTACTAGAAGAAGTAAGGGAATTCAAGAAATTATTGTAATTTAGTGTAAATAGTTTCCTATGATTTATTTTGGGGCACTAATTTCCTTTGGTCGAATTAAAATATATTTCCTTGATGATACTTTGACCAAAATAGTGGGGAGAATTGTTAATTTTAATAGAAGATTTATATCTTTCAGTGGATGTGTTACGTTGATCAATAATGTTCTGTCTTCAATCCCATTGCACATTTTTCAACTATAATCTCTCCAAAAGGGACCCTTGATAAGTAGGAGAAGATCATGAAAAATTTCTTATGTGATGCACCCTCCGTAGCCCGCTGGCATTGGGCTTCATAGAACCATAGGGATAAACTAGTAGTGGAGGGAGGTATTGGCCTATGGGAAATTAATGATTCTATGAATACCATGCAAGCACAGATGGCATGGGAATTTCTAGTAGGTGAATCATTATGGGCATCCTTTCTTAGAAACTGTTAGGGAAGACATTGGGAAGATTGGGAAAACTATCAAGGAATGCAGTCAGAGTTGGCTAAATGTGTTCTTCATCATTTTAAAGAGCAGTAGCCAGTTACCCAATGGGTAGTTGTAAGAGGAAATATCAATTTATAGAGGGATAACTAGGTAGGATAGAGATTATTTTTTCCAGGATATCCAGGGCCTGACATGTCAGTTAAGGAGGCCACCTTTTAACCTTCTTTGTTGGTGGCCATTCTGAGAAAAGAGCAGACAGATGCTTTTAAATCTCTTTCATTCATGGATGAGGGAGATAGATGTTGATTTACTAGGTTATCTTTTGGTATCTTGAACAGACTTGAATATAGAGGGATGCTGTATGTGGTACCTACTCGGGATGAGTATGCTTCACGATTATGGTGTAAGGAAATCCCTATGAAGCAAAATTTTCTAGTGTGGAGGTTGTAAAATCGATCAATTTAAACTGAAGATAATGTTCAAGCAAAGGGTATTTATCTAGACTATTGCTGTTTTTGCTGTGTTAGTCCACACCTGGTGTCTATATTGAATTTATTCCGTTTGAGTGAGTGGGATGTTGGTATTTGTTTTGGTATCGATTTTAGGATGGCTTCTAGAAGTAAATATGAGTCACTGTTGGATTTAATTTCATTCTAGTTTATGGGGTCAGACCACTACGAGATGGACGACAAGATTCACTGCATAATGATGAGCACCATTTGTTGGATTTTATGGGACACACATAAATTTGACAAAATTGATAAATAAACATTGATTTCATATCTTCAGGTAAGAGTTAAGACTCTCATACAAGATTTGGCCTCTATTGTGAAAGGAGGACACTGATCATAGGTGCTCGATATATTCTTGAATAAAAATATCATTGTAGATAGCTGGACAAGATGATGGGTTATATGGGTGCCTCATGTTAATGGTTCTAAGATTCATGTTGATGGTTCAATCAAGAATGACTATAGGTGAGGGGGTGGATTTTTCAGGGACCCAAATGGGTTAGTTCTTGTGTATTTCATCACTTTTTATGGTCTGGGGAATTCCTCGTGCGTGGAGGTGAGGGACATTCTCACTAGATTCTTTCTTGGCCAATGGTTCATCTTGAAGGTCTTTGAGCATGAATCAGATTCTGAGATTTTGGTATGGTCACTCCAAGGGAAATAATATCATCCATGTAATAGGATACATCTTATTAGAAGTTATTCTATGGAAATCAAGGAAGGGTGCAAGGTTCATCATGTTTGGAGAGAAGCCAATTTTGATGCGGATGCTATTTCTCATGTAGGAAGTGAAGAGGAGCTGCTGATAATTTATTCTAGTTTAGGTTCACATACTCAATAATTTCGGGATGTGGTCTGGGGGGATTCCCTTAGACATCACCACTTCAAACCTCCATGATTTTACAACTTTGATTTTGATGGGCGTTTTTGCATAATTTAATAAAAAATTAATTTTCAATCGATGTTCACAATATTTTAATTTATAACACTTTATAAAACTCATGATTTTTTATTACCTTAAAATAAAATAAAATAAAATAAAATAGATTAGAATATATTTCATGCATAAAAAACATGAAACCCTTACATTTAAATAATCTAATTCATTTGAAATCTAAACTTCCACAAAAGAATGTGTGGTGACATATGTAGCCAACTTCCACATTTCTAGAAAAAGCCTAATCTTCCAATCCAATGAGCAGTATGACCCAACAACTACATAAACAATGATAAATACTCAATAAATACCTTAAATCCAATCCAATATTAAAACATAATATGTATAAATAATAATGCACTTTTACCCTCAGGTTCTTTACCCATGAACGAATTATAGCCATGTTTGAACATGACTAAATCATATACTTTTCCATGAATGTAAATTACTATATACATAATATTCAATTTATAAATGTAATTTTAACTCTTAACAATAAATCATATAAATATTTATAATATAAAAATATTATATCCATGAATGTCGGAAGAATAAAATAAACTAAAAAATGTATGATTGATATATATTTACATGAGATTAAAATTTATGAAAAATTTATAAATGAATAATTATAAAAGTATTTATAATTGAGAATTAGTTATATACATTCCATAAATAAATTAACATGAATATTTTACATTTATTTCTATATTAACTCTTTCATACTATTATTTTAATTGATAATTAATATCAATTTCTTTATATTCAGAATATATGTTGTTTTATGAATAAATATATATTCATATAATCATTCATTATTTTTTGTAAACTCATTAAATAAACTAAATATGACATATTTAATTTAATTTTAATATTTATCAAAAATAACCAGATCTATTTTTATCATGGATTTAATAAATATATAAACATAATATAAATATAAAATTTTTATATTAAAATACATACTCTTTAATATTTAGCTCTATTTTATAATTTAAAAACTTTTTATGGATTTTATTCCATTCAAAAATACATTAAACCAAGATAAAATATTCAAATAAATTATTTGGTTTAAATAATACTTCAAATTTTTAGTGGGAACTTAAAAATAAAAACCATGACCATTTTCCCTGTAAACACCAACATGGTTCTTCCCAAATGAAAACACTTTCTAAGGGAATGACATCATGTTTTCCTTAGGTGAACCCATTTTAGGTTTATCCTTTAAAGGACCTACTTTTGAAACCATGATGTAGGTTTACTCAACTTAGTAAGGTTTTTTATATGAAAATATTATTTTGATACAAACAACAGTCATTTTTCGTTAAAACAATGGTGTAATAATATCATTTTAAAAATAAATATTTTCAGTGTCACATTCCATGCCAATTTTTTTATAAAAAATTATTATTTTGAACCCTTTATAAAACCACAATTATTTTTTTCTTAAAATATTTCATAGACCATGACTTTCTTTTCAGAGAACTTGTTTTCATGTTTGGAAATAGAATTTTCTTTTATTATTAATCTTTTTATAACTGCAATAAAAAAAATATGAAAAATAACATTAAAATTTCTAAATGTTTTTATAGGGGATAAACATAATCCTAACATATTAAAACCAATGAAAAAACAATCTCTTCAACATGATCCAACAATATGATTGAATATTAAAAATATAAATAAATAATGTTCCATTTTCAATGATGAATATCTCTACCAAATCTATTCTAAATTATATTGAGATAGTTTACTAAGAATCATCCCATAAAATCCTTTCTCCTAGGATATAAATAGGCTAATAAATATGAAAATGATAGGGAAGGATCTTCTCTTCCTCATGGACTACTATAATCATTTTTAAAAGATAAAGAGACCAAGAGGGAAAGTTATAACATTGATAATATTTAGTGATAAAGTCATATTTTCACACAGTAAAATTCAAAAATGAAAAAATTATATAACCATATGAAGAAAATACATGAACATTAAATGTCTTTACAATATTTAACCATTGTATAAAATGTTTTAAAAAAATTTCATAAGTTACAATAATTTATAATACATTGGTCATTATTATGCTAAATTTTTAATATATAAATAATTTTATACACTGAAAATCATAAAATTATCATCACATGATGATATACATTATCATGATATATGATAGTAGGAGAAATAGCCTGACTAAGTCATTATTGTTTAATGCCTTCACTTCTCTATATAAAAACAGAAATTTTTTGACCTTCGCTACATCATGGTTTACACTTGGAAAGACCATGAATCATTTTATACCCCCACATGATGAATTATATTTAGTTCCTATTTATAATAGAGATGACACACACATGAGATTCTATAATTTATAATGGTAAAAATATTGGATACTTGTACACTTGGTCATGCTATGCACATGGTATGATGGGTTATTAGTTGGAGGTTAATACATGGGAAAATAAGATGATTTTTTATTGTGATTACTATCCAAGAATTTATTATCCTGACATTTATTTTAAATTTTACTGAGTGATGGATGAGTATTATAGAACATATATTTGGGATAATACAAGATTATTGGTTACATGAATACCATTAATATTGATGATACTTTTTTAGGTTGGGTGATATATTGAACATTGGTTAGATAAATAGTTCTAGGTTAACAACCCTAACAACTTATTATTTCAAATGATAATTTACAGGTTTAGTGTCATTCTAAACTTTGATTTTAATAGTTTAACAGTAGGTTGCTATCTATTTTTAACTTTTTATTTTGAGAAATAATTTCTAGGTTGGGAACTCTTCTAAATTGTCATTATAGAGTGTTTTATGAGTAATTCACTCCCCAAAATTGTGATTTAGATATACTATTACTAGGTTAGGAACCCTAAAAACCTTTGATTCGATTGAACAATTATTGGTTGGGAACTGTATAAAACTGAGATTTGATATTTTTTTACAGGGTGAGTGATTTTGTCACTGTGGTTCGAAGCAACATTAATGGGATCGAGAGGGTTTTCAAACCAGTATTAGGAGATCAATATTTAATATCCCACAAAAAAATTATTTTATGTGGTGACACTAAAAACATGGGAAATGAATCCCAAACATGATACGGTAATTACCATCAGATACATCAATTTAGTTCAATAAAGGTAGTTCTGATCATTAGGGTGGATATGTGAGCACATGATGAACTGACTTTTGTGTTATATGTACTTGTTTAGCTCTTTTATTTCATGATTTACATATTATACATATAAAATAAATTTGTTTGGGAACCATTAGTGGATTATTACTATTTTCAATACCCACACCCTTCATGTGTACCCCAATGGATGTGAAAACCATATTTTTGGAATGTTGACCAAGGAGATGACCCCAAAATAGGTTATAAGATAAAGAATATCAATAGGGATTTAGAGACCATACCGACATGAGCGTGAGGTATTTTTTATTGGGTCTCTATTTTTTAAGGGGATTCAATATACACTACCATCGTTGTGGGTGATCTATTTATTTTTTTATAACCTGTATGGCGGGGAACTGGTTTCATTTTATATAACATGGTGATAGGTTATTCTTACAGATATATTTTTTCTACAGTTCCATATTACCTAGATTTTAATGTTTTCAATCGATTTATTATAAAAAACTACTTGAGGTTATATTTTCAAAGATTTTGTGTTGTGTTTGTAGAATACTTTTGATGAAATTTTAGAACCATTATGACTTTGATTAATTCGTGAAGGAATGTTTCTATAGGTGATTGATGTTCTTTGAAAGATTTAATTGTAATTTAGAGAAAAATGATTTTTTTCACAAAGTTAAATGTTTTTTGTGAAAAATCATAGTTATGTGGACTCATTAAAATATTGACATTGTAAAATCTATGGTGAAATAACTAAGACTTTAATATAGAAAATGAATACCTTATCTTGAACTATCACACATTACACACTATAAAGAGACTGTATTCATGGGTATATTTCAAATTTTAGTTTTATGATATTGGGATTTTAAAAAAAATATAAATTTCATATTTTAACTCTTTATAAATATATTATCTTAAGATGAATTTTTGGAATGTTTTTAAAAATAGTTGATTTAATGTGAATTGTGAAAAATATAGTTTTTACCAAATGTGTATCTTTTATGAATATCATTATATAAGAAACACCTAGATGCTTATAAAACATTATATGTGGTCAAATATGTGTTTAAATAGTAAATATATAAATTTTAACACTATTTTAAATTATAAAACCTATTCATAACATTTTATGAAATTAAATAATATTTTTCAAGAAGGGAAATGTTTTTTAGTGTTTTCTTTAAATTAAATATTATTTTCGGAAAATAATATTTCAGATCTATTTGTAATCCACACAAAATTTATTTATTTTATAATAAACAAATTTAAACCATTAAAATCAAAATCACTAACAATTTTATCCAAAACATTATATTTATTTTTAAATATTCACTTTTTCTAAAAATGAGATTCATTAATGGTAATGGTAAAATTAATTTTCTTTACATGTATTAATTTTTTTTTTGGAAAAAAATAAATTTATATTTAGAAGAATTAGGTAAAAATTAAATAAAAAGGCCATTATTATTTTTAATAATTGAAAATAAATTAATTATAATAAAGATTAATTACCATTGTAAAAGTAAACAGGTTCGTTTCAAATAAATTATTTTATAAGGGTTATAAAAAATTCATCTAAATAAATTATATTGATATATTTTAAATTATGAATCTCATATTGTCTTTAGAAATATAGAAAAACATATAAACGATAATTCTATTAATAATTAATAGTAAATAAAAGTAGTAAACACTTAATGTATAAAAAGTTATTTTTCTATAAAACAAATTTTCTGATATCTTATGTTTTGATTTAAATGTTTCTTTTCTCATGCTTAGATATTAAATATTATTAAATATATTCTAAATTGATATATTAATTACATAATTTTTAATACAGGTTATCTTTTATTTTTAGTAATGAAATAATTAATATTTTCAATTTTTTAATCATGATTTATAAGTGTAAAAAATGTGTAAACAATGTTTTTGGAATTTTGAATAGTTAAAAGGTTACTTTCAAATTCTTGAAACACTAGTTTGGTGTGAAATTAAAAATCACATGTCTCATTTAAAATTTCTCTTCCTAACTCACCTGATTCACCTAACCCACCTAAAACCCATGTGATTTTATTCTTACCCCTTATCTAAAATTAATTTCTATGAAAAGACTCTCCTTTTCACATTTAAAATTAGCACACTCCCACCCATTATCTCATCCCACTCCACCGTAATGGCTTTGATAATGAATTTACCATCCCCCTCCATCTCAAAATCCTTCATAGTAGTTATGAAGGTTTTAAATTATCCTACCAAAATTTATGAATATATTTATCAAGTTAAGGTTATCCAATCCTTATAATTCCTTTTCAATTGAAATTATTTTGTTATAAAATAATTTCTATATATTTTATTGGTCCAAATTTTATTTTATTATCTACCATTTTATATATTTATTATGATAGATTACTTATCCCCTCTCATTAAAACCTTTTATCTTATACATTTTTTATGCGGACATAAGGGTTCTAATTCCACCTATTTCATTTTTAATTACCAAAATTTATTTTAATGTCATTAAGCATGTAATTATACGACATTATTACCAATTTTCCATATTGAAAATAAGATTTCATCTCATTAAATCCTTTTCCCCAAGCCATAATAATTCTCAAAAATCGTAAATTTTTGGAGAAAAAAGTGTTTATTGTTTTCTTATCAATTAAATCCCTATATAGATACTAGAAAGTGTATGTGGCTATAACACAAAATCACTTAGGAAAATCACCATAAATTGGGTGGGCCTAATAAATGAATCGAGCATTACTCGGATGTATGATGAGACAACCTAATATTTCAGACATGGCTAGAAACTCTTTAGGGACATGGTTTCTAATATTTACACACTGTTTATGAACCATGATGAAGAGTTTCTCCTACAATTTATATGGTATCTTTATAGTGAAAATTGTTGAACTCAGTTGCTATATTCCATTGATTACTGATCACTTTGAATATAAACCTAACCACTACCTTATATTTAATTATTTTAAAAGGGTATTTCCTTTTACATTTAGAATACACCATAGTTTCTATACTGATTATGCATAGCTTAACCTTCCACATTATTTCTCTAAATTACCTATGAAACATTCGTTTCTACTAAATACATTGAAAAGAAACGTCTTGAATTAGAAGGGAAAAATTAAGGGGTGGGATGGGGTTAAATATATGATTCAATTCATTTTTATGTTTCCTTGCTGAAATAACCCTCATCATTAGTTAAAGTGAATCTTGATTTATTTCCAACACACACAATGTTTAAAGAATATTTACAATGTTCACATCTTAAAATGAGATGAACATTCCTTTTAATGATCTAGATTTCTCTAGGACCATGATACGAACTGGTGTCAACATGCAGGGAGAAAGATAGGGGTATATCCTTATACTCTTATTATAATAAGTCTACTAAATGTGATAATGCCTCTCAAACTTTTATAATGATAAATAACCTGATATCATCAAAAAAGAAAGCTTTACAAACATGGATTTAATTTATTGACATAGCAATTATCTTCCTCTTGTTCTTCAACTTACAAAAACTCAAGTAGAATCTATTCAATATGTTCCATTACCTAAAAGCACTCTTATCTATAATGTTCCTGGTCTTCTCATTACTTTCCCTCAACTCTTGATTTCTTCCACATAGTTCACTAAAGAATCATATTTCCTAAATCGGACCTTGGTGGATTAATTTAGACATCATCATCCATCAGTTAATAAAATTAACAATTTGATATTTAGATTTTGGGTATTATAGGTCTAAGGGACTATCTGGAATATTGATAATTGACGTTTGATTTTTAATTTTTCTTTAGAGAAGGACCTCATACTTTCTTTGTCAAAATATGCTCTCCCATGAAAAAATATCTCTTCTACATATTTTAATGGTAATATGATTTTTATATGAAATGTGAGTAAATAAATATGGATCTATGATTTATTTTTCCTAAAATCCAACTTCTATTCCAAAATACATCGATTATATATATTCTTAGAAACTTGGTCGGGCAATTTTTTTGCTCATATAGTCAAAAAAATTCAGTTTTTCACCATATCTCCTTATATTTTTGTGTTGAAATTGATGTTTATGAGACTCCTAATGAATGGGTGTAAATCATGATTTCGAAGGATATTTGATGTATGAAAATCCTTTCCTTTGAGACATGGAAATATTAAGGCACCTCATTCCAAAACCTAGGATATTTCCTTCTCTTTTTCATTACGGTCGCATGATTCATCGTGAGGAGGTTATCTCAGTTGGTTGGGGTGGTTATGGTTCTATTTTTACTTCCATCGGAAATTTCCCTGTTAAAGAAACATCTACTCATTGTCTGATTATAAAAGAGAAATTTACATGGAATTTTTTTATAGTTTATAATATATTTTATATTTTCTAATGTTATTTTGGAACTATCAATCTGACAGTGTAGGTACTCTATGAGGATTTATTTACCCATAATATGGCATCTCTCTCATTTGTAGATACCATTAATGCGGGATCCATGATCAATATATAAGAATATACCCCAATTTGTAATTATAAGGATGATTATTCAAGGACTTATGTTTTAAGTCTATCCTATTGTATTTTGTTATCATATAGTTAGAAATAAAAATATTAGTAATAGATATCTTGGGGTTGTGAGGTTGAACTACATTCATTCGATCTTCAAACCCACTTTAAAAACATGAAAGAAAATTAGTAATAAGTTATTGATTTAGAAGTGTGGAATTAATTAATACCAAGATGGAAAAGGAATCATGTAAGGGAAATATTCAATGGGGACACTGAGATGAGTGATAAAGGTAGAAACTCTCCCCTAGTGTTAGATGACAAGTATGACCCCAAGGGATCATGACAGTTAGATTTATCTTGAGGAAGGGTAAGAAAGGTAACTTTTATCGATAAATTTTCATGCCCATAATGGGGGACGGGGGATCAAATACCATAAATTATTATTTCAATTTACAAAAATCCATTATAACTAGATCATTATGAAAATCAAAGAAAGGAAATATAGGAACATGGGCTACTAAATCAACATTTATTGATGTGGTTAATCAGGAACCTAGTGAGAAACATCTAAGTGGGGTAAACAGGGTTCCTGAATGTGGATTCATTATTATAGAAAATTAATTAGTGTATTATGAATGTTATAATGGAAGAATAGAGAGAGTATAAATAGATAAGGGAATATATTTGGAGATCATTCAATACTCCATGGAATAAATTCCCAAAGAAATTTTCAATATCAATGGACTGGAAGATTTCATGAGAATATGTGATAGAATGATTTGATTTGATATCATTGAGGAACAAAGTAAGTGTATAAACATAAAAGACCACATTTTGGAATTATTATTTTAAAAAATAATGATTTATTCATAGAAATAATACAGACTACGGACAAGATGACCAATCATTTTGAAGATCTTATCAAGAATGTTCTGGATACGTAGGAAACCACAATTCATTAAGAGTTATATAGGGTGTTTAAATTACAATAACCTTATTCTCATTTGTAATAACATTTTCATTTCTTTTTGTGTATAATTCCTCTTTTTTAGACATCTGTGGTTTCTCAATTTTACCACAAAAGTTTTCTAGAAATAATTATTTAATGTTCTGTTCTAAATTTTAATTAAAATATTAAACTTCCTTTATCCTTCTTAATAATATCCTCCTAATTATGAGCCTTTGTAAATTTTTGATCATTTATATATAATTGGTACTTCAAAAAAAAAGATAGTACATATTGAAGAGTAGAGATATTAAGTCATCCAAGAATCCATGTCAGCATACCCACTTGAAAAAAAATTAAATCACCAACCAAAAAAATTAACAAAGTGTGTTGGACCCCTTATTGGATCAACTATTTTGAGTTATTTTGAAACTATCATGTGTCAAAACATGTTGAACTATGGATTGGTGTAAAACTACATGTCAATTAACCACATAGATCCAGAACATTCATGATGGTCATTCTAACATTGTTGGATTACAAATCCATGTGTTTTCCATGACTTCTTATACAATGGGTGTGGTCTCTAACCTCTTGTTTTTTGACTTAAATCTTCACCAATTGACAAATTCCAACTTTGGAAACCACTAAAAGAATATTAAAATTATAAGGCCCCAACCTTAAACCTTACTTAATCTTGAGTTATTACAAGATTACACATTGAGGATCTTTTCAGGTTTAGAGTTTTAGAGAATTAGATCATAAAACATGCATTACATTCCACATTTAAATAAAGTGGTTACATAAAAGATAGTATTAATTTTTCCCATCAATGGAAACATATTTAATGTAAAACATGGATTCATTCTTGACACTTTCTTGACACTATCATCATATCATGTACCCTTCCCTTGACCTGTGAAAAACAATTCAAAAACTTGGGTTGAGAATAATAACCTAAGTAAGGGATATAAAAATATGGAAAGGAAACATGAGTACATGTATACATAAGAATGAAAACATACTTTACCCGTAAAACATAAGCACATTAACATAACTCATAAAATCATGAATAATTCATAGAAATCATAAGATATAAAGGTAACATGAGGCATTCATAACATTCTTACGTAGGGAGTAACCCTCTTGGTTATGTTTGGAATACCCACCACAGTATAATACCTAAATATCTTCAGAGAAACCTTAACATTTCACTCCTTCGCGTTACCCAAAGCATTGGAGAGCTATATCGGGCTCACCCACCCATATTTTATCACGGAACCACCCGTCTTCATAATAATTCCCAAGAACCATAACATAATCGTATCACATAAAACATGCATAAAGGAAACATAACATTTCCACTTTTCAATCACAAGATATCAATACAATACATTGATATAAAAACATTATGAAAACCATTTTCAATACCAAAATAAAATAAAAGTAAAACATGATATTTATTTTTCTTTAAAAAAAGGTATGTCTTGTAGAGGAAGCCGAAACTCAAATAATGGTCACGGTGGTGGAGAAGTGGTTGTCGCCGCATACATACGACAACAACATTCCCTTTTGACATTTAGTAAAATGATTTGTATAAAAAATATTCCTTTAGGATAAACATCAAAGTAAAAGGGGTTTATACACCATATAAAAGAAGGTTGTGTATAAAACAAAATATGCCTCAATAAAAGGAGATTGAGACGAAGTCCCATACAAAGACGGTATCCTTGGATTAAGGATAAATCAATTACATAATTATGTGTGACAAAATAATACACCAAATATAAGTGGATATTAAGTGTAAAACAATCAGAGGTTATTCACACATATTCATAGAATGACATATTCAAGGAGTACAACCTTATCCCAAAGAATAAAAATTGGGTTAAGAAGTTCCCTTGCAAAAATTTGACAGCCAAACGATGTCACTACAAAATTAAGAAAATGAGTTGATGAGAGATAAAAAGGGTATCTCATCACTTGGACATAAAATTTAAATCAATAAGGATATAGAAGAACGTATCCCAACATAATGTTATGTGAATTAAAATACATAACAAAAGAAGTCTTTTAAAAAGAGGAGGGTGAAAGGTTCCCTTACCGACATGGGTATCTTTCGAAACATACACCCCGTGAAAGAAGGACAATAAAAAATTGATGTAAATACTCATAAATAAATGTATATTACACAATGAGTAAAATAATGGGAAGTACATACACCACTCAATGGAAATTGTGGCAAATGTAGCATAAATCTCACGTGAATAAGAGTGAGATGAAAAATCCCTTACGAAAACTCGACAGCCTAACGACACCACTAAAAACATCCAAAAATGGATTGATGAGATCATATAGGGTCTCTCATCATATTACAATGAAATTTACAATAAGAGTAATATAATATAAAATCCATCATCATAACAAGGAGGATCTTAAAAGAAGTTACATAAAGGAGAGTACTTAAAAAGAAAGAGAGAGGTTAGATCTCTTACAAAAATTCGGCAGCCTAACGACGCCACTCAAAACTTCCAAAATGGATTGATGAGAAAGAATAGGGTCTCTCATCATATGAACATAAAAATTACAGTAAGAGTAATATAAATGAACATCCCAATCACCAGAAAGATGAGCTTAAAAGGAATGACATAAAAGAGTGTACTTAAAAAGAAAGAGAGGAGTAGGATCCTTTACCTCGGGTCCGACTTGACTTGATCGTTCTTTAACATCCTGAATAATAAATTTGAGTTAATTTCTACTTTCTTAAGAAACTTTTTCAAGTTAATTATTCCTTTTATATCACTTATTGCCATGTTATAAACATTATGTAATCATTTATGTTAATAATGTTTGTTTTGTCGATATTTGGTTCTTAAGTCAAAAGTGGACTTCTTACAATTACATGTTGTTCGTGTGGTCAAAGGTTCATTATATCTAGAATTATATTCATGATTTGGATATCATAAATATCATATATATCCAGAATATACATGTATTTATAATATTACATAATCATTTAGAGGTAAGAAATGAAATGCACCGTTCATGGAGACGGTAAGCTGTACATACGCATGAACGCTACTTTTATTTCTATGTCATATTAATGGAATTAAAAATAAATGAGAGGTATGTATATTTTAATTCCAGAATTATATTCATCATTTATATGTAACATAAATCATATATAATTACTTTAAATACATCCTTTATACATCCCACATATGGCATTAATGAATCAAATCGCTTTGAGGGGGCGCTAGTCCGCACTTCCTAAAATGAAATTATCATGTTTACCCACAATGGAAACCATAAAGTTATTCTAAAAAATAAAAATAAAGAAGTTTAAGTAAAACATAAACATATTATATATCATATATAAATATAGTGACATCTTTATGGCCACCTTTTAAGGTGTTATATGCGTGTTGAACAATCATCGTTTCGTGAGGCAGAAATTTTCCATACACAGAAACAGTATGTTCTTTAACCATTTCATGTAGGTGTGTGTAAGTGTAGCTCTAATGCTTCTTATAACAACATCCTAGTATATTGAAGATACTTTATTTTTTAGAAATGAAATTAATAAAAAGTGTTTAGGGGGTTGGGGAAGAAAAATAAAACAAAAGAACCCAAGTGAAGACATTACCTTAAAATCGGGTAACTCCCTTTGGTTTGATCTCAAAGGATTACTTGGGAAGACATCTGCCCAAATTGAGTCTTAAAGGAGTAATATAGGGATGTGGAGAGACAAAATGGTCAGGGGTTGGCCTAGCCAAAGGCTTTGTAAGTGTGGGTAAGGAGGTAGAGGTGGGGGCCTATTATAAGAGGAGAGGAGGGGCACTCTTGGAAAGTAGAGAAATGTTACTTTATTTTAGAATGATTTTCGGATTTTAATGGTCCCAAATTGATGTGTTTCAAGGATATGGTGATAAGGGTTCGAAATGAATCAATCCAATAGGTTTTGGACATGTTTAGGTCTTAGATATTACATTATGTTTCAATTTTATTTAAATCATTGAATAATGAGGTCGTCATTGCATCCCCATAATGTCATAAATAATTTAATTTATTTAATGTCAAAAAATTATAAAAAAAAAAGTAAAATGATGTAGAAAATCTTTTTATATTTCCAATGAATATTTATAGTAAAAAATCGGACCTTTATAACCCCATTTAAAAATTGTTTTAGTAAAATAACTCATGTTTGTGTCATTTTAATTTTAACATTAAATAAAAAGGTATTTATGTCATTTTCCAACCGAAGTGGCCCCATGGGGTCCCCAAGTTGACCCATGGATTTTCTTGGTCGGCCATGACTCATCCAATGAGAGTAGTACATGTTTCTAGGTCATTTCATATTATTAAAACATTATTTTTACCTTAAACTACACTAAGTACCTCTAATCGCGATTAAAAACTTAAAAGTTACTATTCACCAAAAAATTATTTTAATCCCATTGAACCACATTTTACTTCTTAATGACAACCATGTATGTCGGATTTTTGAAATTCAAAACACAAAGGTGGCAAAATTTCATTTAAACGGAAAATCAGTTTTTATAAGTACCACTTAGTGGTTTCACTATTCATCAAAAATTGAAGTTTTTCAGAAAATTACCAAAAAATCACCATAAGCTATATTTGATAATCCAAAATCAAAAATGATGTCTATTTTACAGAATTCAAAACATATAAGTTAAATTAATTAATTTAACAATTAATTCCCGCTGTCAGAGCAAATAGCGTGTTTTTATGAAACCATATCTATTAAATGATTGACACTAGTTTAAGTCCAATTTCAAAGTGAAATTAATTCCAATGACCACTATTGGATTAAATGGAAAAAATATATTCTAATTTCACTTTAAAACCAATTTAAAATATAATGTAATAATATAAATAAATTATATTAAAAATATGTTTTGAATTAAAATACAATATTTTTCACTATTCATTAAAAAATGTACTTTATCGGAAAAATACCAAATGCTTACACAATGTAAATTTTGATGTCCCGATTCTAAAGAAGAATTTTATTTTGTCAAATATAACACATAAAATTATCAAAAAGTGGATTTAAAAGAGGTTCTCCATCAAAAGGCGGTTAATCGACCATTTAAAGAATATTAGAATGTTTACACATAAAATTGGATTCATTCGCATTTTTAATCCTCTAAAATTTATTGTAAAAAGTAAAAATATTTGAAAAACATATATAATAATTTTGTAGTTAGTTCTATTCATTCCCGCCATCACAACAGTTAGGCATTAACTACCATTTAAAATAATATTATTTTATTATTAGAGTGCAACGTAAGATTCCCAAGAAACTTGTTGTTGCATGTTGGGTACGCCATCGAGAATAACATCCCCTTTAAAGATATATTAATATTTTATTCACAAATATGGATAAATGTGAAAATTTAATACTCTTTATTTACCTGAGGTGTTACATCCTTCCCCCCTTTTGGGAATTGCGTCCTCGCAATTTTAAAATTGGGCTCGGAAACATCCTTAAAAGTCCCACATCGGAACAAGAGTCGGTAAAACAATCATTTAAAAATAAAGAAAGATAAGTACAGAGGCCCCCCGAGTTAACCCATACTATGATTTCATATAGGAAAAACATGTACATGGAGGAGAAAACATAGCGTCATGTTCTGATGGAGAGTGATAGAAAACATGTTTAGGAGAAAGTTAACCACAAGAAAATCACAAACTTGTGATGGGTTAAACGGTATTCGATTCCACAGTAGAAAAAGTTAATAGACAAATTTTTTGTTTTAAGTTAATTTTTATTGAGGAATTTATTCATAAGGAAACCTAATTACTTATCATGTTGACTTTCAACATTTATTATATTTCTTACACAAACTCATATTTTCTCCAAAAGACGAGTATTTAGGAAGACTTGTTCACTATAATCACCTTCTAGAGAATCACCTAACCCAAAAAAGAGAACTATATACTTCCCATGTCTTTATACTTTAACCAAAAGAAAAACCAAAAATTTTAGTACAAGATCAGATAATCCAGAAAAGGATAACCCTTTATAAAAAGAAAATCTAATCTTAATCTCCAAAATTTGTCCAACAAAACCCAAAGTTCAACGAGGACCATTCGATAAACAATTTTTACTTCAAATTCTTCAAAGTAAACCAAACTAAGATTGAAACCCAAATATTTGAAGTATTTAATGACATAGTCTTCCAATGTAGAAATTAACTTTTATCTCCAAATAACATCAGTTGCTCTTAAATTCTCATATTGAAAAGTAATTAACCTAATCACATATCCTTGATGATAGGTTAATAATTTCCATAGATAACCCAAAATAAACTTACTCTTTATTCCTAAAATCATATAACTAAAAATAATTAGTCAAACTAACCAGGGACTTCACTTAGTCTAGTGGTAGACGATAAATACTAGTCGCACTTTGGTTGTGGGTTCGATTCCCGCAGCTTTGTTCGAGGCGACGGGTTGTCACATGGTCTGCGTGTTGTCCTTTTTCCAAAACTATATAATTCATAAAAAATTCCCCAAAACGAGATAAGATCTTCAAAAATAATCGTAACATATTTTAACCTCAAGTTTATCTCATTCCTTTCATTTTCCATCATAACAGATAATAACCCATAATTACCTCAAAAGTAATGATCATATAAACTCTAATGGTTACCTTTATAATTATTACCTGAACTTCCACATCAATTGGTCATCTCGTACATGATGCGTTATAGATCATACCAAGCTTCAAGTGGTTGATCATAACTCCTTGATAGTTGGTTTAGAACAACCACGAGTTTCCTCATTGAATCCCCCATTTTATCTAGTATCTTAATCAAAGAACCACCACAGTTTCCTTCAAACCTGTTGTCTCTTTGGTGCCTTCTAGATCCATCCATTCACTAAAAACAGAAATGTCAGTGTGAGTATATCAACAAAACCATTATGTACTAATGAGGAAGGTAAACAATAAGATATACTTACTCATTCAATTTATCTAAAACCAGGACTCTTTCTGAAATCCTAACCATTATGGTAATGTCACATATGCTTATAGAATACCCTAAACTCTAAAGTTATCTAAACCGACCTATGATACCAACTATAAGGCCCCAGCCATAAACCTTACTTAATCTTGAGTTATTACAAGATTACACATTAAGGATCTTTTCAGGTTTAGAGTTTTAGAGAATTAGATCATAAAACTTGCATTACATTCCACATTTATACAAAGTGGTTACATAAAAGATAGTATTCATTTTTCCCATCAACAGAAACATATTTAAAATAAAACATGGATTATTTCTTGACACTTTCTTGACACTATCATCATATCATGTACCCTTCCCTTGACCTGTGAAAAACATTTCAAAAACATGGGATGAGCATAAAAATCTCAGTAAGGGATATACAAATATGGAAGGGAAACATGAGTACATGTATACCTTAGAATGAAATCATAATTTACCCATAAAACATAAGCACTTTAACGTACCTCATAAAATCATGAATAAATCATAGAAATCATAAGACATAAAGGTAACTTGAGGCATTCATAACATTCATACGTAGGGAGTAACCCTCTTTGTTACGTTTTGAATACCCACCACAGTATATTCCCTAAATCTCTTTAGAAAAACCTTAACGTTTCACTCCTTCATGTTACCCAATGCATTAGAGAGCTATATCGGGCTCACCCACCCTTAGTTTATCACGAAACTACCCATCTTCATAATAATTCCCAAGAACCATAACATAATCGTATCACACAAAACATGCATAAATGAAACATAACATTTCAACTTTTCAATCACAAGATATCAATACAATACATTGATATAAAATAATTATGAAAACCATTTTCAATACCAAAATAAATTAAAATTAAAACATGGTATTTATTTTTCTTTTAAAAAAAGGTATGGCTTGTAGAGGAACCAGAAACTCAAATAATTGTCACGGCAGCAGTGAAGTCGTTGTCGCCGCATAAGTATGGCAAAAACATTCCCTTTTGTTGTTTAGTAAAATGATATGTATAAAAAATATTCCTTTTGGATAAATGTAAAATTCAATGGGTTTTATACACGGTATAAAAGAAGGCTGTGTATAAAACAAAATATGCCTCAATTAAAGGAGATTGAGACGAAGTCCTATATGAAGACGGTATCCTTGGATTAAGGATAAATCAATTACATAATTATGTGTGACAAACTAATACACAAAATATAAGTGGATATTAACTATAAAAAAATCATAGGTTGTTCACACATATTCATAGAATGACATATTCAAGGAGTACACGCTTATCCCAAAGAATCAAAATTGGGTTAAGAAGTTCCCTTGCAAAAATTTGACAGCCTAACGACGTCACTACAAAATTCAGAAAATGAGTTGATGAGAGATAAAAAGGGTATCTCATCACTTGGACATAAAATATAAATCACTAAGGATATATAAGAACATATCCCAACATAATGTTATGTGAATTAAAATACATAAAAAAAGAAGTCTTTTAAAAATAGGAGGGTGAAAGGTTCCCTTACCGACATGGGTATCTTTCGAAACATACACCTCGTGATAGAAGGACAATACAACATTGATGTAAATAATCATAAATGAAAGTATATTACAAAATGAGTAAAATAATGGGCAGTACATACACCACTCAATGGAAATTGTGGAAAATGTATCATAAATCTCACGGGAATAAGAGTTAGATGAAAAATCCCTTACAAAAACTCGGCAGCCTAACAGCGCCACTTAAAACTTCCAAAAATGGATTGATGATATCAAATAGGGTCTATCATCATATTACAATAAAATTTACAGAAATACGAATATAAAAGAACATCCCCCATCATAACAAAGAGGATATTAAAAGTAGTTACATAAAGGAGAGTACTTAAAATGAAAGAGAGAGGTTAGATCTCTTACGAAAATTCGGCAGCCTAACGGTGCCACTCAAAACATCCAAAATGTATTGATGAGAGAGAATAGGGTCTCTAATCATATGAACAGAAAAATTACAGTAAGATTAATATAAAATAACATCCCAATCTCAAGAAATATGAGCTTAAAAGAATGACATAAATGTGTGTACTTAAAAAGAAAGAGAGGAGTAGGATCCTTTACCTTGGGTCCGACTTGACTCGATTGTTCTTTAACGTCCTGAATAATAAACTTGAGTTAATTTATACTTTCTTAAGAACTTTATTCAAGATCATTATTCCTTTTATATCACTTATTTCCATGTTATGAACATTATGTAATCATTTAAGTTAATAATGTTTGTTTTGTCGATATTTGGTTCTGAAGTCGAAAGTGGAATTCTTACAATTACATGTTGTTCGTGTGGTCAAAGGTTCATTATATCCAGAATAATATTCATGATTTGGATATCATATATATCATATATATCCATAATATACATTTATTTATAATATTAAATAATCATTTAGAGGTAATAAATGAAATGCACCGTTCATGGAGACGGTAAGCCATACGTACGCATGAACACTACTTTCATTTCTATGTCATATTAATGGAATTAAAACTAAATGAAAGGTATGTATATTTTAATTCCATAATTATATTCATCATTTATATGTAACATAAATCATATATAATAACTTTAAATACATCCTTTATACATCTCACATATGGCATTAACGAATCAAATCACTTTGAGGGGGCGGTAGTCCGCACTTCCTAAAATGAAATTATCGTGTTTACCCATAATGGAAACCATAAAGGTATGCCAAAAAAGAAAACTACCAAATCTTAAGAAAAAAAATAAACATATTATATATCATATATAAATATAGTTACATCTTAATGGACACCATTTAAGGTGTTATATGAGTGTTGAACAATCATCGTTTCGTGAGGAAGAAATTCGCCATCCACAGAAACAGTATGTTCTTTAACCATTTGATGTAGGTGTGTGTATGTTTAGCTCGAATTCTTCTTATAACAACATCCTAGTATATTGAATATACTGGTGTTGTTACAAAATAAATGAATAAAAAGTGTTTAGGGGGTTGTAGAAGCAAAATAAAACAAAAGAACACAAGTGAAGACATTACCTTAAAATCGGGTAACTCCCTTTGCTTTGAGCTCAAAGGCCTCCTTGGGAAGACTTCTGCCCAAAGTGAGGCTTCAAGGAGTAAGATAGGTATGTGGAGAGACCAAATGGTTAGGGTTTGGACGAGGAAAAGGCTTTGATAACATGGGTAAGGAAGTAGAGGTGGGGTCCTTTTATAAGAGGAGAGGAGGGTCACTCTTGGAAAGTAAAGAAATGTTATTTTATTTTAGAATGAGTTTCGGATTTTAATGGACCCACATTAATGTGTTTCGAGGATATGGTGATAAGGGTTCGAAATACACCCATCCAATAGGTTTTTGACATGTGTAGGTCTCATATATTACATTATCTATCCATTTTATTTAAATCATTAAATAATGAGGTCATCACTACATCATCATTTTGTCATAAATAATTTAATTTATTTAATGTCTAAAAATTGTAAAAAACTAATATGATGTAGGAAATATTTTTAGCTTTCCAATTACTATTTATAGTAAAACATATGACTTTTATAACCCCATTTAACAATTGTTTTAGTAAAAAAACTGATGTTTGTGTCATTTTAATTTTAACATTAAATAAAAAGGTATTTATGTCATTTTTCAACCAAAGTGGCTCCATGGGGTCCCCAAGATGACCCATGTATTGTCTTGGTCGACCATGACTCATCCAATGAGGTTAGGACATGTGTCTTGGTCTTTTCATATTATTAAAACACTATTTTTACCTTAAACTACACTAATTACCTCTAATCGCGATTAAAAACTTAAAAGTTACTATTCACCAAAAAAAATTATTTTAATCCCATTGAACCACATTTTACTTCTTAATGACAACCATGTATGTCGGATTTTTGAAATTCAAAACACAAAGGTGGCAAAATTTCATTTAAACGGAAAATCAATTTTTATAAGTACCACTTAGTGGTTTCACTATTCATCAAAAATTGATGTTTTTCAGAAAATTACCAAAAATTAACCCTAAAATGTATTTGATATTCCAAACAAAAAAATGATTTCTATTTTAGAAAATTCAAAACATATAAGTTACATTATTTAATTTGACAATTAATTCCCGTTGTCAGAGCAAATAGCGTGTTTTTATGAAACCATATCTATTAAAAGATTGACACTAGTTTAAGTCCAATTTCAAAGTGAAATTAATTCCAATGACCACTATTGGATTAAATGGTAAAAATATATTCTAATTTCACTTTAAAACCACTTTAAAAGATAATCTAATAATATAAATAAATTAGATTAAAAAGTGGTTTTGAATTAAAATACAACATTTTTCAATATTCATTAAAAAATGTCCTTTATCAGAAAAATACCAAAAATTTACACAAAGTAAATTTTGATGTCCCGATTCTAAAAATGAATTTTATTTTGTCAAATATTACACATAAAACTATCAAAAAGTGGATTTAAAAGAGGTTCGCCATCAAAAGGCAGTTAATCGACCTTTTAATGAATATTAGAATGTTTACGCTTAAAATTGGATTCATTCTCATTTTTGATCCTCTAAAATTTATTGAAAAAAGTAAAAATATATGAAAAACATATATAATCATTTTTTAGTTAGTTCTATTCATTCCCTCCATCACAATAGCTAGGCGTTAACTACCATTTAAAATAATATTATTTTATTATTAGAGTGCAACGTAAGATTCTCAAGAAACATGTTGTTGCGTGTTGGGTACGCCATCGAGCATAGAATCCCCTTTAAAGTTATATTAATATTTTATTAACAAATAGGGATAAATGTGAAAATTTCATACTCTTTATTTACTTGGGGTGTTACAAAAATTCATGGTTCTCATAGGCATAATAAAAAAAGTCATTGTAATAACTATTTCTTGTTACTTTTTCTTATCTATTTTGTCTCTTGATTCTACCCACATGGTTTTATTCATTGCTATATTGGAAATATATGTTTTTACGTGTACACTTGAGGTCCACTATGGGAACCACTATGGGTGTAGTCCCTTTACCATTTTATTTTATTGGTATAATTTTCTTTAGGGAACCCAACATTATATGTGCCCTCAACTGGAATCCTACTCTAACTTCACCATAGATTCTTATAGTTCACAACCCTTCTCATTTTGGGAAATCTCTTCTTCAATTATCATAAAATCTAAATTCAGTAAGAATTAATAATTCTATTTTTTACCTTGAATATCATTTCACATTATATCATTTCATTAATAATTGAATAAAATTTATATATTGACAACAATTTCCAAAATGATCAATCATATCATTATTACTGATTCATCAAACCCACTTAATACAAAAACTATATCATCACCTATTTGGATAAATAATCCCCCCTTTGGGTTTTTTTCAACTAAATAGAAAAAATTACTGATATAAAAATATTGAAATTGGTCACTATTCAATAATTATAATTTGAAATGATCTAAATCAGTTTCATGGAAAAGAACATTAAATAAATAATACTATGATTTCCATAACATAATAGTGTCTTCAAATCTGTCCAAGACAATTGATGATGAAATAAATATACATTTACAAAAATCAGCATAACAAACAACATGCACTTAAATAAACCATTATAATAATTCAAACACACACACAATGATGAAATAAAATCATTAACCTTTTAAAACTCTCTCTAAATACATGATTTACATTAAATGAAAACACATATAAATGGATAAATGCCCTATAAATATGACCCTCTAGTTGAAATAATATGAAGAATATACATTTAAAGAAATATTTATATAGCCTTTTTCTACCCCTTTGAAAAAAATATCCAATTGAAATATGAGAGAGTGTAGAACACTATTCCATATCCCTATAATTAATGATATTGAACACCTAACTTCAACCTCAAATTATTATGTTATTATTTTGATAGTGGCTTGATGAACATATCTATAATCACCCCCATTTATAAAAATAACTTCCAACTTGAACTCATTCATCTCTACGAGATATTTAATAAAGGGATATTTAATATAAATTTTCTTAAATCATTAATGATAAAACAGATTCTTTATACTATTAATATGGCTCTGATTAATATATACCAATTTTAGTGAAAAAATCACCTCAACTAATAATTAATCCAACTAAGAATTCATCTAAAAAATATGTTCTAAGGTATGGGTGATAAACACATATTTATCCATGAAATTTATTAAGGTTATTGAATTCATTAACCTTCAATTCCAAAAAAACACATATTTCTCTATGAAATTAATCTCTACCAGAAATAGACCTCCTAACTTAAAAACATACTTCCCAAACTACTTCTGAAAAACAAAATAGAACATGATTACATTTGATGACATATTTAGATCCATTGTTTAATATTCCTTTGATGTATCTAAGTACTCAATTTATATCCGTGAATGGAGACACTTCTGGTATGGTTTGATAACTTAAAAAAGTTTAACATCATACACTATATCTTGTCCCTAAGTCGTCAAGTAATGTTTACTTCTAATAAATTTATGAAGTTCTCTTTGATAATCCTCCTTTACCTATCCATATTTAGTTTAAATTTTCCAAATAAAATTTGTGTAGAAACATGCTTCAAATTCTCTATGAAAAATTCTTCAACATTTCATTACCATACTTCTCTTGACGTAGAATCATATAATTCCTCTAATAAATTCTTAAACCAATAATTTATGTCATCTCCTTGAGTATAGATATTTCAACAATCTTAATTTATTTATAAATCTTTTCAAAAATTTCGTCACCATTTTTAGTACAAATTATACCATCTATATATATTATAAATATGATAAATACCTCCTCGTAATTTTTAATTTAGAGATTTCTGTAATTTCTTCATTTTTTAATATGAAATTATTCAAATATGTGTCTAACAGAGAATAAAAATATATTAGGGTCTATTTTAACCTATATAATTTCTTTTTATCCTTAAAACATCATTCCCATATTTATTATGTAAGAGACCATATGGTTTTTCAATATACAGCCCCTCTTCGAATTCACAATTTAGAAAGGAGAACATAACATCTATTTTAATGATCATTTATTACCTTTGTGATTCAATAATTATTTTTATGATTTGGAGCCTTGAAATCGTTTTAAAGGTCTCGTCAAAGTTAACTCCTTAAACTCATGAATATCATTTACACACCAATATTTCTTTTTTTCTTACCACTTTACCGTTATCATTTATCTATTTTTATAACAAACACTTTATCCTGATAATGTTCTTATTCTTACACTTGGGAACCAACTATAAATTCTCATTATTTTCTATCTAATCTAATTATTTATTCATAGAATCAATCCACTCTTGATGTTTCATTTCATATTTAACAAATATTTGTTCAACATGAGAGAATAATGAGATATGAGAGGCTATTCACAAAGTAATTATATTTTGAATATGTTTTCTAGGATTTCTAATAATATTTTGGATTTGAACATTCCATATCAACCATGGGTGGTGTAAAAAAGATTTTTCTTTATCACATGAGTGTTATGAACCAAATTACCCAATAATGATGTCGTTGTAATTCATAATAATTTCTAAAACATCACATTTTTTCATTAAAATAGATTCATCATCATCACTTTTCAAACATACTTCTTTATGTGAGTTGAATTTATTTTTTACTTATATAACTTTCAAATCAATAGAATCAAAAATATTCTTTGTAAATTTATTGTAAAAATGATACACTCTTAAATTTCTTTGGATATACTAGGAAGATACCATCAACAATTTTTTTTCTTCAAATTTTATCATATTTTCACCTTTAACATTGATAATGAAAAGGCTTCCAAACACTCTTGGATTCATAAAAGTTAGAGATTTATTTTTATACCTATCATAAGTGATATATTATAATTTTTTCTATAATAAAAATTATTTATAATATGAATCACAACCCTAAAAACATGTCTCTATTAATATTAGGATGTGACATGGTCACAAAAAATAGTTTGAGACATCTCTAAAAGATCCCAATCCTTTTTCCACCCACAAAATTTTGTTGAGTGGTGTATAGTTCACTGAGTTCATGAAGAATTATGTGATTTTCAAGATATGATTCAAATATTCTAATAATATACAATACAAATAAACCTTTTTTATTTTTTAATAAAACCACTTTGAGGTTGAGTGGTAAACAATAAAATTTTTGGAAAAATACGTAACCTATCAAAGACCCATATACCAACCTCCAACCACTCGGGTAGAATTCCAAAACCACAATAATTAAAAAAATAAAAAATAAAAAATAAAAACCAACCACGAACCACCACAATACCTTGATCTGTAACAACACCTAATTTCTAAATTTGATATTCAAAACCAAATAGATGAAATGATGATAGGCTTAGAAAAATAATGTCACCCCTCGATCAGTGAGAGCCTTCTAGAGCGAGGGGACCAAGAACATTATCATAATAATCATCCCCTGCAATACCAATGAGAGCATACCAAAACAGCATCGTCCATCACAGATCGAATCTAAGGTGATCCAAACCATCAACAAAAAAATAAACTACAACAACCAAACAAGAACACTAAAAATTTAAAGGGACTGATTATACACATGTTTAACAACCTTTAAAACCATCATCCACTTGCTCATAAAACCCCAAAAATCCATGAAAACCATCACACTAGGATGACTAGGAGGGAGGCCATGGAAGCTAGACCCATAATAGAGGTGGAAGTAGGTGGGGCCTAAAAATGATCCTCAAACATCAGCCAGACTGCCATTCCATTACTCAATCCTCCTAGAAACCATTTTACAACACCTGGTGCACTATAAGTAATGAGGACCACCACATTATAAAACACTAGATATGCCTCCCAAAACACCATAGACCGATTGAACGACAACTCCAAATCCCTCAATGAAACCACTATAACAAACTGACTGGGAGGGTAGTGATGGTACTTGAACTAAGAGAAGAATTTTAAGAATACAATGTCCTCATTAGAGAGACTTTTCCTCACTGAGACCACCAAACCCAACTGAAGATGCAACCACCATGTGAAAATCACACCCAAAACAACACTAAATGAACAACGACCCCCAAGAATGAGAGAACTGTGAAACAATAAATTGGATTCATTCCACACTCCTTGGAAACCATCGCAACTCGAACCACACATCCCAAACCTTCCTAAGAAAACCAATACACTAGACTAGAATGGGGTCAGAAATCCAAAATCAAATAGTAAAGAGGAAAGGATGATCTGATGATGGAATCAACAAGGAGGAATGTCTAATGAAAAAAATCAACGGGAATGATATAACAGGGAAAAATAGGAATAAATGTGAGAAGATATAGAGAAACCACACCGATTACCTCTCATTCCATTTATTGAAATACTCTACCAAATTATCTATTTTAATCTTATTCATGTAGTAACCACACATTTTCTCAGAACTCTTCCTAAAACTATTGATTATTTTCATAGCCTCTAATAAGTGCTTCACAAAAATAATACATGTAATGTAAGTAAATTCATCTACAAAGGAACTAAAATAATTATCTCTATTTATTGATAGATTCCTCACAGTCATAAAATTATTAAAGATAATTTTCTATAAAGGATGATTAGATTATATATCTAACTTCTTATGTGGGGAATTAACAATATTTCCATCATGAAACGTACAAATAATAAAATTAAATTCTATTTTCAAATTAGGAACATCAGAAACATTATATCCTCTAAAAATATAATGCATATTTATTTGGACAATATGCCCATGTATTTGATGCCACATTTTATTCTCTTATTTCATACTCAAATAATATTAATTTCCAGTATCACAAATCTGATAAAAAATTTCTCTTGTTCGCTTTCATCTTATCAAGATACATCCTGCTATCAAGATATTCCTAAGAAAACATAATGGTCAAATAATCAATATAATTAATTAATAATAAAACTTATACACACTAAGAATATTGTGTTTCGGTCCCGCAACATAGAATTTGATCATGGATTTATTTTATCTTTTGCAATCAATGTTAATCCAACACATTTGATTCTGAGTAACCCATCATTTAAAAAGTCCAAAATTCATACATTAAAAATGTTAACATTCTTGTGATGATTTACATATCATAGAATATATGGGGAATTACCACTATCCACGAAACACGGACATTCTCCTTTAGGAGCGTTGTGTGAAACTTCACAATCCAAATATTTCTATTTTCATTTCAACTTATTCATCTATGACTTTTTTTAGCAATCTCTTGAGTATATTTGTTCTAGTAGTCTAACAAGAGGTCATTTTCTAATTTCCTTGATCGTTGTATTTACTTGAGATATCCACATATTTTTGAATAGTTTTATAGAAATTAACCATTAAATATTCATTTTCTTTTTCCCCACTTGCCAATTTTAATTGTAAATGATCAAAATCATTACCTATATCATTCAATATTCTTCAATATTGATTATAGAATTCTTCAGTTTAATAACCAATTTATTCAATTCAACAACTTTGTTTTTCAACATTTATTTTTCTTCAATATGAACGGATTCATTATTTCTAGAGGATTTATTTTCATTATTTATATTTATTTTCCATCATTCCATATTATTGATCTTGGAGAGACACACCTTGGATTCTATTTTTAGTAAGAATTCCATATCTGTCTCTACTTCTTCAAAACATTGTTAACTAATATCATCTCTAGAAATATTTTCATCATTTAATTTAGAAATGTGTTGTTTTTTAGAATATTCATGATTAGGTAAGACTCATCCTCATATTCATTATTATTTTCTATATGTTCTTCAGAAATTGATTTTCTCATGTAAAATTTATAGAAATTAAGACCCTTATCATTTAAAGTAACATTTTGGATTAATATATACACTATTTAAGAATATTTTAGGAATAAAATCTGGCGCTTAACTACCTTTATTGATTTTTTATTTCAGAAAAATTATATTAAAGTGCCTAGTATATTCCAAAATGAAAACATTTTATGGTAATATTTTCCTCATACTTTCCTTTCCCTATTCCCATATTTTCGTAGATAAGGGAAATGAATTCATTAAAATTCACCTTCATATCATCATCAGAATATGAAAAACAAAATTCATCATCAGTAGAAACATACTTCTTCAAATTTTCATGGTCAATGGATTTAAAATATATTTACGTTTCGGACCTTATATTATTCTAGATATCACTATATTTTTACACTTCAAAATATATTAAAAAATCTAAATCATCAAGAGAAATTTCACTTGGATATTTTTCTTCCAAAGTGGAGACATTATAATCAACCTTATCTGGAAAGATATGAAAATAATTCATCAATATAGAAATATTCCAACTTCTAACCATAGCCTATGATTGTTCTCACTTGTTCATTAACCCTTGTGAGTAAACTATCTATATTTTAAACATCATTCATCCTTATATCTTCATAAAAATGTTTTCAAAACATCAATGTCTCGTTATTTACTTAAGTATTTTATTCATAGATGTTATAAAGATTATCCCAGATATCTTTTTCAGTTTTGAGTTATCTGACTGTTAAAACTATCATTACAAGAGTGATGAAAGTATAAAATTTATTACATGATCATAGATTTGAAAATTTCTATTACATATATTTTTCATAGAAACACCTTCAGTCCAAGGAATAAATCCATCATGTATAACATCCTAATAATCATAACCGAAATATAATAGGCATGTAAACATCCTTTTTTTATATGTGATATATTTTCCAATAAAATGTAGAAATACACGTTTTGGTTAACTAAATTATGATTATCCATGAAATAAACAATAAATTCAGTGAAAAACACTTAGAATAAATAGAAATTCCTTCTCATATTTCAAATAAAAAATCACAAATAAGGGGAAAGTCCCTTTTATACCAGTTGAAAAGATACCTCATGGATCAATGAAGAATCACTGGGGATAATCACTGATTTAATTCATTTTTTGTTTCATTGTTGTAAGAAACCTCATCACTGATTAAATTGAATCTCGATTTCTCCCCCCCCCACAAAAAAACTAACGGAAGATAATATTTACAAGGTTTACCACTTAAAATGAGAGTGCTGACACAAATACAAAATGAAAAATTAGTGATGGTTATTTAAAGGGGTTATGAAAACCACCCCTCTAAATTCATTTTCTATATAAATTAGAGACAGATATGAAAACACACACTAATCATAATATTTATAGGGGGTTGATGACATAACTTTAATTCATTAATTTAGAGGTGGTTTTAAACACCCTCGAAAAATTTATCATTTTTTATTTAGTTGGATTTTAGAGGCGGTTATGACAAAATTACTACTAATTTAATTATTATTGGTGATATATATATTATTTGGTAGGATTTAGTGGCATTATATATATATATATATAATGGAATTTTTTTAAAGAAAATAGTTGGAGTTTATAACCCCCACTAATCTCATAAATTGGAGGGTATTCTTAACCACCACTAATCATTGAGACTACTGGTGGTTCATAACCCCATATAATTTAAGAGGTCAGTGGGGGTTGTGAACCCCCAGAAATTTCTTGAAAAAATTCCATAATATATATATATATAATAGAAGTAAAATATATAAATGTATTTAAATACATTATATGAATAGATTATATAAATATATTTATAAAAATAATTTATTTGATTATATTTTATCATATTTATTAGTATAGATAATTAAAATTTTATAATTTGTACATTAATATATATTTATTTTTTAAAAAATTATATTGCATATAATATTAATTGTAATATAAAATCATGTATATATAATATGTAAATATGTACATAAATATACTTTATTTAAAAAATGTACCATATAAAAAACTTTGTAGTTTTTAAAATGTATAAAATAATAACAATAATAATAATAATAGATTATATAAATACTTACACACACAAGCATATAAATAAAAATGCATGTATTATATACATAATGTATTTGATTATCTGTATATTGTATATACTTTTACGCATAACATAAAACAGAAATTCATTTAATTATATGCACAAATATGAAATATATTGCCTACATACATATATATACAAATATATATAATTAAATTATATACATAAATACATAATATATATAAATACATTATATATATACATACAAATAAATATATAAATTAATATTTAAAAATAAATAAATAAATTTATATTAAAAAATAAGTATTTAATATAATATATTAAATATATATTTATATACATTATATAACTGTATATATATAAATATTCAATAAATTATATATATAGAAATATTATATTATATTAAATATATAGAAATAATTTTATATTATATATATAATAATTAAATTAAATATATATTATATTAGTTGTATGTATATTATATATAATATAATATAAATATATTAAATTTTATACATATATATAATATATATTAAGATATAAATGTATTTATAAATTAAGTAATATATATTTGTATACATATAAAAATATAATATATATTTATATATATTATTTTTTAATTTTATACATATAAATAATATATATACATATATAATATATTTGGGTAATATATTTATATATAACATAGAATATATATAATTGTATACATATAAATATAGTATGTAATATATATTAGAAAATTATATATATAAATTATATTTATATTATTGAGTCTCATTCATATTAATATGTAATATATAAATATATATTTCTACTGATCGGTATAATATAATATAAATTAATATATGTATAATATATATTTTTATTTTATATTTTTGTATAACATGATATGTATTTTCATATATATGTAAATAAATTTATTTTAATATATAGTATATTTGTATAATATATTAATATATAATATACAATTGTATACATATAAATATTATAAATCTAATAAAAAGTAAATAAAATAAAATATATCAATATATATATATATATATTCATACAATATAATTATATAATATAATATGTATTCATAATGTAATGATATATATATTTTTGTATAATGTATATTTTGACAAAATATATTTATATTTGCCTAATATATTTTTATAAATATATACCATATCTACATTTGTGTATACATTAATATAATGTATTTAATATATTACAAAAATGTATATAAATTAAATACATACATAACATTTATATTAATACAGTAATGTATATATAAATGTATTCAAATAAATTATAATAATAATATCTAATGTTATAAATAATTATATATATATATCAACATGTGAATAATAACCTCATAAATGCAATCTATTAATGTTGAAACAGATTATAATTTCTCTGGTGGGTTGTGTTCGAACCCCTTTAGATGCTTGACAGCTACAGTTATGTAATGTTTTGTTAGGGTAGAAGAGCAGTACCACACTCACTCATTAAATCACATCGAAATTGAGGGTGTTATGGGCCATGATTAATAGGATAACGAAAACCCCATGACAACCATAAATGAGTATCAGGGTCCACTATCGGCCTTCAACACCCCCACCCTACCCCTTTCCAACACCATCTTCTACTGTGTTGTTGTCCCGCAGCATATTTATGCTCTTCATGAGTGTGCACATATGTGTGAACCTACCCATTACTACCAAGCTCTAGCTGGTCATGATGACTCTTTTTCATGGTTGAGGTGACTCCCATATGTTCCCTGGTCGAGTGGACTGGCTACCTATGGCTTCCTTCATATGGCTGTTGGGTTGGGTGGTCTAGGGTTGATGCATTCCCTATTTAAAATGATTCCAACAATTTGGGGATGTTTCCAACCCCCCCAAATATTATGTTTTTTTAGACATTTTTTGATAACCACCTCAAACTAATTTCAATATTTTGACACACTATTCATATTCTAGGTGTGGGTTTGAGTATTTTTTTTTCTAAAATCACGAGGAGTTTAAAACCCCCTCTAACATAACCACTTTACATGAAGATATAGAAAACCGCTACTAATAAGAGTGGGAAACCACATTAGAGGTGTTTTTTAATAATCATTGGTGATGTATTTATAGGGTTTATAACCCCCTCTAAATGACCCCCCCTCATCACACTCTTTTTTTGTATTGTAATCATTGGAATGATCTGGATTTCATTGAGAATGTAATACCTATTAGGTTCAACATGTACGTTCAAAAAGTTGGGTTTATCCTTGTACCCATATTATAACAAGTCTCTCAACAATGATAACGCATCCCATATTGTAAAAATGATAAAAAAAAGTTGACATTAACACAAATAAATCATTTTAGACTTAAATTTCATTTGTTGATGTAGTGTTTATCATCATATTCATCTTTAACCTATTGAAACTCAATTTGAATCTCTTCACTCTGTACCAATTTGAACTACCAATACTCATTCCCCTTCTCTTATTCTTCTTCAATCTTATCTCATTTTTCTTCTATCTTAAATCCTTATTCATCTTCTCAGTTTCAAAATTCCTCAAGAAAACTTATATAATTCACAACATTAAAAACATAGTATATGAACTAATTAATATTTTCAAATTAAAATTCAAACCTTCAACTTTAATCAACTAATTCAACTACTCATGCTTCATTTGGAGCCTTTAAATATTGTTAGATCATTTTAATATCATTGGTATGTCTAAAAAAATAATGTCACAAATCGAGTATGTAAGATATTACATCATCCAAGAATCCACATCATTTTTATTTGTAGGTTGAGATCTTCCCTAGAAAATAAAGACCTATTTATTGATAAAAAAACATAAACAAGTTTGAAAGTATGAAATTTACATTTGTCCCTCTTAATAATATGATGAAGACCACCAGACACTTGATCAACCCAATGATAATAAGTATCATTCACTCATTTGTTAGCAAGACTATCCACCAACAAATATTCCTCTCTATAAGCATACGTTATAATATTCTGCTTTGAAAAGATAATGTCTAAATATCCGGTCCAATGATTGGTGAGCTTCCATGAAAGGTGTAATGAACCTATCTGGATGGCAAGGACAACAGTTATAGATTCACATTCAAGCCATATCTTATCCCATCTCATCGTCTTGTATTGTTCAACTTCCATAAGAACCCCACACATTTTTGTGTTGAGAGAGGACATATTACCACATGAACTGTAGAGAAACCCAAGAACATAACCCCGATGATCCCTGAAAACCGTACAAATGCCTGAAGAGCCCATATTCCCACTTGATGAACCATCTGAATTATTTTTAATCCATTCATAAAATGGAGACTGGGAAAAACCCCCAAGAAAACCAAGTGTAGGGGAAACAATACCATTTTCCCCAACCCTACTGAGAACCAAGAGATCATTCATATAATTGGAACAATACATACCTCTTGGGAATCTCACATCACGTACAATAGTTAGAATATAAGATATGGTAGGTCGAATGCGGAAAGGTAGAGACTCACATACAACCTTGTTTCTGGAAATCCATCTGAACTAAATGAGTTCTTGAGTTGCAGCATGAAAGTTAATCAGGAGTTTTGGTGATAGGTTAAGGTCTTCTCAACTCCTAATGAAGTCTCATATCAAACTGGATCGTGGAAAATGTACTTTGAAAAGGCCATATACCACTTTTCACTTTGCTTAAGCCTCTGCGCAGCTTAGAAAAAGGTGACTAATATCCTATATGTGCTGATGGCATAAAACACACATGGGGTAGAGTTAAATTCCACAAGATTGATGATAATTATTAGTACGAATTTTCTTATTGGCCAATCTCAAGAAAAAGGTGGACCGAGAAGTTTTCTAGAAACATTTGTGCAGTCTACCCATCCACTTGAAGTCAGAAATACAACTCTAATAGCCTAGACTTTTTAAATGATATTTGTTTCAGTAAAATGCGGGTTATGTGATCACACAACAGAACATTAACTTTTTAATATTGGAGTGGGTATATTTTAATGGGATCATTGGGTTTCAACCAATATATGATTGTTGGTCAATTATGACTATTTTTCAATATGACCGTTATAAACTATACTCTTAACATTATGATTACTGTTTATAAATAGAAATGATAATGGTTTGTTAATGCATAATGAAGAGTCGATGTCTTCATCCAGTAGAATCTGATGATACAAAGCCTACTTTTTTGAGATTGGGAAATAGGTAGCGCCATAAGGCTACACTCTGGAAGAATCCCAATATGAGTTTCAACATGTTAATCTTGAACATGATCGCATAGGGGAGAAGCTCAAGTTATTGGAGGTTTTCACTTGGGCGATGTTTTCCAAACATCCCCAAGAGTCTATCACTATCGCACAACATACACGTAGGTCATATGCAAGAGTTTTAAAATATTATGTTTCAAGTCCCAAGTTACTTAAAATTTAATCCCTTTGTTTTCATAAAATTTTTATTTCCTCATTTTTTGTTTTAAGAATGATTTTGATTAAAAATTGAGATGTAATTTGATAAATTGATTTTTCAGGTAAAAAATATACATTTCATAGAGATATAAATTATTATATTAAAATAAGGTATTATTAGTAATTTTGATTATAATGAAATAATTTTATTAAAACACTAATGTTTAATTAAAAATGATAAAATAATTTTATTTTTCTCAAGTGTCGAAAACTTTACTATGCAGTTTACTATGCATTTTCTGTATGTTATTATTTTTAATAATTAAATATTTTAGAGTTATAAGGTAAATTTTTCATATTTATGTAATTAATATGAGACAATAATTGTCATTTTTTAATTTTGATGGTTGATATTAGGTTATGGTGAATATATTTATCTTTATACAATATTTTGTATTCTGGTGAATAGTAAAAATACAGTTTTGAGTAACCAGTGTGATTAATGACATCATAATGATGTAATATGTAATTTAAAATTATGGTTGAGTATTTTGCATTAAAATATGATATGAAATGTCTAGGTGGCCAATACTGAGGAAAAATACTATGTGTAAACCCCTAGTTTTTCAAATACCACTACTGAGGTGTCATTAGGAATTAATTAAAAACTCCTCCACTTATCCTACAACTAACCGCCCATTAATCCATTATATTTCATTACTAATTCTCTATACTTGATTATATGATAGTATTACCCACCATTTAGTTCACCCATGTTTACCTCATGCCCCAAGATCCTGATCTTTGAGTTTTATGAGTCTTTCTTTAAGGTAAAGGAATCTACAACCCTTCTATTTTCAGGCACTCCATTTATGTTTTTCCTTTTTAATTTATATTTTATTCTTACGTAAACTTTCATTACATTTCAAACATAAATTCCATATTATTTATAGATGACGATATACCCTTTTTATCTCATCAACACATTTTATGAATTTTTATGTGATGCCGTTAGGCTGCCGAAATTTCATATGGAAATGATCAACGTCTATTTTCCTTTCAATTTCCTTTTATGTGGTATGTGTTTTATATTTCTGTAATATTTTCTTATGTAAATTTTATTATATAACTTTACATTATTATGATTCATTTATGAGTGGTAAACTATTATCACCAGAATTTTTAATTTTTTATAAAACCATGTTTTATAGCCGTTATGCTATCAGATTGTCATCTCAAAATTTATCTCTTTTTATCAAGAAATTATTTTATTTTATTTTTTGAATACCCCAAACTCTATATTCACCAGGTTTATTCATATATATTTAAAAATTTTCTATTTTAATTCTTTTATTAACATACATGAAACCCTCCTTCTTTTTCTATGGGTTTAAAATGACAAAAGGATCATGTTTTAAGCACTTTTTAAACACCATGATTTTGATATGAAACCCATTTATTTTATTCTACAATGACTATTTATGAAATGTTTTAGGATTATAAAAATTCTTCACATGAAAATATATAAATATTAATGTTGCACCTTGATAGCTCTCTAATTCATTGGGTAAATAATAAAATCTCTAGAGATGACATGTTTTATGATACCTTGGTGAATAACCATGTTAATGTTTATGAAATATTAAGATAATGACATTGGTTATATTCTTATTAATGTCTACCTTAAATGTGTTAACCACATTTAGAATTAATTATTCATTTCGTTTAATTATTATATGCCTCTTTCTCATGCCTTTAGGTATTTCCTCAAGTTCTTATTACTAGTACTAAAGATCACAAGTAAATTGTTTCCATTGTTCTCCCTTACTGGGCCTTAATCTCACTCTTTCTTTTAATATATGTCCCTAGTTTATTAAATTCAATAAATATACTTACGATTAACCTTTAACCAGACTTTGAAATATAATATAATAGTGGTTTATGTGTTTATGTATTATTTACCTTATTTCAAAGACATGAAACATTAAATGATCCTCTGTTTGTAAAATTTTATGTAAAATTATGTATGAAAAATGTGGGATGAAATAGTTGTTATCAAAGGATGGTTTAGTTATTTTTAGAAATTATGATTTTAAACATTGTAATAACCCTATAAAATAATTTAAATTTATGAATAATTCTCGGTATGATACTAAAATATTAATTAATTGGTTTCTAAACAAATAAATTATCTTATGCATAAGAAAAAGTGGATGTGGATTAGTTAGATGTATTTAGTGGTTAAACTTGAAAAACCCGCTTTGAACTAAACTAAAAAAGTAACAGATAAATGAAAATGGACCTTTCTACACTAATAGTTTTACACTCTCGGGGGATATATTTGCTCAATAACAAGCTTTTTTTTGAATCATTATTAAGTAATAAAAGAAAATTTAATTGTTTATAATTAATAACAAGTATACAAATGATTTTATATGACATAAAAGTTCATTTGGAATTATAAAATTATAAAAAATGTTTCTTACTACGATTTTATTTTTTATAAAAATGGAGGGAAATATGAGGATCTGTGTAAATGGTGAGCATAATGGACCACGCACTGACGTCCCTTTTATTGAATCTGGAATGGAAACCTTTATGAGAATTGTGAATAATCTAACTCTTGTTATGTGCAATAACATGAATCAAGATGAGAGTTCGGTTTCACCATGAAGAGAAAAAATTTCCTCTAAGTCCTTTATGTGTCAACTACTGCCATCGTTTAGTGAATCTACCAACCCATTTATTTTTTCATAGTGGATAAGCTCTATAAAAATCTCTTTTCTATACATCGTTGTTTAGAATAAGGGAAATTCAATCTAGTAGTTCACCATTTAGAGGGAGAAGCTGATCATTGGTGGAAAATGATTAATAAAACGAGGACAAGATGGGAGATTGCTGCTTTGGAACGGTAATAGTTCATGGGATTGTTATATAATAAATATTTCACTCATTTGATGAGAATAAAAATGGAGAAGGAATTCCTCAAGCTGAATAGAATGTAAACTGAATCCGTTGGTAGCTATTAGATGAAATTCATAATACTTTCCTCTTACACCTCTAGTTTTGTTATGGATTCTAATGGGAAGGTTGATATATTCTTCGGTGTACTAAGACCTCATATATGAAAAAATTTATCCAACTTAGTCTATGAATGCTATGAGGAAATAAAAAGAAGTGCTGTGAAAGATGAACAACAATTTGATGAGACACAATGGCCTCCTAAGTAAAATGAACATAAGAGATCCTTGGTGACAATCTTCGGGAGGATCATTGACCATGGAATAAGAGGACAATAAGTGTAATTTTACACATGAATTTTTTTGGAATAAGAATTCATGTAACTACAAGATTGTGAGAGGGAAGGGTTATAAGTGTGGAAGAGACAACCTTATTGATCGAAATTCCCGTAGTGAGGTGAAGCCTCAACTTCTCAACACTAACGAAAAGGGAAATATGGTGAATTCCCTACCTAAAGTCCAATGACTCATGTGTGGACAACTTGGTCTCTTTTCCCATTATTTTCAAAATTAGAGGGTAGTGGAGGAGAATCACTATCAACCACATTATAGTCCAAGGGATAAAGGTTGTGCTTTCTCTATCACAATGGCTGAAGTTGAATATCCCAATGATGTGGTGAGAGGTTCTATTGTTTTCACTCAAAGATATAAAGTACATTGTTTGATTCTAGTTCTACACATTCCTTTATTTCCTCCAAGTTTGAAAATAATATAAAATCAATCCACGAACTTCATGAAGTAGAGATATCAATGACGACTCCTGGGGGGATTATCCAAGCATAAAATTTTTATAGAAACTCTATTATTTTCGTTGGTGAGAATAATCTCATCGCAAATATATTATTCATTCCCATTTTGGAATTTGAAATTATAATAGGGATGGACTGGATATCAATGTATAATACTAAATTCAATGGCAGAAGCAACGAAATCTCAATAGACTTGAGTGTAAAACCTGCAGTTATATTTAAATGAGTGATATCTCAACATGATCTTTTTCTAGAAGCACCACCCATAGAAATATTTATGAAGTTGATCAGTGAATAAGAAGAAGCGAATGAAAGTATATGAATAGAGAATTTACCAATCATTGAGGAATACATTAACATATTCCCGAAGGAGTATCATGGACCTACCCCAGAAAGATAAGTATATTTCTCTATTGAACTTATTCATAGATCCATGTCAATTTCTAAAACCTCGTATAGAATGGAAAATGTGGAGCTGGAGGAATTAAAGAATCAACTCAAGATATTTTGGATAAGGTATTTATATGACCAAGTGTGTATCCATAGAGATAACTTTTTCTCTTTGTGAATAAGAAGGATAGATCAATGCATCTATGCATTGATTGTAGAGAACATAATGTGATCACAGTGAAGAAAAAGTACCCTATTACGAGAATTGATGATTTATTTGACCAGATTCATGGGGATCAATTATTCTCCAGGATTGATATTCTATCTGGTTATAATAAATTTAGGGTGAATAAAAATCACATTCAAAAGAGCCCCTTCTAATCAGGATATGTTAATTGTGAGTTTATTGTTATTACCTTTTTCTTGACTAATGCCCCTTCTATTTTTATGGATTTAATGAATAATTTCTTTAAGGACTACCTTGATAACTTTGTGCCTGTTTTTATTGATGATATTATGATATATTCCAAAATTAATAAGGATCACGAGGATCATCTAATAGTGATACTAATTTTTTTTACGAAGGATACGTTATTTGGAATGTTCATAAAGTGTGAGTTTGGTTACAAAAATTTTATTTCTAGGGAACATTATAACTACTGAAGAAATCATAGTAGACCCTGACAGAAAAAGGTTGTGGAGGAGTGGCCTCATCCTACAATAGTAAATGAGATTTTAAGGTTCCTTGTTTTATTATGATATTATAGGAGGGTTGTGAAAAACTTTTCACACCATTATAATCCACTAAAAAAGTTTACTCAAAAGGGGTTTAAGTTCATCTGGACAATGTAGTCTGAAGAATGTTTCCAAGAGCCAAATAAGAGATTACATACTGAACCCGTGTTAACCCTACCCTATATTGGAAAGGATTTGTTATTTTTATAGAATAATATATGAAATGGATTTGGTAAATCCTCATTCAAAATGAAAAGGTGTTTTCTTATGTATCTCGACAGTTAAATCCTTATGAGTAGAACTATCTAACGCATGACCTGGAGCTGATTGTAGTTTTTTTTATCTTAATATTTGGAGGCACAATATTTTTGTGGAGAAATGTGATATATACAAAAACCATCAATATTTGATGTATATTAAAATTGAAAAAGAATTTAAATTGAGAGATAGTATATGGTTGGATCTTCTTAAAGACTATGATATTTTAATTCACCCTCGCCCTATAAGAGATAATGATGTAACTGATGAATTAAGTAAGAAAGAACTTATTGTGATGGAATTTATAAGGATTCAAGGTGATACTATGATCAATAACCTAGTTCAACTGGACATGGTAATTGTCAGGAAAGGTACATAATCATTCCTATCCCAAATTATTTATCAACCATAATTTATAGAGAAGATAATGAAATCTCATTGAGATTATCCTTTATTGTAGAAGGAATTTGAGGATGTGATGGATGGGAAGTTTCCTGAGTTCAATATTTATCAAGAATCTTTACTTAAATTCCATACAAGTATACATGTTCCTTCTATTCCGGATGTAATAAAGGAGTATAAGGAAGAAGATCATAAATATACTTTCCCTATACATACTGGATGAATGAAAATATATAGGGACCTTTGCAATCATTATTGGTGGGATAAAATGAAAAGGGAGATTTCTAACTACACTAAAAGGATCCTGGTCTGTCAACATGTGAAGGCAAAATGACAACTTCTTAAAGGGTATTATAACCACTAACCGTACCAGCATGGAAGTAGGACAATATCTCTATCACTTTTTCCACTAGTATCCAAAAAACATACAAAGGATACAATGAGATATGGCTTATAGTGGAACATATCACCAAGACTTCTGATTTTATCTCTATATGGGAATATTTCTCTCTTGGAGAACTCACCATGATATACATGAAGGAATTTGTAAGGCTGCATTGAGTTCCTCTTTCTTGTGTATCTAATTGTAATCCATGGTTTACATCAAAATTCTAGAGAATTCTTCACCATGATCTAGGTAACGAATTGAATTTAAATATGGAATATCACCCTCAAACTAATTTCCAATATTAAAGGATTGTTTATAAACTCGTGGACCAGCTGAGAACTTGATCAATGTAATTTAATGGTGTATGGGATCAACATCTCTAATTAGTTGAGTTCTCATATAACAACAGATTCCATTTGAGTATTCAGTTGGATCCTTATGAATATCTATATGGGAAGAGATGTATAACTCATACATTTTGGGATGATTTTGGGGGGAGAAAGATTCTTGGGCATGATATTTTTCATGAGAGGACAACAAATTTTCATCCCATCCAACAACACATTATGGCTGCTCAGAGTTGAAAAAATAGATCTGATGAAAACTATCAGTGAGACATGGAATTTGATGATGGTGACAAAGTGTTACTTTGAATTTTACCTTGGAAGTTAGTAACGTGGTTTGGTAAAAAATGGAAGCTCAATCCCAGGTACGTTGGCCCCTATGATATCCATTGTTTCGTAGAAGTTGTGGCATATCATCTTGAACTTCCACCAAATCTAGCACTAGTTCGTGATATTTTCCTTGTATCCCTTTGGATGAAGTACATACCTGACCCTTCACGTGTACTGAATCATAAAGTGGAATAACTAGAAAATGACCTCTCTTTAGAGGAGTAGTTGGTAAAGATCTTGGATCGTAGAGACATGTTTCTATGGAAAATGACTACCCACCATGTTAAAGTGTTGTGGAGGATCCTCAAATATGATGAAACCACATGGGAACAATAGGAAACAATGAGGAAAAAGTACCCACTCCTTTTCTCAACTGAGGAAATGAGATGAAATTTCGATAATGAAATTTCTTAAGGGGGGAAAATATAATGAACCGAACATTTTAAATGATATTTGTTTCCTAAAAACGCGTGTTATATTATTACACAATAAAACTATATCTCTTTAAAAATTATGTGAGTATATTTTAATTTGACCATTATGTTTCCAAAATTATATGACTATTGGTTAATTATGACTATTAGTCAATAAGACCTTTGGACACTATTCTCTTAACATTAGGATTATTTCTTCTAAATAGAAATGATAATAGTTAGTTAATGTGGAAGGAAGAGTCGATGGACTCATCTAGTAGAATTGGGCTATATGAATCCCATTTATCAAAACTTGGGAATGATTTAGAACCAATAGGCTTCACTCAAGAACAATCCTAAGTTGAGATTCAAATTTTTAATATTTAATGAAATTTCCTCTGGGAGAAGTTCACGTTAGTGGATATTACCACTCGAGAGATGTTATCTGAGTCGCCATAAGAGTCCATTACCATTGAAAACCATAACCTTATGTTTTATGTAATTTTTTTAAGGGGTTATGTTTCAAGGTCCTAGTTTCTAAAAATGTAATCCTATTTCATAAAAAAATATTTATTTCATCATTTTCCTTTTTAAGATTACATTTGATTAAAAATTGAGATGGTATTTGATAACTTGATTCTTCAGGTAAAAATTGTACTTTTTAGAGAGATATAAATTGTTACATTAAAATAAGATATTATTAATAATGTTTATTATAAGGAAATATAGTTATAAAAATTCTTCTTTTTAATTAAAAATGATAAAATAATTTTATTTTTTTTAGGTATAAAAAATGTTATTATGCAGTTTAATATGAATTTTATGTTGGATTTTATTTTTTAATAATTAAACATTTTAGAGATAAAAGATAAATTTATAATATATATAGAATTATTGTAATAAAATATATTTTATTTTTTAATTCAGAAGGTTGATATTAGGTTACAATAAATTTATGATATTTTTATAAATTATTTTGTTTTTTGGTAAATAATATAAATTCTGTTTTGAGTTTTCGTTGTGTTTAATGACATCATAATAATGTAAAATATAATTTAGAATTCATGTTAAATATATTTTCCTTAAAATATGAGATTTTGTGTCCCATGTGTTTAATAAAATGGGAAAATACCCTGGTAAAACCCATGGGTTTTCAACTATGACTACAGAGGTGTCCTTAGAAATTAGATAAAAACTCCCTCACTTTTTCTATAAATACCCACCCATTGTTGAATTATATTTCATTCCCAATTCACTATAATCGAATCTATAATATTATTACCTCACAATGAGTCCTCCCATGTTTTCTTCCCAAGGTTTTATCATGTCCTAGGGTCTTGATCTTAAAGTTTTAAATGTTACTCTTCAAGGTAAGGGAATCAACAACACTTATCATTTCAAGCAATCCATTTATATTATGCCTTTTTAATTTATATGAAATTATGTTTGGACATGTCATTACATATACAAAATTAATTCAATATTATTTGTAAATTATGAGTGAACCCTTTTTCTTTCGTCAACATATTTTATAAATTTTTAAGTTACACTATAAGGATGCCGAAATTTCTTAAGGGGATTATCAACATATATTTTTCATTCAATTTCCTTTTTATGTGGTACAACGTTAAATTTTTTATACAATGTTCGCCTTTAAATTTTATTTTATCCCATTAATATATTAATAGGAGTGGGATACCCTTATCACATCTCTTTTTAATGTTTCTAGAAACCATGTTTTAGAGCCATTATGCTACCAAATTTTCTACTCAAATTTTCTCTCTTTTTGTCAATATTTTTTTATTTTCACTTGTGAATACCGAAATCTCTATATTATCCATGGATATTCACAAAGATTTCAAAATAATCTAATTTAATTTTGGGATTTATATATAAGAACCCCTCCTTACTTCTGTATGGGTTTAAAATGATAATAGGATCTTGTTTTAAGCACTTTTTAAAATGCCATGATTTTGATATGAAATATATTACTTTTATTATTACTTTGTTATTTATGAAATTTTTTATGGTGATATAAGTGTATCATATGAATACAAATAAATATTTATGGTTATCCCTTATATTATTATAATGAACTAGGTAATGAATTTAATCTTAAAAGATGACAAGTTTCATGATACCATGGTGAATACCATTGGTAATTTTTATGACACCTTGGTGATGGACCTTAGTGATTTGCCTATGAATTTGTAAATTAAATGTTTTAGTCCCATTTAAAAGTTTTTATTAAGTTTATTTTTATTTTAATATGCCCTTTTCTCCTAATTTTATGCATTTCCTCATGTTTTTATTATTGTTCCTCAAGATCATAAGAAAACTATTTCCCTTATTATCCCTTTCTGGGTCTTAAGCTCACTCTTTCCATTAAATCATCTATAGGTTATGATATGCAATAAATTTAGTTAGTAGGAACCATAAAGAATCCTTTTCAAGTGAAATCGAAGAAAAATTATGTTTTCATGTATTATGTAACATATTTATAAGACACTAAACTTTAAAATATCCTCTATTTGAAAAATGTAATGTACTGCTTTGTAAGAAAAAGGTGGGATTCCATAAAAACCATGTGTTAGAACCCATATTGGTCTAAATATTATGAAATAATTTTAAACCATCACATGTAAACATTCCTAGAATCAAGGCTTGGTGTAGACCAACTATCTATTTTTCCTCCAAAACATTGAGAAACATGAAATGAACTACACATAGGTTTTCCATGTTAGCTTGAAAATACACCTCTTGAGAAAAAATTATTTCACTAGGGGAATGATATATTTCATTTTCACTTTTTGATTTTATACTCAACCTATTGATAATGACCTTCTTTTGGAGACCACTAATGTCATAGTGGTCTTTCCCGTTTTCCATATATATCTCAATGAACACTACATTCATCACTATGACATGTTTCATTATCCTTTGTTGTTTTAGATCCTGATTCATACCTTATGGCTTGTTACAAAACCATATTGGACATTAAAATTTCTCAAAGTTACACATGAATTCCACCATGGGAACTGTCATCGGTGTGGCCCATTTCCATTTGTACATTTTTGGTCAGATTCCTCTTCAACATACCCTAGGATATGGGTGTGGCCTCACCTAGCCTCCTTCTCTAACATAACCACAAATTCCACTAGGTTGTGGACTTTCCCATGTTGTGAAATATCTTCCTAAATCTTCATGAAAACCTATATCAAGATGAACCCATTAGTATGTTTGTAATGTTGAAGATAATTTCACATGATAATTTAACTTTGAATAGGATTTATATATTAACAATAAAATCCAACACACTAAATAATATACGCATTACTAATTCATTAGCATCCCTTAACACATCTATAATATTAACACATCTTATGTTCAACAAATATGATCCATCATTACTTTTTGTTTCCTAACCATCCACTGTTAATATGAATAATTTTTATTACAATGCCTTTTATTTTGTAATACCCTATTTTTCATTTCTTTTACCAAAGGGTGATCACTAATATTACATAGATATATTTATTGTTGAAATTTTTTAAAAAACTGTGTACAACATTGTCTATATGGTGTATGTTTTAGGGATTCTTATATATAATGATATTACAATAACTATTTTGTGAAATTTTGAATATACATATATTTTTTATTTTAATATGGATGTTTATTGAATAATCATGAATGTTAATTTTGTATGGTTTATCCATTCACCTTTTGAAAATGGGTTATGAACATTTCATTTAGTTTTGAAATGAGGTAATGTTTTGGAATTCTATAATTTTTTATTGTAATTTGTATAGTTATTAAAGAAGTTTATTATTTATTGATATATTTATTGTTTCATATGTTGAGTACATTAGAAATAATCAAGATATAAAGGGGCATGAAGATATATGTCCTCATGATGCATTGATAGATATCATGTCACAAACAATTTGGGGTTTTGTGCATCCCTCTCCCCATATCAGTATATTGTCTTGGAAAAATTCCTTGACAACATGTTTTGATGTATGCATTCGATCAGTTTGTGATCAATGAACTTTGTAGTCCATGATTTAATTTATTTTCCTTGATATATTATGTCCTTATTTTTATTTGATTGTGAATTAATGTTTTCTATTAAATTCTTTTATAAAACATGTTCCATGTTTGATTTATTAAATACTTCAGTGTCTATTACTCATGATCAGGAATCCAATCTCAACATTATCTATTTTACTTTCCCCATGAAACCTTGAGGATAAATATTTTTAACTTTCAAGGATATTATAGAATGTATAAAAATGTTCTTGAAATGTGTTCATGACATATGTTATGTTTTCAAATGTAATAAATGTATGCATCAAGTATTCCAAGACCATTATGATTCCAAATCCTAAATAAAATCTTGTATTCAATGGAAATAATATAATAAATGTATCGACTATGGGTTTATGGGGTTTGAGATGATATAATTGGAATCAGATCATGTTTTATAGGAACCTTGAGGGCCATATTTAGAGGAACCTAGTTAGATAACACAAGTATTATGAAAAATATAAATATATAGAGGGAAAACTCTAGAAAACATAATAGGAATTTTATTTTGAAATTAAATATCTTGATCTATTTTTTTAATGTGATTTTTCAGGTATGGAAACTATTGGATGGAATGATAACCATTACAATTCCCATATGCAATGAAGATATGTTCCCATAGGGAAAGTCAATGAAGTTAGTGTTGAGGCTATTAAATTTCTAACCATATTAAGACGGTTAACTGGGTTATAATAAATAATATCACTAGTATAGAGCAACCAATATACCCCAAACATGGTGTGACTATTATATACCACTTAATGTAATAATAACCTCCAACATTAAGTTGGAATACTAATCCATTGACAAATGAACAATGAATCGGTTCCCTGGAAAAGTTATTTCTCACTTTGGGATGTAGTGAAAATTAAAATTCATCATGGGATTCTACCATCTGAGGGGATATGGAGACCAATGGTGGTTTGTGATTCAAAAAATTAAGTTTAATATGGGATAAGTAACATGTAATGGATAAATTTTAATGAGGTAATCTACGAAAAATAATTTACTCATGATAAAATAGATTAAATGGAAAGGAAGTTTCATAATCCTTGACAAGAGGAATAGTAAAATTTGGATGATTATGAGAGTAAATTCCAAGGGAAAGATATAAATGTTTTAGACTATATATATAGGCCAAAATGAAATATTAGTAATTTCTTTGATGGGTTAATGTTTATTCAAATGGTGTTTTTATCTTTGACCTTTTCTTCAAACGAGGATATATTCTCAAGTGACATTAAGATATAAAATGAGTTCTCCATTGAAATCATTCAATATTTTATACCTATATCTAAAAATCCCTATAAGATATAACAAATAGAGTTTTTTCATTAAATAAGTACTTTAGGAGTATTGTGATAACGGATTTATACACCCTAATTTATCACCCCGGGTAGCCCCTATTTTTCATGAAAAAGAAAGACGAGTCTATATGATTGTGATTTGATTATAAGAAGATAAAATCCATTACTATAAATTATAAGTATTCTTTATCACACATTAGTGACCTATTTTATCAACTTCAAGTATCCCCACACTTTTTATAGAATTATCTTTATGATCTTTATCATCATATATGGGTTAAGAAGGTTGATATATAGAGGGTGGAATTATGAACAAGGTATAGAAATTATGATTTTATGGTAATTACCTTTGGTTTGTCCAATTAACATTTCGTCTTTATGGATATGATGAATATAATATTCAAGTATTATCCTTAAAACATTTTGTTGGTATTGATTGAACAAACATTGATATACTCTTAGATATGTGAAGGGAATGATAGTCATCTAAAAGTAAATATATAGAACCTTATATGAAATTAATTATTTGACAAATATAGTAAGGGTGAATTATGGTTTAATGATGTTTCTTTTATTTTCCATATTGTCTCCATGAATGAAATATCTATTGTACCTTTAATGAAAAATGTAGTCAAATAATGGCAAACACCGATGAACATAAAAGAGATCAAAAGCTTCCTAGGATTATTAGTATACTATCGATGGTTTGATCAGGATTTTTCTATGTTATACAACTTTTCAACTAAGTTGAAAAGTAAAGGATTAAAAATCACAGGGTCAATTTATTGTGAGAAATTTTTGTACTTGTATTAAATTTACCCTCAAATAAGGTAGGATTTGTAATTTATATTAATACAACAAGGATAGGGCCTGGATATTCCATTATACATAGTAATAAAGGATCCTAGAACACCCTGAAAGGGGAGGGGTGAATCCAGGTGTCAAGGTTTTCATTAAAAGCGACTGATACTGTTCCCACTTTTTTAGGAACCCATTAAACATGACTTAATTTTATTTGTAGTTAGAAAACAACCATATGAAAAGAGATCGCAAAAAAAGTTATTGGGATCACCACTATGTGATAATCCAAGGAGTATATTCCAATATTGTGCTAGTCATACCTAAATCCACTAATCATAACTAGTTATGGAATACAAGAGTTTAGACACAATCACTCTATACTAGGCATAATAAATTTAAAATATTTTAGGGACAGATCACTACATCCCTTAGAACTCTATTCTATCAACTCCCCCAGGATCACTACATTGAGAGAAGTCTAACTCAATTTATCGACATGAAGTTTTCGTCAATGGATTAGAATTGAAGACCTTTTATCGTTACATAACGATACACTTCAAGAACCTTAGACCCAAGTTGATTCACTTTTAAATTAGTATTCATTGAAAAATTGATATTCAAAATATCCATTCGCAACGATTCTTTACGAAGATCCCTCCGTTCGTGAAGTACCCTGCCTTCATGAAACAGAAATAAATCGTGAAGCACCATAACTTCATGGAAAAAACCTTCTTCAAAAATTACTTTGCCTTTGAGGAACAAACTACCTTCCCTAAGCTCACTAAGATAACACCGAATACCCACACATCTCAACGTACCCATTAATCTAAAGCATTAGTATCAATCAAGACTTAAAAATTCTTTTTGATATGATCAAGAGTGCATGGAATGTCAATATCATGGATTTAACATAGCTTTATGAAGTTATAGAGATTCGATATTTTCCCTGGAAATTTTTTATATAGTGATGCGGGGTAGCCTTATATTTATAAGCTTGCACTACTGGAAAAAAGACATATACCCATGGTTCAAAACTGTGGCTATAGCCCCCAAAACCATGGGTATAGCCTATACCCAAGGTTTTGGGAACCGTGGGCTGGAATGACATTGGTATAGAGAATTTCATTTTATTATATTAATATAACAACTATTATCGAAAATAAAAGGCTGCGGCATTTCGATCCGGCGCCTCCCGTTTCCTGCACAGTCACAGAGACCAACCAGGCTAACTCAGCCACTACTATGTAAACATACTTTTGTTTTAATATATTAATATAATTGATATAATCTAAAAATATGAATCTACTAGTATTCGAACCAGCGACCAGTGCTGAGGAATAACAAGGACGAAGCAACTAACCTAACAACATTATTGGTTTATATATATACGCCTCTTTACTTATATTCATATTACACATATATTTGAAAAAAATGCATCCACTAGATTCAACCCCAGGTTTGCCGCATGCAAAAAAGAATTCTATACCAACCAACCTAAACTATTTATACGTTTTAATATTTTGAATCTATATATTTATATTATTCAAGATCATTTTTTCACCAAAAATATTTTCCACTCCTGCGGAATTTTTTGTTCCCACCATAATGCATGAACGATATACCCACAGTTTTGGAAAACCGTGGGTATAGGTCTTTGAAAAAAAATACCACCCATACCCACGGTTTTCAAAAACCCTGGGTATAGGCCTGCAGAAAAACACCTATACCCACAGTTTTGGCAGAACCCTGGGTATAGGTCATCAAAAAAACCTATACCCACGGTTTTTCAAAGAACCGTCGGTATATGGGACCTATACCCACGGTTCTCCAAAACTGTGGGTATAGGTCCTGATACTATCCCTATACCCACGGTTTCCAAAACCATGGGTATAGGGGGGGCCTATACCCATGGTTCAGCACAAAACTGTGGGTATAGACCCATTTTCCCGTAGTGTCGGTCATTTGAGATGCTCCACCACCTCTTAGAGGATTTTCCAGATCTTTCAAAAAAATCTTCACGATGCTCCTCCCATCATGATGATCCTTGTAAAATTTCAATTTGTGATTATCATAGTGTCATTGGAGTTTTCCATAAAAACCCTTCATGGAATTCATGTTGCATGAGGTAATCAAAGATCTGTCTATCAAAACCTTCGTGCCTTTATGAATCTCAAATTCCCATAATTGCAGGGATCATTTTACCATTAATGATGTTGAACATCTTTGTGAACATATTCCTAGTTTATATGAAACCTAGACCTTTACCATTTTCATGAAGTGTTTTTTCCAGAAAACTACCCTTTATGATGAGAACCTCTTCCTCCATATTTTGAACCCAAAAAAATTAAAAAACACATGGAAACAGTTCCAACTTAAATAATGTATCCAACTTGTATAGTACAATCTTTTTCCCTGAAAACATCATAATATTCCACATGAGGATTGTAAATAAGCACAAACCATACTCCATTTCAATTAAATAACATCCTTGGTTCCAAAAAAATTATAGGTTGGTTTCTTATTCATTAGGTAAAATAAAAATCCATCAACAAAGCAATCTAACTAATGAAGATGAAATAGAATCCATAATCTTTAAATTTAAAAAATAGAGACACTGCCTCTATAGTGAAATACTCTTTTTATATGTTGAATACAAGATTTTTAAGTCTATATTCTCTTACTGACTGAAAATTAAATTTTTATTTCAAAAGCACTTTTGAGGAGAAAGTGAGAAACAAAGATGACATTAAAAAACATAAACACCACCCTTCCTCCACAGACAAGATCATTAAGACCAAATACATTCCAATTCAAAAACAAGGAAACGTCCCACCCTAGCATGTAAAACAATACGATCAGCACCCACCATCCCATCGCTTCTCATCTAGTAGTCCCTTAAAAAGATTCAAGGGCCCGGTACTGATGAAAAATGCCATAACCTCTTAAAACATCCAATTACGGATAGCGATGATAAGAAGAATGCTCTCCGCTCGGAACATCTTTTGTAACAGTCCCTTAAAAATAAAGTGGATGTAATGTCTCATAGACCAAGTCTGTAATGCCACAAGTGAACACAAAAACTACAAACCACAAATCCTCATCAATGAAAAATCTAACTTTTACCAAGTAAAAAAGAAATCAAAAGGTGTAACTTCCTCCGGCACCTTAAACAGCTCTAAGACCTTCCACCAATACAGAACCACAAAGATTCATCGTGGAGGTGAGAAACCAGTAGGAAATGACATAAAAGAACCTTCGATGTTGAGCCAAACCAAATCCAAACCAGCCAATTAAAAAAACCACAACATACCAAAATAAAACCTGAAAAACTCAATGACAGAGTCTCAAAGCCTCCCCCTTCGAGTCATTTAGATTTGGGGCGAGCCACACTAGAAACTGATGAAGAACCTGGTTGCGCGGAATCCAGTAACTGTCCAAGAGTCAAGCCTCGTCGTCAATGGAAAACAACACTTTTCTATCATAGGACTCCAAGCACCTCACCTTCAGAGGGGTGAGCAGCGCCGTGTCGAACCAAACACAGATCACCACTGAGAAATGTCAAGGCCCTCCGAGAAGAGGACTCCAAACAAGGGAACCAGATACACGACCATGCCCACACCGAGCCGAGACTGGGGATAGCCACCGCGAATAGACTAGGCCAGAGGGGGAAGGGGAAACAAGACTGGAAGAAACCCTAGGAACCATGGGTTTGGGAGAATAAGCTTCTCCGAGGTAAATAAGATGATTGGAACAAGTCAAGGATGAAGACTTCTTGATATACTACTGTCATTAGAAGGAAAATAAAGTGGATGGTGCATTGAGTAGAAGGGACTATGTAATTATCACTATGATGGGGAGTAACAAGGATACTATATATAAATATCTAGTCAAAATGAATATGGTGATTTTTAGGTAAGTGAATACATCATTCATTTTCCATGAAATTACTAAATCATCTTTACTAGTAAATATAGAGAAGTCCTAGTAGGATTAAATGTACTTAAAAAAGGAATAATAAATTAGAAAATGATTTGAAATTTATTTAAATATACTATTTAGATGGAGTGTTGAATTTTGGATGGATTTTATGTGTTCTTTCTATACAAGAGATGAAGAGAGAGTTGATAGATGAAGATCATAGCTATAATTTCTCTATACACACTATTAAGAAAATGATGTATATGGATTTACAAGAAAAAGTTCTCGTGGAATGATATAAATTGAGAAATTATAGACTATATATATAGATTATTAGTATTATAGTAGGTAAAGGATGAAATACAACATAATATAGAAGTCATAAAACCTCTTCCAATACATATAATGAAGAAGAAGAATATTACAATGGAATTTTTCACTAGAATCCAAGAGAATCTGATGAAAAACAATACTATATTGATCACCATTGATCACCAAAACAAATAAACTCATTTATTATATATAAGATAAGATCCACCCCATTAGAGCCATTCCCATATATATATATCAACAAAATTTAAAGGCTTATTTGGGAATGTATATAAATTGTCTCTAATCATAACCCTCAGTTCAAATTGAAATTATAGAAGAGACCTCAAATGGATCTTGACACTAAGATAAATTTAAGAACCTAAACTCATCCCCAAATTAAAGGGAAGTCTAAAAGGACTATCCATAAATTGGACGAAATTATGAGATCATGTTCTCTTAACTTATAATGTATATGATATTAGTTCTTACCTTTGGTGGGATTTCTATATAATAATAGCTTCCATTTGAGCATCCAAATGGAACTATATGAATCATTATATGGGAATAGGTTTTATACTCCAACATATTGGTAATATGTTCAAGAAATAAATAACATTTTTCTAAAGATTATAGAGTAGATACATATTATGGTATGGGTTATTCAAGATTATATTTAAGAATACCATATAAAAAAGAGTTATTCTGATAATCGAAGGAAATATTTGTAATTTATAATGGGGTATCTTGTATTATTAATGGATTACCAATATAATGATGTTGTAAGATTTGGTATTAAGGGGAAGTTAATGCCTTGGTATATTGGTCATTTTTAAATACTATAAAGGATCAGAGCTATAACTTACCTATTGGTTATGATTCCCAAAAATTTTAAACTACATGAATTCTTCCATGTTTCATTACTGATGAAATACAAATCGAATTCAATTAATATACTCATACATGGGGGAAAATAGTTAGAACTATACTTTTATATAATGAATATCCTATCCAAATTTTTGACACTAGAGAGAATGTTTTAAAGAATCAGTAAACTCAGCTGATAAAAGTCATTTAGAGAAGTCCCAAACTATAATAGGCAAATGGAATCTTGAAGAAGCTATAAGGATGGAATACCCATAGTTTTTAGTTGAAAAAATTAATCCAATTAAGAGGATGAAATTATTTATGGGGGGATATTTTAATATCCAATACCCAATTGAAGTTGGTAAATATCATATCCTAAACTATCACAGAATACACACTCTAAAGAGCATTAATTCAACAGTATTTTTAGAAATTTAATATAAATAGGTTAGAAATTTATTTTTTAAAAATAAAATTCATATTAAAAATATTTTTAAAAATACTATCTTAATACTTATGGATTTTCAATTCAATTTATTTATTAGTTAATAGTAAAAAAATATAGTTTTTACAAAAACTATAACTTTTATGACATTATAATTATATAAAAAAGAACTAAAAGTTTATCAAAAAATTTAAATGGTTAAATATGTGGATAATGTGTAAAAATATACATATTTTAAATGATATTAATAATTTATAAAACCTATTTTAATATTTTATGAACATAAATAATATTTTCAATAAAAGAAAATTCTTATATTCTTTTAATATAATTAAATATTATTCTGGTAAAAATTGTATCTTGGTTTTTTAGTCTATATAATCTTATTTTCTTATAATAAATAAATTTATTTCATGAAAATGAAAATAATTGATAATTATATCATAAACATAAGTTTTATTCTAAAAAATACACTTTTTCCTAAAAATAGTTTTATAAACTATAATGGTAAAAATATATTTCCTTACTTATATTAATTTATTTTCCGTGGAATTGAATTTATATTTAAAATTAATAGTACCAAATTATTTAACAAATCCTATATTATTTTTAGGGAAAAAATAAATTTTTGATACTAAAATTAAATTCTGAAGTAAAAGTAAAACTCTATTTTCAATAAACTAATTTTACGAGAGTATTATATTATATTTATATATATATTAGATTAATATATTATAAAGTATTTCACTAATATGAAATATAAACCTATAGAAAATATACAGTTAATCAATTAATAATTAATAGGAAATAAAAATAAAAAAACATTTAACATACAAAAATAGTTTTTCCTATATCTTATTTTTTAATTTAAAAGTTGATTTTCTAAAATTTAGAAATTGACTTATATAAAATTTAATCCAAACTATGATTTAGATTCTAATTTTTTTAATAAGGCCCATATTATATTTTTAGTAAAAATATAATTACCGCAGTTAATTTTTAATCAAAATTAATAAGGTTAAACACAGGTAAGGGATGTATCTAAAATATTTAATAATTAAAAGGCCACATAAAACATCTACAAAAACCTTTCAGGTATTAAAGTCATCAAAAAATTTATCACATACCATTTCTCTACAAAACCTAACTCACCTAACCCACCTAACAATAATGTAATTTTATTTTTACCCATTGCCTATCATGATTTTCCATGAAACGTACTTATTTTTCACCTATAAAAGGAGATCACTCCCACCCATTATCTCATACTACACTACCCAAAAGTAATTTATCAAAAATATACCTGCACCATCCCTATCTAACCCCCCCACCCCCACAAAGATATACCGAATATATAAGGAGTCAGATAAAGAATTAAAATACTACTTATCATATATCTACCCTGTATTTTTATTCATTGATATTACATATTTTTTATGAATATTAATCTCATTTCCCAAACACACACATGAGGATCTTAAAGGTATTGTAACTTAGTAAAATTGAGAAATAAAAAACAATTTCATATGTGAACTACATTATATCCCCAAAAGTTCTTCATAGCTATCACCCTTCTTAGAAATATCATACATAATAAATTTCTTAATAAAATATGGAAAGGAAAAATAATAAAGGGTGATATTAGATGACAATTAAGAGTAAACAGGGGATATTCATAAGAATAACAAGAGAATAAGTTATTGAGATCATGATAATAACATATAAAAACCATACCTTATACATTAGAGATCAAAATATTAAGTCATGGCATAAATATTGGTAGTTCATAAGTAACAAATCATAAAGAAAATCAAATAATATGAACCATGTGAGCATAAAATTGGCATAAGGAATTGAATTTTGGAATACAAAAAATTCATATAAAATCATTTCCATAGTATACGTGGATCACTTCCCATGATTACAAAGTAGAATTGGTTTACTCCCCATACCATCATAGTAATCAATGCTCATCCCAAGAAAATAATAGTAGAAAATGTCCTTTACTGAACTAGGTTCACTCCCTGTTCCATCCCTTTCTATCTCAGGAGATATAAATATTAATCTAATTTATTGGTTGGAGATATAAGGACCACCCATCAAATAATAAAATTAAAATGCTTTTGTTGCATAAGATTAAAAACATTAATCTAATCATAACCTAGGAAATGAAATGGGATTGATAAGAATTTAATCATATCATAACTTATGGAAAAGGTAGATGTTACATAATCATTATAATTTTATCATTGCATAACCCCTAAAAAGAATAATTTTTCTGAAGAATTTAATCACGGAATAACCCATGGAAGAGAAAAAAGTTATTAAACCATATTATCATCATAAACATAAAACATCTATAGAAAGAATAAGAGTGGTATTCATGGATAATATCCTAATCAAAGCATATAGAGCATCTTAGGATGTCATCATATATGGAAAATTATGTTGAAATATCAGGAGGAAAATTTCTTGAGGAAATTGAATTTTCATTTAGAAGAAATTTTTTAAACTAAAAAAGAAAAAAATATGATAAATCTTTTTAATAAACTTGAAAAATTATAAGGGAATATTTAAAAATCATATAAAAATTTTCTTGACGAAAATATCCTTTCCGATTTGAAAAATACTATTAAAAAAAATAAAAAACAATAAAATCCATTTATTTGAATAAAAAAATTGAAGATTATAAATGAACAACCAAAGAAGTGATTATCCATGATGGTATATAATTTTGTAGAGGATGTACATGTTAAAATAATGATTCTTTCAAAACTTTTGGAAAAATAATTATTGTAACTTTCTATATATTTACATAAATATCCCCTTAAATTTATTTTTTTTAAAAATTCCAACATGTATAAGAATGTTCTTGATAAATCATCTGCAGAATTTTAAAATCATTTGTTGGTTTTTTTAAAAAAAATCTTTTTATGGAAGAATTTTTTTTATCAAAGAGAGATATAAATTTTTATTTTCTTAAAAATATTCTTTTGAACTCTTGAGTACATTAAGAGGGGAATGGTAAGGGAAAAATTTATTCTCATAACATAACCATAGGATGAGAAAACTTATGAGTTTATTGAGAGATAGATTATAATACGATACCCTTGGAAACATAATCATAAATAATACTAATAAATGATGATATTGTAACATACAATCATGAACATTTTGGTATCTTTGAATTTTAATCCCCATGGTGGAATAAAATTTAATGAAACATAAAATATAATGGTAATAAATAAATTGATGGAATTACATATAAAATTATATGTATATATACATCATGAAAGAATATAGGTTCATTACATAATATTTTTCCCAAGGGAGGAAAATTGAGACAAGTATCCCCTACCTTATGTATTGACCTCTTTCGTACAGTTAAACCCTCCTTCTCTTAGAAGAACTTCCTTAGGGACACTTATTATAGACCCATGTGTTATTATTTTAGGAGGACTAGAAGCTATAAAACACGTATAAGGATACTAGGAATGGATTTTACTAGAGTTTTTATGAGATATATGTATTAATATGTGTTATGAAGTAAAGGGTGGTGGAGGAGGCCTTTCATATATAGTGGAAATGAACCCAGTAGGAAACTACATGGAAAGTTCCCAAAATAATCCAAAATAATAAAATAATTCACAAGGAAAATTTTTTTAAATGACAATTTATTAGAACTTGGGAGGGATATGATTGAAATATATCCATCCAATATAAATTTTAAAAGAGTTATAGTCATTCGTACCACTATCTTCTTAGATTATCCTCCTTAGTAATCCCATTTCTACCATAACCATTGTAAATAATTTTTTTGTTTTACTGGTAATTGTTATAAAAAATTAAGTTGAAATTTTTATAAAAAAAATAATGATGATTAAAAAACTATAATCCTTTTTTTCAAATTCTATTAAAAAAAGTGGCCAGAATAAATTTATAATTAACCCACAGTCATGATGAGAAAGCAGTTTTCCAAATTAAATTGTTCAGAAGTTTAAAATGTTTATATATCAAAAAATAATATGAAATTTATTTAAACAAATTAAATTTTATTAATAAAAATATAATTGAACTATTTTTACATAAAAAATAAAAATAAATGAACATTAAAATTTATTTAAATGAAAATTCTATTTTAAATAAAATACAAGTTATTTCCAGCGTTCTTCAAAAAATTAATATTTTCAGAAAAGTACAAACAAATAATCCTTAAGATAATTTTTAAATGTTGATATAAAAAAAATTATTTTATAAAATTATTTTTATAAAATAGTAATTTTTTATTATTATTCACAAAAAGGAAAAAAATATTTTGAGAAAATAGTATTATAGAATCATATAGACTTTAGAAAAAATTATGTATAGTTTTAACTATATATTTAATTTATATAACACCATTATAAATAATTTTTGACATGTCTCTACTAATATGAATTATTCCAAGTTTAATGTATTGGTAATAAATTCATGTATAAATAATAATAATATTATTATTTTGTTGTTATTTAAAACAGTGTGTTGTGTATAACGCAAGCTATCGAAGAACATTGATTTATTTGAAATAATATAATTCATAAAAACATGGAGTGTTAAATTATTACCCATATAAAATTAATTTATCCTTAAAAATTATCCACTCTAATATAACACAATGAGGACAGTTCTAGCTCCTCATTTCCATAGGTTCCCAAATATCTTCATCAAACTGATGGTTTCATGACAAATTTTGATCAGGTGAGTGGTATTTTATTATAGATATTTTTCAATATGATCTAGAATATTCCCTGGATATTCCTCATTAGAAATATTTTGTCCTAGTGGTAAGACCTCTATGTTAAGTACATGCGAAGTATCGATTATGTACATCCTGAGGAGGGATGCATGGAAAAAATCTTGAACATAAGAGCGGTTTGGTGGAAGCACCAAATGATATGCTACCATCCTAATACGATCAACAATTTAAAAGAAGATGATATAACTAGGGATTGGGTTTTCCTTATTTATAAAAATAATTTTATTCATCCATGATGAAAATAGTAGAAACACCATTTCACTAACTTCAAATTCAATATCATGCTGATTATTGTCAGCATAAATTTTATACCATCTCTAAGAAACCTATATATGGTTTTGAATAGACATAAATTTATCTTCTATTTCATTTTCTACTTTAGGTACCAATATATATCATTATCCAAATTAATTATAGTACACTGGATCTCTACACATCATTTAATAGAGAGATCCATAATGAGGTATCTCAATACTTGAGTGAAATATATTGTTGTATGAAATCTAATCTTGAGGAAGGATTTGATCCCAACCTCATTTGAAATACATAGAAGAAGATATCAATATATCATATAAGTTTTATGTTATTCTCTCATAATTACCATATATTTTAGGATGACACATAGTTTTGAAATGCACCTCGATATTAAGAGGTTTCTAAAGACTTTGAAAGAACATCGAGTTAAACATTAGATCCCGATTTGATTTAATTGAATATGGTAGTCCATTAAAACTTACTACTTATTTAATGTATTATCTAAAAATATGACCAGGAGATAAGTCTTATTTTACCGTGAGGAAGTGTGATGACTTTTCTTGATGATCAAATACTACCCATATATCATAATCCCCTTTAGATGTTTTGGGGAGTACGATTAAAATAATTCATGGTGATGTTTTCACATTTCCAATCTTGGATGGGTAATAGATGTAACAACCCCTTATAATTTTTTCTCTCAGACATAACCTGATAACATAGCAAGAACCGAGATACCAATTCTACAATATCACCCTTCATGACATCCCACCAAAAGTACTCAATAAAATAAATATACATATTCGTACTTATATGATGAATAGATAATGAAGAACTATGAGATTCCACTTTTATCTCCTTAACATATGGTAGGGAAGAAACACCAAATTGGTCCCTAAGCCTTATCATTCCATCATGATCAAGGTTAATACTTAGGAAATTTTTTTACCTTGTTTTTATATAGACATATTCATTCTACACCTCTTTAATCTTTAATTGGATAGAATATTTAACATTCAACTAAAAAAGATAATATTTCTACCCTTCCTTTAGGATTTAAAGATACATCCTTCGAAATTACATAAATTTATTCTCTTTTTTGGTCCTTATCATAAATAATATAGCGTTGTCATTTTGAATAAATGAATTATCCGCCTTGTTCGCTTTCCAAAATGTGGAATTGCATTGAGTAGTAATAATATTTAAACAGCTCTTACTATATTCTCTGGAACATATTCAACCTCTTCCATGTGAATATATACATTAAAATCAGGTTATATGTATATATATATCCCCTTAATATATAAATATAATCCAACCATATATTAATATAAAACATTACTAAATCTAAATCCAAATCACGAGTTGGTGTAATTTTTTTATGAGCCATTAATTTTCATAAGTTATAAGATATAACCCTGTTATTATGAATCAGAACACATCTGAATCCCTTCCAGGATACATTGCTATATATTAAAAACCCTTCTCTATGTAGGGTAATGTAGACATCGGTGCACTAACTAATCTTATATTATGTCATTGAAATTTTTCTCACACTAATCCATCCAAAGGAAATTGGTCCCCTTTCCAGTTAAGATGGTGAGTGGATTATATAGTCAAAAGAAATTATAAAAAAACTAATAATAAAATCTAGCTAAACCAAGAAAAATACAAATCTCAGTCATTGTGGTTTTTCTATTCCAACACACAATTCCCTCTGTCTTTTTTGGATCTACTGATATAACCTCTACTCATATTATATTACCCAAAAAATGAAACCTTTTGTAACCAAAATTCACATGTTGTAATGTTTTCATATTATTTCTATTTTAAGGGTATTTATTAGAATTCAAAAGTTAATTTTATTCACTTTAATTATCTTTGAATAGATAAGAATATCATTTATAAAGACTACCATAGACTGATCATTGTAATCCTTAAATGCTATATTCATTTAATCTTTTATGATATAAAGAGAATTAGTAAGAATTAATGACATCATTATATATTCATACTTTTCATATATTTTATGATATTTTTTATTGTGTATATCCTCCTTCTCAACACTCAGTTGATGATATCCATAATGAAGTTCAATCTTGAAAAAGTACTGAGCTTTGTGAAGATGATCAAATAAATTATAAAAATGGGGTAGAAGATATTTGTTATTGATTGCGATATTTTTAATCTCCCAATAATCAATGTAGAGTTTCATCAATCCATCTTTATTTCTTATCAAAATGATCAGGTTAACCCCAAGGTAACTAACATACCTGAATGAATTCACTTTCAAAGTTCTCCTAGATTTACATTTTTCATTCCAATAACTCAATCAATTCCATTCTCTAGCGAGTCATTGAAATTGATGTGTCCCCAAGTATGAGGTTTATTGAGAACTGGGCTTCATGATTCCATGGAAGAGTAAGAAACTATTCTGGAAAGATATCAAAAACTCCCATAAAATAGGAGTATCATCAATGTTTATTTTCTTCTCAACCATATGAGATAAGTTAAACTTTTTATAGGAATGGGAATCCAAAAAAATGATGTGACTTCCCATATAATTTCATATTTATCGTCGCAATAATAGAAGATCAGAGGTGTTTCTAGAATATAAAATGTGAATCCCTTTGTTGGAAATTTATATGTGAAATATGAAAATAAATCTAATCCATGTCTATGATAATGTCAAATTTTTTCAAAGGATGAATGACAAGATTTGATGGAACCACATTATCACAAACATTAACTGAAGAAGATTAATATAATTGAGGTGTGATTATCGTACCATTATGGGGTTTCAAAAATAATTATACATCAATTCATATGGGTAGAATCTTAGTACCCTATAAAATTTTGAAAATATGAAATAAATGGTACATCCAGAGTCCAATAAGACCTTGGCAGTTCTAGAGCTGACTGTAAGTACACCTTTCACCACATCATTATCACACCCCTTGTCAAAAATATGGATCACATGATATTACCCATTTTCTCTCAACATAAGATGTTTCAAACATCGATCATCATCCTTAAACATAAAATTTGGTCCCTAATTTGTAAAATGAAGATACTTCTTGTAATTTAAATACTAGAGAGTGGGTGGTGCATTCTATAGAGCATTCACTGTTTTTTACCATTAGATAACATCTTCCCTTCACTTCATAATTCAGTTTCCCAATGACATTCCCTTCCACACATAAAACATTTAATATTCCCCTTATGAATATTTTCTCCATGTTTCTACCTACACATTGATCATAATTGAAATCTCATCTTCTTCTATATATTGTTTTTTATTTTCCTTTGAATTCCATTTTTCGATTCTTATCAAAACCATTAGATTGATAAGTTCCTCCAATATTAATTTCCACCATGATTTCACATCGAAAAATATCTTCATATTCACTAAAGTTTCTTATGAACAACAACCTTATAATACAGGGTTTTTACCCATTGATGAATCAATCAACGTTCCTTTCAGTTGGATGATAATACCATAAGCATACCTCAGATGGCTTGTAAATTGTACCTCAAAGGTATAGAATGATTCATAATCCTTTTTATTTAGCTCTTGTAAATCCTTCTCCAAATTTGTATGAAGGATTAGAGGAAGGTACTTATTGAAAAATACATTCTTAAACTCATCCCAATCCATAGATTCAATTTTATCACATTACCTTGTACTCTTTAAGAGATTCCACTGTTGATCCACACCACATTTTAAATAATAGAAAACCAAAATTAAATTTTCATGTGAAAAAATTGAAGTATAGAAAAAATATTTTAAGTAGTATTGATCCATTTCTCAGTATCTAGCAGATTATTAGGTCCAATAAATGCAGGTGGATGTTGTCTCATTAAGGACTCAATAAATCTTTGTAACCTCCTTTTATCATTGGGACTTTTAGTAATATTCATGGCTTGAAAAAGTTGTGTGATCATTGAAATGGTATTTTTCAATCTGGATCTCATATATTTTGTCCACACAGAAGAAGAATCATTGAATTTTCCATTAAACATAGCATTAACATGGTTCTTTTGGGTTCCATCCATTGACTAAAACAAAAAAATAATTTTATGATAAATAATAATCAATATGTGAATCCAAATAATCATCAGGAAACATATATATTGTCTAGATCATGATTTTTTATGACCTTTGGGTTTATCCTATGTTAATATAAGTCATAATGTATTTAATTTTTTTGGGTTGGTTGATAAAGATTTTTTAATTTCACAAATAATTCCCCATGGTAGTGTCAAACTAGGTGTGCATCAAGTCCTATTTTCATGAAATAGATGATTATAGAGTTTATATGAATCCAAAATTTTAGTGTTATTACTCCTAGGTTCCCCTATTCAAGATACACATCCAATTGTAGTATACAAACATAGATTTAATATCTTAGAAACCAAAAACTCTTTCATTTACCAAAATTCAAGGTCATTTCCCTATACATTGAATCATTCTTAAGTTTCTTCTTAGACCCATCCTTAGGGATATCACTAAATTTTTCTAATCCGATTTTAATAATGAATAATAAATATATCCTCTTATATAAACTATTTTGAAAAAGTATTTTTGATATATATATATATATATATATTATTTTAGATGAACATCCATTACATTAAACGAACACACACCCAAGGATCATAAATTTATAGTTCATTTAGAAACATGGAAACATAAACAACTAATTAAAATGTAAACTAAATCATCTAAAAAATGTTCTTCATAAATAGCACCCTTACTGAACATATCAGAAAAAATCAATTTATTCATAACTTGGGGAAACGAAACTTATGAGAGGGTAGTTCAGATCATCAATAAGGATAAACAATGGAGATACATAAACATAACATGATGATAAGGGTATGAATAAATGATCATAACTTATAAAAAACATACCTTGCATCTCATAGGTCAAAATATTTAGTCATGCCATAAATATTTGTACTTAATAGATAAGAATCATAAGGAAATTAAGGAATAAGAGAAATGAAATAATAACATTTGGAATAAGACTTAGAATTTTTGAATATACATAAAAATAGAAAATAATTTCCATAGTAGTCAAGGGTCACTAACCATGATAAAATTGGGGAATAGGTTTACTCCCTAAACCATTATAGTTTTCATGGTTTACTCCTAATACCATCATAGGAGGAAAATTCTATTACTGATCGAAGTTCACTTCCCATTATAGTCCTATCTATCTTAAGAGATATAAATTTTTACCCAATGCATTAGAGGGAGATATAGGTCCCACCCATTAGATAATGAAAATCACAAGTATGTGTTTCACATAATCATATCATAACCCATGAATGAAATCAGTTTCATAATAATTCCATCATATTATAAATTTTAGAAAAGATACACATTTTATAATAATTTTATCTTTTCATCATATAATAACCAATGAGAAAGAGGGTTTTATAAGAATTTTATCATGGTATAACCCATAGAAGAAAAATGGGTTTTATAAAGATAATTTCAGCATAAACATAAACCATTCAAATAATTAATATGAATTGTATTATGGGATCATATCCCCAATAAGCAGAAGAAGCATCCAATGATGTCATTGTAGATAGAAAACGATTTTAAAAGATCACTTGTAACATTTCTTAATGAAAAAAACATTACATTGAATTTTTCTTAAATATGAAAATTCATTAAATATTTTATACATCATTTTCATTTAAAATAACCTTGATAATGTACAATGTAATTTTTAAAAATCATTTAAATTTTTTCTTGAGGAAAATATCCTTTCTGATTTGGGAAAAACATTTTAAAACATAAAACATTTTCAAAATATCATTATTTTAAAATAAACATGGAATATTATAAGGTAATATTCAACAAAATTATGGGTAATTAAGATGGATAATTATATTCACGTATTACATGTTAAAATGAAGAATCCTTACAATTTTTTTTCGGAAAATATAAATGTGTATTATTTGGGAAATGACATGAAGATTCCTTTCAATTTTTTTTTAAAATTCAATCACTGGTATAAATGCCTTTAATAAATCATTTAAAGAATTTTTAATCATTTTTTAAAACATTTTTTGAGAACATGGTTTTTTAAGAAAATGTATTTTCAATATAAATTATAAATAAAGATATTTTTTCTTAAAAATAGTATTTTGAAATCTTCAGTACATAAAGATGTACAAATGAGGGTAAAAAATGTATTTACATGAAAAAAAATAGTGGGAAAGAAAATTCAAGAAATTCTCAAGTGATGGATAATAATAATTTTTCATCATAAACACAATTACAAACAATCATGATATTTGATTAGATTTCAACATAAATTATTTTCCACTTTGGAATATTTTAATTGTAATCCCTATGGAAGGAAAAATGTAATTGGAACATAAAATATGAGAAGAATAAAATAATTAATGATATTGCATGTCAAAGTGTATATATATACACCTCATTAATGAATATATGTGAATAAAACAGCCTATGTCTCAATGGAAGAATGTTGAGACAATAAACCCTTACATTAATTATTAACTTCTGTTGTACACGTTGAAACCCCCTTTTCTTAGAAGCAACTTCTTTGGATATCTTATTAAGGACCCTAGTGTCGGTGTTTGGGGAGGAAAATTAACTTTTTAACATTTATAAGGGTGTTTAAGAGGGATTTTGGTAAGTTTTGGATGGACTATATGGATTCTATGTGTGAATAAGTGTAGGCAGTGGTGGACTTTTATAAGTGGGGGAAAACTGCATGGAAAATTCCAAAAAGAATCCAAAATAATAAATTCATTACCATAAAAAGGCTTAAAAATGATGAGATATTAAAACATGGGAGGAAAATATTGAAATATGGAAATCCAAGAGTAATTTGAGAAGTTCTAGAGTCATTTTAACCCTTGTGTTCTTAGTTTAACCCATGATAGACCCAGTTTTACCTTAACCATGGTAAATTATTTTTAAGGATTTTACTATAAATTAAGGTAAAAAATTAAGTTGACTATATTAGATAATATAAATTATGATAATTCCAAATATTTAATATATTTTTCCAAATTACATTCCCAGAAATGGTGAATTTTAATACAAAATTAAACCCGTAGTGGTGACGATAAAATAGTTTTCCAAAGAAAAAATTTGAAAGAGTTTAAATTTTTTTATGTAGATAATCAATATTGAAGATTATTACAATGAGTTAAATTGGATTAATAAATATATGTTTTGACAAATTTTACTTTTAAAACTATAATAAAACAAAATTGACCTTATAAATTATTTAAACAAAAAGGCATTTTTCAATGAAAACCAATATAATTCACTATTTATTAAAAAATAAATATTTTCAGTAAATTCAAAAAAATTATACTTATGTGAATTTTTACATAATGATTTCAAAAATAAATTTTATATTATCAAATTAAAATTTTACAAGTGTCAAAATTTTATTTTCTTATTTTACACAAAAACAAATAATCTTTTTTGAGAAAAGAGTATATTCAAAATAGATAAAGACGTTACCAAAAATTATGTGCTATTTTATGAATATGAATTATTTATATAATACGATTATTTGTAATTTTTAAATTATATTTATTCTGATTCATAACCACAATTTCAATGGAAAGGTAACAATTTTTGTGTTTAAATAAAAATAATAATAGTTTTTTGATTTATCCACAATACTTTGACCACTTGAGTTGTATTGTTTCATAGAGTTATCTCTACATAATCTTGAACCTTCATTGTATGTTTATCATAAGAAATATCATATTCCATTTTTATAACCTCTATGTTACAAACATTATAATGACCAACTATTCATTTTATTATGAGAGATACATGGAATATTTTAGGAAGTGGAAAGAGGGTTGGTAGAAGCACCATCTAATAGGCTGCTATCTTGAAGAATTTAAAATGGAATGATATAACTATTTATTAGTTTTACCTTATTTACAAATATCATTATTTTATTCCATAGAGAAGTTCTTAGAAAAATATTGTAACCAACTTGAAATTCTAGATCACACTAAAAAAATCCATGGGAATGGTTTCCCATTTAAATTTTGGAGTGGTTAAGAGTTGTAACTTCCCATTATAATTATATCTCTTAGTCTTAACATTATAACATACCATTTAACAAGATACCAATTCTATGATATCACTCTTCATTCCATACAACAAAAAGTGATCCTTAAAATATCAATATATCTTCATACATCCAAAGTGAATAAAAAAATAATGAAAAATGAGAATCCTTTAACAAATATTTCTTCAAATTTTTTGTAGAATGAACACATAAATTTATCATGAACCTTATATTTCTATAAAGTTCAAGGTAAAAAATAGGGACACTTTTACTCTTTTTAGCTCTATATATTCCTTAGGTGCGTCTCTAATCTTCATATGGATAGATGGTTGGACATTTAATTGAGAAGGATAAGATTTATCTATTTCATTTAGGATTACTAGATCCATATTTTGAAAATCCAAAAATATTGTATCTTTTGTGATCCTTATCACGTATAAGATAGGAATATCCTTTCAACTCAAGTTATTTTCCACCTTTTTCTCATTCATAGGGTGTTATTGTATTTAGAACTCATAATATTTAATTATTTCTAACTAGCTTATCTAGCGCATATTCAACTCCATCCATGTGAATATATACTTTAAAATTTTTTGATCTATATATGTAAATCACAATTTCTCTATAAAGATAATGTCTCCATATTGTTATTTAAAAATAACCATTGTTATCTCCAAATCATGAGTTGGGTAATTTTCACATTAAACATCAATTTTTTTGAGTCATAAGATGTAACCATGTCATTATACATAAGAAACAATCCCATTACATTCTTGGATTCATCACTATAGATTAAAAACACTTCTCCACTATAGGGTAATATATGTACAGGTCCATTCACTAATATTCTATTCAATTACATGATATTTTTCGTAGGCTAATTTTTCTATAGGAACATGGTTCCCTTCAATAATAACTTGGTTAGTGGATCAGATAGTAATTAGAAATTATCCACAAACAATCGTTAATATCAAGTTAAATCAAGAAATATATGGTTCTTATTCACCCTAGTTGGTGTAGTCTAGCACTAAATATCTTCATTCTTTTATAGATATATTGATTTACCCACTCTTGAGATTAAATTACCCAAAAAAGAATCATTTTTCAGAAAAAATTCATTGCATAATTTTTTCATATAATTTCTCTTTCATTAGGGTATTTAGAACAATTATTATGTGGTCTTGATGATTTTTTTGATATCATAATAGACAAGAATATCATCCATAAAGACTACCAGAAACTGATCATGATAATCTATAAAGAATCTATTCCTTAAATCCATGAAAATATAGGGGGATTAGTACGAACGAATGAAATGAATTTATTTTAATAGTATCCATACCTTGTATGGAATGTTTTCGTGGGTATACCATCCTTATTTTCACTCAATTGATGATATATAGAATGAATGTTTATATTGGAAAAGTATCGAGATCTATATAGTTGATCCAATATGTCATCAATACAGGATTGAGGATACTTCTTCTTGATCATGATCTTGTTCATCTCCCAATAATAAATGTATTTTCACATCGATCCATATTTCATTTAAAATAATAATAATTGGTGATCCCTGAGGAGACACAATTTCTCAAATGAATCCCTTTTCATGGTTCTCCTAAAGTTGGATTTTCAATTTATGTAGCATAATCAGGGCCACTCTATAGGGAGTCATTGAAATTTATGTGGCATAAGGTATGATTTATATTGAGATACCAACTTCACGATACAATCGAATATTAGGGAAATCTTTTGGAAAGACATAAAAAAACTCTTATATAATAGGTGAATAATCAATGTTGGGTTTCTTCTTAACTATATGAGATAAACAACCCTATTGAATAGGAATTAAAATTTATATAGTGGAAATTATTTCAATTTGATGATCATATTAATCGTCACACTAGTAAAAGATCATAAGTTTTTTTGGAATTTCAAATTTGAATTCAATTCTTGGAAATTTAGTTTGGATTTATAAATATAAAGACAATCCATTTTTATAATAACATAAAATTCAACTATATGAAGAATGAAAACATTTGATGGAATCAAATTCTCACAAACATCAACCATACAATAATAATAGACTTGAGATGTGGTCCTCATACCATTAGAGATTTTTTTGATAACTCTACATCTAATCCTTTGGATAACATCTTGATTACTTTAGAAAATTATTCTGATATGAATTAATTGATAGATATAGAGTCAAATAAGAGAAATTAGTTCAATATTGGATGGTATTTGTACCTTTTACCACATTGTAATCTCACCCCTCATTAGCAATAATGATCACATGGTATTTCACTTTTCCTTTATTCTTAAGAAGTTACTGACATTGATCATCATCACTACGCTTTGGATTGGGAAACTAGTTATCAAAATTTCCATACCCATTTCATTTAAAACACTGGAGTGTGGATGTGTCATATTTTGTATGTTTCTATCTATTTGAATCATTAGTGATGAGAACACGTTTCATGGTTCTCAATAAAACTAAATTTGAACACGAAAATAATGCAGTAAAACTGCTACTCATATTGTCTCTCAGGAAGTAAGTGTCAAAAGTGTGTTTAAATTCTATTTTGGGGTTTCAATTTTCAAAAAAATATAAAATAATATAGGATGGTTTGAAATCAATTTAGGAATCACTGGTCTAGCCTTGGATTATTCGCATGATTACCTTTTGAATCATTATTCAAAAAGTCTTTAATATCACTCTTATCAATTGAATCTAATTGAGTAATTGCAATAGGAAATGTTAGTTAGAAAATGAGTTAGAATAATCACTATACCCCATACCCATTCCTAGCATGGCATTTGGATATATCCATTTACCCTTGAAATTCCCCCACTATTTTCTATCACATGCGTTGGACTTAATTTATGTGTATTTTGTGTGAAATGACTAAAACAAGAAGAAGAGATTAAAATATAATTAGAAAGGACCTCCAATGAAAAAATCATTAAACTAATCAGTAGAGATAATATATTATTGAAATATTAGAAATCATCAATGCATAATAATATGAGAATGACCCTTGGATGAACCATTTTGGATTTAGTGTGCCAACATCATGGTATTATAAAATAATAAATGAATCAACAAGAGTCACCAACCTCATCATATTTTCTAGTCTATCTCCCCCCTGAGTCCCTCCATCTCCTTTAAAATGGTTTCCTCTTATAGATTATGGGTGTCCTATTCCTAATTGGGGGCATGATCTTTGATTTTAGGAATGTTATGGATTAGTTCCATAGTCCATCTTAATTGTCCTTTTGAGGGTGGAGTAATCAAATTCTTTGCAGTAGTGTGTAATGGAATGTGGATATGGAATTTCAATGATGTTCTGTATTTTAAATAGTGTATGGGATGAAATATTCTACCCATAAGAAGTGACTTCGAACATAATCTACACTTGTATTCTTATATCATTGGCAGATGAAGGCCAACCATTTTTATATCAGTGTCACCATGGCTTCCCTACATACTGATTATTGATGATCACCACATACATAGAGCTTACACTAGACAATATTTCTATTAAACAGAAAAGGGGGGCTCCCTATTTTATATGTTTTTTTTGTTCTATTTAGTTCATCATGGAAACCTTTTCTTTTGTATCATGTCACTATTATTGATAGAACACATTCTACTTCTAGACATAGTAGAATGCTCGGGTTCCTTCAGAAGCTGCATGGGTAGGGTGACTTTGAACATGGTGCACTAAACTGGACCTTACTATTAGTGGATGTGGAGCTAAAATAAAAGAATATTACCATCGTATATATTCTTTAAATGTATATCTACTCCATATAAATCTCAAATACATGTACAAAAAATGAAGGTGGAATCTACAAGGAAGGTATCACCAAATTCATCTTTGGAGGGAGGTGATTAAATGGGGTGGTATCTCCCACATTTTGGAGAAAATCATATATAATGGATCTCAAAAAATTTACATTAAATGGCCCATGATATTTAGGATAGGAGGATGCTCGGGTTTTATTTATGTTTTTATGGATGTTAGAGGCATTGTAGAGTGATATATGCTTATGGTATGCATTCTTACCATGAGTTCCACAGTCAGTGACCTGACCAAAAGATGTATTTTGAGAAGGGGGGATCATGGTAGGTATCTCTACCATTAGGGTGGTGGGATGAAAAATAAAATTATTCATGCAGTTATCGCTTATTATTTTTTTGGATTTCTTTTAAAACACATGACCATCTATTCATTCTCACATTAGTTATGAATACCATGAAAATAGGGTGTGTTATGTTGGATAGGTGACCATGTGAAATGCTTGTGGTAGGCTTAAGGAACAGTCACCATGCCTACCATGATCATAGGTTTAAGAAAGGGACCGAATATGACTACCACTTGTGGCATTCTGTGTGACCTTTGGTGTCATGATTACTCATTGACTTAATAACTTCCATCTCTAAAACCTCATTTTCTTACATAGTGCAATATTAAAGTCCACCATACCAAAAAAAATACCCTTAATCGTGGCCTAATTGTTTTTTAAAAAACAATTAATTATCAATAAATACCAAATTTAAATCCAAGAGTCAACTAAGTTATAATTTATGAATTTCAACAAAAGTAGTTATTAACTAGGGAATTGGACTATAACGAGGGGTATTTTCAATGAATAAAAAATAAAAAAATGTTAAAAATTACTTTTTCACAAAACATCCCCACACATTTTTCAATTTCACTCTTAAGAAATTTATCATTGAAATCATTTCAAATTTATCCAGGCTAATTCTGAATTTTCAATCCAGAGTTGAAACAAAACAAAAATTGATCAACTATTCATTTATCAATCCTCATTTATGTATCGAAATATCATATTAATTTAATTTAATAAATGTTTAATTTGGAAGTGGTTTGATTATATACCAGTCATAATTTTTTAAAAAAACATGCTCCACCAACATCCCTCTTTATTATGTTATTTAAACCAAAAATTGATGCTTCAACTATTGAGATAACATAATGTTCTGTGTTATATGTATAGTGCTCCTATTTCAATGGGTTCAATATCCCCCTCACCTAAATGGATTTATTTTAAAAAATAGACTTTTATTATTTATTTTTTCCTATGAATAATTTCTGTTTAAGTAACTATGTATAAAACATAATGATATTGCTATATTTAATTCAATAAAGACACCCAATTCCCTTGAATTAGAGTACCATTTATGTCTAATAATTTAACATTTTTTTATTACAGGTTCAAATACATAAATTTTTTTCATTCAATATGGATATGTATGGTGTTTTTTCATACATATGTCAAGTTTACATTAGATAAAGTTCAGAAATTCCAGTGTCTTAAAGTAAAAAAATTCATTCCACCGAGTTCTATTCATTCACACAATATCCCCTAATTATAAAATTAATATTTAATAAAACATTTATCAAATCACTAAAAATAATTTATAATGTATCAGTTTCAAAAACCATAAATTATACCAACTATAGCATGGTGTTGTTTAACTAGGTATGGAAGCTATGAATTTCAATATAATAGTGAAAAATTAAAATAGAAAATGTATATAAAATTACTTATAGGAAAAATTATTTATATATTCTAGTTGATCACTTCCCCACAACATGGTTCTAGTACTAATCTAGAATATTTTTAGTGTGAAATTATTTAATATACAAAATGCATTAAAATAAACATCAAGACCAAAATTATCCAAAAAGACAACCTTACAGTGTTTAATTTTCAATAATAGAGAGGATTTTGGACTTTTCAATAGGTTTATTCCAAAATTTCACGTGGAATTTATTCAATTATTGGCCATTCACATTAAATTGTTTAATTGAATATTTACCTTAATCTCAAATTATCCCAAATTTAATGTTTTAGTAAATATATAAGGTCCAATCCATTGAGAATGAATCTTACATTGGAAGAATTTCAATCTTGAAAAAAATTAGTACTTTACCTCAAACTATAAATTATCTCTTAAAGATTAAAAAACCAAGGAAAAAATTGGTTTTCTTCTTGGGAATAATTGAGTTCTTATATTCTTATTTCCTTAATTCTTCAATATACCTTAGTTTCAATCCCCTTTGTTATATAGAAATGATAAACTCTAGTTTTACACATTTTACATCCCTATATGATTTTTTTACACCTCAATAGGCATGTTAAAATTCATAATTTAAATAACTGGGTAAGAAGACATAACCTATGGGGATTTTTAGGGAGTTCTCTGGGTCCACAATGCATCTTATAGCTTAAAACTCTAGTATTTTTGGATTAGTTGTACTATCATTTCCATTATAATTTTTATATTTTTACCATATACCTCTCTCAAACCATTCATTTGTGGGTGGTAGGAAGAGGAGGTATTATGATTTACTCTATATTTTCTTAAGAGGGTTTCCATATTCCCATTACATAAATAAGTTCATTAGTCAATGATTAAATCTTTTGGTATTTTAAACCTAAAAAAATTTTGACTTTAGAAATTCAATATTAGTTTTGAGCCTTCTACATTAATATTGTCAGAATCAATCTATTAAGAAAAATATACCACTTCTAAGAAAATATAAGAAAATCAAAAGGACATATGTAAGGGACCGATGAAGTCAATTCCCTAGACATCAGATATTTAATAAAAATAATTTTTTGGGAATTTTATTGTCTTTTTCAAATTCCACTAGTAAAATGGTATTTTGGAAATATTTTATAGCATTTATAATAACTTTCAAAGATGTAGGCATAAAATAATACAGATTCCAAAAAATTTCTAGTGGTTCTTAGAGGTCCCAAGGGGCATCCACATGAATGTGTGTAGAAAAATGAAAGTAAAGAATATATTTATTCATTAGGAATATATATTCTAATGATTTGATCATTTCAAATTTTATATAAATAAGGATCTCCCTAAACAATGTATTTTTATTTTTATTTTAATTTAGCAATTTGATGTTTAGATAAGAAATAATGTACCATGGCTGTGACCAGAAAATTCACTATATCAGAATACTAGGGAACTAGGGTCAGGCTGTAAAATTTTTCACTAGAAAATGAATTATCCAGGATAGTATTTGTTTCATGTTCTACCTCAATAGTGTGTGTTTTTATACTCATTTTCTTAGCCACTATATTTTTACATCCCTTCTTTTCTTTAAAGTTGATGTCAAACTCATGCATCAACAACATCTATCTTACCATCCTGGGCATAAAATTAATCTTTTTGATCAAATATATTAATTCTAAATGATCAGAATAAATATTAAACTTACTCCCTAAGAGAAAAGAATAGAAATTTTCTAATTCTACAATAATGGATAGAAATCCATCTCCATTGTTGTGTAGATTATCCATATAGTGCCAAGAGTTTTTTTAATATAGGATATCACTCTAAAAATACTATCAATATTTTCTAACAAAACAACCCCTACATCTCTATTAGAAGTGTCACAATGTATCTCAAATTTGTGACTATTGTTTGGTAGAAAAAATATGGGGTCAGTGGTTAAACAGTACTTTAATTAATCGAAGGTTTTAATTCATGATTCACCAAATAAGAATTTATTTTACATATTAAGTAGGTTAGTTAGGATTTTTTTTTTCTAAATACCCCAATAAACCCTACATAAAATTGATCATGGGGAAACATTATAATGAGCCTGATGATGGTTGGATAGGTAAGGGTGGTAATGATATCAATTTTTCATTTATCATCCTCAATTTCTTCTTAAGAAATAAAATTTCATCACATATTCCCTTTTCCACGATAAAATGGACTTTTTCAAAATTCAAAACTAGTTGTCTGTCAAAATACCTTTATAAAATATTTTTCCAACTATTCAAATAGTATTTAATGAAAGTACCATATATATTGAAATCAGTAAGGAATACATCAAGACAATTCTTAATCAAATTAGAAAATATACTTATGATATATATTTGAAACGTAACTAGATATTTACAAAGACAAAATGGAATTATTAATTAAGAAAATATAATAAAGGGGCATGTAAATTTTTTATTTTCTTGGTCACATGAAGCTATTAGAACTTTGAAATATCCATAGAAGCCATCTAGTATTAAATAATATCCTTTCCCTGTTATTCTATATAGAATTTCGTGTAAAAATGGTATGGGGAAATTGATATTTTTGTTACATTGTTTAATTTCTTGTAATCAATACAAACATTCAAACTATTTTGAATTATAGTAGGTACCAATTCATCATTCTCATTCCTCACAATTTTGTAAATTTTTTTTGGGAAAAATTTCAATGGGTCCTGGACTTTCAGTATATGAGATGTGATAAATTATTTTATCCTTTAAGAGTCTCTATACTTGTTTTTTTCTACACACAGTGGGTTGTGATAAGTCTTGTTTGGGGGGAGGGGTATTAATAATTTCGATCCATCTTCCAACAAAATATTGTTCATGAAACTAGTGGAACTCATTTTATTAATATCTACCTATGTATTTCCGATGATGTTAAGATTATTTTTCAGGATGTCTAAAAATTAATTTTTATGGTCAGGTTCAAAGCTGTCAGAAATTATTACCAATAGAGTCTTCTCCACTTTTTAAAAGGAATATTTTAACTTTGAGGGTAGCTTATGTAATTTTTATTTAGAGCAATTTCTAGGGATGTTATTTTCGGTATTATCCATGATAGGAACCTATATATGTAAGGAATAATTATTAGTGTCATATTGATATAACTCATAATTTTAATTTTAATCAATTTATATAATTTGATCAAAAATTACAATGATGTATAGACTATTTTCAATTAAAATTTTTATTTTTCTTGTGGTTCATGTGTTTTTAATTCTTCTACTAATATAATTATATCATCAAAAATCTCAATTTCCTCCCTATAAGAATAGGGATTCACAAAATGCTTTACAGTGAAAATCTATTTTCTTATTGGGGGTTTTTTATTGAGTTAAGAATATTGAAATATATATTTTCATCACCAAATATAATGAAAAGGGTTATTTTATTGTAATTTATTAGGGTTTTAGAAGTTTTTAGGAAGGGTCCCCCTAGAATTAGGGGGTAATTGTCATGGACTTTTTCCTTCATCTATATTGAGGATGTAGAAGTCAACAATGAATTTTTCACCTTTCACACTTACGAGGACACCATCAAGGACACCTACTAGATAGGTAGTGAATGTTTTGGCATGTTTAGAACCACACGACTATGTTTCTTTTATTCCTTCTATAAATAAGAATAGATAGTACAAGGCATAACATTAATTGATGGTCCTAATTTACATAATTCATTAGAAAAATAATCTTATCAACGTTGTAGGTAATATAATAATTAAATGGGCCTTGATATTTTTGGAGGAATTGGGGAGGGGTGACAATAGTAGAAACATTCTTAACTTTTCAAATCACACATTGACATTCAATCTTTTTAAACTAGTGATCATATATTTAATGAATTTTTCATTCCATGTAATCATTCAAATGGAATCAACTAAGGGATATTGATTTATAATTTCCTAAAAACTTCTAGAAAATCATGAAGCAAGAAATCATCCTTGGTTCTTTTTGGTTCATGAATTATTACCGGTAAAGGATGTAATTATGGATTTTCAATGAATTTTCCTTTTTTTGTTGGTAATTTTCTTTCTTCCTCCCAAGGACCATTATTTGTGTATGGTTATTGATGCTGGTGACATTGAGTTTCATGTTCTATGGGTATGATTCTTTTTCATGAAGTTCTATTCCACATCTCAAGGTAATAGAACCAAAATTTCCCTTAAAATTTAGAATTATCATTACAGGGATTTTTCATGTATCTTGATTTACCATAGTATTAAGGGTTTCTAAGACATGGATATATTTCACTTTTAATTATTTTATTTCCAATCCATTAGTGGTGAGGTAGGTGTGATTATTATTTTTATATTCAATTACATGTCTTAACATGCTTTTAATGGATGATTATTTTGGTTGTCTTCTTTGGTAACTTCCAGATGGATAGAATTTCAATATTTGGAATGGGCATTGGGTTTAACAATGTTGTTGAGAATCATGGTGAAATGATGTTATTTGAGTCAGATGGATTCCATCCCAAAATTATTTAGTTGGGAATTATATGATTCCATTTTTTCCACATCGTTGGTTTTGGAATTTCCTTTGGTACATGGAATCACAATATTCAGTTCAATGAATTTTAGTGAATCTATTAGTAAAATTTTTCTAATAATATAATCGTTTCAAGGCCCTATGTAGTGTGGTGGTTGATGATTCTTGAAAAATATTTTAAGTTAATTGTATCATAAGGGAATATAGGTCATTAATTATATTTTTTAATAAGATGGAGTTGGATTATTTTACCTCATGTACTCCTCCAGTTGTAGTTATTGTACCAAAATACTTGGAATTTTATAAAATTATTTCAATGATTCCACTTACCAAAACTGTTGATTTTTTCAGTGATTGATTCTTCTAAATAATTGTCATCTAGGTTTTGGTCATTTTCTATAAATACTTTTTAGAAAAAATCTATGAAATGATGTTCGTCATATGGGTGATGTGGGTAGGATGTGGTAAATTTCTTTAACCTCTCCAAATATTCAATGACTGTTTTTACAATCAATTTTATAATTCCATAAACATCCTTTCAAATATGATCACTTCTTGAATAAGGAATGAACTTTTAGAGGAATATAATCTATAGATCCTTCTATAGTTTGTCTTCTCCAGGCTATAGATTATAGAGACACTCCATAGATTATCCATCAGTTGAGTAGGGGGTTTCATTCTAGCTAATTTGAGATGCAATGACTCATATAGTTATAACTAAGTTAAATACCTATTTAAATGATATGATGTTCCAATTTGGGTCTTCACCAGATTGCCCATTAAATTTTCGATGTATCCCAATCATTCTAATTTTTAGTTCACTGTTATGTTGATCATTCAGTTATAATTTTTGGTTTTTAATATTTTAAATTTAGTACATATACTTTTCTCAATGTACTATTAATATGATATTGATTACTTTATTTATCTTCACTTTCTGTCATATCATGGGAGGAAGAAACACCCGAGGAAGTAGAATCATCCATTGGGATGATGAAAAATTCCCATTCCTCTAGGCCTGTGTTTCATGATGTTCTGAGTCTTTATAGTAGAGTTCGTTCAACATTTGATTCAAAAACATTGAGGTGAGAATAATTTAATTTGGCCATTGGAAAATTTTTTTAGAAAATATTATGAAAAAAAATTTCAACCCTAGAAACATCACCAATTTTGATGAGAACCTATTATAGTAGGCTCAATAAGAGAATATTTGAAGCTTAGAATAATGCAATAAAAGTGGGACTAAGACTGTCTATAGGGTTTTCAATGTCAAAAGTGGGTTTAAATTTTATTTTCACAGTTAAATTTTTATAGAAGTAGATACTAATTTCGGTTGGATAAAAATAGATTTTGGAAGTAATTTTCCAATCTTGGGCTATTCCCTCATTCACCTGTTGAATCATTATCCATAAATACTTTAATCTCCCTCTCATAAATATAATCCAACTGAATAATTACATCAAGATGTTTCAACTTAATAATGAAGTTACAATAATCATTATATTACCTATACTTTCCACAATTTGTGTTTGTATATTTTCATTTAACCTTTAATTACCCCCAACATATTCATTAAATATACTTATTCTTGGGTTCCTTTTATAGATTTTTGTTTAAATATATCTTCTTGAGAAGCATGATATTTTATTTTAGGAATGTTAGGGAATATGACCACTGTCAAAACCAACTGTCTTTTTGAGGTTTGAGTAATCAGATGATTTCTAATAGTGGTTAAAGGAATGTAGACATGGGATTTTAATTTTTGTCCTTGTTTAAAATAGTTCTTGGGTTGAATTATTTTACTTAATAGATATAACTTTGTCCATAATTTACACTTCTATTCCTCACTCATTGGACATCGAAGGCCAACCGTTTCCTTATTATTGGAACTATCGATTCCCCAATGTCTGGTTCTTTTTGATCAACAGATACAAGAATATTTAAACCAATTGAATTCATATTTAATGGAGGATGGTGATTCTCAATATCAATATATTCATTTTTTCCCTTTATGTCCTCATGGTATCTTGGTCCTTTTTCACATGGATCTAGAATCGACAGACCACATTATCCTTCAAGAAAAAATGGAATGATGGGGTTCCTTCAGAATCTTCATACATAGGCTGCTCTAATTATAGAGAGATAGTATATAACTGAATATAATCATGTGAATATATAAAATAAAGGTAGATCACTACCACAAATATCATGGAAAATTAGCTTCCATGTACCTTCATGTCAAATTCAGGGATAAAAACCAACAATGGAGTCGGAAGGGCCTGTGTATTCTTCATTGGTGTATATGTGTGTAATTCTGGGGGGGTCGATCTCACTATTTTTAAAGTATATACAAGCCTCTCTATCTCACAAAATATTAATATAAGGTTATGTAATTAGTAGGATAGGAGGATTCTTGGGTTCTATTTATGGGAATAGGGAAAAAAGAGGCATGGTAGGGTGAGTGAAGCTTGTAGTAAGAATGTATTATATTTGTTACATAATTATTTTTCTGGCTAAAATACTCATTTTGAGAAGGGGTATCACAATAGGTATGAGTAACATGATATTGGTGTCATGGGGAATATAATTCTTCATGCAATCACATATTCTTGTTTTTGAATATTTACTTTAATACACATAGTCAACTATTCGTAATTAGGGTAGCTATTCTTACCATGATAATAGGGTTAAGTAAGGTGGGATGACTACTATGTGTAGTTCTTGCGGTAGGCTTAAGTAATGGTCTCCATTCCTATTGTGACAATTGGTTTTTTTAACAAAAAACATACTTTTAGCACAAGTGGTAAGACTTGTGATTGTGGGTGTCAATATAATTCCTGGACTTAATAATTTACATCTTATAAAATCCATTTTTTCATAGTTCATGTTTCTAATTATTTCTATAGGGAATGCCTATGCATCTGCACATGGTTTGCACATGCTGGCTGATGTGTTTCCCCACATTACCACTTTCCAATGGTGGGTATATTTCATCACTTTTAATGGTGATGTCCGCTCCTTGATCGAAATGGGATAATGAGATGTTGGATACATCTTCCACGGATTCACCCTTTAAACTGATCACCTAGTCTGGGTATCCATCATAGATATAATTTATGTTTTTGGAAATCATTCCAAGTTCCATTTCATTGTGGAATCTAGATTATTACACTATTTATGTCTGGATATTTTGATTTCATCTTGATAGGGTAAAAACATTCGGCAGGGAGAGTAGTCACGTTGGGAATTGATGGCATTTTTGGATTATGGGAACATTGTTCACCTATATTCATCCACATTGGAGGGAATATCATGTGAGACATCTTATGGATGGAACCTAATGAATATTATTTCGATCATGAAGGAATTACACTAGGGGTGTGGATCCTATAAAGATTTTTACTCTAGGCATCCAATGATTGTCATAAGGTAGCTAACTCCATGGGAGAATATCTTACGAGGATTCCACCTACAACATCTCATGTTTTGTATGAGGTATGTATTTGGGGTTAGGTCATGAGTTTAGCATCTTGTGAAGACTAATTATAACATCTAGATGATATATATTTGGAAATGAGTTTAATATCCCATGGAGATTGGATGAAATTGATTAGGATTCCGTAGAGAGCAAGATCAAGGAGATGTGTCATTGGGAGGTAATATGTAACAACAATAAGGTTTACTAAGGGATGGGAATGCCTCATGGAGTTTGATCTATAATTTTAGGATCTAATTACCCATGGTGTAAAAACTTGGATTGTTAGATCTAACACCTTGTGGAGGAGAAACTATGTTGGTTGGATCTAAACCCCAATGGAGAAAAAACCAGGATGGTTTGATCAAGCACTATATGGAGGCCGAACTAGGATGGTTGGATTTAATTCCCCATGGAGGATGAACCAGGATGGTTGGATCTAACACCCTATATAGGAGGAACCAAGATTTTTGGATCTAACATCATGTGGACTTGGAACTACGCAGGTTCGATCTAACACCCTATGGAGGCAGAACAAAACAGGTACATCCCTAGAAGGGATCACATGAGTTTTCTGTAGGCTGTCAATAAAAATCAGTGAGATGTACAATGTACTCTAAATAAAATATACAGATCAAAACCCACATAGTTTAATTTTTGTGTTTAAAGTTATGTGACATGACCGATCTGTGCAGTTTAATGTCAGGTTGTAAGGATGCTCATGTCATGAAAGGATCATCTATGATGGATGGTGTTGGGCTTACACATGAAATATTACCAAGGAACCTAGATGAGACATGGTATCTTAGTTAATGGGAAATATATTATAGGGTATGTGTCCTAGAGAACATTGGGGAAGATGTGGATGTTGGGTATGGACCTCATAGAGGCTTCCTTCCTATCCTAGTTAATTGAGAATAACATAAAACATAGTTCAGAATGGTTGGGGATTACACCAGATAGGATGTCCATTTGTGTTTTGAGATTTTGTGGATTTCATGACCACCACTATCTTCTAATCCCACATGATTCATCCATTTTTTATGCTGGTGGATGGCTATTGAATCCCAAAGGCAAAGGGAGGGTGTGAGTTCTGTTACCCATATCCCGACTGGTTTTGGTATTCAGGATACTCAAATCTAATGATCTATATGGAAAATACCTATAAAGGTCAAGAGGATAAAGTACTCCTCCTCCCACAGGAAAAGCTGGGACATACTATTGGAGGGAAGGCCAGATCATCTCATTCTATGTGAGTCATACACGGAGGATCCAATGCATGTGGTATAGGGTAAGTGCGGATTATGAATGGAATCTTCCCGGTATAGAAGGTTTATCTCCCATAGTGGGAGTAGGTATAATCCTTAAATGACCATACATGGGGAATCTTGTGTTTATCGTATATAGTAGGGATATAATTTTATTTCATTTTATGAGTACAGTTTTATGAAATTTAACTGTACATGACTAGGATGTGGAGTTATAAAGTATAAGGTCATTCAGCTCAGGTGTGGGTGGAATCACTCCTTACCCTCTATACCCATAGAACTTACATGACCAATGATCATGCACCACTAGTAGTGTCATGGATTTGGTACTCCCATGGTATAATGATTAGAGGAGTGGTCAGTCATGTGGTCAATGTTATTATATCTATGTTGAGAATAAATATAGTTTGTGGTACTTATTCTAATAATAAAAATGTAGGTGGTAATATTGGGACACAATTAGAGTGTAGTGAGAAGACACATGACATGGTGGAGTCGGTGACATGGGAACTCAGGGTATAGCTAGAATGACCCTGGATAGATGTCGGGGACTTGGGTACTCAACTTTTATAAAGGAGGACCAATAGAAGGCAAACTCCATAGAGAGGACCAGGAAAGAGGTTTTAAGAAGCATGTGTAATAACATAGATATTATTTGAGAAGATCATGTCTTTTTCCAAGGTCAGGGGCTTTGTGAAGGAGTATGTTTGAAAAAGAGGGTGGCCCTGTATCAAGATGAAGTGTTTATTCAGAAAAGATATGCTTCAGGATGGCTGAATGTATCTTGAAGCCTCGAGTACCCCTTGCGACCTTATTATTTTATTAAGGGTCAAAGACTTCATTACATTAACCCCTCTAGGGAAGAGGATCCTAAGAACATATGAAAAAGGGTTTCATGATGCCTCGATACCTTGGGTGGTCCCTTTCACTTAGGTTTACGATACAAATTATGTTCATGAATTGGGAGAAATTTATAAGCTGAATGTTCATGTAAAAATCCCTAAAATATTGGAATTATGGATTTATTTACATTTGAGGGGTTTCGTGAATATTGGAGGCATATCCCAAATAACATGTGTGATACAAAAATGGGTGCAGATCTGTTGGACTCATGAAGACATCATCACATGTTCACATGTTTTCAAAGCTCTCCATGACATCGATGGTCATTGTGTAGAGAGATATTGTCAAGAATTCATTCATTCATGATCAAAATTCATGGATATGGAGCTTCGTGAGATATATCCATTCAAAAAGGCCATATATTCGAGAAAAAGACACTTTATGGGGATTTTGGTTATTTGGGATTTTATTCATTTTGATTTAGTCATTCCATCTTTGAATACTCCTATGACGCACAAATTTTAGCAAAAAAAATTCCCCCTTAGAATTGGAGCCTATTGGAAAATGAGGGTTTGATTCTGGGGGATAATTTCCATTAATTGAAAATCAACCCAATTCATAAAGTTCACTCACAATGATCCTTCATGAATCTCACACATGTTGGTTGCTGGAGTGAAGGCCATCACAAAACCTAGGAATTTTTTCACCTATAAATAGAGGGGGTGGGGGGGGATCAAGGGCACCCAAACTACCTAAAGAGAAAATATTTTTCTATATTTTCATAAAGCACTTCATCTACATGAACATCCTATATGACCGATTCCTTTTTGGTGGAATTTTGGAATGTTTCTCCATGAATTATTCTTTGTGAACCAAACACCATGAACTATATCTTTTTGAGAAATACCAATTAATAAGAGCATCAATAACTATCTCTATGAATGATCTCTATGAACTAACATATCGGGCAAGACTCAAAGAATCATCTAAATCAAGAATCTAATGGTTTCTTAGGGCGACAATGCAGATGCTTCTTGGAGGGAAGGAATGGTTTGGAATATCATGATCAGGGAGTTCATCTGATGTGACTTGGACCATCAATCATTCGTCGAAAATTTAATATAGGATCATAAAGAATATCCCCATAAAAATTTTCTACATCTCTATGGATTTATTCTGATTGATATGGTCTTCATTTTGTTAGGGACCAATGATGATCCAACTAACTAGTACAAGGGAATACCGGGGTAGTACCTATGGAATAGAGATAATGAATTCCATTTATAAAAAGGCTATGTTCCACTTAAAATGGATTGTCTATAAATCCACATCAACAATATTTATGGAGATATGTTATAAGATAATAAATCCTCACCATAGTATCATACAATCCACATAGATTTTTTGGGGGATCCACAGAAGGGATGAATCAATGATTTGGATCTTCACTAGTTAAAAAAATTCATATATGAGTGGGACTAGGCCAATTGGGAATGTTCATCATTCCATGATTTTGAAGGAGAAATGACTTGGGTTGGAATGTAAGAAGAAACTTGGGCATCATAGTTCTATGTCTAACATCCATAGTTGACCATGCCTAATATGTTGAGAAGATGGTTTTCGAGAACCAACACATTTCATCTATGATATAGGGAGTTCAGCTTTAGCCTATAAGGCCTTCATCGCATCACTGTGATCCTAATCATAATGGTGATGCTGGATTAATTTCTCCCTACAGATAATGTGTGGGATGATAGAGATCAATTTTTTTCTTTGGTTACGGCAACTGTTGGATCTAGTCTAGGGCACCAGCGAAGAAAATATAGGTCGAGGTTCCTCCCCTTTAGGTAATAGTTCAGATAATTTTTTAATGAACACGAATAAAGGCCTATTTAAGGAAGTTATATAGTAGATAAAATTCCACTATGTTCATATAAATTTCTCATAGGATATCAATGGTGAAAGGAGGGCTACTAATGGTAGATTTTAGAATAAATCCAATGGCAGTTGTAGTGATACAACATCAAGACAAATGCTCAAGCAATGTTTAAAATGGTTGTGTTCCTAAAAAGAAAAAAATGTGTTTGGATGATCCCATTGAAGAATGTATCCATGGGAGTGTGGACATTAAACATCATAATGGTGGAGATGATAGCAATAGAGAAGCACATCAACATTATTGTCCCAGTACTAGAAATGTGGTATAGGGTTCTTCGCATATCAATGAAGGTAAGATGAAACTATACATATGTGTGACCATTCACTATCATTATAGTTTGGTGGCTGCATAAATGATAGATTTTGAGTATATGAACCCAAATTTCCCTCCCACAATAGATTTTTAGTTTATAATACTGAATATTGAGGGAATTACCCCAGTTGATTTTGGTCTGGTGGATGTGCTAATGAATGTCTAATTGGTGGAGCACATCATATTTCATCCATTCCATTTTATAATGGGAGTGGTGATCAATGATGTTGTAGGGAACATGGAACATAGGTTATACCTAATAGATTTATAAAGTGGGGTATTGATAGAAAAATCCGATTGTGAGATGATTTATGAATTGCATAATCCATAGCATTTTTCATGGTAATTCACATGTCAGCATTGGATAACACCAAAGATATACCTTGAGGTTCATCATGAGTGAAAACATTTAATGATGGGACATATTTGGAACCTGATTATGCCCATGTATGGGGAGATACAGATCAAGATTCCTCCACCCACTATAATATATGGACTTATTCATGAATATACATAGACATGGGAGAGCGGATATCATGTGAATATGAGGAGGCGTAGAGAAAATCAGTCCAGTGAATGGGTGTCCCTTAAACCGTGAGTCTGAGGCTGAATTGTGATTAGATTGTTCCATGGTGGAAGAGTTGGCTCAGTGGTTATGGAATTATTAGTGGGTCTAGCAGTTCATGGTCCCAAATAGGAGAGAGCTACAAGGAGAGGGGAATTTGTACCAGGTCCAACACAATTGGAAAGGTGGACATGGGAATAAGGGGAGGCATATGGGGAGGTCCATAGGATATTATTCCAATCTCTAGAGAAGAGGTTATGCGATGTGGATATTCCCAGTGATGAGGTATTCCTCGTAGACTGGAAAAACTAGGATGTCTAAATTCACTTCTTTTGTGTTTATGTGATATGGAAAAATATCAATATGATTGGGATGCATCTCAATGTGATTGTTCATTCTGAGGCTGGCTTCTATGCATCTTGCGAAAAGGTGGGGAAAAATGTGTTAGAGTTGGTGGACCATGTACATTTTTAAGTAACTACATGTCTAATAACCAATTTGGAAATGGTGATGGTAAACATTACCTCTACCCCATAGACATTGGTAGTTGAGTTTGATATGTGTGCACCTCTAATTGATGAGTCAGATAAATTCGGGGGACCCACCACCTATTGAGGCTCTTCCATTAGAGGAAGAATTGTAGATAGGAAGCTAAATATCATGATATCTTGTGTTTTAGATATAACTTATTCTTAAAACATATTCCTAAAAATTGTATTATCTTTTGTATGAATCTATAATGGAAGAGGAGAAGGTCAACAATGGAATTGAAAAGGAGTGAAATGGGGCCTCAACCCATGAAGTGTAAAATGCAGGGTCTATCCCTGAAGCTATAGCTATTTGCAACCAAACCTTGTTTCCTGTAATTGATGTAGTAGCTGTAGATGGAAACTTACCTATGGGGTTACCCATATACCTCACAGATATCCTCAATGAAGTATATAATTAATATAAGTCTCTTCCTCTTATATGACTATGAATATTTTTCTTAGACTTCCTATGATCTATGGAAACGTTTTCGGAATGGGAGTTCGAACTGTGCATAAGACTCAACCACTAGCACCAAAACTTACATTAGCTTCTCCAAAGGTTGAGGTTGTTATGGCAGATTATGGAACCCATCAGAGATTGATAGGGAGGCCATGGAGGACGAGCTAGTTTTGGAGGATCCATTGGAGGGGACTGATAAGACCACACCCTCGGTAGAGTGGTTCGATGGTAGGCGCATGATATGAATGGATGAAGGAGCCTTAGTGGATGAGCCAATTATAGAGGCACCACTAGGGGTGGTTGTTGAATCTGAATTTTTGATTGAAGAGATTCAAATTATGCTTGTAGATGAGGTGTCCAGGGAAGTTGTGTCGGATGAAACTACACCAAATGTGGAGGTCGCTACACAGGCTAATGTTGAGGGTGTTCCACCAGACAGAGAGGCCATGTAGGGCGAGCTAGTTTTGGAGGATCTATTGGAGGGGACTGATAAGACCACACCCTCGGTAGAGTGGTTCAATGGTAGGCACATGATATGACTGGATGAAGGAGCCTTGGTGGATGAGCCAATTATAGAGGCACCACTAGGGGTGGTTGTTGAATCTGAATTTTTGACTGAAGAGATTCAAATTATGCTTATAGATGAGTTGTCTAGGGAAGTTGTGTCGGATGAAACTACCCCAGATGTGGAGGTGGCTACACTGGCTGAATCTGAGGGTGTTCCACCAATAGGGGAAACTGATAATGTTAGGAAAGTTGAATCCACCATAGAGGTGATGCTCTATGTAGTGTAAGCTTTTGATATTGAATAATAATATAGTGAGGAACTTATCCATGGGTTAATTCTATAGCTTCTCATGATCATAGATAGAGATATTCATTATCTACTGATGTTTGAGGACACTCACCTGGAGGACTCAACCAATAATATATTTGAATTCTTCCCTCTATATGATCATGCACCACTTGAAGACTTTGATGAATCCATACCAGAGTTTGTTGAGGAAAATCAGATCATGTCCCACAAGGAATGGACGTTTGTAAAAAATTTCATCACTCGGTGCATGATAACTAAACTACCACAATGGGTGGGATCTCTCTGCCATTAGTTAGTTGGATCAGGGAAAAAATAGGTGAACTCTAACAACCTTCACACACTATCCCAGTATTTCCTCATCATCAGGAATGTGAAGAGTGGATGTAGCATGACCTGGACTAGTGGGTGGAATGACCGAGGGTTCTCAGGAACTTCCTAAGGTTGAGGAAGAGATCATCCTACTGGAGGGGTCAGTACAATAGTATGCAACAGTCACTGATACTCAGGTTGAGATCGTTATCAACAGAAGGGATCAAATAGAAGTGGATGATTCCATATAAGGTTAGGCCATGAAGTCAGAGGATGAGTTATGGGAAGAGTAAGCTCAGTATCATATCAGGACTGATGAAGTTTAATCCAAGTCTAATGAAGTGAAAGAAGACATGGTGGCATGAAAATAGTCCCTAGAGACTACTCACCAAATGCTGGCCAAGCAGTATCAGTCGATTTACAAAATTACTAATTGAAGGAATATAGGGAAAGAGAGGCTTAAATATGTGGATGGCCCTCTAAAACATTGGTTTGTTTAATCCATTTATTCTTGAAGAAATTTCTTTATTTTTTTATTTAATGTCCAATCATATTTTACAAATAAAAAATGACTAATCCCTATGCTCACATGAGCTATTCTCGGTGTGAGAAAGAAGGGATGACCATGTTATTTATCACTTGTATGAGAGTGTCAGATAATCATTGAACATTTGAGGTCTACTATTATTGACTTACCAATGAGAGTCATTGAGATGAGTGAGGATATGGTTGGAGGATATGGTCCTCTAAATAGACAAATTTCATTTCGTATTTTCCCTTATTCAAGAATCGGGTAACACCATGGGTGTTGAATTCCATTTGAACAAATGGGAGTGAGGAGTGTGAATCAAAATACCCAAAATATGGAACACAAGGATAGTGGAATCACGTTATAGGATAACCTTTTAACATATTATAAATGAAACATACATATATATTTTCAGATGAATGGGGGAAAAATTGTGGGTCTATCACCGACCATATTCACAATGTGGGACCTATCTCAAAATGGATTTCAAGGTCTTCTAGGGTGTGTATCCAAGATGTTAAGTGAGCCTTGACCAGAATCCGTTTCGTTATAGGGTCCCTTCAAATGTATAAGAGGATGAAGTTACAAAAAGGGGAATGAAATCATGGAAATGAAGTGATGGAATGTTCAATTGGATTCTATCACTCTTGGAGTTATGCCACAATGGATTATATAATATTGGTTTGGGGGTATCAGTATGAATGAAAGTAAAACTTGTTTTCTAGTGAAGCGTCCCCTCAGATGCCATGAAATTGCTAGAGAGAATGAATGATGTTGTAGATGACCATTAATTGAGGAAGGGATTGTCAGTGAAGGGACTAAGATAGATCATAGTATCACATCATGCAATGAGGATGATAGAAAAACAATTTAGCATCTTATGGTAATGATGTTGTTCACATAGTTTAACGTCATATGGTGATCATGGTACATGGAACAATTTTACATTATGTGATAGGATGCCTCTCACAATTAAATTTCATGTGATTAGGACACTTCACATAGAATAAGTTCAATGGAATGGACCATGTAAACCATTTAAGGTCATGTTTCATGGACTAAATGTGGAAGTGTCTCATGGGTATATATGCGACATTGATGGAAGGCTGCCCAATGTGAATGATGGGGCTTAGGAGGAAAATAGATTTCATATAAACACCCTTTGAGACAAATCACAAACAATTTAGATTCATTCTATTATAACAGATCCATGCTCTCAGTTTAAGGTCATATAATTAAGACCAAGGGGTAACATAAATAATAGTTTCATGAACGAGTGTTAACTCAACATAAATGAGATTTGGGAAGGCCCTCATGCTATGTGAAATGTAATGGGTAGGTTGCACATTGTTTATGGTCATACATCATAGACCATTATGGGAATATGTTTGTCTAGAAAGAGACTTTTGTGAAAAAAGGGGTGTCATCCTGATGTGAATGGAGGGTTTACGTGACCCAATATTATTGAAAGAACAAAAAAAACACACCCTCAATCAATATTAGGATATATGGGAAGGAAAGTCCCAATAGAAGATCATTGAAGGTGATGGAACCATAATAAAATATTTGGGCTTCGCTACATATCCCATGAGGATGTGAATCAATCAACACAAAGTTATTAAACATGGTGTGGTAGAAGACTGTTGTCATTTGGGGGATACTACCTCAAATGGCTGTTGAATATTATCATGCATAGATATGAGGAATCCTAAACATACATGGTGTAAGAATATATTTTCACATCATGTGATCAGGATGTCAGTTAATACCAAATTTTTCATGTTAGGAATCTTGGTTTAATATAGGATAAGATCTTATCATATTCGGAGGCACCCTGAACTTTTATGGGGAAGGACTGCAGTTTATCGTTGTTCACAATGGACATTGATGAACATATAGTGAGACTTCTTGTTCTTCCCTTCCTCATATCAGGCTATGAGGGAATCATGACTTGTTGATGGTTAATGAAAATTTAATGGGGATTATACATAAAATGGGTCATATAAGGCATTTTAGGGAAATTACACTAAAAATAATGAATGGTTTTTTGGTGAATAAGTGGTTGGTCTTGGAAATAGAAATTCCAGGTGTCACTATGTATCCCATGATGATGTTAGAAAGACACATGTAGTTTTAAAAGTGAATACATGTAGTTTATAGTAATACGATTTGGACTATGGGAAATAGGTAATTCATGTATGTTCTTGTAGTGAATGTGTTAGAACTCGATGAAAATGATCTAAGGTGGCTCTAAACCATATGGGAAAATTATAAATCCATTCACACATAGTTTAAGGTCATACATTCTGGAACCTGGAAAATAGTTTAGAGTCATGTTTCTTGTAATTTGTGAAATCACATTATAGTAATGACATATAGATTGTAAAATCTATTATCTACAAGAATTATTGTGAGGAATGAAAGAAGAATAAATAAATATGAGTGTACCAAGGAGGCCTTATACCACCCAATAACCACAAGAAAATTTTCACATGGTTTAGGGTTATATTTGGATTAAACCACGAATAAGGGTTAAAGGGTTCATGAATTGTTGGATGGTCCAAAAGATGAGAAGTTTGGGCATCACCAAAAATCCCATGAGGATGGGAAGCAATCCATTCATAGTTCCTGAAACATGGTATGTTATAATATCAACACTCTTTAGTTTGATCATATTTACTGAGGGTGTTTGAGGCATCCCATAGTTACAATGAGGCATCCCATGTTCAAGGAATGAGGTATGGTCTATTGACTAATCCAACCTATTGTATGATGAATCTGAATTTGATATGGGGAATATATAATCTCTTGTTAAGAGGCATCCTGATTTTTGTGGGGTATAATCAATGATAAAATTCATGTTTTGAGGATTTTAGGATTTTTAGTTCAATGTCATACAACTCGGAATATATGGGTTACAAATAGTTTAAAGTCATAATGCTTTGACATTAGGTAGATACTTCCAGGCCATGCTTTCATGGAACATAGGATGAATATTTTATTAAAGTACTAAATATCAGACCAATGATGCTCTCAATTCAACATTATATTGTTTGGACCGAAAATAGGGGATTCTCAAGAGGATATGTATAGTGTTGTGTTAGGAAAAACTCTAAATGAATGTGGCCCAAGAGACTTAACACCACAAAAAACATTCCTGAGAATGTATCATATACAATTTAGATTCATAATGCTTGGACTTGTGGATCTTAGTTTAAATTCGTAGAGTTCAGACCATGGAGAGGGGTCTTCTCAAATAGATATGTGTAGTGTGACGAAGTGACAATCACAATGTAAATGTGAATATAGGAGGCCTAGATCCAAAATACATATTATGGAGAGGTCCTGAATATAGTTTTGATTCATAATTCATGGAACCCTATTCTCAGTTTAAAGTCAAAGAGTTTGGACTAAGCATTTATTTTAACGCCATATCCCCTTAGATGTGTGATTCTAATGTAAGGCCATAGAGTTTGGACCATAGAAAGGATCTTCTAAACCAAAAGGAATATGTGTGGTGTGGTAGGGATTACCAAATGTGAACGAAGACCAATGGGGACCATGTTGCAAGAAAAATTCCAAAGGAGACTCGCACATTGTTTACAGTCATGATGTTGGGACACTGACTCTTAGTTTAAAGTCATGGAGTTCATAACTTTGAAGATCTTCATTAAATTTACTTGAGTTTTATCCATATGTAAGGATCTTATCCAATAGATATATGTAGAGAAGTGGTTTGAAAAACCCTATGTAAATCAAGAAGAGGGAGGCCCAACACCATCGACCATATTCTTTATAATATTAACTCATAGTTTGAATTGATGATTATTGGACTTGAACTATTAGTTTAAGGTTGTAGAGTCTGGACCTGGAGTATAGTTAAACATCATGTGTTTCAGTTGTAGGATCATCACGAGATGTACTTATTAAGAAATTTTTATATGTGGGATGAGTTTTATGTTCTTAATCTATGATGATCAAATAGTATGTGACATTGGAATAGAACTTAAGAATGATTTATGATCCTTACCACATGGGTTTCAAATTTATTGTTTTATTTATAGTTTTAAACAATGATTATAGAGCCAATACTATGTCACCGTGTAGGTAAGAGAAAAATCGAAGCTTTTTGTTGAAATATATCAATGGCATGTTCACGTACCTCTCTAGATTATGCGAGGCCTGGATACTATTATTTTAGAGGGCTTCTAACTCATCAAGATAGACTTCTTCCGTTTATTTTGGAATTTTATGGTCATAGATTATTGTTTGTAGTGATGGTAGATAAACATAAATGGGAAGGACTACCTATATTCTGCACATTAAATAATATGGGGTCTCTTGGGTGGAATTCTATGTTATCATCCAATAGGCCAAGAAGGAATTGTGGAGATTTTCCATATAACTATTCTTGTTCTAGGCCACCATATTTTTCATAATTTTAGAGAGGGTATTATTAAACACTTTGATCCATCCATTTTACCACATGTGATAGTGATATGTATGGTTAGAATAGATACTATACTTGGAATATAACATCATTAGCACAACAACCTAGAAGTTTGTACCATTGTCAATGAGGATGGTAAGAGTACATCCAAATCAATGAAATATATGGGATCACATGAATTAAATAATGAGTTGGGAATTGAATTCCTTAAGAGGAATATATTCTTCCCACTTAGAGTAGAAATCCATTGTGGGAAAAATAAACCCATACTGGATAGATGTGGCTAGTGTATATGGTCCCATAACATCAAGTCCATATACATAAATGGTCTAAGAATTCATGGTGGTGTGGAGGGGCTCTGTCAGTTGATGTACAAAGATGGAATTGATATGATATGCATGACGACTCTTAGAAAACTCGATTTAATCATGGTATTTGGTGGGAAAATAGTATCTAATCCTCTGAATCTACTGGTAAATCTTCAATTCTATATGATTGGAACCACATTACCTGGCCCAAACCTCGTAAATAACCCAATGGACCTCGTATACTTTGATGAAATGGGGGATAATTCCCTCAAAAACACATTTGTAATGTGTTCATTCAAGGGGTTTCATACTCTAAAGGGTGAACAACACTACACACTGATAGATTCACTCACACTCACCATGATTTTGTAGGAGAGTTCCATGCTGGAGATACTCGATGAAAGGTTTCATCTAATTTGATATTTCCTCTACTATGGGGGATCCTGGGGTTCCCAATGTTGTATCCCTGGAATTCAACTAGTTTTGTTTCTTCCCACCATCATTAACTTGAATGATGGGACTGATGAATCTATGATGCACCAACTGAATGGATATGTTTTCCTGGTCAGGTTATGCAAGAGATGTAACGAGAATGAAAAATGCATCAGCTCGAAAATTATTTTATCGAGGAACATGATTCGCATCTAGATGAGAAGCGAATTGAGCCATCAGCTAGAATGTATGGTCCATCATGGTATTGAGCTCTGTATTTTTCATGATGTAGTCACCTTTTTTTTATGATAACTAACTCAGAGTCACCCATCACATGATAGAGTGGGACATAAATCTAAATGGTCCTATCTAGACTAGTAACAAGGGCCTAATACAAAACCTCATTGTTTGATCACACTTTTGACAGTAGGAATGAATAAGAAAAGACTACCTATGGGGGAGTGATGAAGACAATCCTTGGGCCTACTCTATTGAGTTTGGGATCCTTGAACCTTTTACAAGTTGGCCTCCAAGAGGCACCATCAAAATGAATATTCCATCGCAACATGGTCTAGACCACTGAGAGAGTAGCCTCATCTAGGAAATTGTCAACAAGAGGAAATTCATTGCGAGCCTAATGAGCAATAATATTAATGGGTAACACTTGACCGTTGGTATATTTTTTTGAAATGGAACTAATACGGAACATCTGGAGAATCACTTCCCAACGTTGTAGACATCCTATACACATTGGGTGATTTAATATGTACTTTAGCATATCCACATGGGACACCAAATATATCTCATTATATTTTAGATAATACCAAAAACTTTTCACTAAAAATACCATAATGAGGTAGCTCTTCCCGATATGGTATTATATGTACTCCATGTCGAGGAATATGAAAATGAGAAAATACCAACCATTTTTTATACCATAATTATGCGTATGGCTTATTAGTGAAATGAGGGTCCATTCATGGAATTCACATAGATGACCATAGTATTTACTAAGAGAGGTGGTATTAGGACTAAACATTGTGGAAGATACAACTTAATTTCTGAAAAGGTGGGATGAAACTTCTCATCCCACTAGTTTATTGTACCTTTCTTCATTATCCTCGAAAAGTTATTACACCTTCTGGAAAGATTTTTTATGAATCTACATATTAGGCTATGTGTGGATGAAGACCCTATTGCTCCCAGAATATTCCTGGGGGAGGAATATGATTGATGTCCTTCATCTTCTTTGAGTCAATATTGTTGAATCTATATCTAAAAAATAAGTTAAGAAACATCCTAGTGCTAATAAACAATTTAGACATTAAGGGGTTCATTATAAAAATCTATGAACTTAGGAAGCCAATACAGTTCTCAACATATTAGATATGGTGCTTGTGCTAGAGGGATTTGACCATAAAGCAATCCACATTTCATTCCACTAGTATCCTCAGGATCAATTTGAAGATGTGACATATGGACTACTAATTAATGGCCCATGTATTCATCAAGTCGAAGGGCGTCACCTGATAGAAAAATTTACCATGATGTGATCTAAAGGAGGTAGACTCATAATCCTCCTATGAAGGTTTTATATTCATCATCATCTTAGGATAGCATCAATAAATAACTCTTTCATTATAAGGGGAAAATTAAATTCAAAAAATAGATATAGACTATGATCATCACATTCTTATTCCAGAATACAATAATATTGATAGGAATATTGGGGTACTAGACTTCACTAATGAAGTTGATTTTGATATGTTTATCAACATCATCCTCGAACATGGTGTAATGAGAGGGTGCATCATTTTGGTAGACTGCTTGAATCTTCGATGACTCACCGGAAGACCTAGATGGTGGATGGATAATTAAGGGTCTATTTCTTTAATATTTTCATAAACCTATGATAATACATCATGATGATATTTCAAGAAAGATACATGCTGCCTCAACTCTGCTGGAGGCTTGGAAGCTCTACTCAACATTGGCCATGGATCTTCCTTGGTACCGAGGATCACCTTTACCAGTACATCAACGGTTGTGGAGACACCCTCTTCCAATGTGGTAGGAGGTTATTATAAACTGCCTTTTCATTATCAGGTTGAAGAATCCGTGAGAGGATACAATTCATTCAGACCAACTGACTTAGAGAGAGTAGTGGTTCCTTCATTGGTGGATGTGGAATCCTTACTAGGGGGTTCCTTCTCTCATGAAACCATGGATATAAGGTCTATCGATCCAATTTAATTAGGCGTTAGACTAGGAGTTCCATGATTGATGTCAAAAAAATGGTGGAGATTCATCTTCAAGTGATTACACCATACCCTAGTGAACAATTGAGAATTTCATAAAATGGTGGCCGTAAGGTGAGCCTCTAAGTACATTACTGGGGTCGGGTCTTCTGGTATCACCCAGACCTATCCTATGGATGAGTATAGGGTAACATGTAGATGATCATAATATTTAGGGTTGTGAAGACCCTTTGTCTCATAAATGTATAAGTTAAATCTATTGTTCAGCGCCAGGTCCTCCAACTGATGAATGAGGAGAGTGAAATAATTATCCAGGTTCACCCATAAGCTCGCTACAATGGTTGTGAGCTCAACATAATTGGTCTGAAATTTATTCCACTCTCTTTTTTAATAGTTGACGTCTAAATAGAGGCTATCCCAATAATCTATGGGAGAAAAATCACCATGAATTATTCATACATGACTGTTGAGTTAGAATTTGAGGCACTGGCGTTTCAGGGACAGAACTGATGCATGGATATGAAGTAAGGGGTTACCCATAATTCATTGAAAGTAGTATCTTTTGAGTCTAGAATGAATTAAGTGATTTATATAAATCCTCGGAACCATGTATTCACCCAAATCCAACCTCATGGTCCTTATTTAGTATTATCATAACCAAAAATATTTAGGATGGAGGAACTCAAATATGATTTGGGCAATCCCAGCTTGGGGAGCATCTAGTTTGGGATGAGGTTAATCCTAAAAACTATATCCACTAGATAACATAGTATTTCCATGAAATTGAACAAACCTATGATGTACATTTAGAGTATATGATCTTATATGAGGGAGACCTCATATTCCCTAGAAAATTAGTTGTTATATTGGAATTCCTCTTACATAACCTCCTCATTATAGTTGGTCTCTATAACCACTACTTATGATTTGAATTTGGGGGGGGGGATTTCAATGATTCGGCAAGGGCCTAGCACATTTACATTGACATGTGATGGTCCTAAAAGATCAAAATAATTTATGTAATACTAGATAGATTCTTTATCATGTGGTAATTTTAGGCCCAATTCCCATTTCAACTATCTGGGGGCCACTCTATGGATGTGGGAATAAAAGGTGATGTCGGATATAACATCAAGTTCTGGATGATGCTAGAAATATCTAGTTGTTCATCCACTACACCTTAAAATACCAGTATCATTTAATTGTCTCATGGATGATGAGTAGATATGTCTAGAATTAGTCGATCATGGTGCATTCATGGCTATTCTTCCTTGGTCAGTTAACACAACCAACTATGGTGGAATGACTAACAAAGAAGGATAGTAGAATTGTGCATGTTGAACTATGTGAAGGACATGATACCTACTCTTGGTAGCCTACATGAATAAATTGTTGGTGATGGATTAAGAATCATTATGGTTCAACCATCATCAACCATTCTTTCGATGGAATCAACTAGAGGATCTATAGGGATATTTGGTCACTCCTCATTATCAGGAAGTGTGAAGTGGTCTAACAACTTGAAAAAATTCATGGACATGTATTACTAATCTTAATCAGAGCAGTCTTCTAGTTCTGAGAAGACCCTAGGGGTGTTTCCTGACACTAGATTCATGCAATCTTCATGTGTATGATAAACATTTGGCACCGATGGGGGAATTTGGTTTCCCTTGATCCATCGACACCAAATCATTTGAGATTTGGAGGTTTGTGATGTAAATGGAGAAGCATAAATATGGGGAGGCATGGTGACTTCATGAGGTTCAGTCTAATCTGTGTGGGAAAAAATTAAATCATGGGAATGAGAAAATGATTTTTGTGCCAACCAGTCATAATAGTTTTGAGTCCCACGGTTGTAAACCTATGGTTTTTCACATGAATCATCACGGTTGTTGCTGGGCTCGATGAAGATATGTGCCACCTGTCTCGTGGTAGTTCCCAACATGACCATACAATTATCCACCTGTTCCCAGAGAAAATCCTTAAACACATAGCAATAATTTATTGTATATATAAGGATGATGTGGTAAGGATGGTGATTGGGGTGGTCAGTACGTTAGTCTTTTTGGGGCTGGAGACACATTCTCACATCTAGGCTGTTGTGCTTGGCAAGGCAGTTCCCTTCGATTCCTATCTGGGGAAGGATACACTTGGTGAGGCTACTGCACTCAGTGAGGTTCTTCTAGAAAATTTTTCCACTACTTTAGTATCCATTGGGACTCTACATTTATAGCAGTGGTAGTTTATTCATTTTTATATATTATTCTTATAGTTTTAGGATGAAAAAAAATGTTCTTTCTTAGCCTACAACAAGGCTTCCTCAAAATGCCAGATCTTTTCAGAAAAGCCCCAATAAATTCCTAAGAAGTTATAAGTGATGAGGGTATGGCCCAATTATGTAATTAAATTCTCCAAAAACAACATTAGTAGAAGCTATTGAGTTATTGACAAGTTGAGTGAATACATGAGACATTTCCACCAGGGAAAAAATATATAAATATCTCAATTGATAGATGTTATCACCTAAAGAGGTATGTAATAATTTTCTTGGATATGATGGAACTAAATTGGTAGAGTTACTTCCTATGAATATATTCCAAACTAGTGATGAACATTATAGGAAACTAGCTGTACAAGATGAACACATGCCCTTCTAATGTCTAGATGATGCATCTGAGTTTGGCGGCCTCCTAATACTTTGGGGTTACCACAATAGGCATGTACCTTGAGATGAAGTGGGGAAAATAATGTAGTCATTCACCCATACAGTTGAATGGGGAAAATATTGTGTTCCTAGAATATGGGTGGTGATTTTATGTTGTCGACCAATTCTAGGTATGATTTTTTTTCAGCTGGGATAACCATATATAGTGTTCTCTAGGATTCAAGATGAGCGATGATAGAATCCATCTAATTTTATAGAAAAGGGTCCCTATCATGGAGGGAATTCTTGAACACCAATGTATTGAAAGGCTCACCAAATTGGTAAGATTGTTCGGTGGATCATGGAGATGCACAACCAGATCCTGAAGAAGATAATTATGATGGTCGAGATGGTTCAATGATGCATGCCTTGGTCACTTTCTATTAAACCCTACCTCAGATCAAACTAGATGTGAAATATCAATTTTCTTGACTGGGGAAAACTAGTCAAATATGGTTTTTTGCAACACCAATAGTGGAGAAATGACATTTCATGGGGAGACAATTTAATCTGGGCACCAATCAGCTAGGATCTCCTCAATGATCAATTTATGATGGAGAAAGGTGACCACCATCAGATCATACTCTGTCTTGGGTTTAATATAGGACGGGTAAGAAGGACTAGATGACCCAACTTGATCTATACCCATATTAAGGTGTTAAACTGTGGGTTACGTCTTAGAGGGATATCTATGTCCATGAAATTGTCACTATAGTGGGTGAGGATAGCTATGTGGTGATATTCCTAGTGATATTATTTCACTGGGTTTGGGTTTTCACCATCTAACTCTACATCAATTCCCTTATCCTTAGACAACTTGAGAATAACCATGTTCACCATAACTATACCAATATGTAAATCCTCTATATCAATGGGTAGTTCAGGCTGTTGAATGATAGGTATGAAATGGATAGCATTATATTTTTTCCAACACATGATGATGAGGCTTCCATTCCATCATTCCCTGGAGAATTGTGAGTCATTTTAAGTATCTTTGTTGGGGTTATTCTAGTATCCATGAGACTTTAGTTGATGAGCAACTGGGAGAGATTCCAACTCAACCATTAGGAACTGCTGGTCAATATCATTAAGTATTCTTTAACTTCCTAGATCGATCAAATAATGGCCATAAGGGAGGTGAAGTGTTACTCAGAGTTTTTTTGGAAACATGTGACCTGACCCTCAGTGGGGTACTCTAGGATGTTTAATTTGGGAGTTCAATTTGTCCAAAACACCCCTGAAAATAGATCAGCAACCAGAATCTCTCATTGTGTTGGTTTCTCAGAATAAGGTCACCACTATTAGTATACCCATTCTTTGATCAGTTCATTCTAGGAGATGGGTGGTGGCACTGATGTGGATTAGTGAAATGACTAGTTGGATGATAGATGGGTCACTACATGAGCAACTGGTTCTCCACACGCTGGGACATCCCATTTAGAAAAGACCAACTACATCGTCACAATGTTATAGGATTGAGTGTTCACCAGTTCCTCAAGTGAAAGGGAGTGGATGATCATTAGTGGGTCTTTATGAAACTCACCATTTTAAGGGGTCATCCATGAATAGAATAAATTTCCATTATATGAGTTATTGGTAGAGTTGGAGAATGCATATGATAAATATGGATGCACCATGAGCCCCAAGAAGGGAGAAATAACATCTTCCACATGTATGAACATATGAATGAATATTCGGATTCTATGTATTTAACCTTATGGGATGGTGAATGTAACCTATTAGGCCCCTACCCCAGACTTTGTTAGGTAGGGTAGAAATACCATTACTGATTCATCCCTGTCATTATCGTCTGAAAGATTTATGTGATCGATAAAAACATTGTGATTCCTAGGATTTATCCTTCAATGACGGTTCATTTCCCATATTCCCTAGGACTACTAATTTGGGTAGTCTATTCCTTTGTAATGGGTATTTACTATATTCTTTTTAGTTTTGGGGTAGGTAGGACATCCACATTAATCAAAAATTACACGAGGATGAAATCTATGTGAGCATGTGGTAACAGCAAGGGGAAGACCTCTGTAAGATTTTGTTGGAGCAAGATGATGACCATCATGCTAGTCTAAATGGACAAGGGGAGAACCTCAATGTTGATGCATGAGAATAGATATAATACCTTCGTACTGGTTGAAATATTCATGGGGAGGACCTCCACTTTGATTGGTTGAATCATGGGGAGAAATTCCATATTTACTGTAGAAGGAGTTGGGAGGACCTCGACTTTGTTTGGTTGTGACATAGGGAGAACATTCATTTTGTATTTAAGTGATGGCATGAAGAGTACATATGTACTAGTTTTCTATTAAAAGGGGATCACCTCCTCTTTGATCGGTGATGGAGTGGGGTGTACCATTTCATGATCATGGAAGGATATGAGGAGGACCATCATGCTGATTGTGAAAGTGGGGAGGACCTCCATTTAGGTTGGTGATGGTTTGAGGATGACCTATGCACTAAAAATCATCATCATGGGTTGTCTTTTAAGGGCTGTCTATGGTTAAAACGATTTTTAGAGTTGTTCCAACCATCCTTGGGGGTGGATGTAGTCTCAAAACAAAATTGGAAAAGGTGGATCCCTCCCAGACTATCATAGGGATATGGTGGAATGCACCGGTTGGGGAAAGGGCCACCCAAGATGTGGAAGGTGACTCCCATTATGGGGCCTACCCCTAATGTGGGTGTTGGGTGGTTTGAACTAGATCCGATGGATCAAGAGTAAAATACCCATGTTCTTCATCCTGATGGATTAGTCATTGCAGGAACTAAGGGGGCATGGTGGGATCCCTCATTGGGGGATCCTTGGCAGTAGTCATGGAAGGGGTGACTCAGACATCCCCCAATTCATTGGTATAGGGGATAAAGTCATAGGATCACCTAGGGGTGAGACTCCCAATAGGGATCCCTATTAGAATGGGGAGTTGTTTCTCATTTCACATCCCTCTAGTGCCATGGTTTTGGTGAGGTAATAAATCTTCCAGGCCCTTTCATGCTATGTTCACTATAGGAATGACCACCTTATTCTCATACCAAGTTATGAGGGCGCCAAAACCCCGATTTGGATAATAAATACATGTGATACGGGGAATGGGCACCCGATATTGGAAGTCATGGTGGAAGTAATGGTGGAGGTGGTGTCGTTCGGTGTTTTGACATTAACATTTCTCCTACCCCTACACCGATGAATGTTGGTCAGCTAATTTCCTATGCCTTGTATCTTTCAAGGAAGGTGTATTTAGTTGTTAGTACATATATAATAAATGAATGTTCAATAATTGATGACAGAGATATATTCTTACTAAAAATGTTGCATACTGTGGAATTCCAAACATTTACTACCCCAATTTATACAGAGTTCCATGCTAGTCCCACCATTTTCTTGGTGGGACTTCCACCAAATGTCTAGATCTAGAGACCTGGTACTATATTGATGTCTATAATGATACTAGTCCCCATGTTTTGGAGAAGAGTTTTACATTAGGTTCACCATTTCAATTTCCAATGATTTCACCAAGACATTCCCTCGCATCTGAACCATGTATGTGAACACTTGATTCCCTATTTACCTACATCACCTCATTCTAAAGGGGGTGTCTTTCATCACTATTAATAGTGATGTATTCTCCTTGACCAAAATGGGATGATGGGATGTTGGTTCCTTCTTCTACGGATTCTTCCTTGGAATGCATAGCCTAGTAGGATTCTCCCTCGTATATTTAATTCATATTCACATAACTTATTATCAGTGTCATTTCTCTATAGACGCTAGATAATTAAATTATTCCTATCTATAAAATTTATTTTTCTCTTCATTGGGAAAAAACATTCAGTCAGGAGAGTAGCCACATTTGGCCTCATTGTCAAGTCTGGATGCTAGGAACATTGGTCACCTGTATTCTTTCTCTAGGGAGGTCATCTCATGTGTGGTATCTTAGTCATAGAACCCAATGAATCACATGTCTGTCATGATGTAATGAAGATAGGGTCATGTACCCTCTATGGTATTTTACATCAGGAATCCCATTTTTTTCTGAGAAAATGGACTCCATTAGCACATATCTTCCAAGTATTCCACCACTGACATCTCATGATTTGTATGAGGTATTTATTTGTGGTAAGTCATTTGTTTTACATTTTGTGGATATGAATCAGAATATCCAGTTGATATGGATTGGGTCACGAGTTAGACATTCTATGGAGATGTAATGAGATTGTTCTAGATTCCCCATAGAGGTGGATCAAGGAGACGTTTCGCTAGGAGGGATGTTGTAACACATATAAGGTTACCAATGGTTCGAAATGCCCCATGGAGCTAGAAATAGGATGGTTTGATATAATTCCCTATGGAGGAAGAATGGGGATGGTGGGATCTAACTCTATATTGAGAAAAATTATAATGGTTGGATCTAATGCTCTAATTAGGCAGAATAAGAATGGTTGGATGTAACACCCTATGGAGGTGGAACCGGGATGGTTGGATTTAACATCCTTCAGAAGAGAAAATAGGATGGTTGGATCTAATTCCCCATGGAGGAAGACATATTATGGTTGTATTTAGTTCCATGTTGATGATGAACTAGGATGGTTGGATCTAATGCCTGGGGGAGGAAGAACTATGATGGTTTGGTCTAATGCCCCATAGAGGGAGAACCATATAGGTTTTTCCATAGGAGGGTTCACCTGTGTTTACCATTTATTTGGATGAAACCATAGGGATAACTCCTACGTAACACATTTATAAGACAAGGATCAAAACTCACATAGTTCGATACTGTAGTTTTAGGGCATTTGAGAGGAGTGACTTGTGTAGTTTAATTTCATTTGGTAAGGACAATCATGTCACTAAAGGAGTGTCAACAATGGATGGTGTGGGGATTAAGCATGAATTTTTTCCAAGGGACATGGAGTAGATGCCATATCCTGAGTATGGGGATTGTTCTTATTGGGGATGTGGATAATATAGAAATTGTGTAGATGTGGATGTTGGTTTTGGACCTCAAGGAGACTTCTTACATATCCCAGTTAGTTGGGAATAAAATACCATGTAGTTCAGAATGGTTGGGGATTTCACCAGATATGATGCCTATTTCAGGTTTCAGATCAGACAGATGTTATGATAACTACTAACTTCTAATTCTACATGAGTCATGATGAGTGTGAGAAATAAGATGAATAATTAGATCTGAATACGTCATGATACACTTTTCTTTCTAATAGAAGACTTCTGAAGCCCGAAAAGAAAGGTAAAGGGTGAGCTCTAGAACCTGTATCCTTTTTTTGGTAGCCAGGAAAATCATATATAATGATCTATTTGTCTAAAACCTAGGAAAAAGAATAGTAGGAAGAGAGTCAGCTCCTATAGTAAAGATGGTGTCTTAATCCGGGATGGATACACTGAGGATCTCATTCCATATGAGTCATACATGGACCATCATGTGCTTGTGGCGTACTGTAAGTGCGGAATATGAATGAGAGATTCTTATTATGGAAGGTATGTGTTCTGAAGTGAGAGAAGGTGGAATCCCATGATGACCATACATGGTGAATCCCATGTTCATATCACATGGTGTGGATACAATATTACGTCTAGTGGAAATGTTTTTTTTCATGCAGTCTAACATCATACGACTAGGCCACAGATCTAGGATGTTTTACATCATGCATCTCATATGTGGGTGGATTAACTCCTTACCCACCATACCTATAGGGATTAAGTGACAAACACTCATACACCACTTGGAAGGGTATGGATTTGACATTTCAAGGGTACAACAACTAGAGGATTATAAAGTAATTAGGCCCATGTTATTTTCCACTTGCTGAGAATCAATAAGGGTTGGAATATTTACGTTAAGAAGAAGAAGGAAGCTATTAAACTCAAGACACACTAGGAGTGGAATGGGATGATATAAAAGTGGGTGGAACTGGTCAAATGAAAACATAGGGTGCACCTGTAGTAGAACTAAATGGGTGTGGGGGACCTATGAAATATAATTTTCAGAAAGAGGATCGCCAGAATGGGTCACCGTGAAGATTCCTAGGAATGTGGATTCATAAAGATTGGGGACTCCCTGAGAAGTTAGTTGTGATGATTTTCTTTTTTTAATAGGTCATGGGATTCATGAAGGAGTTTTATTCAAGAAAAAGGGAAATCCTTCGTTAGAATGAAGTCCTTCTTTGGAAAAGGGGTGCTTCAGGAAGGCTGGATGATTCGTGAATCCTAAAGCTCTACATGGGGACTTCTTACTTCATGAAAGAAGTATGAATTTACAAAAGGAATCTTCCCATAGGGTGGAGGCTCCTCAGAACACATGAAAATGGGTTCAAAAATACTAGATACCTTGTGTGGTCCATTTCACTTTGGTTTGCAATGATCACAAGGCTTGCAATTTATGAGTGATTTGGAAGATGAATGGTCCGTTAACCATCCCTAAAAAATCAGAATTGGGGGGGGGTATTTATATGTGAGGGGTTAAGTGTAGCATTAATAAATTTTATAAATAACTTGTGGAATTCATGAATGGGAGTGGGTCTATTAAACTCATGAAGACACTATCACCTATTCACACATTTTAAAAGAACTACGTGACTCTGACTATCATTTCTCAGATTTACCTTCAAACATTCACACGATCATGACGGGAGGTTGTTCATTGGGAGCTTCACAAGTTCTGATTGTTCATGAGGGGTCATATCTTCATGAAATAGACTCTTTAGTAGGATTTTATTCTGTCTTCTCTTGGAATAATTTAGAATCAATCATAACTTCCTTGAATACACCCATGGAATGCATATTTTGGCATTAAAAACACAACATTAAAGTCCATCTTAATAGAAATAATCTCCTTAAAATGGATTGAAAATTTAAATCAAAAGAGGTATTTATCAATAATTATCATATTTAAATCAATTTTTCAATTATGTTCTAATTTAAGAATTTACACATAATTAGTTATTGACTAGGGAATTGAACTATAATGAGAGGGTATTTTCAATGAATAACAAATAAAAAAATAAAATTCCTTTCTCACATCACATTTCTATCATATCTCCATAACATTAGGATTCAACTACCCAATGACTTTAAATTAGAAACTAAAACATTGGACACTCCCATGAATACAATTTCCTTCAGGTCTTTCCCACAATTTGATCATAAAAAAAGGACATATTCTTATCTAAAAGTTTTTATGTTTTCCTTTGAATTTTATTTTTCTCTGCCTATCAAAACCATGAGATCTATAAGTAAATCAATCCTATATTTCCACCATGATAGAACATCGAACAATCTCTTCATTGAAACTAAAGTGTCTTATGGACTACACCCTTCATAGACTTGGTTTTAAGACACTAAAGAATAAAATAATATTAATTTTAGGTTGGAAGATAATATAATAATTATACCTCACATGTTTGTAAAATTTTCCACATAATTACCAATACATTCCCCATTATTTTGATTTAAATCTTATACCTCATTATCTATCTTATTATAAACAATACAAGGAATATAATTATTGAAAAATAATTTAGTGAACTCATCCCAATCCATGGAGTAAACATCATGATGTTCCCTTATATTATTTTCGAGAGTCCACCATTGAACATCTTTTCCTTCTAAATAATATAAATACAAAATGATATTTTCATGTTCTAATAAATATAAAATATAAAATATCATTTTCATGGATGGAATCAATTTCATAGGAGTTAGTAGATCAATGAATCCATTTGTGATGAATCCGATTTTCAATGTTTTATTTTTTAGACCAGACGCTGAAGGAGATGTGTCATTCCAATTACTGGTGTCGTGGAATAAATAATTGAAATATATTAAATATATTAAAAAACTCATGAATCTAGTTTTCCTAAAAAAGTATAATAAATTCCAAATGTGTCCTTGGATTAGAAATACAAGTGCACCATTGATTTCTTAATGTGTTGTTTACCCTAGGCATGACTTAACAATAGTCTACATGGGTTATTTTTAAAAAATTCATCATGAGTGCATAAATGAACTAAATAATTGATTAAGATTATTTTATTCCATTTGGGTTGAAGCAGTGAATGAAACCATTTAAATATGCTATTATAGATAAATAATAGTGTTATCCACATAACCTTGGAACCTTTAAATAGCTGTTGGAGAGTGATTCAGAGAATTATCTCTAGAAAACATCGATGAGATCGTGGATCGATTATTGACACACATCAAATTTTAAGGATCTCACTATTAAACGTTATGTAGCACACTTCTTCATCAACAATAAATCGAAAGAGAGGTATGGATTGTGTTTTGATTTTATTCGTACCCATTCATGATTTCTATGATGAACTTGAATCAATCAATGAAAAAATTTATCCATGGTTCTATCGTTATGAGGGATGATTTTAATTGAGGGGTTATGATGGAAGAATATTTTTTTTGATTTGATTATTTTGATTGTAGTAATAATGGATGTGGATGATGGTCGACACAAACAACGATCGAAGTTCATTCCTCTAATCTTTTTCTTGTGATTTTTTCCACACATTCATCATTTATCACATGAGTTCTTTATTATAATATGCCCCCACAAATCTTGATCAATGGATCATTGCACACTCGTTTCACAGAACAACATTATGAAATCATAGTTTCAGGATCAACATGTCCTGAAAAAGGTATGATGATAAAGACATAGCGAATCAGATGGTAGGGGATACATGATTTCATGTTCTTAAATGTTCATTAGTGAACAACAAATATCGTCTATTTGATCCGTTTTATAAGAATATTTGATAATGAAACCCATAGTTCGATGATGATAAGGTTCAGAAAAGATGGGATCTCTGATTTCCTGGTAAGGAAGTCGATGGATTTGAGGGTAATGAATCATTTAGGAGGTATAAAAGAAGAACCTGGAATCCTATAAAATCTCAAGATATATGGAATGTATGTTAGATATACACACCATGTAAGGCCCCCAAGAAAAGGCTATAGATTGAGGGGAAATCTAATTATCACACAGTGTGTGAACCGTATCACACAACATGTGGTATCTCCAAAGTGACTCGGAATATACGTTGGGAAGTACACAAGCACGGGTTGGAGAACACGTAATGCCTACACTATGTGTAAACTGCCCAAAAGACATGACCTAGACTTGGTTCATGGGATAAGATGTGTATTGGTACATGAGAAAACATACATGTGATGGATTCATGTACTAGCCAACAGATAAACTAAAGGGGAATCACACAGGCCGTGTAGTACTACACAAACATGCCTTGATGACCTCGGCCATTTAGGTGGGCAGAACCCGAGGTCAAGGAAATAGAGTATGACCCATACTACATACCATTAACTAATTTATACAAGGATTAGAACAATTTTTCCTTTGAATCTTAGACATGTTTCATTAGGGTACATTCCCCTATTCCATTCCCTGAAGGTTGTTATAGGATCATCACCTACATCTAAGACTATGATCCCATTAATATGAATTTATAGATAGAGAGATAGTGCGGTTGATTTTCACCTATCTACTGTTCAAGGTTCCAATGCTCTACAAATGTGTATGATAACACTCGGGTCAAATCCTCGACGATGATACTTTTTAATAGTCGATTGTTTTTAGTTGATTTTATTTTGATTGGGGGGTTTGTTTGTAGAGATAAAATAAACTGATTAATTATTGGTGTTTGATATAAAAATTTGATAAATATTGGGGGTGAGATCATTTTTAGGGAGTTAATCTTTTGATATCCATGAGCATTTCTTTATATTTCATTTAAATAAACACCCACATCATAAGATAACGTTGATTGGAATTCCAAAGTGTTATGGATTCAATCCAAGAATTAAATTAAATTAGGGTTATAATATTAATAATACCTTGTTTATGTTAGTGTATTTATGGTTCCAATAATCAATGGAAACCACACGTTAAACAAAAAAATCATTAATCCATGAAATATTTAGTCCAACATACACAATGTTAATTCAAAGAATATTCATCGAGAAAAAGTTCTCATTCAATTTACATACCTAAATTATAAATCACCGTAATGGTATATTTACTCAACAATTAAGATGGTTATTAATTTGATAATATATGAATATGGTTATGAATTATAAAAAGAACAAATAGAATGGGATATGAAAAGAGAAGTGCTTTGAACACACATGATCATTGAAGAGAGTTAAAAAAAGACATTCGATTGAACGAGGAAGCAAAATAAGTGAATGGTTTTTAGAATGATTTAAAGTATTTTAAGAACATTAATATTAGACTATATGAGGATGATTAGAATAAAAGATATTGGAGAAGAAACTTTCATTAAAATAGAATTACAATGACAAACACTTGTGAAATTACAAAAAAAAAATCCAAAGTAAATTAAGGCAAAGAAAGGAGGAAAGGTATAAAAAGTGAAATCATGAGTATGGAATGTCCTCCTTATCTTTTGGAAATCATTGTTCATGACAATGTGTGCTCTCTTCAGAAATTCCAACCAAATTCATGGAGAAGAGGGGGTTGTATTTATATCCCAAGGAGGTGGACATTTTGTATTCCAAATCTGCCCCTCCAATTGCATTTCCACTTCGGAAATATTGATAGATGATATCGGGAGATGAAATACTCTTAAAAGTTGTTTATATTTATGTTTTATTTCATCCCTAAAAATTGGAGGGCCAATAGACTTTTGGATCCAATTATATGGCCATTTTACTAAACAGTTTTCACCTATTAATTTTTATCAACACTTTTTCAAAGGCTGAAATGTGAATGGGTTTTTTAACAAGAAGATGCCCTATAATAAAAATAATTTATTCTAAAAAGTTTTCTTCCCATATTAGTGCTTTCAGAATGAAAAACCCTAGCCTGATTTGATAATTAAATTAAGAAAAAATTCAGGAATAGTGTACTTACTTTAATTCCTAGCAAGAATGGTGGGCAGGGTATCAAAGATTCATTTGGTCCCTTTTTTGGATTTTGGATTTATAATTTTTTTTCATGGATCCTTGAATTGGGATCCTAATGTTTTAGTATAATTAATGAATTTTAAATTCTGGATTGATCCCAATAATTCAATATTCATGGATGGTCCAGTTTCTTCACAGATTTTGTGGTCCTTCGTGGGTGGTTCATATGACCCTTCAAAAGAATGAATTGGCCATTTATTACTTCTAATTATATGTGGTAAATTGAATAAGGAATACTAAGAAAATAACCACACCATTTGGATATGTAAGGTGATAGTTATTATTAAACTAGTAAAAAAACATGAATCTAGATGAATTCAAATAGTGCTAAAAAATTTTGATTAATATTTAAACATTAGTATTTCACCAAAATTATGCACTTTTCATATAAAATTTGTAAATTAATTATAAAAATAGTTATGAAAATATTAATAACATCAAATCTACCGCACTTAGTCTTGTGCAGGTCCACATGTACAACAAATTAAAAACCATGAAAAAAATCATTTTCACTCACCAACAAATATTAAAATTTTGCTTTCACCAATTAGGGGAGGTGTAGAAAATTTCACTCATCCATATTGAATTCCACCATAAGTAGTTACAGAAACAATGTTCAAAAAAACAATTCATTTTTTCATGCTCAAATTTAGAAATGGAAAATGGTGGCATGGAAAACATACACCTCTCAAGATGATAAAATTTATTTATGGAGATTCACTCATTCACCAACCAAAAGTGAAAATCATAGGTTTTGTAAGAGCTCTCAGCTTCCACTCCCTATCCTAAAGTGATAAAAAATCAAGAGGTATTTTGAGGTATTTTTCGTTGGCTATGGGATGGTAGAAAGATGATATCCAAAAGTTAAAGGGGGGGGGGGTAAAACAACAATAACAAAAAAGAAATGCACATTTTTTTTTGAAATGAGGCAAGAAAGGAAATGAAAACACATATTTTAGAGGGAATGAAAATTTTAAATAAGACACAAAAGAGGAATGAAATTTGATGTGGATTAGAATATGATATAATTAAATACCACAAAAATTCACCAAATAACATAAGTTTTCATTTTTTTTCTTTTTTTTATATTTTTTTGAATGTTGAACTTGAAACGGATCTCACATTCATCTCCCACACCTTGGTTGATCTCCTCACTACACCAATTTTAATAGTTATAACAATATCAAAGGGTTAGGAAGAGTGAATTTTGACCCACCCAAGACACAACCCATTATTATTTTCATTATTTTTGATTATTTTTAATTTTTTTGATATTTTTTTGAACACTTTTTAATATCATTTGTATATAAATTCACAAACACCAATGAAGGACAACCTCTCCCCCACACATAAATTGATGTTATCCCTCAAGCATATTATAACATGATAAAAATAAAAAAAAAGGTATCCAAAATGAAATCCATTCCCCCCACACATTAAATTTCAAAAAATTATGCAATGAAAATACATGTTGATATTAAGTGGGATTAGGTATTGGGAATGTAATGTGGATATTGAAAAAAGGTTTTCATAGGCTTTAAGGGGATTTTAAAAGGAGGATTAATGTAAGGGAAAGGGGGGGCTATTTGGCTATTGTGATTCTCCTGATGTTCAGAAAATGGATCTATCATATTAATGCACACAAAAGTTGGAAATTCAGTTCGAAGGTCCACAAATTCAAGATTCAAAAATGGGGGTGAAATACACACATTTTGAAAATATGACCAAATGTAGCCTTGGCATGAAAGAAAATTTTGTTCCTTAAAGGTGGGGAAAATCATTTTCACAATCAATAACTGAGCATTCCAAATTTATTATTCCTGAAAAAATATTATTTATCCAAAGTCATGATATAAAAAATTTAGATTAAAACATGTTCTTTTCACACACAAAAATGGTTGGACATAAAATAAAAATTTAACGGTGATTAATCATGACTCTTTCCTTTCCATTTTTTAAGTACATTTTGATATATATTTTTTCATCAGTTTTTAGGATTTTTTTAGATTTTTTAATAAAGAAACACCCAAAAAAAAGAGAAGAGTAAATAAAAATGTGTGATGAGGAAAGTGAAAAAAATGAGAATGAGGGAAGAAGAAGAAGAGAGAGAGAGAGATGGATAGAGAGATATAGATATTGAGAGGGGGATTTAATGGGAAAAAGGGCCCCCAGGTTTGGATGTGGCGGGTCACCGTCTCCATGTAGTGGTGGGTCAGTGGAAGTCGATGTGCCTCATGTGGGATATTACATAAAAAATAAAAATCATTATTCATATAATTAAATCTATAAATAGATTAATATTTCATAAATGTAAAATAAAACATGTATTGTCTCCCAATAAGCACTGCATTTATTTTATCTATAGATGGAAAATTGCAGTGGACTACCCATAGTACAATGGTGGCCACTTTATTTTCTCAACTCTAGTGGGATTCCAGAAAAACTTCTCCTATGGGATTCCTCATGTTTCATTGGATAATTTCATCCCTTCCTTTTTGTGGTGCTTTTAATTCATTGTGGGGTTGAAGTGATACATGACTATCCTCCCTTTGGTCTTTATCATGAGGTATTATGCAGCCCAGTAAGTGTTGGTTTTCTATGCTTGGATGTTCAGAAAGAAGTCTCAATTATGAGGTTATGTTTATGTAAGTATTGTGTAACACAAAACCAGAGTATGAGATCCCAATTGTTTTTGACTCATTTATTTTATCACTTACCAATGTATAGTAAAGAGGATCAGTGGAGTCCCAATACTGAATAAAATCTTCAATATCCAATAAATCGATGTTGTTTGCTAATTAATGGTCAATTTAAACATCACCAATGATCACTTTATTAATTGGAGAGAAAATATCAAAAACCTCACTACCATTGGGACAATATAAACACATTGGTTTAGGGTTCACCTTACATATAACATAATTTGCAGAATCATGGATATGAAATGATGAATGTTGGGTAATCATATTTGAATCAAAAAATGAACATACTTGTTTATTTTCCCCATTACAATCCATGTTGTAGTAGTGAATTTCATAGGTGATATGGGATTCCAAATATTTTTCATGATCCTTTAGATCAATGGAGTTTTCATTTGTAATGTCCACATCAAATTCTACATTTATGTCTTCTTTAATGAGGATGCTATATTCAAAAACTACTATATCATTAGAACATAAAGAACATGATGGATTGCGATTCAATACACTCTTAGGGAGATTTTTATAAGAAAATATAGAGAATACTGATTTATTCTCTAATGGGTATCACATGGATAGAAAAATAATTATCTTGACGAGTTGGTCACCAAATTTCATGGATAAGATGCCAACATGGACATCAATTTTTGTTTTAGATGTCATAAGGAAAGGACTTCCTAGAATAAATGGATATTGACAATATGTTTTCTCACCTTCCATTTCATGTACATAGAAGTCAGCTGGGACGATAAGATCATTGATTCAAACAAAGACATCCTCAATTATTCCCTCAGGATGGATAGTGCAACGATTGGCTAACTAAATGAAAACACCAATTGGGTGAAAGGGACATAGACCAAGGTTGGAGAAGATGGATTTGGGCATGATATTAATTGAGGATCCTAGGTCAATGAGTTCATCATCAAAGTTGGAATTTCAAATTTCTAATGGAACTGTAAAGGTCCCCGGATCATTTCACATCAGGGGAAGAGACTTGTGGGTGGAACCATTTTTGAAGGTCCTAAGTTTCCTCTTGTGCATGCACAATTCTTTAAGAAACATGAAACACATAGGAATTTTTTTAATGGAATATAATAGGGGAATGTTGATGTCAAAACATCTAAAAATGTCGAGAATTTCAAGATCCAGTTCAAAGGACTTCTTTGTCATAAAAACAGCTCGAGGGAAAGGAACTGGATTCCTAAGTGGAATGGAAGGAGGTGATGGAATGGATTCAGGTTCCTTTTCATGTTTCTTTGTCTTTTCATTTTCGTGGTCAACATTCAAGGGGGGTTGGAGGAACTATCATGAGGTGTAGAAATTTTCATTATTGATCTAAGTGAAATTTCACTTACATAACCCTTGGGGTTTTGTAATGGTTGAGCTAGAAGTTGGGAATAATTTGATATTTGTTCTTGGTTCAGGTGGGAATCAAGTTGACCTATTTGTGTTTCAATGTTTTTGAGACAGTAACGGGTAATGGAGGAAGAATCTTCCACTTCACTTTCCCATGGTTTATTGGAAGAAGATGTGAGTCCTGGATTAGGATTGCCTTGATTTTGGTACTTGGGAAAGCGTTTGTATTGGTTTGGGAATTGAGAATGCTCTCTAGGATAGTGGAAACTAGGAGAAGGAAGAGGAGGATTGATCTTTTGAGGTTGAGGAAAAAAAGGATATGGTTATTGGAAGTTACCAAAACATTGACAATATTGGATTTTGTATATGTTTTAATGATGGAATTGAGGAGGATGAGAAATGGGATCCCCATATATGATGCCTTGGTTGGAGGTATAAGAGAAGTGCTTAGAGATGGATTGGATGATGTTTCTAACAAACTGACCTAATTGTTGAGGGATGGGGTTTCGCTAAGCATATAATTCTTTGAGCTCTACTGTTTTGGATGAATTAGATTGATCCTCTTGAAGATGTGTACATGTGTTAGTTGGATGAGATGGGGAGCTTTAGATTACAAAATTCATGATAGGTCTAGGGAATAGAGATTGTAGAGAAGATGAGTTTGGGGATTTGGAAGCTAGAGCTAGTTATCAGACAAGAGCTATAAGTTCACTCACCCACTCAGTCATCTTGTTCGGCTATATGGACTGATACTATTGGACATGATTTACTTGAGAATGTGCTCTAGTATGGAATTTTTGTCTATTTTCATCCATGTTACTTATTAAATCTATTGCAACTACATAGTTTTTATCAAAAAGAGAACCACCACTTGCCGCATCGATAAGAATTCTCTATGTCACGACCCGCCTTCACCAAAACGAGGTAAGGGACAATATATTTCATGGCCCTTCGTTCCTTAAGTTGAAGGAGTGAAAATGACCCCCAAAACCTGCCTTCAATAGGGCCCAGAGTGGTGACCAGCATCAAGGGTATAGAGTCTCACCCAAAAATAGAAGGCATTACCCTTTTTATTTTGATGGGATCGAGAGATAAGACAGAAACCACAATAATACCAATGATGAAAGTAAAGGTAAATCCAAAAGTAACACATTCCCATATGCATGTTCAACAGTAAATGATATAAACCACAAAAACTCCAAAGGTAAAGTACAGAGAAAAGGAAAATCACAACAGAAACTACCCCATGATCCGAGCTAGTACGGTCCTCCACGATCCCTGAAGTCCTCATGGAAACCTAAAACCAGTTCTATATATGTAGGGTGAGCATACAAGTATACCCAGTAGGGAAAACCAAAAGCTATCGTGCACGAGTGGGGAAGCATTCTAATGCCCTATGAGAAAAGAGAAACCAAATCACCTATCAAGGAAAACTATCCACCCGAGGCTCACCAAGGCACACTCCCTAAATAACACAAAGAGAGTAATGTATTTTAACAGCACATCGATATTTGGGTACCCCACTCCACTTTCCCAATGGTTATTAAAGACATCTTGCACATCGAACCAATTCCACCATTCTCACCGCAGTCCCACTACCAAACCTCGCCCGCACAGACCTAGGTTATAACAGCCATCCCTTCCACAGACACTTGGGCCACAACCAACATGCGTAACCACACCCGCAAACACTTGGGTAAGAACAACTACTGCCATTCCTGAAGTCACATGGGCCAGAACAACTACTGCCACACCCGAAGACACCTAGGACTCATCTCAAAGACACTTGGGAAATAGACATCCCACAAACAACTGGTCCAACCACCACAACTACCATGCCTGAATATTCTTAGGCCAATAATGGACTTCAGGGCATCACAACCTACCCAAAGAGTCTAGGCTATTCTGGAAAGGGATCCTAAAGGAGCTAATAACCAGCCACTCATTGGAGTGTTAGGAAAAATACCCTCCCCATAAAATGGGGTGTTCCGCAGTAAGTGCTCAACTTGGGAGGGGCGTTAATAAGAAACATAAGAAATAAAATATATGTATTGTTAATAGGTACTCATCCGAACATAGGGGCTCTAAAACCTAAGAACTAACACCCTATTTACTATTCATCCATAAAAAAAAGCACAACATTCACGGGAAAGTCACAAATCATACCAAAACCCATTCCCCATTTAAACCTTTATTATTTTCATGTTCAAGTGATCCCATTTGGATGAAAACTACACTACTAGGAAACTAATAGGCACAACCACAATACAAAAAAGAGGAATAACCAAACATCAATTTAAGCATTCACACCAGGCTATCTTGTAAAGTTACAACAACAAAAAGGGATTAGTGAGATCCCTTAAAGTACTAGAACCAAGGAAAACCTTAAAAAAGGGATAAGTGAGATCCCTCGAAGTACTGGAAACAAAGAAAACCCTGAGACACAACACCATGTCCCCAAAAACAAGAACCAATGATTTCTCAACAATAGAGGATCCCACCTGAGTTCATGTCACAACAGAGCAACCACACAACTTCAGATTCACAACAAACAACCGTACCACAACAGAGGATCCCATCCCCGTACACATAATCCCATAAGCACCAAGAATAGCAACACACCTACTACCAAACATAGTGGAAAACTTCCAGGTTCAAGCACATCATTCATTATTTTCTTCTTTCTATTGGTTAGTCAGGGTGATCACATAGGGATTCTTGTTTTACTGACCATCCATTTAAACCAAACATAGTTTAGGTGACTAACCAATTCTATGTTATAGTTATTTAATCATCACAGAAGACATGGTTCATTAGTGTGCAAGGAAAGACCACCAATGGACATGATTTTTAGTGAGCATTGGCTTGCACAATTCACAACACATATCAACATAAATGAGAACAACAGAACATCGATCACACCCCCTTCAATATTAAGGTCTGTTAATTATCTTCATTATGTTTGGGTTCATAAATCCTCATAGAAACAAAATCATACCCACCCCGCATGATTCATAGTAAGGAGAGACAAAGGAAAAAATCCTACCTGATTGATCAAAGATCGATGTTCTTATCCACTCACAAAGAACAAGGGAATGCACAACTTGTAGGGTAGGAATTTTGTGGACCCCAAGAGGTGTAGAAATTTCTAGAATAGGTGAACCACAAGGCACTGGAAGAGAGGAACTCTAGGTGCACCAGGAAGAAGAATGAAATCAAGCCGAGAAGAAAAAAGAAGAAACTCTAGTTGGAGATATAAAGATGAGATCCTAATGTTACTGGATATGGAATTTTGAATGCCTAGAAGGTCAGATCATTGTTTACCATCTGGTGTGGGTGGTTACACATGATTATATTAAGTTGTTATTTAATATCCCCTATCGGGGAGGTTTCTTGGTATTTTTATGTATTAATTATGGGTTTTAAGTGGATTTAAAAAGGGTAAAATAGTTAATTTATGTCATAAAATTACATTGCGGGAGTGGGACTGGAAAAAGAAAAAAGAGGGATGGGTGAGGACACGGTGCCACCGTCACAGTTCCACCATGACCGATTCCACCTTCGTGGTGCCACCATGACCGGTGCCACTGTTTTTGTGGAGCCTTATTTTTTGTCAAAGTAATGGCCAGGGTGGTCCAGGCCATTACTTCAGATACCTATCAAACTATTCTCACCCTAGATAATTAAAGACATGCTTGAAGGAATGAGATGGGTCCAAAAAACCACCTCAAAATATACCACTCATGAGTAGACCTGAACAATTACAATCATACCACTCCTCTCCCCCGTGCAACCACACAAAACAAAAGATTAAACCGTTTGGTCATGTGGTGAGGGGTTTCCCTTCCTCCATGTTAAGATACTATCCTCTTTGGGTGGCACTGACTCTCCCGCATGGGTTTAGGCACATCCACTCTAATGAGTCTTAACTAGGGATTAGGTACTCCTCTCCCCATAGTTTAGGACACTTCACACACATCCACAGAAAAGGAAAACCACACATTCCATAGTTAACAAGGTAAAGGGTTCCATCAACCATGTATAAACCGAACTGGATAAAACTCAAAACAGCTCTGGGTACTAGGAACTCATCTACGTCTCTCATTCCCAGGTACTTTACTTGATCCCACCATGCCTCCACAACACACGAACCAGCAGAATGGTTCATCCACGAAGCACCTTTTCCTCATGATCCTCGATCATCACTGGTCGCTCCAGGAACGTTACATCGCCTTCGATATTTAGCTCTCCCCAGTTAAGGACATGTGAGTCATCATGCAGATATTGAAGAATTTGGGACACATGAAAGACATCGTGATCCCTTTGTTGCTATGGTTGCAACGCTAGCTGGTAAGCCTCCTCGATGACCCGCTGCAACACTTCGACGGGTTCGACGATCCTGGGAGAAATCATACTTCCCCTACCGATCCTCCACTACCCACGCTGAGGGGAGACCTTCAAGAACCTGTAGTCCCCGACCTCGAACTCCAAGGGTCTCATCCTATCATCTGCATATGAATTCTGCCAGTCCTGAGTCGCCTTCATCCTCTCTCGTATAAGCTGCACCTTCGCCGTCGTGCTCTACACCACCTCCGGGCCAAGGACGCCTACCTCTCCGACATCTGTCCATCACATGGGTGAGTGACATTGGATCCTGTACAAGGCTTCAAATAGAGCCATACTAATGGTAGAGTGGTAGCTTTTATTGTAGGATAACTCTCCCAGAGGCAAGTGTCGCACCCACAATCCCCCAAAGTCCAGAACACATGCTCGCATCATATATTCCATAGACTGGATGGTGTGCTATGTCTGTCCATCTATCTGGGGGTGGAATGTAGTGCTAAGATATAGCTGGGTGCCAAAAGCTTGCTGCAATCCTCTCCAGACTCGTGAGGTGAACTGTGCATCCCTATCTGAGATTATGGTCATTGGAACTCCATGTAACCGCACAACCTCATCCACATAACTCCGTGCTAAGGCATCCACTTCACCCGAATCCTTGGTTGCTAGAAAGTGAGCCTATTTTTTCAACCGATCCACCACTACCGAGATAGTGTCGCAGCCTCCTTGAACCTTGGGTATCCCTACGACGAAATCCATCGAGATGTTGTCCCACTTCCCCTCGAGAACATATAACGGTTGAAATAAACCGCCTGGAACACAGTGTTCAACCTTCACCTTCGGACACACTAGGCATTTGACAACGATCTCTGCCACTGCCTGCTTTACCCTGGGTCACCAGAACTGTCTCCTCAGACACTGGTACATCAGACCACTAAGGGTGAGTTTTGGAACTCACTAAGAACACTCTCACGCATCATCTCTGGAACAATCATCTTCCCTCGGAAAAGCATCTGATTCTGACCATCCTCCGCCCACCCTTATGGGGAATCACCTTGGTTAACCCGTTTATGCATCACGTCACTTTATGTGTCCCCCCATTGGAACTCCTCTACCTTCCCCTACAGAGAAGACTGCACTGTCATCTGATATATGCAACCCCTACCACCATCCATCCTTGCATCCAGGTGCAGGGCAGCCAAATCCTCCATCGCCTTCCAAGAATCTTCCGACTCTCAAAACCCATCCCTCTACAACTTCCTACTCAAGGCATCGGCCACCTAATTCCCTTTTCCTGAGGTGTAGGAAATATCGAAGTCGTAGTCCTGAAGGAACTCCATCAACCTTCACTGCCATAAGTTTAAGTCCCACTGGGTGAAGATATACTTCAATATTTTGTGATCAGTGAAGACCACGAAGCGTTCCCCGATGATGTAATGCCACCACAACTTTAGTGTGAAACAACTGCCACAAATTCTAGATCATGAGTGGCATAGTTACGCTCATGGGGACATAACTGACTAGACCCATAGGAGATCACCCCTTGCGGTTGCATCAATACACATCTGAGGCCTCGCCCTAAAGCATCACAGAACACCTCATACATTTCCCCTTCTTCTAGAAACCTTAGCACTGGGAAACTAAACATCTTCTCCTTCAGATAGCTGAAGGCTACCTCACACTGCCCATCCCATATGATATCTCGATCCTTCTTCGTCAAAGCTGTCAAAGGTGCTGCAACTCGGGAGAAGTGGGGAACGAGTCTCCTTTAGTAACCCGCCAGCCCGAGGAAACTACGAACCTCTGCCACGTTCTTGGGTGCTTCCCAAGAAACAACCACCTTGACCATCGATGGGTCCAATCTACCCCCTACTCGGATACCACATGCCCATGGAAGGCACTTATCGCATCGAGAACTTTCACTTGGACAACTTCGCATAGAGTCAGTGCTGTCAGAGGACCTCTAAAACCGTTCTCAAGTGCTCAGCGTGATCCTCCTTTGATCATGAGTAGATCAAGATGTTGTCAATAAATATGACTATAAACTGATCCATGTACTCCCGGAAGACAGAGATCATGAGCCCCAGGAACATAGTTGGAGTGTTTGTGTCATCGAACGGCAGAACCATAAACTCATAGTGCCCATATCTACACCTGAAGGCCATCTTTGAGATGTCACCCTCCTTCATCTTCAACTAGTGATATTCAGATCGTAGATCGATCTTAGAGAACCATCCCGCCCCCTTCAACTGGCCAAAGAGATCATCTATCCTTGGAAGAGGGTAGCGATTCTTGACTGTTACCTGATTCTATCTCCTGTAGACTATGCACAGTCTGATACCACCATTTTCCTTCCTCGCGAACAAGACTGAAGCACCCTATAGTGATGCACTTGGTCTAACAAAACACTTCTTCATCAGATTGTCAATCTGAATATGCAACTCCCATAGCTTTGATGGTGCCATCCGGTAGGGAGTCCTCGAAATCGAATGAGCACCAGGTTGCAAGTATATCCCACACTCAATGTCACATCGAGTGGGTAGAGTCATCACCTCCTCAGGAAAGACATCCATAAACTCAATGATGACCCATGGATCATCCACCATCTTTTCATCCTCCGACTCGACTGATAGATCATCTAAAAAGGAGAGGAGGTCTTCCCCTCATTTGCTGCTTCCCTAGAAACTCTGCTTGCCAATGAAAGTCACCCGTCGGCCTCCCAAGTCTGAAAAAATGACCCCTCGTCAGAAGAAGTAAGTGATGACACATACAGAGAATAGCCAGTCAATGCCTAGGATGACATCGTATGGCTGTATCTGCAATAGTACAAGATCCCTGACTATTTGATGTGGCCCTATCATCAGTATGAATCCTCGAAAAACATACAACAAGTCATTCTGACCTTCGATTGGTGTGCTCAGCACCTGGGGCCCTGGAAGTATCTCAGTGTCTAAACCCAGAGCATGGGATAGACTGGGTGTAAAAAAGGAGTGTGAAGTTCCTGTATCGAACAAGGAATATTCAATGGTACTAAACAATCTGATCATACCTCAAACGACCTATGGCCCTGCTGGAACTGCTGCCTCCGTGGCGTGCAACTGCCCACGCCCAGATCCACTCTTCCTCGGCTATCAGCCACCTCCCCAACCACGCCCAGGTCGAGGTCCTTGAGGAGCGCCATGAGGTTGGCCTCCTCCTACAACATTGTCCCTCGGTGGAGTGGGATCCCACTGCCCCTACTGCTGCTGCTTAAAGGGCATAGCTGGGAACTGCTGCTGTTGAGGTGGGTGCTGGACCTGCCCACCCCCACCGTACTGTACTCTACCTGGGCACTAATTCCAAAGGTACCCATGGCCTCCATAGATGAAGAATCTCGAACCTAGTCCCAAAAGAAAAGGGCGAGTGCCGGAAGGTCGGAACTGGAACTGCTGAGGCATACTCCCTGCTGGTCGAAACATAGAGGGTCCTAATGCTGGAGGCCTGCTGCTGATGGCCTTCCCCTTCGACGAGCCCAACCAGATCCCCTCTCATGACACAAATCGTAGCGTGTGCATCCTCTCTACCACTTTAGCCTTCTTCTTCACCTCTAAGTATGTTGCTAGGGTGTAGGGAGTAACAACGTACTGAAGAGAAGGTCGGAGTGCCTCCTCTAAACGTCTTTCCCAAGACTCCTCATCCTGAAAGTGGTCCGGAGCCATGTGAAGGAGATCCTTGAACTTGATCCCCAAATCTATGACTGACATACTCCCCTGCTATAGGGAGAGTAGCTTCTACCTGTTCTCAGCCTTCATCATGGAAGAGAAGAATTCCGCCCAGAACTCCTTCTTGAAGTCTGCCCACGTCACCTCGGTCTCCCTCTTCTACGCAAGATAAAGCATCCACTACTGACGCGTTGCTACACGCATTTGGATTATAGCCAGAGGAACCCAGTACTCTATCAAAGCCCTGGTCATGCTGAATGCTATCACTAGCTCCTATAACCAGCTCTCCGTCTCCACGTCTGAGATGCTTCCCTCGTACTTCCCGAGGGTCTATCACTGAAAGGCTCAAAGCGTCTTCTTTCCACTAATCATCCTCCTCCTCTCGGTTGGTCCTCTGCCGATCGGCCAAGTCAACCTTCTGGGCCTCGATCGCCCGTACTACTCATGGTCGCCTCCCAGGTGCCATAACTGCAAGGTAAACAAGGATTTCCTAATCTCGAGTAGTGTAGATTATTGTTCTTAAATTTTCATAGACTTATTTATTTATTTTGAATCCCCAAGACACCAATGAAATATAAGAAAACAAGTCACCATGATTCAGGTACCTTTCCTAGTGTCTCTACCCTACAATCAGTTTAGCCTCACTTGGTCATTCGGTAGGTCTAGAGTCCTTGCATCGAATCATGGGTGCCCTAAAATCTCATGTCCTAGCCGGTCTTCCCTGGCCTAATTCACGCACTAGGGTCATCCCACACTGTCACCCTACCACCCCATACAATCCTAACTGTGCCTCACTCCAGACTCCATATTACACCTCAAAATTTCATTTATACCATTCTGTCACGACCCGCCTTCACCAAAAGGAGGGAAGGGACAGATGATTTCCAGGCCCTTCCTTAATTAAGTTGAAGGAGAGATAATGACCCCCGAAACCCACCTTCAACAGGTCCCGAAGTGGAGTCCAGCACCAAGGGTATAGAGTCTCACACAAAAATGGAAGGCATTACCCTTTTTATTTTGATGGGATCGAGAGATAAGACAGAAAACCCAAAAATACCATAGCTGATTGTAATGGTAAAGCCAAAAGTAACCCATTCCCAATGCATGTTCAACAGTAAATGAAACAAACCACAAAAACTCCAGTGGTAAAGTACCAAGAAAAGGAAAATGACAATAGAAAATGCCCCAAGGTCTGAGCTAGTACAGTCTCGCATGATCCCTGAAGTCCTCCTAGAAATATGAAAGTAGTTTTATATACGTAGGGTGAGCATACAAGTATACCCAGTAGGGAAAACCAAAAGCTATCATGCACAAGTGGGGAAGAATTATAATGCCATGTGAGAAAAGAGAAACCAAAGCACCTAGCAAGGGAAACTATCCACCGAAGCCTCACCAAGTCACACTCCCCAAATAATGCTAGCAAAGTAATGTATAGTAATAGCACATCGATATTTGGGTACCCATCACCACTTTCCCACTGGTTATTAAAGACATCATTCACATTAAACCAATCCCACCATTCTCACCACAATCCCACTGCCAAACCCCTCCCGCATACACCTGGGCCATAACCTCCATCCCGCCCGCAGACACCCTGTCCACAACCACCACGCGTAACCACACCCGAAACAAAACTGTGTCAGAACAACTACTTCCATGCCTGAAGACACCTGGTCCATAACCTCTACTGCCACGCCCGAAGACACCTGGACCTCATCCCGAAGACACTTGGGAAACAACCTTCCCGCAAACACCTAGGCCAACCACCATAACTACCCTGCCTGAAGATTCTTGGGTCAACAATGGTCTTCAGGCCATCACAGCCTGCCTGAAGAGTCTGGGCTATTTGGGAAAGGGGGATGAAAGGAGCTAATAATCATCCACTCATAGGAGTGTTGGAAAAAACACCCTCCCCATGAAATGGGGAGTTCGACACTTAGTGATCAACTTGGGTGGGGCGCGAATAAGAAACATAAGAAATACAATATATGTATAGGTAATAGGCACTCATCCCAACCTAGGGGCTCCAAAACCTAAGCCGAAACTACCTCGTTACTATTCATTCATAAAGTAAATCACAACATTCAGGGCCAAGTCACAAATCATCCCAAATCCAATTCCCCGTTTAGACTGTTCTTATTTTCATGTTCAAGTGATCCCATTCAGATGAAAACTACACTAATGGGAAACTAACAGGCCAACCACAATCCAAAAAACTGGAACAACCAAACATCAATTTAAGCATTCACATCCGGTTCTCTTCTAAAGTTACAACTACAAAAGGAGATTAGTGAGATTCCTCAAAGTACTGGAACCAAAGAAAACCTCAGAAAAATGGAAAGTGAGATCCCTCAAATTACTGGAAATAGATAAAACCATGGGACACAACGTCATGTTCCCAAAACTAGGAACCAATGATTTCTCAACAATAGAGGATCCCACCCGAGTTCGTGTCACAGTAGAGAAACCACACAACTTGAGATTCACAACCAAAAACCATACCACAATAGAGGATCCCATCCCTGTCCACATCTTCCCATAAGTACCAAGCAGAGAAAAACACCTACTACCAAACATAGTGGAAAACTTCCAGGTTCAAGCACATCATTCATTATTTTCTTCTTTCTGTTGGTTAGCTAGTGTGATCACACAAGGATTATTGTTTTACTGAACATCCATTTAAACCCAACTGAGTTTAGGTGACTAACCAATTCCATGTTACAGTTATTTAATCATCACAGAAGACATGGTTCATTAGTGCGGATGGAAAGACCACCAACGGGCATGATTTTCAGTGAGCATGGGCCCTCACAATTCACAACACATATCAACATAAATGAGAACATCAGAACATCGACCAGACCCCCTTAAATCTTTAAGGTCTGTTCATTATATTCGTTAAGTTTGGTTTCATCAATCCCCACATAAACAATAGAATATCCACCCTGCATGATGCACAATAAGGAGAGACTAAGGGAAAACCTACCTGATTGATCAAAGATCTAATTTCTTTTCCATGTTCTAAGAACAAGGGAAAGTGCGGCATGGAGGGGATGAATTCCATGGACTCCAAGAGGTTAAGAAAGCTTCAGCAGAGGCACACCAAAAGCCATGGGAAGAGAGGAACTCCAGGCGCACCAGGAAGAAGAATAAAATTCAGTCAGGAAGAAAAAGAAGAAACTCTAGCAGGAGATATAAAGCAGAGATCCTACTATTACGGGATATGGAATTTTGAATTCCTAGAAGGTCGGATAGTGGTTTCCCACGTGTTTTGGGCGGTTATTCATGGTGATATTAAGTTTTTATTTAATATCCCCCATCAGAGAGGTTTCTAGGGAACTTTAAGAATTAATTATGGGCTTGAAATGGCTTTAAAAAGGGTAAAAGAGTTAATTTATATCAAAACATTATGTTGCGGGAGTGAGACTGGAAAAAGAAAACGGAGGGCTGGGTGAGGACATAGTGCCACTATTTTGGTGGAGCCTTATTTTTTGGCAATGTAATGGAAAGGGGGGTCTAGGCCATTACACTCTACATATCCAATAACCCCTCATAGAAGTATTTATTCCATAGTTAGTATAACACCCTATGATTTCATAGTAATTTATTTTCATTAAAGTAATTCAATAGCTTACACTACACGCAACACCGAGTTCGAGCGCACCACAACTTACCAAACTAGCCGTTCAAAAGCGGTTATGAATAGTAATAACTGAATTTGAAATTTTATATATTCCATATAATTTTACAATCCATATTATGTGTTTCTGAAACATAATATAAGAACACATTCATTTTTTCTGATAAAATATGTATTTTTCAAAAGAAATGCAATTTTACCACCTTTTAAGGGAAAAAGCATTTTTAAAACCAATATTTGACACTTTTATATATTCAATTTAATGATATTAATTTATTTCTTTAGAATCGGGATATAAAAAATTAATTTGGATAATTTTTTTGTACTTTTGTAATAACTTTTATATTTTGATGAATACTAGAAAATACTAAATTTTAATGGAAAACAACATTTTCAATCGAAATACATTATAATATTAAATTATGTATTTGAATGGTTTGTAAGTATAACTAGATTATATTTTTATAATTTAATACAATTTAGTTTATTATAAGTAATTTCACTTTTAAATTTAACATAAACACATGTCAATCTTTTGATGTTTTTACTTTTTAAAAAAACAAGATTTTCAGTTTTGACAACCGGAATTAATATTAAATTAATTAATGAAACTTCTATGTTTTGAATTTGGTAAAATATAATTCATTTTTGAATTCGGAATTTTAAAATTAGCTCTGGGTAAATTTTTGGAATTTTTCTAAAAACATTCCATTTTTGATGAATAGTGAAAAACACTGCGTTATAGTTTAAACCGACTTTTTATTTAAATAATTATTTATTTTATTTAAATTTATTTTAAATAAATGTAGATATATAAATCCTATATATGTTTAATATAATTCATTGGATTCATTTTATAATAAAATTAGATGTATAAAATTTTATTGATCTTTTTACCGTCTCGTACCCACCTCTTAGGAACATTTACACATTTAAATAAAACATAATTTTACCACTTATGTGAGTTGAGTTTAAAAAAATCCAAGAGAAATGGTTGATATCAGTAATAAAAATGTGGTTCAATAAGATGAAAATAATTATTGGTGAATAGTAACCTTTAACTATTATTTACCACGGTTAAAATTAAATAGGGAAATTAAGGGTAAAAATGTTATTATTATTACCCTAACACATGTCTTAATTCTATTGTATAATTTTAATTCAATCAATAAAAACCTTAGGAATAAAATATTATCCTTTAGGTTTACTTGGATTAGATTAGGAAATTTGTTATTATTTTATTTAAAGAAGAGTTAAAAGAGTTAAAATCGATGTTTAAAAACTAAAACATTTTTTATATAGGGTTATACATAAGATAAATTCGACTATAAATATTCATTAGAAAGATAAAAATATTTCCAACATAATAATATTTTTTTATTTTTAGACATTAAATAATTTAATTTATTTTTGACACAATAATGATGTAGTAGTTATCAAATTAATGAAATATTAAAATAATTGATATTATAAAAATCCAAATAAATGTAATTTGAGAGTTTTTATGAATTAAACTAATTTTATAGGTTAATAAGGAATTTTATGGTTTTTTAGATGAATTTTTTTTAAGTAATAATGTTGTTATAAATTTAGAAAAAAATACCAAATAGTGTAAAAATTGACATAAAAGTGTTTTTAAAACAAATATTATATTATTAATTGATATTATATTCTAAATATATATGGTTCAGCCAAAATACTTATATAAAGATAGGTGTATCATTAATTAACCACTTGGGATTATCTTGGAAGTATATTTTATGTTTATTAACCATATAATATAAAAATAAAAAGAGACATGGTAAATGTCAAACCATATAACTAAGAGTTAAATCTAAAAGATATGGTTTATATAGTGACCCAAACCTGCATAAACCTATTGGTTGAGTGGTTTTCTACCCATCCCCAAATTACCATTTAAATAATTCATTTTGGATCCATTATAAATCAACAATTATTTTATTATAAAATAACATTTCTAACTTCATGTAAGGTTCCCCTCACCCCACTTATTAAAGGGCACTCCCCCTTCTCTCTAATTCACACCATCAATGCCATTAGGCTCTACAAAACCCTAAAAAAATATCCTCCCAACTCTCCTACCTTCATCCTATAGGCCTTACTTTAGTCATAAATCCAAGCTAAGGAGCCCTTTTGATCAAATCAAAATGAAGAACCCGAAGAAGAGGTAAATAATTCATCACCTCTTTCAAATTCCATTCTTTTTCCACTTCCTCTTTCTTTGTTGTTTCCATTATAAAAAAATAACTCCATTATCTTTTATATAATTTTAGTTATTATAAATATGGTAAAACCATATTCATTTTTCTATCCAACCTTTGAATGACATGTCACCATACGTGCATACGTACGACTTACCGTCTTCACGTCGTGGTGTAGTTGTTATTAAATACTTTATTATTTGGATGGGTATAATAATGATATATAATTGGTGTTAATAATAAATAAAACATTATAATGACTCTGTATATATGATATACTATCCAATTATATATTATTGTAAAATCAGAAGAATGATATTGTCACTCGTGCGTACGTACGGATTACCATCTCCACGAACGTGATGAGATTCATTCCCCATCGTATCCATTCAAGAATAATTTTTATTTGATTATTAAAAATAATGTTTAAACACTTAATATAATTTTGTATATTAATAAGATACATCCCATCCATAACAAAAATGGCTTACGTAACCATGCATATAAAGGAGAACGAATCAGTTAACACCCAAAATGACAATAATACTAATATATCAATATTTGAAGATCATATATGATATAATATTAATTTATATGGTTGTTTTATAATTTAATTACAATTATTTTACTGTTTTACATGAGATTAACATACCCTCAACCCAGGAAAATTACACGGTAAGGGGTTTCTAATCTCACTTTTAATTCTGTGAGATTTCCATTGTTCACCACTTGTTTATTGAATGCGGTGTAATGTGTACTAGAATTATATATATTATTATTATTAATATCTTTATATTAATTTAATTATATGATTAATTTGTTGGTTATTAACCTTTGGTGCTACAACTCCATTTATTACAACTAAGTGAGGTTTTTTCATCGCACCTTTTATTTCCGTGAGATTCATGCTATATTGGCCACTATATCCTTTTGTGTGGTGTATGTATTGTCCATGATTTTATTATTGGATAAATATACATTAATTTATAGGTATTTACATGTTAATTGTATGATCCTTCTATCATTGTGTTTTATGGTTAATAAGTTACCAAATCGTTAAGGGAATTTCAAATTTCAATTTCCAATAAGTGGGATTTAGGCATAATTCATTGATTATTTTACTCCAAGATTATGTATGGAATCACTATTTATTAGTTATGTAGTTATTTACACTCCCATTTGTGTGTGTATACGTTTGATACACATAATCACTCCATTGATAATTTCTCATGTCATTGATATAAACTTGATCTTAACTCAATTTCCATTCATTGAGTTAAACATCAAAGTCATTGATGTTGTTTTTACAAGAATATGTGTGAATGTCCTCTGATTTATTTACACTAAGTATCCAATAATATTGAGTTTATTTATATTTTTCACACATAATTATGTCATTTTTTATCATTTTCCTAAGGATACTATCTTTATAAGGGATTTCATCTCAATTTACATTCCTTTGATACTTCTTTGTTGTTATACACAAATTCACTTTTATATGGTGTATATAATTTCCTTTGACATAGTATATCATGAAATAATTTATTCTCAAGATATTATAATGTTATTATTACCTCAAATATTTTTATTCAAGAATCTCTCATTTGGTTTGGAACTCTAACTAAAATATCGTTTTAATTTTTTTAAAAAATTACTATTCTAAATCATTCCCAATAATGTTCATTTTTTAAAAATGGTTTTAAGGATTTATTTTTTTGTACATTAGTGTTTTAAAATTAAAATTTCTTTTAAATTTTTCATAGTTTAATGGGACACTTGGATTCAAAAATATATTTCTAAACAGATTATTGAAAAATAGTGGGACATTGAAATGATTTCAAGAAAAAGTGGGATATTTCTCTCAAATATTTTTGATGATTATTTTAATCTATGTCAATATCCATCATTATTCATTATTTAGGTTAATCTGTTTCAATAAAATCTTCCATATTGTATTGAATTAGTTATGTTTTACTATGGATGTGCTATTTTTATACCATTCATAATATGTGGATAAAGTATTGACATTTCATATGATAGTTTTAATAAGAATGGTTATGTTATGTTTCAAACTTTTCATATAAGGAATGAATTAGACTTAGTATGTGACGGGTGGAGACCAATATAGATCCTCGATGCATCAGTAGGTATCATGAGACAAACTAGTGTCTCGGTACTAGGCCTTGAATAATTCGTATTTGTAGTCTTAGCACAAGGCCTTGACTATGTTGTTTTGAAAGTCTGGAATTATGCATTCCATCCTTTAAAAAATGGCTATTAATATTTCATGTGATTATTTGACTAGTAGAGTATCCATGTGAATATGTAAATGAAATTATTTTATTTTATCATTTCCATATTATTCTGAAGTTCATGTTTAATTTTTTTTTGATTCAGTCTTATACATTGCCTTAAATTTTTATGCTTATTTATGAAAGTTGATGCTATATTGTTATCCTTACTGAGCATATGAGATCACCCCTTTCTATGTTTTATTTTTCCCATGATGCGAAGAAGTATATTATGACTGACCTACAGGGATATTCTATGGGATCTCATTGTAGTCTATGGAAACAATGTTGTTGTAGTCTTACAATTTATGATGTAATGTAAAACTTATGAATGTATATAGTACTTCCAAGGCTTCTAAACTAATTGGTCTTTCGAGACTGGATCTTTTGTGATCATGCCAATGATACATAATAATGCACAGACTCTAGGCTTCTGGGGTCAGGGAATTACATTTGGTATCAGAGAAAGTTTATTACAAAACAAGGAAACTATATTTTGATAAAATTTGATTAGAGGACATAGCCCTATGATAGAATTTGAGGATTAGTATAGAAAGACTTCCTAGAATTTTGGAATTGTAGATATTTTGTTAGTTTTCCAAGAAATACATCCATGTATAAATACGAGCAGGTAGAGGTAGCTCTGGCACAGATGTACCTAGGGGTAAAACCTGAGAACACCTCTTTGAGCATTACTCGAACGAGAAATGGTGCATGACAACGGGCCTTACTGCACTCTTGGTTATAACACTCTCAGGGGATATGCTTAGGTTGATTCAAATTTTCATTACAAAATGGTTTGAAGGATTTTAATATTAGATGATAATAAATAACTTTCGTTAATCCAAAGGTGTTTTAGATTGAAAATAAGGTGTTATGATATTCTATAAATGATTTTATGACTCACAGAATGATTTCTTGTGTTAGTTAATGGCTGGATTCCAAGAAAGTCATAGTAACATTGAAAACGATGTACAAGGAGGGAATGGCGGAGCGAATGATAAACAAAATGGAATGTTGATAGGTGTAAAAGATATCATATTCATGCTAAATCAGTTTTCCAAAATATTTGATCAATAAAATATATATTTACCAACTCCCACACTCAATAAAGAAGAGAAAGGTGGTGAATGATAAGAGCTCCAGTAGTGGAGACCATGAAGAAAAGAAAGCTCAATTTTCATCATGTTGGAAATGTGGAAGGAGACACCTAGGGATGTGTCTCAATGGAATAAATAAATGATTTATGTGTGGGAATGAAGGAAAAAAATTAAAGAAAATCCAAAGAAAAATGAACATTACAATGGAAGAAAATAAAAATGATCCCAATAATCCATTTTCTCTCATTTGCTGTAATTGTAGGGGACCTAAGCATTACCTGAGTGAATTCCCTATTTTATAGGCTAACCACTAGGTCAATGAAGAACCTATGTGGAAATAAATGGATGGAAAAATGTTAAAAAGTGTTAGTGCTCTTTATTGATGGGATTAATTTGGAAGACTTTTCTCTTATTTGTAACCCTGCCGTTTATTATGTGAAAATGCTATTTTAGGAATAATTATGTTTTCTATTGTTGATATAATTAGAAATAACCATTTGGGTTTATATGATCCTGGAATTTGAGGCAATTACATTTTATTAAATTTTTGGATGAAAATGTGAGGTATGAGATAACATTTATGATGAAATTATGTTATAGTTGTTTTGAGGAATTTATCCCATTTTTGGAATGTTATAAAATATAGTTTTTGAAAAAGGAAAACATGAATACCATGTGACAACCCGTCGTGTCAGACAAAGATACATGAATCAAACCCACAACCACAATGTGATTGGGATTTGTCACATAACACTGGACTATGTGAAGTCCCATGTTAGTGTGACTAATTATTTTTAGTTAAATGATTTTATTGATCAATAATAAGTTGATTTGGAATCTTATCTATTATCAAATAGATATCCTTGGTATAGTAAAATGATTTTAGGATTAAGTGATAAATGTTATTTTGGAAGACATTCACTCTATTGGGAATACTATATTCCTAAGGAAAAAAGAATACTATGGGATTTCATTTGAGGAGTAATGGTGGATTTTTATCTATCTTTTAATTGTGGATTTATGGATATTAGGTTTGTTTATATAAATGATTAACCTATCAAAGAGAATATGTGATTAGGTAAATTAATTATTAGTATGTGACTTTTAGAGTACTCGATGGTATTTGGAAATACAATTTAACGTGGAAGACTGCATAATCAAATTCTTCTATATTTTGGGTTTCAATATTAGTTTGGATTATATTGATGGATTTTAAGGAAAATTTCTTATTGAATGGTATTTATTGAACTTTAGATATTGTTGGTTTAATTTTAGAAATTAATATATGTATTTCATTCTCTAAAGGATTATCCATCTGGATATCATCTGATCATGTACTAACCATTTTGGTTTTGGTTAATATCTAAAGACAAGGTAAATATATATAGATTATCCTTTTTGGATTATGTGATTCTCAAGAAGTTGATTCTAGCGCTTCAGGTGTGACCGAGTCTTCTTGAATACTCGTCGTTTGAAAAAAAAAGATGAGTTAGTGGTAGAAATATATTAATGGATGATACTCTACTTAAAAATTAAGTACATCTCTTTATGTTCTTAGTCAATATCATAAAAAATTCCTCAACTTTATGAAATTGACCTTAAAAAATGTTATCCGTTTAATTTTGTTACTTGAAAACTAATTAACATTTATCTCATCATAAGTTTGTGGTTTTCTTATGGGTAACTTTTTTTCTAATCATTTTCTCAATCACCCTCCACTAGAACTTGACACTTATTTTATCTTCCATATCCATGTTTTCCTATATGGAATCTTAGTGTGGCTTATCTTGGGTGACCTTTGTACATCTCTTTCTTTGTTTTAAAGATATAGTTTTATTGACTCTTTTTCTGATTTGGGACATTCAATTAAGTTGCCAAGACCAATTTTAAAATTGCGAGGACACAATTTCCTAAAGGGGTGAAGAATGTAACACCCCGTGATTTCATAGTAAGTTATTTTCTTTAAAGTAATTCAATAGCTTGTGTTACACGCAACACCGAGATTGAGCGCACCATGACTTACCAAACTAGCCATTCAAAAGCGGTTATGAATACTATTAACTGAATTTTGAATTTTATAAACTCCATATATTTTTATAATCCATATTATGTGTTTCTAAAACATAATATAATAACAAATTCATTTCTTCAGATAAAAGAATTATTTTTCAAAAAAGTGCAATTTTACCACCATTTAATGGAAAAACCTTTTTAAAACCAATATTTGACACTTTAATTTATTAAATTTAATTAAATTAAATTCTTCTTTATAATTGGTACCTAAAAACTTATTTTGGATAAATATTTGGTAGTTTTCTAATAACTTTTAAATTTTAATGAATATTGAAAAATACTAAATTTTAATTGAAATCAAATTTTTCAATTGAAATAATTTATAGTGATAAATTATATATTTGAATGGTTTAAAAATATAATTAGATAATATTTTTATAATTTAAAACAATTTATGTGATTATATGTAATTTCAATTTTAAATTTGACATAAACACATATCAATCATTTGATAGTTTTTACTTTTTTTAAAAACCCGCTTTTCAGTTTTGACAACGGGAATTAATATTAAATTAACCAATAAAACTTCAATGTTTTTAATTTCCTAAAATTTATTTCATTTTTGAATTCACAATATCAAAATTAGGTTAGGTTAAAGTTTTGGTATTTTTCTGAAAACATTCAATTTTTGATGAAGAGTGAAAAACACGAAGTTATAGTTTAAAACCAACTTTTCATTTAAATAATTATTTATATAATTTAAATTTATTTTAAGTCAAAATTGATATATAATATCTATATAAGTTAATTATAATTTGTTGGATTTATTTTAAAATAAAACTAGATGTATTAAAATTTATTGAACTTTTTACCATCTTTTACCCACCTCCTATGAGCATTTGCGAATTTACATAAAACATAGTTTTACTGCTTCTGTGAGTTGAATTTCAAAAATCTAAGAGACACAGTTGATATCAATAAGTAAAATTTGGTTCAATAAGTTTAAAATAATTTTTTGGGAAAAGTAAAGTTTTACTTTTATTTATCATGGTTAAAAGTAAATAGGGTAATTACGGGTAAAAATGATATTATTATTACCCTAAAACATGTCCAAATTCTATTGGATAAGTGTAATTAGTCCAAAAACAAAATTCAGAATAAAATAATATCCTTTTGGTCCACATGGATTAGATTAGGACATTTATTATCTTTTTATTTAAAGAAGAGTTAAAAGAGTTAAAATCAATGTTTAATAACTAAACCGTTTTTAATATAGGGTTATAAATATAATAAATTCGACTATAAATATTAATTAAAAAGATAAAAATATTTCCTATATAATGAAATTTTTATTTATATTTTTAGAAATTAAATAATTTAATTTATATATGACACAATGATGATTCTGTAATAACCAAATTAATTAAATATTAAAATAATTGATATTATAAATATACAAGTAAATGTAATTTGTGACTTTTTATAAATTACAATAATTTTATAGGTTAATATGACATGTTAGGGTTGGTTATATTAATTTTTCTTGACGTTATAAATCTGTTATAAATTTAGAAAAAACAAAATACCAAATAGTGTCAAAATTGACATAAAAGAGTTTTTAAAACAAATATTATATTATTAATTGATATTCTATTACTAAAAATCTAAGGATCGGCCAAAATACTTATATAAATATATGTGTATCATTAATGAACCACTTGGGGTTCTCTTGGAAGTATATAGTAAGTTTATTAACCATATAATATAAAAATACAAAAGAGACATGGTAAATGTGAAACCATTTAACTAAGAGTTAAATCTAAACTATAAGGTCAATATAGTGACCCAAACCTTTATAAAACCTATTGTTAGAGTGTATTTAGATCCATACCCACCTTAGCCTTTAAATAAATCATTTTTGAGCAATTATAATCCAAAAATTATTTTATTATAAAATAATAATTCTAGCTTTTTCTAAGGTTCCCCTCACCCCTGCTATAAAATGGCACTCTCTATCTTCACTAATTCACACCTTAAAAGCAATTAGGCTCGGCCAAACCCTGTCCAAATATCCTCCCAACTCTCCTACCTTTATCCTAGATGCCTTACTTTAGTTAGAAAGACAACCTAAGGATCCCTTTTAATCAAATCCAAAGGAAGAACCCGAAGAAGAGGTAGATATTTCATCACCTCTTTCATGTTCTTTTCTTCTTCCACTTCCTCTTTCTATGTTGTTTCAATTATAAAATAATAAATCCAGTATCTTCTATGTACTTTGATGTTATTATAAATTTGTTACAATCATATTCATAATTCTATCCATCCTTTGAATGACATGTCACCATACGTGCGTACGTACGGCTTACCGTGTCCACGTCGTTGTGTAGTTGTTATTCCAAACATTATTATTTTTATGGGTATAATAATGATGTATAATTGGTGTAAATAATAAATAAAACATGATAATGATTCTTTATATATGATATACCATCCAATTAAATATGATTTTAATATCAAAATAATGATATTGTCGCTCGTGCATACATACGGATTACCATCTCCACTAATGCAATGAGTGTAATTCCCCATAATATCGATTCCAGAATATTTATTATTTGATTATTAAAAATAATGTTTATATACATAATATAATTATGAATATAAATAAGATACATCCCATCCATAACCAACATTGTTTTCGTAACCAAGTATATAAAGGAGAACAAATCAGTTAACACCCAAAATGAAGATAATACTAAAATATAAATATTAGAAGATCATATATGAAATAATATTAATTTATATGTTTATTGTATAATTTAATAATAATTATTTCTCCATTATACAAGAGATTAACATACCCTCGACCAAGGAATAGTACAAGGTTAAGGGTTTCTTATCTCACTTTTAATTCTATGAGATTTCCATTGTTCACCACTTATTTATTAGATGTAGTGTATTGTGTAGAACCATTTGATATATATTCTAACTATTCACTTTATATTGATGATATTATATTATTCAATTGTTGGTTATTAAATTTTGTTTATACAACCTGATTGATTACAACAATGTAATGTTTTTTTCACCTCACTTTTTTATTCCTGTGAGATTCACGCTATATTAAACACTATTTCCTTTTGTGTGGTGTATGTAGTATACATGATTGTGTTCTTGGTGTAATATACGTTAATTTATGGGTATTTACATCTTTATTGTATTATCCTTCTTTCACGGGTTTTATGTTTCATAATTTACCAAATCGGTAAGAGAATTTCAAATTTCAATTTCCACTCACTGGGCTTTACGCCTACTTCATTAATTATTTTACTCCAAGATTATATGAGGAATCACTATTTATTATTTATGTAGTAATTTCTACTCCACTTTGTTTGGATATAAATTTGATACAGATAATCACTCCATTGATAATTCCTCAAGTCATTGATATAAACTCGATCTTAACTCAATTTCCATTCATTGAGTTAAACATCCAAGTCATTGGTGTGGGGTTTTCAAGAATATGTGTGAATGTCCCCAGATTATTTTACACTAAATTTCCAATCATATTGATTGTATTTATATTTTTTTCACACATAATTATGTCATTCATTTATCCTTTACCTAAGGATACTGTCTTTATAAGGGTTTTCATCTCAATTTACCTTCCTTTGAGACTTCTTTGTTGTTATGCACCAATTCACATTTATATGGTGTATATACTGCCCTTTGACATAGTATATCATGAAATCCTTTATTATCAAGATATGATAAAGTTTTTATTACCTCAATTATTTTTATTAAAGAATCTCTTATTTGGTTAGGAACTCTAATAAAATATCATTTTAAATGTTGTCAAAAAAATATCATCTAAATATTTATCATTAATTTCCATGTTTTATAAATGGTTTTAAGGATTTATTTTTGTGGAAATTAGTGTTTTAAAATTAATATTCCTTTTACATGTTTCAATGTGGTATGTGACAATTTGATTTAAAACTATGTTTTTAAACGGCTTCTGGAAAAATACTGTAACTTTTAAATGATTTCAAGAAAAAGGGGGGTATTTCTCTTAAATGGTTTTGAGGATTATTTTCATCTATGTCAATATCATTCATTATTATCGATTGAGGTTAATCGGTTACAATACAATATTACATATTGTATTTATGGGTTATGTTTGACTGTGGGTGTGCTATTTTTATACCATTCATGGTTTGTGGATTAAGTATTGACATTTTGTATGCTAGTTTTAATACGAATATTTATGTTATGTTTGAAAATTTTTCATTTGAGGAATGAATTGGACTTAGTAAGTGATGGGTGGAGCACGCTATAGCTCCTCGATGCATCAGTACGTCTCATGAGAAAAACTATTTTCTTGGCACATGGCCTCGACAAAATTTTATTTGTAGTCTTGGCACAATGCCTTGACAATTTGGTTATGAAAGCCTGGAATTATGCATTGCATTATTATAAAAGTGGCTATTAATATTTCATGTGATTATTCGAGTAGTAAAATATCCATGTGAATAAGTAAAAGGAGTTATTTGATTGTATCTTCTCCATATTATACTGAATTTCATGTTTAAGATGATTTTGTTTTAGTCTTATACATTTCCTTAAATGTTTATGCTTATTTATGAAAGTTTCTACTATATTGTTATCCTTACTGAGCATTTGAGCTCAACCCTTTATATGTTTTATTTTTCCTATGATGTGATGAAGTATATTATTATTGATTTATAAGGATAGTATACAGGATCTCAGTGTTGTCTATGGAAACAATTTTGTTGTAGTTTTCCATTTTATGATGTAATGTAAACCTTATAAATGTATGTAGAACTTCCAAGGCTACTAAACTAATCATCCTTTTGAGACTTGATCTTTGGTGATCATGCCAATGATACGTAATAATGCACCGACTCTGGGCTTCTGGGGTCGGGGCATTACAATTAGTCAGGTATTGCGTAGTGTGGATAGGTTTCCATAACATTTTGAAACTCTCCCAATACTCATGGAGTGTTTCATTGGGGAATTGATGGATACAACTAATTTCCTTTCAGATGGAAGGAGAATGAGAAGTAGGAAAAAATTTCTCTAAAGAAAGACTCTTTATGTCAATCCATGAGTGTATGGAACTAGGAGGAAGGCATTAGAGCCATGAATTAGAAGAGTCATCTAATGAAAAAAATGAATGATTAAAGATTAATTTGTTCATTATAAACCCCTTGAGGATTCATGGTAGAGAACACCACTTGGTACTCTTTAAGGTGGAGATGTGGATCCTCACCAGCTAACCTGTGTAAATGAGGTATAAGATTAATCAAGCCTAATTTTAGTTAGAATTCAGCCTCTATGTTTTGATATTGAATACCAAGGGGGTGGTAATTAATATTATGGGTAGTGTGTTCTTTATATGTTTGTTCCCTAGGATTAGCCACATCTAGTTCAATTGGATGGACAATGACTGGTTTTTGAGTGATTTGATTATCCCTAATGTTCCTCCTATGTTGGTGAAGTGTTCTCTCAATTTCAAGGTCAAACAAATCCGAGGGATTATATTGAAGGCTATGGGGATTATCAATGATATTTTGGATGAAAGCAGAAGATGAGATTTTCTTTGTGTTTTTTCCGTTAATGATTTCCTTGACAAGGTGGTTTTTTCAATGTGTGTTTTTTTAATTTTTTTTAATTTTTTTTTGGTTTTTTTTAAAATCCAGAAACTAACGACTAATTAATTAAACCATCTCCAACAACAACTCCAGTATATAGCATGGATTATTGTCACCTATTGACCATTCAAGGTTCTAATTCTTTGCTAATGTGTATAGAAGCACTCGGGTCGAATCCTCAGTGATGATACTTTTTAATAGACGATTGTTTTTACATGATAGTATTTTAATTGGTGGGTTTGTTTTCATGGCTTCAATAAAGTGATTATTTATTGGTGTTTTATTTAACAATTTTATAAATATTAGGGTGAGTTCATTTTTATGGAGTTAAGCTTGTGATATCCTTGATCATTGCTTTATATTGCATTTAAATTAACTCTCACTTCACAAGATAACGATGATTGGAATCCCTAAGTGTTAAGGCATTAGTCCAAGACTTAACATAACCTAGGATAATAATATTAATCATATCATGTTTATGGTAGTTTATTTATGGTTCAACTATTCCATGGAAACCACTCGTTAAACAAAAGAAGTCATTAATCCATGACATGTTAGGTCCAACATACACAAAGTTAATTCAAAGAATATTAATTGAGAAAAAGTTATCAATCACATAACATACCTAAATTATAACTCACTCCAATGGCAGATTTACTCATCCATTAATATGGTTATTAATCTGGTAACATATGATTATGGTGATGAATTATAAATAGAACATAAAGAACTAGATAAGAAAATACTATTGCGTCGAACACACATGATCATTGAAGAGAGTAAAAAAGGCTTTCGATTGAATGAGGAATAAATAGAAGGGAAAAGGTTTTAACTTTATTTAAACCATTTTATGAACATTAAAATTATAATATATACAGTGGATGAGACTAAATGATATTGAGTAATAAACATTTATTAAAATAGTATTACAAAGACAAACACTTGAGAAATTACAAACGAAGGAAACAGCAATGGTAAATTAAAACAAAGAGAGGATGAAATTTCTATCAAGTAAAAAATTGAGTATCGAAGGTCCTAAAAATCCTTTTTCAAATATTTTGTTGGTTCCAATGTGTTATCTCTTCTAAAATTACATCCAAATACAAGGAGAATAGGGGGTTTTATTTATATTCTAAGAAGGTGGACAATCTGCAATCCAAATATGCCTCTCCACTTGAAACGCCACTTTGTCTATTCAGACAGTTGAATCTATAGATTATCTCTTCTTTCAAGTTTTTTTATATTGATGATTTCTATCATCCCTAAAAATTGGGTGCCCATGGAACTTTTGGATCCAAATATAATGTTATTTTACAAAACAGTTTTCACCTATCCATTTTTATCAACACTTTTTCAAAGGCTAATATGTGAATTTGTTTTTGAACAGGAAGATAATCTCAAATAAAAATAATTAATTCTAGAATGTTTTCTGAGAATCTATTAGAGTTCACACTGAAACATAAAATCCTGATTTGATGACTAAATCAGGAGAAAATTCAGGGACAGTGTCTTAATTTTAATCCTCGTCCAGAATGGTGGGCTAGACTTCAATGCATCATTTGGGCCCCTTGTTTTTGGATTTGGCCCTTTCAATTTTTATTCATTACTATTTTAATTTATATTCATATTTTTGATGAGAATGAAATAATTTTCACTTCTGGATTGAGCATATTAATTCAATCTTCATGGATGGTCCAGTTTCATCACAGATTCTATGAGCCTTCTTGTGTGGTCCATATGGCTCTTTAAATGGAAAATTTGACCAATGATTCCTTATATTGATATGTGGGAAATTGAATAAGGATTCCTAAAAAACATGAACCACAAAATTTTTACCTTTAGGGTGATAGTTATGCTAACCTAGTAAACTGACTTGAATCTGGATGAATTCAAATATTTCTCAAAAATAATAATTAATAATTAAACATTAATTTTCACACAAATTATGAACATTCCATATAAAATTATAAAAATAAGTATATAAAAAGTTATGAAAATATTAATAACATCATATATTCATTGTAATCCATATGATATTCCTATATTGATATCCTCTATTCATCTTCAGGACCTGGGTGGAGATCTTGGTATCATCATCACAAACATTACGTGAGTGTCGATCCTCTACTTAGCGGGTTAATCCCGATTGATTTGTTGGTATCACCCCATGGACATAAAAGTGATACTCATAATTATATCTCATTCTCTTCTAACTACTCATGCATCATTTTTCTTGATCATACCAATTTAGAATTATATCTTGGACAGATGTCATCAGTGATATTGAACTCTGAAGTGTGTTCTCTCGGATGACGACATTGTGGAATCTTTGAGATGGAATCCTAGTATGATATACTATGGTTTTGACTTACTTATTGACTGTGAGTATTTGTTTAGTAAATCAATATTTTCATGTTATATGTTCCGTATAAATATACCACTGTGGATCTGAATATATTTCCTTTTTGGTATGTTATGTGGTTTCTTGGTGTCCAACTGAGTATTTTTATACTCACCCCAGTACGGGCTTTTCCCTCATGTGTCGTGTCTGTTCATATGATCAATGTTTTAATAGAGTCCAAGGAATAATAGAACCAGATTCTTCATTGTGAGACCTGAAATACAGAGGTGTGTTCCAATGGATTTCTAATAGCAGTCCTAGTACTTAATTTCAGGTTTGGGCTTGTGTTACATACTCTTTGGGGTGGGCATTTATTTGGCCCGATTAACTTTCTTTCAATTTCTATCATACTCTAGTTATGGGATTATATGTTTTCATTCATGGTTTTTTAGTTGTTTTTATAGTTTATAATTATATAGGCTTGAAGATTTGTGCATGTGTACATGTACATAGGCTAGGCCACCCATGTCTATGACATACCTTCTCGATGCTAGTCTCCATTCATTGGTCTATTGGAGGTAGACTTGGTGAGTCATGACATGAGCCGCTCAGGGAATGTTCATGAAGGTGTGGTATCAGAACATGTTGTTTCAAAATTAGAAATGGGATTTCATGATACTGGTTTAGAGAAACAATGTAAAGTGTTTCAGGTTTGGATTTTAGGAAGGGAACCCTACTGCTAGCGCGGTGGCCTACATATCCATACACTATGACTCTGATCAAATTCTTTATAAAATGGTATATGAGATCATTGGTTTTGGGGAAAATAATTTATCATGCATCATATATGAATGGGTTTTGGTTTCCTTTTCCTTCTTGATTCATCTCTACAGATATATTTATTGACTGTGATACATCTTTTTTTAGGATTCCTCCTTAATATATTCCATCTAGGATTTAGAATTAATATCACGAGGATGTTCATCTCAATGATGAGGCATTGATAGAAGGACCATTTTTTGAGATGTTACATCCAAGTGGTATACCTTCCATACCTCCACCTAGTACCATTGGATATGGTGCGCAAGCTGAGTGTGCGTCACAAATTTCAGTGATAGTAACCCCTCAGGTTTTGAGGTGACCCTAACCAATAGGTATATGAATAACGGAATGTGGAAGTGACCCAAGTTCATTTTCTAGTCAATAAACCGATATATCATATGGTGGTCTTTTCTGAATGCATTCTTCAATGATCAGTTGGGTGATGGTCGGGTTGAGTGACCCAGTATTACGATGAGGCGACTCTTTTGTGGATATAGTTCGAACACCATTTCATATATGAGTTCTCACTAACTTCGATGAGAGACGTATGTATCCATTAGCTTCGATATATCTAGTCAGGAAAAATGTTAGTAACTGATTAATCAATGATATTTACCAAAAACTACATATATTAGATGCATATGGTTCATGATTAGTTCATCAGGGATTAGACCTTCGATTAATGTCTGCAGAGTGCAATTTGAAACAATGTTCTCCCTATAGGAATTATTCCCAATTAGGGGCTGCAAGAATGAGCTTTGGTGGTTGAGAGATTCTTGGATGAGAATATACAACTGGTGGTTTCCATCCATGGGAAACCCAGAGTAGATACCTCAACATTAGGAGTCAAATATTAGCCTCATGTACTTGGACGTGTGAGACATTTTAGGAGGAGGTCCCATGATAGAGGATCTATAGTTCATGGCTCATATGTTGGGTCCTGTCAACCCCGAGAAAGGATATGCTAATCATGTGATGGTATGGGTCATCTCACCCATGATTTACCAACTCAGTATACAACAGAATGAGAGATCATGTATATTCCATCTATGTAGAGACAAGAGTTAGAGTAGGATGGTTTTTAGGGTGGAATTTGTGGACAAGGAACTGGGAGAGTAGAAAGAGGTGGTATAAGATTTCATTTGTTACCACCACCACTCCCAGGTAGTCTATTCTATTCTTAGGGAGCTAGAGGATACATGTGGGGATAAGTGAATATGGGTGAATATTATGATCCATACACTCCATGAACTATTCTAGGTATGATCTATTTCTTTTCAAATTTAGTTATAGTATAGATAGATAAATGTTCTATCCATTCCTTTCTATCCACATACCTTTCATAAGATTTAGTGATTTCAGTTGATCCTTTGGATTCAACCTTATAGTTGGAGTCTACTAATGTATAAGAATAAATGATCATTATCTTGTGTCGATAGTGAGACCTAACTCATTGAGGAGAGAGTTTCTATTAGAATATCTTGGTAGTATCATCTAGGTAGTACAACGTCATTCTTGGTATGCATTTCTTATCTACAGTCCATGACCGGATTGACTATTTTAGGTGAAGGGTGTGTTTGTTCTCTGATGATTGAACCAATTTATCATTTTTTAGTGAAAGGGAAACCCAAGCATCACGGTATGAACTAATACATAAGAGGATGTAGCAGATTACTAATCATTTTGATAGCCTAACCCTTTGTACAATTGATGTTGTGAGTTTGAAATTTTCCATATTAGTGTTGGAGTATGATGATGTATTTCCTAAATATGATATGAGATTACCTCCCAACCAAGAGATATAATTATTCATTGATCTATACCCCAGGATGGAACTGATATCTATGACAATATATCGGATGGATCCCATAGATCCTTGCGAGAAGAGGTTATAGTTTGAGGACTTGAAGAAGTAGAGATTTATTAGACCTAGCATTTCACCCTAGGAATCCCCCCTTTTTTTCTAAGAAGATTGAAATGATCATAGGGTTGTGTGTAGACTACCATCACATGAACCGGGTTATTATGAAGAACAATTATACACTACCAAGGATTTATTACATCTTTGATCAGTTGAGATGGGCCTGATGGTTCTCAGTGGTTTACCTTATATTTGACTATCAATAGTTTCAATTATGGGATGAAGATATATAAATGACAATATTTAAATATTGGTATGGTAACTATGAGTATATAGTTATTCTACTGGAAATGAAAAAAACACTAGTAGTGTTTATGTGACTCATTAACTAGATCATTTAGCTTTAATTATAATTTTTCATGGTAGTCTTTATCTACGATAACCTAGTGTACTTGTCATCTGAGGGGGAACATGAGGGACACTTAAGGATAGATCTAGACATAAATCGAGATCACCGACTTTATGAAAATACCTCAATGTTCTATATATGGATTCTGGTGGTCCAATTTCTAGGAAATGTTATCTTAGCAGATGGAGTGGCAGTAGAACTGGAAAAGGTTCAGGTGGTGTAATCTTGGGAGACACCTAAGAGAATGACGAAGGTGCGAAGATTCCTTGGGTTGGCAGGATACTACCAGAGAAAAATGCATAATATATCACGAATATTAAAACCAATGAAAACCTTGAATTGGAAGGGGAATCCTTTCATATGAAAAAATAGGTGCCAATAGGCTTTTAAGAAGTTGAGGTAGAGTTTGACGATTGATCCCATCATGAGATTTCTAGATGAGGGTGTCGAGTACGTAGTGTTCTATGATGAATTATGAACCAGGAATGATTGTGTTTTAATTTAGACGAATGAAGTTATTTCCTATAGTTTATTCCTGTTAAGGGCACATGAGTAGAACAAAGAGATCAATGATCTTGAACAAGAAGTGGCAGTTTTTTCTTTAATGATGGTGGTGACAATAACAAATTGGTCAGCGGTTTATCATCTTCTAAAATCACAAGAGTATCGATTATATATTCACTCAAAAGTTTCTAAACATGAGAAAAAGGTGATGAATAGATTTCTTTCAGGACTAAGACTTTGAAATAGTCTATACTTCTAGAAATGGGAATGTGGTAAGAGATACACTCAGCAGGGGATCTTGTTTGTAGTTGTTGAATTGGGAATCTGAGCAGTTGGTCTCATTATAGTTATCCTTTATTGATGGAGATGGACCAGCTTACCCCCATTCGACGGTTTTCACCACTCCAATTTTTCATACGAGTTAAGGAAAAAACAATTGGAGATACTTACTATGATACCCTATATACTAAGATATCCACTAGACATGCTCTTGATGGATTTTACAAAGGTGGAAAGCATGTCCATATTTTTAGAGGATTCATGATGGTAAATGATGTTTCAAGAGGATATTCTGTGAGTGTTTCATATGTATCCTATGTAAGTTCATCCATTTGTGGAAGAGATATACCCGAACATATGACATTAGTTTTGAGGCCAAGGATGAAGAAATTAGTTATAGTGTTTGTCTCTCAATGACTTACTTATCAACAACTGATGGTTGAGAACCATGTTCCAATGGGTTTAACACAAACATTGAGGATCCATGGTAAAAGTGGGATGAGATATATATGGAGTTCGTGATGGGACTACCATATATTTCAATGGAACATGATACCAACTGGGTGATCATAGATCAAATCAACAATTCGGTCCACTACCTAGCCATATGATAAAAAAATTAGTATAGATCTTAGGACACCTTTATATTTTGGAGACAGTCTGATTCAGTTTAGTTCTATTGATGATCATTTCTGATCGTGATGCTCGCTACACATTCTGGTATGAAAGGGATTACTGGAGTTCTTTGGTACTTAGTTACACCAGAGCACAATGGTTTACCACCAAACTAATTTATAGAATAAGAATACACTTTAGGTTCTAGAAGATATTTTGAGATAATTAATGTTAGACTCTGGTCTTTGTTGGGAGGATCACCTGTGAATATAAGAGTTTTTATAAAACATTATCTACCATTCCACCATCAGTATGGCACAATTCGAGGATTTGTACGAGCAACCCTATAGGTCACCACTTTGCTCGATTGACCTAGGAGAGGCAGTACTCATGGGTCCATAGTTGGTGTAGATCATCCAAGAGTGGATGAAGACAGTACATAGTTATAATAATTCTAAAGATTATATGTTTATAAAGGGCATTATATTTTGAGGAAGGATACCATGCGTTAATAAGGGTTTCACCTCAATGTGTATTACATAGATTTGGTTGGGGTGAAAAGCAATCTATGTGATTGTTAGATCCTTTCCAAATACTATGTAGAGTTGGATATGTTGCATTACTCTAAGCTCAACATACATAGTTAGACCTAGTACACAACGTCTTCCATGTGTTGTGGCTGAAGAGGTTTGTGAATTACACATCACACATCATCGATTGGGGTGGGTTGGACATCGATAATGTATTGACCATTGATGAGTACCATATAGAGATCGAATATTGGAATGAAATGATAATAGTTTGGTGATAAATTCCATTAATTCATGTATTTTGGTTACATAAGAATCTATAGGAGAGAACATGGGAGCGGGAGGATCACATTCATGTTCATTACATTATCTTTTTGAGTAGACCGTTTTTGGATTTTTGGAGATGTAAAGCTCCAAGGTGAGGACAATGAAATGTCTAGTATTTTCAATATATTATTTTTAGTTATTACATGGATTATTTTTGAGATTAGGAACTAATAAGAAAATTGATTATGAGGCCTAGAATTCCAAAAATAAATGTTTAAAATATGTCAAACATATTAAATAACACACGTACATAGTTTTCCTAAAAATGTGGAATAAATTATAAATAGGTTATAGATTCATAAAAACAAGAGAACCATTTAAATTAGAATACATGTTTTACTCTAGGAGAAATATAACATTAGTCAGCATAGGTTGTCTGCAGAAATGTCATCACAGGCAGAAAAATGGAAAAAAATTGAAAGAAATTATTTAATTCTATTTTTTTCACAAAATGATTTATAGAATTTAAATACACTATTATGTATACATATCAGGGTTATCCACATAACCTTGAAACCTTTTGAGAGCCACTAGAGAGAGCTTCATAGAAATATCTCATGCTAATGACTATGAGATCTTTGATCAACGATTAATGCACATCATATTTGAAGGATCTCAACAACAAACATGACACTACATCATTCATAGTTAGTGGTCGATCCAAACCAAGTTAGGGAATGTGTTTTAATTTTATTCTTTCCCATTCTTTATTTATATGATGATCGTGAAAAAATTAGTGAATAGATTGATGTGCAATTTGATCATCTTGCAAAATGGGTTTAATTGCAGGGTTTGTGTTGAAAAATAAATTTTGTAATTTTATTATTTTGATTATTATTATAAGGGAAATTTATCAAGATAAACATGAAATTTTTTTGAGGTTCAATAATCCATTTTTTTCTTGTGATTTTCTCCCCCCATTCATCATTCATCACTGGTGTTTTTCATTTGGCCCATAGCTTGAAAAATCTTGAACATTTGAATGTTGCACACTTGTTTCTTAGTGAAATGATACGAAATCACAGATATGGGATCAAAATTATTAGATGGATTTTAAATGATGGATACAAAGTGATTTCGAATGTGGGGGATACCTGATTTTTCGTTCTTCGACAATCTCAAATGGAAAACAAAGAATGATGATTTGATCCATTTTTAGAAGATCTGATGGTGAAACACATTGTTTGACGATGAAAAGTATTTGAAAATACGGTATCTTTAATTTATTAGTGAGGAGGTAGATGGATCAGAGTCCATATAATCATTGAAGACATGTGAAGGAAGAATATATTATTTGAAAAATCCCATGCTACCTGACATCTATGTTGGATATACTCTCTGTGTCGGGCCTCATTTGCGAATTCCTAGGTTTCAGGAAACTGATAAGTATCACACAGCTTGTGACCCCCTTCACATGGAGTGTGGTATCTCCCTAGTGACTTGATGTGTTCTTTTGGAAGTACACGGACATGGAATGGGGTAATCGGATTGCCAACATAGTGTGTACTCACCTACACAGACACAACCAGGACTAGGTACATGGGCTAATCCATTTTCTAGTACATGGGAAAACGTACAGTGGTTAGAGCCATGAAATATCGGATGGTTAGACTACATGGGAATCACACATGTTGTGTATTACTATAAAGACTCAGATTGAGGAAACATGCCATTTACATAGACAGGACCCGAGGTCAAGGGGCATGACGTCTGACCCCTACTACACACCATGTACTATTTTATACATGGATTAAAACCATTGTTCTTCTTATATTAGGCTTGTTTTGTTTGTATAAATTCCACTGATCCTTTCCCTAAAGGTGGTTATGAAATATTCTCTAACTTTTTGGAATACAATCCTTTCCCTAGGAATTCATAGATAGAGTTATTAGAATCCATAAGAGAGGCCTGAAGTGATATCTTCTATTCATCATAGAGATCTAGCAAAAGTTCATGGTATTTTCATGAAAAATATTATTCAGGCATTAATCCTCTACATAGAAGGTCAATCCAGATTGATTTGTTGACATCACCCCATGGTCTTGGTATTGATCCTCATATTTGTATCATATTAACTTTGGACAATCAACATGTTTTTTTTTCATGATGAGTATTGATGAGTAGTACCTCTCAGATGGACCTCATCATTACTATCATACTTAGGAGTGTGTTCTCTCAGATGAGTTCTCTGTGGAATCATCGAGTTGGAATCCTAGAATGATATACTATGGTTCTGAATTGCCATTAGATTGTTTGTCTTTGTTGATTACATCATGATATTCTAATTATATGAACTATAGATATATACATATGTAGTGCTGACTATATTTACTTTGTTGTATAATTTGTGGTTTCAGGGTGTACTAATGAGTATTTTTATACTCACCCCTGTACAGGAATTTCCCACTTGTGTTATTATATTTCTAGGCTATCAATCTTTTAACAGAGTCCTTAGATGACTAGGATCAGACAATGCTTAGTGAGACTAGACAGATCTAGGTGTCTTCTTGTGGATTTATTAAAGTAGTACCAATACATACTTCAAAGTTGGAATTATATTATAAAATATTTGTGGTGAGATTTTAATTGGATCTATTTACATTATTTTACTTCATACCGAACACTATTTATGGTATTTGATGTACGCATGCCTGGTTGTTCTGTTTTTTTTCATTTTAGCATTTTATAGGATTATAGATACGTGAATGTGTACCGATACATATGTTAAGGCCTACCATGTAAGTGATATTATTTATTGGATTTATTCTCCATCCCCTGGCCTATTGGAGACAGTCTTGGCGAGTCAAAACATGATCCTGTCTAGGAATGGTCATGAAACTATTGAAGGTAGGTGGATGTTTCCACATGAAGAATCAATAGAATTTTTATGGACATTGCTAATTTATAAGTTCAACATAATTCATGTATTGAGAAAGTTTCATGATCATAACGATGCGATATTTTATTCAATATCACACAATGTCTGGATGATCATGATGAAAATAATTTCATTGTGCATAACACTCAGCATTACCAAGGTTCCTTCAGGTTCCATCTATTGACTAAAACCTAAAAGAATTTAGTTAGTAGTAATAATCACAGTAGATAACCACATAATAATGAGAAATCACTTATAGGATGTCTAAATCATGATAAAATATTTTTAATATATGAAACCATAGGTTTATCAAAGGACATTCATAATCATCATCTATTTAAATACTTCCTGATGATTCATAATGATTTTGTGAATTTCTTTTATGTATTGCACATGAGTGTCAAACCATGTGTGTAACATTGCTCATTTTCATGCACTGGGTGAATATTGTTCCTAGATCATTTCAGCATTTATAGAGTTATTACACCTATATATCTCTATACTAGATCCATACCCACTTATAGTATCCATAAGGAGACGTAAATTTCTAGAAAAACTCACTCTATAATTTACCGAAACCCTAGATAATCTTCCTCAACTTTGAATCATACTTAGAATTTTCCTTAAAAATTTCCTTATGGAACTCACTAATGTGTTCTTATTCCAGTGTACAAAGGTATACTAAAACTATCCTCTTATCCCAAATATCGTGACCCATGATTTTCCTATATTAATATTAAATAATTTATAATGAATATTCATTACATTACACAAACACATGACCAATGATCATAATGTTATAGTGCATTTGGAAACATGGAAACACAAAAAATATCTTTCATCCATATTATCCAAAAAACCTCTTAAAGAATAGAACATGATAGAATTTGACTAGAGGACATGCCTGACCAGTGCATTTTCACTGTGTTATCATCAGAACACATCACAAATAAGGCTAAAAAGAAGTTTGTTCAAGTGAAGCCTTCAAGTGATCCTTAGGGGATCAATCTTGGGTGGAAATCTGTCGTAGAAAAGTTAAACATCTTAGTTTGGAGATTTATGAACTGATCCATCCCCACAGATGTGGTTGGGAAGAGAGAAGGGGTCCACATTATTCTTATATACTCTTATAGTTTGAACCCTAAGGAAGAGACCTATTTTCACCTTTCCTCCCTGGAAACTAAGTGAGAAGGATGTGGAACAATATGGGGGAATTAAATAGCCCCTTGGGGTCTATGAAGTCTGTGGAAGATTTACATCAAATATGATGTTGATTTGAACATGAATTCGTATTAGGATAAGGGTAACACCCTCCTTTTTTGCAGTCGGCTACGAGTCCGTTTAGAAAATGTGTAATCCTGCATGCCAAAACGTATATCCATAGTCTTGAACTGCACTGGTGGTGGAGGCTCTTATTCTTATGGATTATATTGTGGGCCTCTTAGATCACCTGTTTGATGCTCCCTCCCCCATATGTTACATGGCCTATGGTCTATCTTATGTGGCACCTATTCGTACATAGTAGGGTAGTTGGGTGTGATGGTCTACTCCATTCCAATGCCTCAAACATAAAACCCACATCACATGAAGGAAGGGGGAATTCATGAAGGGGGGGTCCAAGATTCCATGGGATCAGTTCAATATTTCTTTTGTGCATCCTTTGGTATGAGAAAATACACACCGGATGAAGAAAATTCTATGTTTTGGGGACTTGATCTGTTATATACACATCAAATCCCTCTGTACATTGTGGAGACTAGCTCCAAAATTACTTGGAGCTCCCTAAAAGACAGCTCTTACACCCCCTGGAAGATTATTTATTTGGTATTAAAATGCAAGGTGCACATCTCAAATGATACAAATATTCTCCATTATTGGCGTGAAGGAAATAATTTTGCTAACTTTATAGCCTCACAATCCTCCTAAGATACCCCATCATGGATTATGTCTCACCGGGTTCCCTCCCAATAGGACGAGTAAATGTTATTATGGGTGATTCTCTTGGCCTACAATTTTTACATCACCATGCAGGCTTGGTTTCATTTTTTTATCGCAAGTATGTTGATTCCTAAAATAATAAAAATTTAGTTAATGGTAATATATGAACTTAATCATCTCCCACTGCATTCTTCATAACTATAACCCATATTAGAAATATCATACATAATAAATTTCATCAAAACCATGGGAAAGGAAACATTATAAAGAGTTAGATTAGATGCTCAGTAATAGTATACCACAATGATACATAATAATAAAATGATCAATAAGGGTGCAATATCATGAACATAACATATGAAAAAAAAACCTTGTATATCAAAGGTAAAAATATCAAGTAATGACACAATGATTGGATGCCAATAAGACACAGATTATAAGGACATGTAAGAACAAGATCGATGAGTTCATAACATCGGAATAAGATATATTATTTTGGCATAACAAAAGGAATTAAAATCTTTTCCATAGTGGTCAGGTCACTGCAAAGGCTATCATAATGGAATGGGTTCAATCCTCAAGCGATCTTAGTGGTAAATATGCAGTCTGAATATCAACATACAGGATAAATCCCCTTAATAAACCGAGTTCACTCCCCATTCTAGTCCCACCAATCTCATGACATATAAATATTTACCCAATGCATTGGAGGGAGATATATGTCCCACATATCACATAATAAAAATCATAAATTTTGTGCAATAATATCATAAGCCATCCATTATATCATAACCCTTTGAAAAGAAGAGGTTTTCATAAACATTTTACCATGGTATAACCCATGGAAGAGAAACAGGTTTCATAAACATCATTTCATCATAATCATAAACCATCCATTGAAATAGTAATAATTTTTTCCTTGAATCATATCCCTAGTAAAACATAATTAGTATAAAGTATTGTTATCATAGATGGAAAATTATTTTGAAATATCACTATGAACATTTCTTGATAAAAATAACATTTAATTTAAAACAAATTTATAGGAGTAAAAATTCAAAAATATTTTGTAAATCATTTTCTTTGAAAATATACTTGAGAATATATAAGTTAATATATAAAAACTATGTAAAAAATTTCTTGGGGAAAATATTTCTTCCTCTTGGAAAAACACTTTTTAAAATATAAATCATTTTCAAAATTATTTTATTTGAATATAAGCATAGAGTATTATAATGTAATATTCAAAGAAATGATTGGTATTAATGGTATATAATTTCACTGTTTCTATCCATATGAAAATAAATATTCCTCACATATTTTTTATAAAATCTAAATAGGATTTTATTTGAAAATACCATGTTTATTTTTGTTCCATTTTCTAAAAGGTAAAAGAGGCATAAAAATGCATTTAATATTTCATTTGAATAATTTATAAAACAAATTTGATATATTTTTAGAAAACATTATTTTGGAATAAAATTGTTTTTCGATCGAAGAGATAAATAAAGACAATTTTTCTAAAAACATTATTTTGAACTCTTGAGTACATGAATCAAAGAAAATTAAATGGAAAAACGTATTGTCAGGACGTTACCATAGGATAAGTAAACTGATGAGTTCCATTAGAGATGGATCATAATTTTTTTAGAAGAAACATAATCATAAACAATCCTGATAGACGATGAGATTGTAACATAATATGTTTACCAAATTGTTAACTTGGAATTATAATCCCCATAGAGGAATAATATTAAATGAAACATAAAATATAATGAGAAAAAATAACTTCATGATATTACATGTCAAAGAGGATTTATATAAACATCATGAGACAATATAAATGAGTAACATTACATGTGTCTGAAGGGAGGAAAATCGAGTGAAAATTCTCTAAACTTAAGTCTTGACTTCTATCAAACACATTAAAACTTCCTTTTTTTAGAAGCACCTACTTTGGATCTGTTATTAAAGACCCCATTGTAGGTATTTTGGGAGGTCCAGAAACTCTAGAAAATGGATAAGGATGATAGGGAGGGATTTTGGTAGGGTTTGGACAAACTATATGGCATGATAAGTGTGTATAGGTGAAGGGTGGTTGTGGTATTTCATAAGTGGTGGACAAGAACCCACTTGGAAACTACATAGAAATTTTCCAAATGAATCTATCATAATAAATTAATTCCCAAAAAAAGATTCCAATATACCATAGATTCTAAATTGGTAAGGATAATACTGAAATATGGAAATATTGCTTTAATTTTACAAGTGTAATAGTAATTTTAACCCTTTTCTTCTTTGTGTAACCCCATAGTTAATCCTATTTTTACCTTAACCATGATAATTACTTTACTGTTTTACTATTAATTATGGTATAAAATTAATCTTAACTTATTGGATAATATAAATAATGATAATTAAATATGTTGAATCCCTTTTTATAAATTCCATTCGTAGAAGTAGAAAAAATCAATTTAAAATTAATCCCACAATTGTGACAAGAGAGAAGTTTTCCAAAGTGAAAATGTTAAAAAGTCTAAAATGATTTTATATGAAAAATAAAAATGAAATTGGTTGAAATGAATTAAATTGGATAAATAAATATATAGTTTTTCTATGTTTACTTATAAAACCATTTTGAAACAAAAATAACCTTATAAATTCTTTACATGAAAATGTTGTTTTCAATAAAAAAATAAATTATTTTCACTATTAATTGAAAAATTAATCTTTTTAGAAAACATAAACTTATGATAAATTTGAAATGTTGATTTAAAAAAATCATTTTATGTTATAAAATTAATTTTTTTAAAGTTTTATAATATTATTTTATAATTTTCCATAAAAATAAATAACAATTGTTTTGAAAAAAAATTGTTTTTTTGAAACACATAAAGTCATTAACAACAATTAAGTACTTTTTTTGAAAATGTGTTCTTTATATAAAATATTATACTTAATATTTAAAATGTGTTTATTCTTAGTCATTTGTCAATTTTTAATGTCTTGGAAATAATGGTCATGAATAAATAATATTATCAATTGTTTGTTATGGTTCGTTAAAACATTGTGTTGCATGTTACACAAGCTATCAAATAAAATAAATTTATTTCAAAAAATATAATTTCATAAAAACTCATGATGTTACATAGAAATATAGTGTTTTATAATCCTTCTCCTTTATTTTCAATTGTATTATTTTTTTTGTAATACCATTTATGCGTATTTCCTCTTTAATGTTATGGTATTATCTCCCATTTAATATATTGAAAATGAGAGTCTATTTATTCGCTATCATTATATCCTTTTTACAATGCTGATATAATGATGAAAAATATGTTTTAATTCCATCCCATCCATTTTCAATTAATAATATTTATTATATGGTAATAATTATTTTAATTATATTTCATTATAATCAATTTAATATAATGATAAAGGGATTTTTCCTAATGATATAATTTTACTAAGACATCACATTGCCCAAAAATCATAATTTTTTGGAATGTAATGAATATATAAATTTCTTTATAATGAAATAATTATTTAGATACTAGAATGTGGATGTGATTTTTCTATAGATTTGGTTAGGTGAAATCATCCTAAAAAATGTTAGTTGAAGAATTGACCCAAGAATCAACCTGATACCTGATGTGTGAGCCGAAGAATTTATACATGGATAGAAACTATTAGGGGATATTTTTAAAAATATTCACACAATCTTTATGAATGATGATTTTTTTATCATTAAACAACCCACCAAGTCCATCTTGCCCTGCGATAAGCCATGTTTTCCTACCCCAATCCCATATCCGATGGGCTAGGGGCTGGTGACTTTCACCGAGCATGCATAACACCCACATGGGAGGCCATATCATAAGGTACCTATACACACACTAACATATCCAAACCAATAAAATACTAAAATGAAAAATAAAACTGATCCCAAATGTAATAATACATCTAAATTCCAAAATCAAAGCTCAATAAATACTTGGACTCAATTTGGGACAAATAGAATCCCACCAAAATCTGTAAATATATAAAACTTGATAGTAAGATGGGAATGTAATAAAATGTGTCTCTTGGAATGAATGCCTGTCTGTATAGACCAAATATAATAGCTTTATACTCCTAATCCATATAGATCCCAATTTAATGGATGATTATCTTTATTAGACATGAAAATTATAGGAAGAGACCATGCAGGGGTGAGAATAACAATAACCTACAAGAAACCATAAGATAACTAAGAATAAATCATAAATAGAAGTTAGATCATCACAAAATATATCAATAATAATATGAGACAAAAAATAAAATATCTAAATATACTCATAGTCAACACAAATTCTCATGGAATGGTAACAATTTCATTTCCAGCATAAGATTCTGCTCAAGATTCTATAACCACACTCTCCCAAGAGATCTTAATTCCTGAGTATGATGGTTTTTAGGGAGTTCAGCAAGGTTATTTTTCTCAACTGGTCTCTCCATAAGGAAGTACTAACTAGAAATCAAAATAGATTGAAACATATATTCGGATTACACCCAGGGCCATGGGGTAATACTGAATAATCCAATATGGATTAACATACTAATTAGTGGATTGAAAATCATGTGCAATATATCACACTAATTCAGATAACCCCGCATATTAAAAAAGATAATAGAGGATCTTATCCTAGACTCTGGGAGAGTTTCACACAACTCTACCAAAAATTAAACTTGTAGAGAGTATCCGAATCCTTTATTCAGGTCAAAATGAAATATGATACCCTCATAAGGATGGATCAAGGGAACACTCTGTTAATGAAACTAGTTCAATCGAAGGGTAACATGGTGTAAAATCCATCTTTTAATGATTATATTTCTTATACAGGTAATACACAACACGTTCCTTCATCATCGGGTCTAGTCATGTATCACGACCATTGCCCGTGTTTGTTCCCGTGTACACCTTGATGTGTCTATATACCAATAAATTTCCATTTACTGGGACATGTCTATGACTGTGTGTCATCCAAGAAAGACATCGAGCTAGTATTTATTGTTCACATGGTATGCGACACATCTCATATGGCATGTGATGATTTTATTCTTCGTGAAACCCTCCCACCACATCCATGGCCCCACGGGGTGTATATTATTTGATTACATGCTGTGTGTATTAGGATTTTATAAATACCTTGGTTTTGCATCACCCTTTGTCTTATAATCCTAAAATTATTAATCTGGATGAAAATAATTCTTGTAAACAAGGATCATGTCCAATCTATCATTGGCATCACCACTCTCTAAAATATGACTATATGAATCACACTAGAAACCATCCATCACATATCTCATTTATGAATATCAAATACCACATGAATAACTATAATATGATCCCAATCTATTATCTTGGCATTATCCCATCACCAATCCTAACATGGATCATTGGTATCAATCCATTTCACAAATAAATAGCTGCACAATGATTAATTATTGGGTGTTTGGAAAACCACTAAATAGATGAACATCGATAATGAATGTACATAGAATGGCGTAAAAAAATGACACCAAAACATGAGTAATGAACCTCATCCAATTTTTGAATCAGTATCAATTAATTTCTTTCAGAATAATGAATAATGAAATATAAATAAAATAAAAAATAAATCCTCTAATTCCCAGCATAATATTCCCATATGTGAAATACGATCAATACAAGAATAAATATGTTGGTTGATTGATACACATTATTCATAGGATAAAAAAATGTGATAAATCCACAACAACATCTTGCCTTGAGATGGATCAATTTTTTAATAGATAATTAATCTACATAGTGTTTATTGGTGGGATTCTTAATTTCTGTTGGGTTACCAATTGCTGATGCTCAATACATAGAGGATCCCCACCGTATCCTCTATAAAATTTCATGGTTATGAGGAAAAAAAATATTTGTTTATTATTGGGTTTATATATAATTTTATTAGGTCATCAAGCCATCTAAAATAAAATTAATTAATTAATTACTCCCATGATAATTAATTCAGAAACACCCGACGCCGATAATTATTATTTCACACCTCGGGTAATGACTGTATTATGAACTAAAAAATGGTATCGTATTTAATTTATGAGCTTATATTTTGGAGTTATTATACATTTTAAGGAAACATTGTCATGCATGATATTAATATATTTAATATTTTCCAAATATCAATTTTGGGCTCACCGAGGATCTGAATCTCACACAGTCATATCTTCTATCATCCAAATTATTACTAGATATATTGAAAATATTTATATTAAGAAAATAAATATATTTCATTATCGTAAACTTAGGGATCTTTATTTTATAATGAAAAATGGACTACTCAAATAGAAGTGGGTACTGAGATCGCATCTGATTCTCCTACTCCAAGGTGCTCTCCGGAATACTCTCGTGTAACAACCAAACAAGCACAAAAGGAATCACTTTACCAATGAGGATATTGTCCATCCGATCTTTGATCTCCACCAGGAACTCTGCAATGTTATCCAAGTCCTTATTTTCTAAATAACCCCCATCAATAACATGTGGATGATCATGAACATATATATTTAGCTTAAAAACATGGAATATATTGAGTACCTAGTCTAACTATAGAGGTACAACTAAATGTTATTCCACCATGACAACTCCATGAAATATTTGAAAAGGACCATTAATATCATAGATATATTTGTGCCATGAGAGGATATCCGTATTCCATATATTTCTGAGACCTTTCGGAACACTGGCCTCAATATTTAAACTGAAATGGCCTCTATCATCTATCCACATGGGATTTATGATGACTCTATATAGTCCTCATCCACTCATAAATGATTTATACATTCTCTATTATATCTCTCACAAACATTGGATCCATGAGTGATGAATCACCTAGATTTGTAAAAACGTGTGGTGAAAAACCGAGTCACCCATAAAATCCCTTGAATGAACTTATACCATCGGTGGAATGGTAGCTATTATTGTATTAAAACTATATTAAGGGTAGGTGATCCTCCTAATTGTAGCCAAAGTCAAACATATAATCCCGCAAAAAATACTCTAGATCCTAAATGGTCAGCTCAGTCTAGACTTTTTTATAGGATGAAAATTGTAACAGCCCAAGATTTTATAAAAAAATATTCTTTTTAATTTTATTAATGTCTTGTGTTGTACGCTACACCAAAAGGAGCTTGCACAACACACATCCTTGACTTGACTTGCATTACACGCAATCGCGACCTTCCTCGATAGCGTGTGTAGTACGCAATACCGAGTTTCACTAAACAACGATATGCTATAAAAATATTATTAAAACTAGCCGTTATGAATAGTAATAACCACTTTTTGAAATCCATTAAATCTTATTTTTCAAAATGAACTTTATTTTTGGATTTGGAGTATCGAATTTAGCCTAAGGTGAAATTTTGGTACTTTTCGGATAACTTTCATATTCTGATGAATAGTGAAAATTACTAAATTATAATTAAAAACAAATTTTTTAATCGAAATAATTAATAGTGATAAATCATTAATTTGAGTGGTTTTAAAGTATATTTAGAATATATTTTTACAATTCAATACAATGTTGGTCATTGGATGTAGTTTCACATTTAAACTAGACATAAACAAGTGTCAATCTTTTGATAGATATTGTTTCTTAAAAACACGCTATTTGTTTTAACAGCGGGATTTAATTATAAAATTAATTAATGCAACTTTTATGTTATGAATTTGCTAAAATAGACTTCATTTTTGAATTCGGAATATGAAATATAGCTTGGGATGAAATTTTGGCATTGTTCTGAAAAACATCAATTTTTGATGAATAGTGAAACTACTAAGTGGTAGGTTAAAAACTGAATTTTACATAAAACTTAATTTTACCGCTTCTGTGAATGGAATTTCGAAAATCCGAGAGACACGGTTAATATCAAGGACTAAAATGTGGTTCAATGAGATGAAAATAATTTTTTGGTGAATAGTAACTTTTTACTTTTTTTTACCACGGTTAATAGTAAATAAGGTAACTAAGGGTAAATATGATATTAATATTACCCTAACACATGTCCTAATTCTATTGGACAAGTGTAATTCGACCAAAAACAAACTTAGGAATAAAATATGACCATTTAGGCCCACTTGGATTTGATTAGGACATTTATTATTAATTTATTTAAAGAAGGGTTAAAATAGTTAAAATCAAAGTTTAATAAGTAAATCATTTTTAATATGGGGTTATACATAAGATTAATTCGATTTTAAATATTCATTAGAAAGCTAAAAAGATTTACTACAGGATGGTATTTTATTTGTAATTTTTAGACATCAAATAATTTAATTTATTTATGACACAATGATGATGCAGTAATTATCTTATTAATGAAATATTGACATAATTGATGTTATAAACACCAAAATAAATATAATTTGAGACTTTTTATGAATTCCACTAATTTTCTAGGTTACTATGATATATTAATGTTGCTTTAATCAACTTGGTTCGAACATTTAAATCTGTTATGACTTTCACAAATATCATATATCAAATAGTCTCAAAATTGACACAAAATAGTTTTTAAATAAAATATTATATTATTAATTGTTATTGTATTCCTAAAAATCTAAGGTTCGTCCAAATGACTTAGATAAGGATATATATATTAATAATAAACAATTAGGGGTTCGTTTGGCATGTTATAGTAAGTTTATTAACCATATAGTGAAAGAAAACAAAAAGACATGGTAAAAGTTAAATTATTTAACTTAGAGTTAAATCTAATTGATAAGGTTAAAATAATACCCTAAACTTGTCTAAATCTTATTGGTTGATAGGATTTCGACCCATCCCCACCTTATCTTCGAAATAAGACCATTTGGAGCCATTATAAACCGATTTTGACTTTAATATAAAATAATATTTTGAGATATTCCTAAGGTGCCCCTCTCCTCCCTTATAAAAGGACACCTCCTCCCCCTCCTCCTCACACCAATTTGAGCACTCAAGCTCGGCCAACCCCTGCCAAAATCTCTTCTCCACTTCCCTAGAAACATCCTAGAGGTTCCGGTCTTCCTCAAAGACCAATTTTAGTGCCCTAAGAGGAGGTCTCAAAGAGGCGTTTCAAAGAAGAGGTAATTACCGTTACCAATTCTTTCATCTTTATTTCTTCTTCCACTTCTTCTTCTTAGGTTGTTTCATTATTAAGTAATAATATCAGTATCACTCATATACTGATATGTTATTATAAGTATGAGACAACCTTATTTCACCATCTATCCATCCTACGGAAAAAGAAATCACCGCGCGTGCGTACGTACGGAATACCGTCTCCACGCCGTGGTGTAATCTATTTTCCACCACCACCTTACATGGATGGGTATAATGGTGTAAAGAATAACTATAAATAGTTATTACAACATCATATTGATTCTGATATATTGTATAATCCACTCCAATTCAATTCAATATTTATAGAAATGATATCATCGCTCGTGCGTACGTACGGAATACCGTCTCCACGACGCGATGAGATTCATTCTCCATGTTAACCATTTAAGAATGATTATAATGTATATATAAGAAATAATAATGAAATATATGACATTATAAAGCTACTGGATTTATGTATATATATACCTATGTATGTCATCTACTTACTTCCATTTCAAGACAATAAGGAAAGGAAAACAGCGTTCATGCGTACGTACGGACTACCGTCTCCATGAACGGTGTGTTTCATTTTATTTATCTACCTATTATATATATATATATACTGAATATATATGATATATAAATCATATTTTATATTCTGGAAGAAGTAAATAATGATATAAGTAATAATGATGTCAAGAACAACGAGTCAAAACACCTACGATAAATGAAACGATTTTACCCAACACGCTTCTTTAACATGGAATTTACAAAAGAACGGGTAATATAATGTCATAAGTGAACCATATATGATATCATAACAATTAATATGATTCTGTAATAAGTCAATAACATGATTTAAATCATTATACAGGAGGTTCGGACACTTACAAAGCAAGTCGGACCTAAGGTAAGGGAAATATCACGATCTCATTTTTATCCGAGATTGTTTATACGTTGGTATTTACTGGGGTGTATTTTATCATCCACATCCATGTTTTCTCAATATGTAATATTATTTACATCCACCTACAATTGTTTGAATCCAATTTTACCCTTCTATGAGTTTTTAGTAAAAGATATAAAAGGAATCTTTTGTCGTTTTTTTTATACGAGGTACTTTTTGACTTTTCCGACAAAAGTACGAAGAATGTTTTTTTTAACTTATACGGCACGAACGGATTTTTACGGTTTTATAAAGCCTTATTTTCATGAACCTTCCTCCAAAATATTTCATGAATATTTTCAATAAAATCTTTTTCTTTTAAAATTGCATGATGTTTTGTGAAAAGAAATTGATTTTGAAGAAGAAAGGATATTTTCCTCAAGAATTCAATTCAATTGTTTTATCAAAATTATTTTCCATCTAAGATAATAAAGGGTTCTGTTTCTATCCATATTTTTACATTGATTTGACTATGTTGTGATGGAATTATGTTTATGAATTCCTTTATCTTATATAAATGGTTTTATGATGTCATGTTGTTTATGAATCCCATTTTTATTGCATGGGTTATGCAATGATGTATGATTTATGATTTTGTGGCACACATAAGAATGGTATCATTATGAGATGGGTGGGACCTATATCTCCCTCCAATGCATTGGGTAAAGATTTTATATCTCATGAGATAGACATGGCTGAAATGGTAGGTTTTACCGGTTCAGTGAAACAGGACTGAAACGAGGGTTACTCGATTCAGAAAGGGACTTCGTCCACTAAGATAGTCTTGGCAATGAGTCTTGACTAACAAGAAATGATTCTCTATGATTATGTGTGAATGCCACAAAGTTTCAAGTTTCATGTTATGATTATGGTGATTTCATTTTCACTTCCATGATTTATCCCATGTTATGAAATTATGCTCTCTTTTGCAGGTTATGATTTCCAAAATGTTATGTTCTTATGAATATGATGTGATTGATATTTCTTTTGTTTACCCTTACTGAGCATTTGAGCTCACCCTTTTATGTTTTCTTTTCCTCAGGATAAAAAGAAAGGATCTAGGTAAAAAAAAGGGGGAAGATCTTTATGGGAGATACTGAAGACCTTTCACCACGATTAGAAGATTACGTTCCGAGTTTCCAAAGACACTAAACTATTACGATCCTTGTGTGTGTGTTTTTGTTATGTACCAAGTATTCCGCAAAAGTAATGTAATGTCAATGTACGTCAGGATACGGGTCTCTACAGTTGGTATCAGAGGAAAGGTTTAGTCAACCTTTGGAAACTAGGACGCGAAAACATTAGTGAGATCCCTAGAGATATTTCTAAGGTATGTCTAGGGATGCCCCTAAGGATAAGTATACGTATAGGATATATTCCTAGAACTATGGTAATGATATTAGATTAAACCTAAGAAGTTAGGTATTGAGGATACTTTCCCTTTACTATGTTGTTTTCTCTAGCATGATTTTTGATTCTCACAAAATTATTTTTGTGTTTTAGTTAATGGAGGGAACCAAAAGGAATTCAGTTAACATTGAATCCAATGGACAAATTGGTGACTATGAGCAACAAAATTGTGTAATGCCTAGAGAGAAAGATGTTGTGATTATGCCGAATCAATCATCGCGATATATGATTAACAAGGTGAAATTTAGTGGTATGCCTAATTCTTCAAAGAAGAGGAAGATAGACTATTATGCATGTTCGCATGTTGAGGAGCATAAAGAAAGGAAGATTGAGATTTCTAAAGAAGGGAAGAAGAACCTTGAGGAATACCTCAAATGGAGGGACCGATGTTATCTGTGTGGAGAAAAGGGTCATAGAGTGACAGACTGTTATGAAGTTCAATGTCTTATTTGTGGAGAACATGGGCATTACCCAACTCAATGCCCTGACCTAAAAAGTTACTTCTAAATCAAGGAAGGACTTATTCCAGGATAATCATTGATGTGGATTGACTGAAGTGTTTTGGTATTCATGAATAATGTTGTTGAGGTACTTTTATGGTGTATTGAAATATTTAAGTATTGGTCTATTGTGGTTTTCAATAATTTTAAGGTACCAATAACTATGAAAAGTGATTCAAATATTTTGGAAAGTAGATGATAAGTGCATAATGAAAGGATAAGAAGATAATGAGATGTTTGATTGTATTCATGAGCTCATGATTGATATAAGGACTAAGTGATATCATGGTTTGAGTATATAGAATTTTGAGGATTTTGGTATGTGGAAAGTGTTAACGTTTAACTACATTCATGTTTTCAATAAGGTTCAATGGGTATTCAAGGGAATACATGATTAAGGCCTTTGAATGATTAGAATGTGACCAACGAGATATATCTTATGATATATAGGGATCAACGACAGTATTAAATCTCTTGTAATCGTTGTCACTATATTATGAGAGTGGACTGCAGTATTATGTATAAGCCTAAAGATTAGACTGGATTATGTTGGACATAAGTTAGTATTGTTTAAGGATAGAAGATTTTCGATATTATTGATGGGATGTTATAGTAACGTAGTTTTAGAAAAAGGGACAACCTGCAGGACGAGCGACAGCCCATCGCTTCAGACAAGGCTGTAGGAATCGAACCCACAACCGAAGTGCGACTGGCCTTTATCGCCTACCACTGACCTACAGGAAGTCCCTGTTTAGTAGAAACTAGTTTTATTATATCAAGCAGTATGATATATGAAGTATAAGTCCATTTTAGGAACCATATATGATTAATCCCACTATAGATCGACTTATGTATATAAATTTTGCTAACCTTTTGAGACAGATGGAATGACCCGTCATTCTATCACATGATCTGCTAACACTTCACGAATAACAAATTCAACTTCATTTATTTAAGAGATGAAGTGGAAATTGTTAAAGGCACGAACAACAGTGAGATTGTACCAAAATAAAGTAAGTATTTATTCTAATTCAAATTCTTTAACTTTAGGGAAATAATCTAGAAAACCAAAAATGTTGTCCTAGTTCTCTTATACCTGATAAATCAGATGGTACCTTAGATCGTCACAAATTTATGGATTTGTGATTACTGGCTTTTCCATAGCCATGTTCTCTACCACTCTCCATCAGAACATGATGGTTAGATTTCTCTTCCATATCCATATTTTCACCTATGTGGAAACCCAGTGATTAGTTTATTTGGGTAATCGTTACATTTCATACTTTAGTTTTTAAAGCCAAGTTTTGGTATTCCCTTTTACGATGTGGGTTTCTATTAAAGAAACTTTCAAATAGTAAACCATTTATAACCCCGACGAATTTCGAGGGCGAATTCATTTTAAGGGGGGTAGAATGTAACAGCCCAAGATTTTATAAAAAAATATTCTTTTTAATTTTATTAATGTCTTGTGTTGTACGCTACACCAAAAGGAGCTTGCACAACACACATACTTGACTTGACTTGCATTACACGCAATCGCGACCTTCCTCGATAGCGTGTGTAGTACGCAATACCAAGTTTCACTAAACAACGATATGCTATAAAAATATTATTAAAACTAGCCGTTATGAATAGTAATAACCACTTTTTGAAATCCATTAAATCTTATTTTTCAAAATGAACTTTATTTTTGGATTCGGAGTATCGAATTTAGCCTAAGGTGAAATTTTGGTACTTTTCGGATAACTTTCATATTCTGATGAATAGTGAAAATTACTAAATTATAATTTAAAACAACTTTTTTAATCAAAATAATTAATAGTGATAAATCATTAATTTGAGTGGTTTTAAAGTATATTTAGAATATATTTTTACAATTCAATACAATGTTGGTCATTGGATGTAGTTTCACATTTAAACTAGACATAAACAAGTGTCAATCTTTTGATAGATATTGTTTCTTAAAAACACGCTATTTGTTTTAACAGCGGGATTTAATTATAAAATTAATTAATGCAACTTTTATGTTATGAATTTGCTAAAATAGACTTCATTTTTGAATTCGGAATATGAAATATAGCTTGGGATGAAATTTTGGCATTGTTCTGAAAAACATCAATTTTTGATGAATAGTGAAACTACTAAGTGGTAGGTTAAAAAATGAATTTTACATAAAACTTAATTTTACCGCTTCTGTGAATGGAATTTCGAAAATCCGAGAGACACGGTTAATATCAAAGACTAAAATGTGGTTCAATGAGATGAAAATAATTTTTTGGTGAATAGTAACTTTTTACTTTTTTTTACCACGGTTAATAGTAAATAAGGTAAATAAGGGTAAATATGATATTAATATTACCCTAACACATATCCTAATTCTATTGGACAAGTGTAATTCGACCAAAAACAAACTTAGGAATAAAATATGACCATTTAGGCCCACTTGGATTAGATTAGGACATTTATTATTAATTTATTTAAAGAAGGGTTAAAATAGTTAAAATCAAAGTTTAATAAGTAAATAATTTTTAATATGGGGTTATACATAAGATTAATTCGATTGTAAATATTAATTAGAAAGCTAAAAAGATTTACTACATGATGGTATTTTATTTGTAATTTTTAGACATAAAATAATTTAATTTATTTATGACACAATGATGATGCAGTAATTATCTTATTAATGAAATATTGACATAATTGATGTTATAAACACCAAAATAAATATAATTTGAGACTTTTTATGAATTCCACTAATTTTATACGTTACTATGATATATTAATGTTGCTTTAATCAACTTGGTTCGAACATTTAATTCTGTTATGACTTTCACAAAAATCATATATCAAATAGTGTCAAAATTGACACAAAATAGTTTTTAAATCAAATATTATATTATTAATTGTTATTGTATTCCTAAAAATCTAAGGTTCGTCCAAATGACTTAGATAAGGATATATATATTAATAATAAACAAGTTGGGGTTCGTTTGGCATGTTATAGTAAGTTTATTAACCATATAGTGAAAGAAAACAAAAAGACATGGTAAAAGTTAAATTATTTAACTTCGAGTTAAATCTAATTGATAAGGTTAAAATAATACCCTAAACTTGTCTAAATCTTATTGGTTGATAGGATTTCGACCCATCCCCACCTTATCTTCGAAATAAGACCATTTGGAGCCATTATAAACCGATTTTGACTTAAATATAAAATAATATTTTGAGATATTCCTAAGGTGCCCCTCTCCTCCCTTATAAAAGGACACCTCCTCCCCCTCCTCCTCACACCAATTTGAGCACTCAAGCTCGGACAAACCCTGCCAAAATCTCTTCTCCACTTCCCTAGAAACATCCTAGAGGTTCTGGGCTTCCTCAAAGACCAATTTTAGTGCCCTAAGAGGAGGTCTCAAAGAGGCGTTTCAAAGAAGAGGTAATTACCGTTACCAATTCTTTCATCTTTATTTCTTTTTCCACTTCTTCTTCTTAGGTTGTTTCATTATGAAGTAATAATATCAGTATCACTCATATACTGATATGTTATTATAAGTATGAAACAACCTTATTTCACCATCTATCCATCCTACGGAAAAAGAAATCACCGCGCGTGCGTACGTACGGAATACCGTCTCCACGCCGTGGTGTAATCTATTTTCCACCACCACCTTACATGGATGGGTATAATGGTGTAAAGAATAACTATAAATAGTTATTACAACATCATATTGATTCTGATATATTGTATAATCCACTCCAATTCAATTCAATATTTATAGAAATGATATCATCGCTCGTGCGTACGTACGGAATACCGTCTCCACGACGCGATGAGATTCATTCTCCATGTTAACCATTTAAGAATGATTATAATGTATATATAAGAAATAATAATGAAATATATGACATTATAAAGCTACTGGATTTATGTATATATATACCTATGTATGTCATCTACTTACTTCCATTTCAAGACAATAAGGAAAGGAAAACAGCGTTCATGCGTACGTACGGACTACCGTCTCCATGAACGGTGTTTTTCATTTTATTTATCTACCTATTATATATATATATATACTGAATATATATGATATATAAATCATATTTTATATTCTGGAAGTAAGTAAATCATGATATAAGTAATAATTATGTCAAGAACAACGAGTAAAAACACCTACGATAAATGAAACGATTTTACCCAAAACGCTTCATTAACATGGAATTTACAAAAGAACGGGTAATATAATGTCATAAGTGAACCATATAAGATATCATAACAATGAATATGATTCTGTAATAAGTCAATAACATGATATAAATCATTATACAGGAGGTTCGGACACTTACAAAGCAAGTCGGACCTAAGGTAAGGGAAATATCACGATCTCATTTTTATCCGAGATTGTTTATACGTTGGTATTTACTGGGGTGTATTTTATCATCCACATCCATGTTTTCTCAATATGTAATATTATTTACATCCACCTACAATTGTTTGAATCCAATTTTACCCTTCTATGAGTTTTTAGTAAAATATATAAAAGGAATCTTTTGTCGTTTTTTTTATACGAGGTACTTTTTGACTTTTCCGACAAAAGTACGAAGAATGTTTTTTTTAACATATACGGCACGAACGGATTTTTACGGTTTTATAAAGCCTTATTTTCATGAACCTTCCTCCAAAATATTTCATGAATATTTTCAATAAAATCTTTTTCTTTTAAAATTGCATGATGTTTTGTGAAAAGAAATTGATTTTGAAGAAGAAAGGATATTTTCCTCAAGAATTCAATTCAATTGTTTTATCAAAATTATTTTCCATCTAAGATAATAAAGGGTTCTGTTTCTATCCATATTTTTACATTGATTTGACTATGTTGTGATGGAATTATGCTTATGAATTCCTTTATCTTATATAAATGGTTTTATGATGTCATGTTGTTTATGAATCCCATTTTTATTGCATGGGTTATGCAATGATGTATGATTTATGATTTTGTGGCACACATAAGAATGGTATCATTATGAGATGGGTGGGACCTATATCTCCCTCAAATGCATTGGGTAAAGATTTTATATCTCATGAGATAGACATGGCTGAAATGGTAGGTTTTACCGGTTCAGTGAAACAGGACTGAAACGAGGGTTACTCGATTCAGAAAGGGACTTCGGCCACTAAGATAGTCTTGGCAATGAGTCTTGACTAACAAGAAATGATTCTCTATGATTATGTGTGAATGCCACAAAGTTTCAAGTTTCATGTTATGATTATGGTGATTTCATTTTCACTTCCATGATTTATCCCATGTTATGAAATTATGCTCTCTTTTGCAGGTTATGATTTCCAAAATGTTATGTTCTTATGAATATGATGTGATTGATATTTCTTTTGTTTACCCTTACTGAGCATTTGAGCTCACGCTTTTATGTTTTCTTTTCCCCAGGATAAAAAGAAAGGTTCTAGGTAAAAAAAAAGGGGAAGATCTTTATGAGAGATACTGAAGACCTTTCACCATGATTAGAAGATTACGTTCCGAGTTTCCAAAGACACTAAACTATTACGATCCTTGTGTGTGTGTTTTTGTTATGTACCAAGTATTCCGCAAAAGTAACGTAATGTCAATGTACGTCAGGATACGGGTCTCTACAAAAATCCATTCTCTAATACATGTAAGTCCCATCACCTCTTGGAATCATCTACATAATCATGATGTATAGCATGAATCATGATCTGAAATGATCACTAAGAGAACTCTATTAATCCAGACTATCTACATAATATAATGGAATCACAATCTCTCTACTGAACTATACTCCCAAATAGCTAGGAAGTGGGCTGATATGGTGAGGTGGTCTGTGATCACCTATATGGAATCATGAACATTGAAAATAATGATGTCCATAGATATTACATGGAACATACACTATAGTATCTTAATGGTATGAGCTAAACTCACAGGAATACGGTACTCAGCCGTCACCTACTAACTAGTGAGGCTTCGAGGGAAAAAATATACTACACCCTTATTCATGTTTGTCAACCAAAACTAAAATAGAATGTTCTACAACATATTTTCCACACTATGACATGACACCAAAATTGATTTACGAAACACCCTCATCACCTCCCACTACAACATCACTCATATCATCATATGTACTCTAAAAACTCATATAATTCTCCCCATATTCATAATATCCATCAGGTGAACATCTAGTGGATATTTAGGTACATAATGTCCCATAGTTGGTATCTCCATGATGAGCTTCACTAAGATGATGTAAAAGTGGTGGAGTAACAACCATCAGTAGAAGATATAAATAATCATCCTTGTCTACTAAGGGAATCTACAAAGAGTATAACTACTCTAACACTTCATCCAAAATCTAAGGATAAGATCAACTAATTAGAGATTCTTCCACCATAGTCTGCTTACCAAGAGTATAGAATATCATAAACCCAAAGTCTAGAAGGAATTATAGGCATTACCTATATCTCATGTTATTATATTTATAAGAGAATATTTTCTTCAGACTCTTGTGCTAATAGTATATGATAAACAACTCATCCATAATGTTCTATCACTACATCTTATGGGTGAAGACTACTGATGCCAAATCAAGATCATGTGTCATGTAGTTATTCTCCTAGGGTCTCAAATATCGAGACCCCAAGGAAATAAAAAACTTTATCTACATCAACATGAAACCAAGTACAGTCTCTAAAACATTATAGACACTACATACTTAACCCCATCCTCTAACAATCTCAAGATGGGGGCACTCATCATCCATTTCCTCAACTACTAAAAATCCTACTAGAAACTTTTTCCAAAATAAATTCTATCCCTTTTAGGTCAAAGAAATAAAAGATGATGATATGCTGGATAAATATAGCTTGAATATTCTATTTCATCATGCCATCATGAGGAATATTCACACCAATTTCACACTCTATGGGGCCTCCCAATATAACACATCCTTATCAACTATTGGGACCATAACTACTCTCTCATATAATATTACATTTCCCATAATGTTTACCTTATGAATCTAGAATTGACAGGTCAAAATATTATAATAATGTTGGTTCTCTCAATGCCCATATAAAACTATCCTCATGTTTCCTACACTCTCCTCTTTAGATACAGAGTACAATATGATATGATCATTGAATAACACAAAAAATTGATCTAAGAATTGATTATGAATAAGATTCAGGTGTCCCATGAACACTGTTGGAATGTTTGTCACCCCTAAGGGCATCACGATATACTCAAAGTGTCTATAGAAGTGTATAAATATATTCTTTATTATATCATCAACCCGTACTCATAGCTGGTGATATCCTAATATGAATTCAATATTTGAGAACCATTGTACAACTATTAACTGATTTAAGAGGTTTTTATTTCATGTTAGTAGATATTTTCTCTACACCGCCACCCAGTTTAGGCGATGATAATACATGAATAACGTCAAGATCCCATCTACTTTCTTAAAGAATGATACATGGGATGCCACAGGGGGGACCAATTGGTCTAATGAAGTTATTCCATCTCAAATAATCTAATTTAAACCTTGATTCAAGAATAAATGGGTGGGACATATGATATAATAGAAAAGATATCGATATTGTACCTAGGTGTAATTCAATGTATAAGTCCATCTATCGATGCGGAGGTCCGCACGTAATGTTCTTAGAAAAGATGTCAACGTACTCAACAACCACAACAAGAGATTAATATCCCATAACATCCAATTATCTTTGATTCATGATAGCTATCTAGAGAATAATTTGATACACCATATAAAATATGATTCCATCCTATTTTACATGAGTTTCATTGTGGCCATTAAAGGAAAACATCATCCCATCAACACAGACACATTTCATTCTCTAACTAAAAAAATAAATGTGATCCTGAATGGTGTGTAGATATTCCATTCCTAAGATGATGTTATAAGGAATCAACACTACCACAATAAGATCCCATGAGAAACTATCTTCACTAAGAATCATATCACACCATCATAAAAACTATGAGATCGATGAGTCAACTTTGGTATGAGTCTCCATATGAAAGGGTTTAGATGAGGGATTAATTGTAAACTATAGGTCTCAAACTAGGTATTTAGAATGAAAAGATTGTATTGAACTTTTTTCATTAAACATTATTGCTGAGTTAGAGAAGTCATAGACTGTACCATTCACTATCCATAGAGTCTCAAGATCATAGGTCTCTATGGATTTCTACTATCCTCACCTCTATCCACCAGCTTTCTAAGCCGATAGGGGGACACCTGGTGGTGGTTGTGGAAACATTTCAAACTATCTTCCACCTCATGCTTCTCTACATGATCCAATTTAATGTTTATAATCATTTGAAAGTACCTTATCCAACTGCAACAACTACATAGGTGACCCTTCCACTATCTCTCTATCATCCGAATGGTGGGTTGGAAAATCCTGCGTAAGATTTCCCATACCATCACAGGAGTAGCACCACTCTCCCTAGGATTTATAGATCCATCTTAAGATTCCTAATCCCTATAAACTAAGTCTTCATATCACCTCTTGAAATGTATTCTATATCTTGGTCTTTATATCTTTCTTCAGTTATCTTCTGCAGAGGTCTCATCCCCTGTGTGCCCACTATTAGAACACATTACAAGTGTCACCTTGTCCAGAAATATCTCTAACACCAAGGAACTCTATATCACCCTAGAATTATTAGAATTATTTATATTTGTCACACTATATTAGATATATCTTTTTAGACCTCAATGAATGGTTTTCAATCAAAATAATAGAACCTGAACGATATCCATCGAGTAGTGTGAAAGGTTAGTAATCCTTGATGAATACTCAGACATAGTCATGCTTCCACACTATAGCTATGAATGTTTTTCGATTCACACAACTCACATCATATTTCGAGTGTATTACTCACTACTGATACTCTAAAAATATTACTGTGAAATAGTTTTTAGTTCATATGATAGAAAAACCAAACTCCACCAACACTCTGTAGAACCACGAAGAAGGAATGCCACCAAGAATAACATCTTGTATGTTGGTGTCCAGATGAGATGAAAGGCTCATGTAAATTCCTCTATAAAACCAAAAAATTATTATTATTATATCTCTCCCTTAAACATAAGGGGTCACTGATGCTGACAATCATGAAGCATGCTTAGCCAGTGCACCACATCTTCTAGTACTCAAAGTACCATATGTTACTCAATGGATGTAAGTATGAATATAAAACCACCCAGAGACACTACCTCATAAACATGACCCTATATTACAGCCTCTTCACTGAGGGTATTATAATCGAAATCCTATTATAATACCCTTTCTAGATATCATCATAGAGGAATGCTGAAATAGAAAATATGTACAACAGTAAATAAGAATATATTTGGAGCTCACTCAAGAAGGACAAGGAAACACAAACCATTATTATATGATTCATATACCAATTTTTTACCTGTAACCAATCTTTACATGTACCAAGTCAGAAGATAGTTGATCAGAGTCATAGTGTATTGATATGTTGGTTCTGCCCCAACCCTGGATTCTCTAATATTAAATCTATACTCGAATACTTTTCATTATTTCCATAAAACCCTTACCAATATCACTTCTAGGAAAATTCAAAACTCAGGTCCTATGATGGAACACTAATCTAATACCACCCTATCATGACCCAACCCACTGGGGACCTCCTAGCCTATGATAAGATGAGTGTGACAACCTCAATGCCACCTCCAATATTATAAAGGCTAGTGACTTTCACCAACTAGGCATAACACTCACATGAGGGACCTTTTCCTAAGGTACTAAAATTTAGACACATATCTCAAAGCCCATAAAATGAAGAAATATAAAATATAGATGATACCAAATTCATGCATATATATAAATCCCCTAATCAATGTGTTTTAAAATACTAGTAAGAAGTAAAGGCAAAATACAAACCCACCAAAAAATGAAAATAATTATAACATGATAAAAATATGTGAATATAATGAAATGTGAATCATGGGATGAACCATGGTATTGTTAGCCTAAATCTTCAGTTCATATTCTCCTGGTTCACTGAGAACACCATCGAATGGTCAGTTATCTACATAAGACATGACACATGTAGGAAAATCCCATGCATGGGTGAGTATAATTGTACCCAGTAGAAAACACCAATGTAACTATTAATAAGGCATAAAGAGTAGTCATCTCATCACATGATATGTTGATCATAATATGATACATATAATAGAACATCTGGATATACTACAAGTTGACTCGAATTCTCAATGAAAGGTCAAAAGTGCATTTCTAGTATATGATTCTAATCAAGAGTCCGTAACCACACTAGCTAAGGAGAACTCACTACACGAGTTCGATTTTACTGATGGAATCCGTCTAAGATGATTGGCTCATTAGGTATCACCATAAGGAAGTACACACTAAATGTTAGAATAGATCAATACACAGATGGGGATCACAACTGGGGATATGGGGTAATACCTACTAACTAAATATGTATTAGATAACTATGTAGGGGATCGATGATCATGTATAGTTAGTCAAACCATTTTTAAGAACCCTACCTAGGAAAAAATTATAAAGAGGATCTCATCATGGCGTCTAGAAGAGATTTCTACAACACTTTCTGAAACTAATCTCTCATAGAGTATCAAAATATTTTGTTCAAGATGTAATGCTTTACAATACCATTATTGGGATGGATTGAGGGAACACACCATTATGAAAATAGTCTATATTAAGGGTAATAAGGTCTCTAATCCATATTTGAAAGAGAACATGGCTAGTACTAGAAATACACAGCTTGTCCCTTCAGTATCAGGTTGACCCGTGTGTCACAACCCATGCCTAATCCTTTGGCCATGTACAGATGGTACTATTAGTATACATTGACATGTTCATGTACCATACCATATTTGTGTATATTCATCCTTGCAGATACATTATGAGTATCCATGTAAGGGTCATACAATGTGTGACACATGTCACATGACATGTGATACTTTTCTTCTTTGCAAAACCCTAATGACGATGATAGGGCCCTACATGGGATGTACATTATAACTACATGATGTTTTCATAATTACTTTCCAAAAAGCATGAATCGTCATCAATTTTAATCATCATCCTCTCCATCCTCTGATATGTCAATCAGTTATGATGGTAAACAAAGATCTGGTCTGGCTGAGCCATGTAATTACTGGTCGCCAGGATCCAAGCATCCAATTTTCACGGGAAACCATCTATCATTTTTACCTTTGCCACATGTCAAAATCCACATGAATAAATATAATCCATTTATAATCAACCATTATGGATCGATCCCATCATTATTCCAAAATCTTATCGATGATATAAATCTCTTGCGTTGTGAAATATGTGTGAAATGATAGATTGTCATATATTTTTCAAACCACTTGTAAAAACGAATTCTAGCAATGATCGAATGAAGAAAGGGGGAAGAAATGTTTGAAACACATAAATGTGGAATGGAAATTGGATAATATTAATTTCATCATTGATTTATTTCAATTGGAAAATTGAACGAAGAGGTACAAATGGAAAATTTAAATAAATCCCAAAATTCCCATTGTAATAATGTCATACCCAAAATAAAATCAAGTTGTGAATCAATCCATTAGTTGATTGATTCCTATTTTTTAGATGATAAGAAAACAGGGATAAATCCTTATAAAAATCATCATACCTCAATATGGTTTGATTACTAATAAATAATGAATCCACATAATTTTCACTACGGAGATCCTTGATTTCCATTAGCACACTGATTGCCAAAGCTCAACGCATCAATGTTCGTCCTTGAAATATCCACTACAAGCTACGCCATTAAATTCCATGGTTATGAGAAGTACCCCAAAATTTAGTTATAATCGAGTCTATATATATGTTTATTTTATCTCTACATCATCTCAAATGATATTAATCAATTAATTAATTCATTCATTATTTATGTCTGCAACAATGATTTCACAGTTTCCCGACAATAATAATGATTGTGTCATTTCTAGGGTAAAGAATATATTATGAACTAAACGGTGGTCATAAAATTAAAATACATTAATATTTTAATAAGTTATTCAACTTTTCCGAAAAAATACTTTCATTTGGCATTATTATAATTAATACTCTTCAAAAATCAATTCCAGGATAACTTGGCCTCCAAATCTCACACCATCACAACTCCTAGATCCAAAACTATTATTATATATATTTAAAATGTTTACATGTAAATTTATTTTACTTTTCATTACCTACCATTTCTATTTTATTCTACCTATAAAAAAAATTTATGTTAATTATTATCTTCAATTGACATCCCAACCCTTTTAAAATACCATCCTACACTACCATATCATTATTTATTTGATAATGGTATTTAATTTTACATTAAGAATACCCAAAAAATTATATAATGATTATGTATTTTAAACATATGACCTTATTTATATTGATGCATTATATAAATTTTTTATATCAAATATATGACCCATCACCAACTTCGTCTTACCTAACCATACAACATGAATATGAAAAAAAATTTATTTTAATTCATTTAATTTTTGAATACCATGTTTTCCATTTCTCTGATTTAATGGTGCTCACCTAGATTCCATACATCTATTTACTGGGTATATTATTACCTTAACCACATACCTATCACTCTATAAAATTTCAGTTTTAGGGATTCCTACATAGAAATCTATTACGCTTATTAATTTGGGAAAAATTGAAAATTCTTATATATATTATTCAAATATAGATGTTTATTGATTACTCAGTAAAGTTGATTAGGTATTTTTTAGCCACACACATTCTTTCTGTTGATGCGTTATGATCATGTTATACATTTTTGACATGGTAAAAAGTATTCGAGTTCCATATGTTTTTATGAGAATATGAGATATTATTGGAAAAGTTTATTATGTATTATGTTATTCATTTTATCATATATTTAACGTATTGGACTTAATCAAGTGATGGATAGGTCGTAACACTATACATCCCCTCAATTCATCAAAAGGTATCATGAGACAAAAAACATCAGTTTTGGTTCATACCTATCCTAATATTTATATAGTGAATTAGACCAAGGCCTTTAAAACATGTTTTGACGTTTGAAATTATTCATTTCATTAGTTTGAGATCAATGAAAATTCTTATCCATTTTTTCATTTATTTTCATTGATATATTATTCCGTTAGTCTCAATTGATTATTTTGTTCATGTTGTTTATTAATTAAATCCATAACTCATATCCCATATTTTTAAAAAAATATTTTGTTGTATAATACTACTTACTAAGCATGTGAGCTAACCCTTATTTGTATTTATTTCCCTAGGAATCCTAGATAGGAACTATGTGTAATTTTTAGAGATATGATGGAAGGGATAATAATGTTCTCAAAACGTGTTCATGTTTTATATTATGTATTCAAATGCAATGAATGTATATATTCAGTATTCCAAGACTACTAAGATATTAAATTCCATGGGAAATTTTGTTTTCTATACAAATAATGTAATATAACAATCACCTCTGGGTTTTTGGAGTCTGGGTTATTAAAAGTGGATCAACACATAATAGGTTTTGATTACAATAAGGTTACATGAAGCTAGGTTTCATGGAAAGATGTTGGTTTTCTAATATGTAGGAATTTTGTCTCATCATTTAGAGAATAAGAAATATTGGTAGGAGGTAATCACAATGATTTTTTTAAAATACTTAAAAAACATATTTCTTTCAAGAAAGGTATTAGTGTGACATATATAGTTATGGTAAGAAAGGAACATATGGGATTGAGGTGTTTGTGAGAACATATTTACACGAAAAAGGACATGCGTATAAAGATAAATTTTTTTGAAAATTTAAAATAAATACATATAATTTAAAAAATAAAGTGGTATTTATCATATTTATGTATTATGAGATTTATGGCACAAAAATATTGGTATAAATAATTTTTTAAATTAATTTAATTAATTATTTATTCTATAGGAGGTGTAGTAAATTCAATTTAGTTAGTAGAGAAATACATTCTTAATTTTAATTGTTTGTAGTCCCAATAAATTAGTGTGATCGATCTTAATTATAATTTCATAATCAACATGTCTATTGAATTTGGTACACTAGGAAATCAACATTTTATACTCATTGGACGTAGATTTATGTGAGTGACCAAATTAAAAATTTATTGTGTATTTGTATATTTTCATTACTGTTTCATATTCATTTTAATGCAGATAAGTGTTCATACTCGTAGTTGTCAAATATCTTTGGAATGGGTTATTGGATTATAATCAACATACCCGGATACCCTTCAGTGGACCGTTTTGGGATATGTTTGACATTGAAGGTGGGGGGATCTGTGGTGGTTATTTTTTAATCCATATAGAACATTTTATCATTTTAATTTTACTTAAAAATTTTGTAAGATGAAGGGATATGTTATTCTATCTTATCACCTTCATCTTGTATGAAATACATACAAAAACACTCAAACACAAAAAGATGAAAAAAGATTTTTTAGTTTCACCATTCAAACATAATGTATAATCCTTGGTGTAGACCATAAATCAATGATATCACATGACACACTTGTATCAACATATGAGTAAAATATCAAGGGAGTATTCTAATCTTAGGTTACAAGTCTTCCAACTATGTAATCCATTCCACTTATTCTTTATTATACACTCCAGATTATTGTAATAGTGTATGATGATAATAATAGACTTTTCTACTAATTAAAAACTCTAATGAGTTGTTGATGATTTTCTGGAAATTATTATTATTATTTAATTACTTTCACAAAAACATGAAAGTACATATGTTTTATCTTGAATGTAAAATATCACACAAAATTATTTCCTCTTCACTATAAAAAATATGAGTGTTTCATTCTCTAATATAAGTAACAATTCTTCTTCTTATGATACACTCAACACAAACACTTTATCTTCTATCTTCTACTTATTTAATGATAGATGAATTGATTTTTATTTACATATCCTATGATTTTTTGACACAAAAATATTATTCATGGTAGATTATGTGGCAGGTATCTTATTTAATTCGATGCTTAAGGTTTTTATAATTGTTTATAGTATCTGGTCTCATATACTTATCTATGTAAACCTACAATATATATATATATATATTCAATATATATGTGTTAGTTTATCCATGATATTCTTTATTTTTTATAACATTTTGGTTGTATTTAAATTACCACATGCATAGATCATTTTATATTAATATTATTATTGATAAATCAAAATTTTGGAGATATTAGTATTTCAAAATCTCCCACAACACCTATTTACAACTACTAATAACTGTATGGGGACTTACTTAACTTCCATTTTTACATCCTAATCTAGATTGAAAAAAATTATATGAACTTTTATTCCGTATTAATAATTTTACATGAATCACAATATAGATTTCACTATAATTATATCCTTGAAGATACTCCCACCCATCATTGATAGATTCATTATATAGAAATATCAATTTTTTAGCATTGAACATTATACACTATGTTGGAACCCAATGAGTAGTAACAAAAACGTTTATGTGACAGTGTCTCAACATTATGATATAATTTATTATCCTCATGAAGATATATCATATTCTTATTATTTTGCTATCCCAACCCTACAAATCCTGGAACCATAAGAACTGCCTATTTTCTAATTGTCAACTTCCTTTGACGTACACAACTTTTGGAAAATGAGCAAAAACGTTTTTTAGCATATGATCGATATCGTTTAATAATACCTGTCTTCATCTAATGGTAAAAAATGGAAATAATTTTTTTCTCATGATATCAAGAATGCCTTCAAGAATCATGATCCATTTACAATGAATTTAAGAAATAATTTACTATGATTTTGACTTATAAAAATGTGACCTTATGAAGCACCATTGGTAGTTTGAGGAATATTTATAAAATGGATGATATGAAACAAATCACACATATAAGATGATTTAAATGATGAAATATCATAATTAAATCACATTACTATAAAAAGATGAATATTATCATGCTTTGCTGACCCAACATCACAAATTTATTTGGGTGAGCACATGTTTACCAACCAAAGAATTCAAAGGGGATACCTTTTAAATCCATTGGAAACTTCTTGTGCGGAGTGTATTCAGTGTATCCCTACTTGTTATCCCTTAAAATCACATAGTTTTGTCCCATGATGGGTGAACTCTCCTAAAGCCATTTCCCACCCACAATGGCTTTTAGATTCCAGTGATGGTCAGGGTACTACATTTTGATTTTCTTACTATCACCATGATGGACTGATTATTTTGGTAGATGTGATATATTTTTTACCTACATTTTTTCATTAAAAATATATATTCTCTTTTCAATGACTCCAAATCAATCAAACACATTTGAAACGGTCTGAGATAGGAATTTTATAAAATTTTTTATCTATCACCAAGAATATAAAACCCAAACTCTAGTCTTATCATGAAATTTTATATTAATTAAATTTAATTAACATAATCCATATTATTTTATACTTTTCAAACAATTTATATATTTGACTCCAAATGTATCTTCATTATATATATATATATATATATAATATTGATCATTATAAATTTATTATAACACTAAAATTTATTTAAAAAAACATTTCTTTGAATATAAATGATATAAAAAACTCTAAAGGAAGGATATTCTTCTTATAATATAAGAAATGATATGAAAATTCAATGATAACCTCCAAGTTATTATTTTTCTCATAAATCCTTGGATATTTGACATCTATTAATTTTCATATCATACATATTTTAAAATCAAACGTTATTGATATTTCATGATCATAAATTCTCATTAAAAAAATAAAACCCACAAAAGTGGGATCAAAAGTACATACCCTAAGGGTAGTTACATTTTTTTATCAAAAAGTGGTAGCAAAGATAAAGGATCAATTAATTGGAGTTATGTTTACTTAAATTCATGGAAATAGTGAATCACAAAGGGATTAAAAAATTTGATATAAATAATTTTCATCTACATAAGAATTGGATGAAATATTACTTTAGATCATTGGGCTTGGATGTTTAAATAGATGGTGTTCATGGAATATTGGTCAATATGGATAGTGGGGACTTATTAGAGGGTGATTGTAAAGAGTTTGATGTTGACCCTAGTTGAAGAAATGCATTAGGTGTATCCATATAAAACAAAATCTATATGATGGTGATGTCATATAAATCTTTACATTCTATGTGAGAAATGATTCTTAACATATACAAAGGTGATTTAAGTGTTTAAAAAGATAAACTAAAGGGTATTTGGATAAGTATAAATACTTTTATATTTACATGAATGAATCTATTCATATATTCTCTGATTTGTTGTGTGAGTATATAGAGGACATGTGTAGAACCAGATAAACCATAAACGATATGAAAATCATAAAAACAATTGATAAAATTTATACATTTGTTTAACACAAATGTATATGTTCTCAAATTTAATTATATAAATGAGTTGGAATTTGATTGTCTTAATATCAATTTGGTTGTATATGAAATGTGGAACAATTATAGTGATGATATTGAAAAATGAAATTTTCAAGATGTTTTGTTTAATGATATATGGAATCTCTATATGGAGTATGAACCCAAATAAAGAGAAGATGATGAAATTATGACATTTATTTTATCAAATATAAAAAATAGAAAATAAAAATATAGAGGAAATCTTACAATTTCTATCTTGTATTATATTAATAATTGGAACCTAATTATAAAGTTACACTAATTTTAAATGGTATTGAATATAATGAATTTACCATGAAGAAATATTTGATGGAGGTTAATGATAAGAGAAATAAGAAAAAAATTATTCAATAGGAATATATTTATTTCCAAGGAATATTATAAAATAAGAGTGATATAAGTAGAAGTTATATTTGGATTAAAAAATCATCAATAAAAAGTTCACGTGGATATTGATAATATTCCACAGATAATGGATGTTAGTGATGGAGAAGAAACTAAATATTTGGTAAGTGCTGACCTCAAATAAGAGTGTGAGGCTACATTAGATGAAAAATATGGCTCGAGATCAAAAATGAAAAAATTTATAAGATTATTTCATAACGAAATTTTTTACATTCAATATTATGAAGAATAAAAGTATAATTTGAAGCCTGAAATCGAATGACATATATTTTAGTATTCATAAAGATCAAATTTGTTTGGTATATAAATTCAAAATAGATGGATAGTCTTGAAATATCAATAGTTTAACTAGAATAGTGATATATTTTTCAAGCATGTCAATGAGTTTAAATGATAAATTATAATTCTATGGAAGGCTTTAGGGACACGAGGAGAGTTGTGGATCCCTGTATGACATTAAGAAACCATATTGAATGGTTTTTAGAAAAGTTTGAGTAGTATTGAGGTCCACAATGATAGTTATAGTACTCTTTATAAAAGAAGAAGGTACACCATAATGAATTTTTTTTATGAGTGTTGATCAATGGAAAATTAAAGTGATGGTTGATTCTAAGACAAAAGTGCCTAATCCTAACATGAAGATTGATTTTGTTGTGGCTTAGAATAATAAAACTCTAAAAAAACAAAGAGACACTAGAGATATAACAAAAAAATACTGGAATGTAGTGAATATTTTCTGTTAGTATAATGTAAATTTGATACATTCTAATAAATTAATTTTATGTATAATAGGTACTGGAAGATATATGATAAACCAATTAATCCAATAAGAATTAAACATTATAGGTATGAATTTTATGGATACTATTTCCAATGTGTTGGATATAGATATATCATCATGTATTTATCATTGAGGATATATAAGGATTCACCTATGGAGAGCCAATGTTTATATATATAGAAGTTTAAGGATAAATAAACTAAGATGAAAATATATAATCAATTTGTATCATTTTAATACGAAGATGGTCTATTATATTTAGTAGAGAAACAATCACATCAATCACCATTAGTTGTAAATTCAATGCTATGGATACAAACAAAATCGGTTGGGAAGGTAGTGGTTGTGGATATTTATTTGAATGTAATTAATTGAGTGGGATTATGGATATTTTACATCAAATATACTTCCAATATATAAACCCAAGACTTCTAAACATATTAATATATGATTCTTAAAAATAAATATCCATTAATACAATATAATTGTCCTAAAGGCCTATTGTATTTATAATACTATATCATAATAAATCAAATGAAACTGAAACAAGGAACCCTTATATTATTCTTTATAGTGAGATCCTAAAATACATTTGAGAACCTAAATCTATATAGGATAAATTGTGGAATAAATAAATGAAATGGGTGATCTAAAAATATCAGCAAGGGAATAAACATGATAATGAATTATAATATGTGTTTAAAAGGTATAACATTATATCATAAAAACAAGGTACATGGGTCATAAAATTGAGGAATAATATAAAGATAATAGTATCATAAGATCATGGGAACATAGGAAAGTGGAAATTAAGAAAAAAATGAAATAAACACAAGTCAAGGAAGCTTTCAAAATTACATCACATGGTGGATAGATCACCATAATGGATTATGTTCACTCCCTAATCCCATACATGTTGTCTCATGAAACTAAAAAACTAAAAAATTTATTATAGGGATATATAATTTTGGGCCCACCTGTCACATTAATTAATTGTGCATGTGAATGTGTTCCATGTAAGTATATTATTCACAAGTCATTAACATAAGAATTACCCATGGGAAGAAATAGGTTTCATAATCTTTTCATATAACACAATCAGAAGAGTTACTTAAAGGAGGAATTTGAGAGATGTTCACAACATATATATTACCCAATAAAATGAAGAGAGGATAATATAGTTATAAATTTTATATGCATATAATCATAATTTAAAATCATTCTATACCTTTAAATATAGATTAATTTGTTCTATAGATAATGATCATAACCTGAAGTAAATAGTGAGTTTGAATGATACCCTTGTTAAAGCTTGATTTTTCATATAAATTATCTATACTTAGAATAATGAAATTATTTTAAATATATAATTTCATAATAAACTTTCATAAGTTTATTGTTCCTTGAATTTTATTTTTTACAATATAATATTCAATTATTGTAAAAATTAATTTCACCTCATATGTTTTAATGATAAATAACCCATATGGAAAAATCATTTCAGTAAGATAAATAACGTCAAATTTATTATTAAATAAAAAAATATATAAATTTAGTCATGAAATAATTTTAAATGTTATACATAAATTTATCTATTAACACCAACCATGAAATATTTTTATGAAAAATGAACTATGTTACAATCATGGAAATGATATGAACAACGTCCACATGATTAACATTTCAATTTTTCGACGATCATAATTTAAAGAAGATAATTGTAATTTAATCTAACAAGAATTATAATTATATATTTAATATCATATTTTTTATTTTAATACACTTATATATACCATCAATGTGATGAGGTTGTAATAAAATTTAAAAACAACAAATGAATGACATTGCTTCGTGAGGTTGTTGTCTTCCTTATACACAAGCGATGATATAATTTTAATGGATGGTAAGCTATTAAAATATATGATGTATTAATTTTATATAATTATTAATATTACAATAATTTCATATATAAAAATTAAATTATTCTGTAATACCTTCCGTGTAAAGAGTAAGTAAATACTGAATCCCAGTGCTTCATGAGGCCATAGTCCACCATACAAATGAGAAACATTATCGTAATATCTACGTAATGGAATGTAAGAAGGTATGTGTGATCTTATAATTATATATATTTAATAATTTAATAAATATCATATATTTATATTAAATTAATCATTATATCATTCCATGATAAGTGGTTATGGAAAATAATTATGTCGGTTCAGGAGGTGGTATACCACCGTACACACGATCAACAATTTTATTTACTATTTAAGAGGAGGAGAAGATAGTTGTTATTATTTACCTCCATATAAACAAATATCATTATATATAATATAAAAATGTTATTTTATTACCCTTTTTTAATAATATTTTAACTTGTTGGAAGAATATGTAATATAAAATACTCAGTTTGGGATATTACCTCTTCTACATAAAACATCATTAGGATTACACAAAAATACATAATAAGTTGGATTTCTAATAAAAAAGGACTATATTATGATGTTATGAAAGTAAATTATTAATTGTGGGATTTTTTTTTTCTAAAAAATATGTTTTATGAAGTGTTAAGAGGAGAGGATAGTGGTGGCCTTTTTTAAGGGGTAGAGTGGGAACACTTGTATGTTTTGAAATGAATGGATTAAACCAATATCTTCCACATTCCAAAAGGCTAAAAATGGGAAATTTTATAATATTTGAAGTGATAAGGTCTAAATATGACTATAATGTAGTAATTTAACTTGTTTTTGACTTTTTAACTCATATCTTTTTAGTTTAACCCTCAATAAACCTATTTAAACCTTATCCACGATAAATAATTTTTACAATTTTCACTATTCAAGAAGGTAAAAAAACTATATATTACTAGATAATAAAATTATTATTATTTAAAAAATGAAATCCAATTTTCCAAATTTAACTCACAGAATTGGAAAAATTAAATTTAAAATTAATTCGAGCGACATGTCTAAAAAATAGATTTTCAATAAATGTATTTTTAAGAAAAATATGATCTCATATAAACTATATTATAGGTAAGAATAATTAAATTGACATAGATTAATATTTAATGATATATAACAGATAAATTTAATTTAAATAATTCCTCAATGTGTTGATTTAATTATTTTAAGTTGTGAAATATTATGCACTTTAAAACATTTAAAAAATACATTTTAACCCTAAGACTAAAAATATAAAAAAATCCAGTATGGAGTTGATTTAAATGAAATTAATCAAATTTAATTTTTCTAAATAAAAGTTATTTTAATTTTAATTTAAGTTAAAATTATTTTGGTACATTTAAATGAACTAATATAATAAAAAAATTACAATTGTATAAAAATAGGCAAATTTCACTATTCATTGAGAATTTAATATTGTTTGAAAAAATCCCAATATTTCATGATATGTTAATATTGATATTTTGATTTAAAAACATAATCCAGTTTTCCCAATTACATTTTATATAATTAGAAAAATATTAGTTATATTATTTTCACAAAAAAAATAGTAAAATTCATTTTTTAATGAAATCATTTGATGAATAAAATGAAGTTTTTTAAAATCAATTGAATAGTTAACATGAATTTATAAATAAATTTATATTTAGTAGGAACATTATATAAATTTTAAAAAGTATTTAATCCAATTCATACCCAACAGTATAACATCTTGGTTATAATGATCATATTTAAATAATAATATTTAGTAATATTTTATGGATCACTTTAACATAGTGTTGAATATGGAATATTCTTACAAATATACTATTATATTATAATAATGGTGTGTTAAATTATACCACCCATAAATAAATTGTTTCATTTCATTTTAAACTCTTTCTCAATAATCAAGGGTTTGACATTTCAAAATTTCATTATGAAAATAACCAACATTGTAAAAATGGTTAATAAAATTTTTCTTAAGAAGAGGTATAAGGTAATATAAATTTTATCACATAGGATACAAATGGAATCATGTGAATATATGGACTTATTATAAAAGTGTAAATAATTATAGAGTGGTATAGATTAGTGGTCCCAAAAAATTGAATGATCATGACAAATTAAACATCCACAAAACTATAAATACGTGATGAATTAAAAGACTATTGATTCATTATATATGAATTTAATATGATAACATTTATGTCATTATCCTTACACAAATTTGAGTTATTATTTTAATCTTAATATAGAGATCACTTTAAATTATATTTACCTGATATCTTTTTATGTTATAAACACAATTTCATCACTTAGTTATGCTTCAACCACATTCCACTTATCCTTTTACTCGAAGGGGTTTATATCCAATATGTTTTTTATTATTGAACCACTAAAATTAATATTTTATGGATCATGATATCAATAAAAGAGTGATAAGAAATTACTAATATATTTATTAAAGAAATTATTACCACAAGCACAGATAAAACCCAAAATGAATATGAATATATTAAACACTAAAATTCAACAATGAAACCAAATGTTTAATAATGATTATTCTTTAAATAAATAACCCCATATCTCAAATAACCTCAATATCCTCAACATGAATGGATATTTGAACCTCAATGGTTATCTAATACTCTATCAACTTAAGTCTTTATAAAAATGATACAACTATTCCAAAATAATCCTATATGTTAAACATAGAAGATATATATATATATTTATCTAAACATAACAAAACATTTCGAAAAAATATCATTAATCACTTGGAAAACCAAAAAACATAGAATGATTTTATAATAAACAATATTTCCCAAAATCAACTTAATATCTATCCACCAAATCACTTAATTAATAATATTGTTACAATATCAAATACATCATGTAGTATAATGATTTTTATTTCACTATTATATCCCTTAGGTTTGGGCTTGACGCACTGTAGACTTGTCAGATGTAATGGAATGTCACCCGATATGTGAGCTGTCATTTTTTCTAAAACTATGAAAAAAATAATGCGATAATCATATTAATTTTTCACCATGATCCTAAAACATTCTCAATAATTTTATTAACATCTAAAAAAATAAAATTTGTTTTCAAATTACATTTTTTAACATATATGGTTTTCTAACCACCTCAACATTTTCTACAAAAGAATTTATTTTAATTAAATATAATTATATAATCATCAAGAACTTCTCCAAGATTATCGTTTCATTAGTAATCCATTTTTATATAGAATATAACTCTACCATTAAATAAAATTTCTGGGTCATGAATATGATTCAACATATTCGTTCAAATCCTTAAATAAAATTTCAACTAAATGATCTTTAGAAGTTTAATGATTCATATAACCAAAATACAATTGTTAACAATACTTACACGAAACAATTTCAGGACCCAGCAACCTAAACACATTCACCCAAATGATTTTTATAAAAATGTTATTTCATTGGTCTAGGTGATGAACATTAGTTTAGGGCCTCGAATTAGATAATGTCTAAATTCTTCACAAATAATATAATGAATTACATGTCAATAAATTACTGTATTTCCATTATTTCCATGTAGAAAAATCATCTCTTTTATTTTTGATATTATTAAAGGATCTTATTCCCACATTCTTGACATGTATGAGGAAAAATATTCTTTTCATAATCGTCATTAACACTTGTACATCCATGGGTCATTATCTTTATCTTCTTTTATGTGTTTGGAAATTCAATGATGTTTAAGTTATTAATCCTTATTCGAGATAACTTATTTTTTGTTATAAAAATTATTTAACTACCATTTATAGTAGGAGAAGAATCGCAATAGGGATATCATTATATTTACCATAAAATTTGGTTTTAGAAATAATTATCCTAGTTCCATCCATTAACTAAAAGGATTAAAAGAATCAAAATGATAAAAAAATTAACCACCCAAGATAAACATATTAACCTAGAAGGAATAACTTATAAATGATTAGTATATCATGAATTATGAGTCCTTAGGTTTCAATATATGTTTCCCACAAAAACATTTATTAATATTTTTTTATAAAATAACATTTTTTATGACCTTCATAATGGTTTGTAATGTGTTTTTGAATTTTCAAAACAAATATTTTGTGAGTGTCAAACCAGGTTCATAGTACGACCCATTTTCATGTACTGTGTAATTATTAAGTAATGTCCAAGGTTCCTTTTTAGTGTTATTACCCTTATGTAAATAAATTCTACAATAGCTTCTAATTTTAGTATCCATTAAAGGATTTAATTGTGGAAAAACCACTCTATCTATACTTCACCTGGATTTGGGTATATTTTTCAACACTTAGTCATATCCTTAGATATTATTTAGGATTTTCCCTAGTGTTATCCCTAATTATTTATCATTAGAGTTTGAAGCTTTTAACTAAGACATTATAATGATAGAAAATATAATAATGAAATACCTTTATAAATATTATTACACAAATATTAAACATATATATCCATTAATACATCCTATGGATTGTAAAGGTGTAGTTTTTATTAAAGACTAGGTTCATAATAAATCATATGAAACTAAAACATGGAATCCTTATTTTATTCTCCATAGTGAATTACTAAAATTTATTTCTGATAGAAAATACACATATGATAACATGTGGAATACATTAAATAAAGGGTTGATATAAAAATCATAATACGGTAATAAATAGGATAAAGAATCATAACATGTGTGTCAAAGGTATAACATGATATCATAAAATTGAGGGTACCTGAGTAATAAAATGGGGTCATAAAATAAATATATTGGTCTCATAAGATCATAGATACATGTAAAAGTGAAAAAAATATGACATAAAAATAAGTCACAGTTAACTAGAAAGGCAATATCACACAGTGGATATAGTCCTATAATGGATTAGGTTCACTCCCTAATCCCATACATGATGTCTCGTGATACTAAAACATTACCCAATGAATTTGAGACCAATATAATTATGGAACACCACATCACATTCATTTCAAGTAAATATATATGCATTACACATAAGGATATCAATAAAAGGAATAAACATAATAATTACCCATGGATGGAATTGGGTTTCATAATCTTGTGTCATAACATAATAAAAATAGTTTCCTTAAATAAATAATTTTAGATATAGTCATAAGGAATGTAATTTTCCATTGAAAAATGTATAATATGCAAGGTATACTAATTCAATACATATATATAATTTAAAATAATTCAATAATTTAAAATATATGGAAATTTAGTTAGATTGGGAGTGTTCATAACCCTAATAAAATAGCGTGTTAAAAAGATCTCTTACCACGATCCCGATTTGTCACGTGAATTATTTACCTTCCAGAATAAAAAACATATTTCTATTGTATACATTCATAAATAAAATTTTCACGTTTATTTTTCTTTTTATTTTATTTTTCACCATGTCATATTCAATTACTTAACTGATTAATTTTACATTAAATGTTTTAATGATAAATGAATCATTCGTCAAAAATAACATTGGAAAGTTAATCATGTTCAACGAGATTATTATTTAATATTATCATTAAATTTAATAATTACATAACTATAAATTTTTGAACATAAATTATTCTTTTAAAACCAACCAAACAATAGTGTTATGAAAAATGAACAATGTTACAATCACATAGATCGTATGTTTTATGTGCCGATGAGTAAGGTTTCTATATTCCTAGGATCATGATTTTAAGAAGTTAAGTCTTATATTAGATTTATATAATTTTAATTAAATAATAAATAACATATTATTTCATTAAATATAATTATATATTCCATCCTTGTGAAGAGTTGGTAACAAAATTAAAAAAATAAATCCTATTACTTCCTATGAAATTGGTCCACTGTACACATGAACGACGATATCATTTTCAATGGATGATAAGATAAAAATGGATATGATATATTACATTTAAATAATGTTTAATAGTCCATGATTAAACATATAAATATTATATTAATATATATTACATTCCTTGTAACACCTAAGTGAAAAATGAATGACATCACATCGCTACGTGGTAGCCCTCCTTTCAAATGAGCAATGCCATCAAATTCTCTTTGAAATGAAAATATTTAATGTATATGAAATATTAAAATTTAATAAGTAAAATTATATTATAAATATAATATATAAAAATTGAATAAATCATTATATCTAGTGACGAGGAGTGGTGATGTAAAAAAAGTTATGTCGGTTCATGAGGCGACATTCCACTGTATAAATGATCAATGGTTTCGTTTCCCATTTGAAGGAGAACTAGATTATGGTTGTTCATAACCATAAAAAAATATGTATATGGAACATATTGATATAAATATAACACCATTATTTTATAGGATTTAATGTAGTTTTAATAAGAATTAAAATATAATGCTAGGTTAAGGATGTTACTTCTTTTTCAGAAAAAATCAAATGGTTTTCAAAAAACATATTTTATAGTTTGAATTATTAATAAAAATAAATATTATAAGGGGAGTGGGGAAATATAAGGAATTTATTTGGTCTGATACTCGAAATACCAATGGGGTTTTTACATGTATAGAGGATAGAAGAGGGGTGGATGGCACACTTGTAATTTTTGGAAATAAATAATTAATCCCCAATTTATATCATTCAATAAGGCTCCAAAATGGACAATTTTATAACATTTTAAGATATAACAGAAATATATGACTATAAAATACTAATTATACATGCTTTGGGTAATATTAACACTTATATATTAATTTTAACTCTCTATAAACCTATTTTACCATAACCATAGTAAAGAGTTTTTACTATTTTCACTATAAACTATGGTTAATAATTAAGATAATATTTTTATATAATATATATTACATTGTTTAAAAACATTAAATCCATTTTTACAAATTCATCTCACAAAATTAGAAGAATTTAATTTAAAATTAAACTCTTCGACTTGTTGATGAAACAATTTTTCAGGAAATGATTTTTAGGGGAAATATGAAATCATATAAACTATATGAAATTTAAAAATAATTAAATTAAGGAAAATTAATATATAATTATATATAATTTTAGAATTTTATTTTAAATTTTGGCGGAGGTAATTTTTCGGGACACTGTAGCAGAACTGTAGCAAGTACAATTTGGTACTATAGTAGTAAGAACTATTCATCCGTTTGGGACTTTGAGCTATCGATTTGGTCCTTATGTTATCCTAGGACTTTGTTACACCCATGTTCTCTAGTCTAGTGATGCTATAGGGCCACATCAAGGCGTTCAGGACACCTCAAGGCCTTCGGGACATTTGAATATACATATACAAAAACAAGAAAGATTACAAGGAGAAATACTCTTGAAGATGATTTAGTAGAGGCACATTAACCAGAGTAGGGATAACATAAAATGGAAGTTTGGGAGGGTTTGGAGTTTTCATTGGGATTAGTCCTTCACATCTCTCTATATAATAGATAGCTGACTAGCGATGGAAAAATACAGAGTTGACATCAAGATATTTGTTTTGGAGGGGCTGTTCTAAGTAGTTTTTTTTGGGAAGATTTCATCCGAGACCCATGATTCATGTAATTATAAATCCTAAAAGACTTATAATGGTACTACAAATCCATTTAAATGGTTTTTTATGCAAACAATTATAAAATATAGGCCGTCGTGCTTTTCAGTGGCTTAAAAAAATGTATTTTTAAGCATTAGAATAAATTTATACTAAAATCCAATACAAAGATGATTTAAATTTAATTAATTTGATTTCATATAAATAAATAATAATTATGTTAATTATAATAGAACTAAAAATAATAATTTAATTTTTTAATTACTTTATTTATAAAAAATAAATGAGAATTTAATAAAAATCATTATTTTCACCTATTCAGAGAAAAAATTAATATTTTTAAAAAATAACAAACTTCAATGAAACTATAATATATATGTGATGATTTTAAAAATAATTTACAATATTTTCAAATAAATTATCAAAATTTGGAAAAAATTAATCATATATTCTTTCTCATAGAAAGCATTCAAAGTAAATTTTTTAAACTAGTTTTTTTATGAAGAAAATGATTTTTTATAAGATAAAGTGACTAGTTAATTTTTATTTACAAAAGAATTTATATATATTTGAAAATTTATATAATTTTTATAATATATTTAATCCTATTCAAAAAAACCAGTTTAAGTCTTTATATTAAATGATCTTATTTAAATAATAATATTTTAATAATCGATCACAGTTTGTTTAAACTCAATATTTCATGTTGAATATAATCATGAACATAGTTTTATTTTAGAATCTCAGTGTGTAACATCCCATATAATTTTAAATAAGTATCTTTCCACTAGAATAAAGTATAAAAAAAAATATTTCATCAAATATATAAATGAAAAAGGAATATATATCATTAGATCAGAGAATACCAAAAATAGAGGCAATTATATAAGACATTAAAATGTCTTGGTTCTTGAAGGAATATGTGACAACATAAAATGTTTAATTAAACTACATGTCTTGTGAAAAGAAATAAATTTCACTATGAATAATTTTATTATCAAATTATAGGACAAAATAGTTTTAATGACAGGGAATCACAAGAAAGATAATCTATACCACATCAATGGAGAAGAAGATAATTGTTTCTTATAAATGTAAAATAAAATATAATATGGCCTAAATATATTTTTCCACTAAAAAGAAATTCTTGAAATATATTATGAATAAAGATAAATTAGATGATATCCCCAGACTATCACATGTCTATACTAACACATATGATGATAGTCAATAATAGGAGATCATTATAATAAACTACAATTTTAAAGATATGATATTATTTTTGTTTCTATAATTGCATCAATTTTATGTATGTGGGATTTTATCTCCAAGTTACGCTAATAGAAAATGATACAAGATTTCATTAATTGATGATTATAGTTAGAGGGATTGATTAATGGTGATCACTAACAATTATAAGGTGTTTATTTACCTTACACAACATTGGAGGAAGGATAAAAAGATCATTAGGAATAAGATTCTACAGTTATGAACTGGAAAAGGATTGGAGTTCACTACAATCCATGTGAAATATTACCTCAAGAAGAATGGTATAATGTAAGTAGTATCAGGATTGAAAAATCCACAATAAAATGGTATAAATGAGAGTATAAATTAGATCATAAATAATATCTCCAAAATGATGAACATTTAGAAAGATATATAGGATTAATACTGTAAGGATGAAGTCTTAAAATAGTTCAAAATTACAAATAGGTATTCTCATTTTATGAGAGAATAAAATACTCCATAAAAAATGTGTTATTGAAAAAATACAACATTGAAGTAATTATAAATGTTTAAAAGAAAGTGATTTACTAAAAATAAGAAAAAGATAATGTCTCAAAATCATCAATATGAATGGATTTTTCTGGAAAATCCTACACCAATAAATCATACAACCTGTTGAATAAAAGCATTAGAAGGATTTTCAAAATATATGAATTAATTATGGTGGAAAATAAGAAAACGTTTCAATCAAACAATGATTTTTAGGGAGAAATGATAAAGAGTAAAGAATATAAAAGGGAAAATATGATGATATTTTTTATTTTGAAGAAAACATGGATGATGAATATGACTGATTTAGAAAATTAGCTATAATTATTGTAGGAAACAAAGATAAAAATGATATGTAGAATATTAGTAGTGAATAAACAATTCCTATGAAAGAAATAAGAATTAATTCCCTTTAAAAAAATTGCTCATATCCCAAGTAGATCCAAATTATATTGAATAATATTTTAAGCATGATAATTTGGTCATGTCTATACATGAAGATCTATAAAAAATTGATAAGAACCACACTTTAGAGATTGTTTTAAGGATGTTGAATAAGAAATTTATCTAGATGAAATGATTTTCTATAAAAAACAAAATTATTATGGAATTTTTATTAGAAATAAGGCATGAATTGTGTGAAATATATACTCATATATTTATGTTTTTAAGTAGATATAATATTTAATCCCATGGCTAGGTTGGAAGAAATTATGTTATTTTTAACCATTATGGTTTTGATGAGGTTCATGCTCGATGGATTTGAAATAAGCGTTAATGAATGGTTTACTTTTAGAAGATATTTACATAGAGAATCATTATGGTTTTATTATAAATAAATATTCGAAAAAATAATTATAGATAAGGTTGGAACTTTATGGATTGAATAAAGGACCAAGATCATGGTATTCCAAACATGATCAATACATAAATAATATCAGTTTTTAGTATGGAGGATTTCATCATTTTATCTGTATAAAAAATGGAAGTGATCAAAGAATAATGGTTATCATATATATATATATATATATATTTACATGACATAATAGTTGATATATTTAAGGAATCATGATGCATGAGGTTTGAAAATTTTATGGGGTAAGAGTTTGAAATGTAGATTACTGAGGAATTGAAAATTTCCCTTGGTTTATAAGTGATATAATAAATGTATCAAAAATTGATATATTATTAAAAATATTTCAACCAGGTTCTATAAATATTTATAATGTGGGATTAAAATTCAATGAATATTTTTAAACGTAGTTGATGTTGTAAAGGGATAATTATGCCAAAGAGGTCATTATCATAATGTATTAGAAGATCATATGAACATTATTTTAATTTAAAATGACAAGGCGTAGAATTATTATTTGGACTTTACACGTTTCCAAGAACCATATTAATTATAAATAAATAAAATGGAAATTAATGAAGACCATACTGTGATATATAAAAGCCATGGTACATTTCATTTTTCATTACATTGATGAATCTCAACTATATTTATTTGGATATATGGATGTATATTGGGATGGTTCTATGGATGATTGAAGTACTACAACATTTGGTTTACTCTATATTGGATATTTTTATATTAATTTTATCAATAATGATTAATATTCTCTTCCATTTAGAACTATAATTTGTGAATTAAGCATAACCACTCATGTGTGTACTATAAAAATCACATCAAGATCAAATATCACATCACAAAATGGGATGTTGAGTAAGGGATCATGATATTAGAGTATGTTCCTATCCAACTGTAAGATCTAGATATCAAGACAATGTCATGACCTAGTGATATTTTTGAAAATCAGTGATTGTATCTTGGAGTTCAGTCGTCTCCACATATTTATGTAGCAAGAAATTTGGAACATTTCTCTCCACGGAATGTTTCACATTCCTTAATGTACTAGGGATTGACCTTCCACTTGTATCCCACAAAGGATTTATCAATGGTATCTTTAAAAAAGGAATATTTTTTTTAGAAACATGGGGGATATTTCTCAAAAATTATCAAAGGGATAGAGTTTCATCATGCACCTGAAAATGGGTGATAATATTTTAGTGTTAAATTAGGGGAAGATAAGATATATTGGGGGACATGACATAAGGGGACAATAAAGGTTTTTTATTATGTTTTTTATACATATTAAGTGGGGATCAAGATAAATAAAGTGATTTATCAAGGAACTCGGCATGTTAATTTTAATCATCACATAGAGCATGGATGATGTCTGCAGAAACTAATTGTTAGGGTAATATTTTATCACTATTCATATATGTATAGAGTTAATGGTGATTTAAATCATAAAGTGTGATATTTTTTATAATAAAATATTTAATGATATTTGAGTGTTATCAACCAACCCAAAAGGGAGATATTGTTATGAAATAAATCTCAAGTTGTTTTTTAAAGACATTGGGTTGTTGTTTATAGTGCATGTTGGAAGATTTACAATGTCCTAAAGAATTAAATTTATACCTGAAGTATTTAATATATTTTTAATTGAATATTTTAGATAGATTGAGTTGAAAGTCAAATAAAATATATTATTTTCTCACTAATTAAGGTGTGAAATTCAAAAAAAAAATAGAGATTCATATACTCACAAAAATGATAATGTTAGTGAATTGGTGGATAAACAACATAGATATATTCTATGTACTATAGTTTTAAAAATAATATTTATGTAAAATTATGTCAGTTTTATTTTAAATAGTCCTATAATATAATAATATATAAAAAAAATTATGAGTTGGTAAATTCTTTGATTTACGGTAAGAAGTATATGAATGTTTGTATTATGTGATTGGTATTAATGTGACACATATATTTGTTCTATAATTGAACTCAAATGAGTGTTGTGTTTATGATAATATTTTTTTGGGGGAGCAGTGGATTCCTTTAGCTAAGAGAGATATATGTTCTTGATTGTAATTGGTTGAAAACTAAAATGTTTAATGTGAAAACATTCAAATGAAAAAAATAATAATTGTTCTTTGTAAATTTTGTGTAACAATACATCACCATTATATTATCCTTGGTTGTATCATAGTGCTGGTGAAACAATCCAAAATTTATAATGTATATTTATTTTCAATATTATTTCATACTCAATTTAATGTATTTAATTTTGTATACATGAAGTGGAAGAATATTTTTGGTAAGAGTAATTTGATTAAAGTTTCCATATGTTGATTCACACCACTCAATGGAAATTTACCAATTTTTAGACCAATAAGTTTCTATGTTATTTATATTTTATTATATACATTTATTATTATGTGTATAATATCAAAATAATATATTATCCAACCCTTACTTCATGATGGAAGAAGTTGGCATACGAGGAGGTATAACCAAGGCTACATGGAATTCCATTTCAAGGAATTAGATGGGTAAATATTCTTATTATTTTTTCTTAATGCATTACCTTTATGTATTATCATCATAATAAGATATCTTATAATTAATATTAAATTCTATATTATGCACAATATACTAAGGATAATGGGTTGAATTTTATTAACCTTATTCATATTGTAGTTTATATTAAAATATTTGAACCATTATAAAAATGATTAACATAATAGAGAACCCAAACTCCGGAATTAATTAACATACAAAATAATATTGAGTATATGAGAGGAGGTTTATGTTTCTTTAGACATTTTGTAACTAAAAAATACCTTTGTAGAATCTTACTTCTTAGACCCTTGATATTAATTATTGAGAAAATATGGTTTGTCTATCATGTTGAATGCATCGATTTTTTATGTTTCATTTAATGTTAAATGTCCATAAAAATACATGAGATCATAGACATCAAATAAATCTTTATTATACCTTCATAAGTAATAATATAATTTTCAAGAATAACTTCACCAACTAGTTTCTATGTTGTTTTTTATTTTGTATAATTTTTTAGGATGTGGATACAAAATCACACTTACTATTCTAATCTAATCAACTTTTTCTATTGAGATACATTTTTCATATAAGATAAATCTCAATGAGATGTTTTATGATTATGTTTCAATTTTAAATTACAATTTTTTTTATCCAAATAGTTTTATGTTTTATAAGAATTTAATAATGATATTTATTATATTTTATCGCACTAAAACAATACACTACATTTTACATCAGATATATGTGTGAAACAAGATCTATATTTTATCATGAAAAAACATCATAAAAGGTATCTTTCAATACATTTATATATATCATAAGATACATATAAATCTTATAATATATAATTCTTATATAGTTAAGTGGATAACCCCTTTCCAAAATCCATCATATTGATTTATCTCAACTTGATATCTCTAGTATCTAAACACTTTGGGTTTCCAAAAAATGTATGACACAAATCCCATAATAGAAATAATCTTATAAAAATTATAATCACCTATATCTTACACAACATACAAAATATAATTCATGGGTACCTAATATATATGTTCACCTATATAAAAATATCATTGTCTTGGCAAGTGTTTCCATTAAAAGGATTCTAAAAAATATTATTTTGATTTATTTGTTAACATGTCACTATATTATAGTAATTATTAACTATATATATCATGATTATAATTATAAATATTTGAATCTTATACCTTTAAAAAAATTAATATGTAACGAGCATGTTAGTGTTTATCATTTTTTACAACTAATGTTTCTATTTACATACCAAAAAAATAAAAACTAATATTATCATTACATTTCCAGATTGGTATCATTTATTAAATACATGAAACTATTTTATTCAGGGGTTTAAAATCATATAAAGTCAAAATATACCCAATATAATGTATGGTGTGATGTGAAGGTAACCCCATCTTTTTTTAGAAAAGATCATAATCAGATAGTCTATTGGAATATTTGACCTAATATTACTCTTAAAAAAATACTGAATATATAAAATAAATAAATTGAAATACAAATAATTAAAATATATAAATAAAAATCTATTAATATTATTGAATTTATAACACAAAAAATATAATTTTTGAACAATACGAAATCTTATGTCAAACCTACCATGAAACTCTTTATATGCATTGTATAAAATCTAAAAAAACAAGTTTAAATAATATAATCAATAGAAAAAACAATTCATAATATAAATACGTTCCATGCACTAATTATAAAAAAATAGAATATTTAAATAGATGAAAAATTCATTTATTTATGCATGATATATACATTTATGAAATATTCATAATTAACACAATTATAATAAATTAAAATTTATATATGATTTTATAGATATTTTTAGAAATATAAATATTAATATTTTATACTAATATCACAAACAATAACTCTTTATATTTCATCATGAAAATTAAAAAGAAACTAACCCCTTCATATTAAAATTTATGATTAACATGTAAATATATAATTTTAATAGCCCTTAATAAATGAAATCTTCTCGTAATAATGAAAAAATTTAAATTATTTTGAAATAACATATTTTAAATTTATTTAAACATTTGATCAAATCTATAACACCTAAATTTTTTTATTTGGATATATAATTATTAAAATATTTTTTTAGATAAAATGATGTTATTTTATAATTTTTTTTGATTGATGCATGTTCTACATATATTTGGGTAAACATTATGAGATATATATGTGATGTTATGTGTGTTGAGATAGTGGGTAATGCAGAGTTGATGCATGATTTAGGGAACCATGTCTGACATCTATTAAATCTTATGAGTTGACCCAAAGATAAATTTTTTCATATCTAATTTTCCCCAGATTATTTTAACGTATTATTTTGTTTTAATAATGAAATTTTCTGAGTTTGAGTATGGTTATGCATCTAATGAGTTATGTTTTTATATTTTTATTATCTTTTTTAAAAAATCATTCATATGTATGAGTTATGTATATTTTATGACATTAAAACTATTATCCATGTATTGAGTAAATTATTGTTGATATAGATAGTGTTATACTTATAATTGATGAATGATAAGTTAAATAATATGTGTTGTGTCCATTAATTATTTAAATAGTTAAATAATTAGTCTAAATTAAATGTTTGTAATATTATTATTATTATTATTATTATGAATTATCATGGTCAACTTATTGAGTGGAAGTGGATCATGCCTCACTAATTGAGGTTCCTGGTGTGATTCGTCTTACCCACAAGTATTAGTTATATTGATGATACTTGACTAAAAATTCCACTATATATATTAGGGAGTGTGCAATGATCGGGTCCTATTGGGGCCAATAATAGTAATAGTGTGTTCCAATACTAAGGGGTAATAATTCAGTATGTCTATAAACTGAATAGTTGGGATTCAAATCCAAACCCCTATATTATTTGGTATATATTTTTTATGGTTATGTTTCTTATCCATAACACAACATGCATACGAGGAAGGGGCATAGTGTATATGGATGTTCCTAGAAGAGAGAAAATGTGGTGTGCACAATATATGGTAGGATGGGATATGGAATAAATGATATTATATACGGAAGGGTACAACTTGAGATTTAACTCGAACAATGGTAAAAAATTAGATGAATATGTAATGGATTTTAGGATACTGAGGATTTAGTAAATGTATACTTGGGTCCATTGGGACACATAATATTGTACATTCAATCAATATAAGGGGGAATTTGGGATATAAAAAAAATTGTTTTATTCCTCGTTGGTGATTTCTAATCTTTTTGGGAAGGAACAAGTGGTAAAAAAACATGGGTTCTGTGTGTGTGTGACTATGTGTGGTTTGTAATCCCTTTTTTATATATAAATATTATTATTATAAAAAACATTAAATATAAAGAAAGGTTATTTTAACATTGATTCTAGGTGAACCAATCTTTTCTCCTCTCCCATCATTCATGCATTGTGGAAATTGGGGGGGAGTTATTCTAATGTCCTACCACACATAAATTTTCATGGATAATCCAAGCCCATTTTTTGGTGGAGATTCCATCCTATAGCTTAACAGTAATTGTTAAAACCCTTAGTGCCCTAATATATTATTTAATTCTCATACTTCTTAGTTTTTTTATTTATTCCAAAAGATAATAAGGATGGTATTACATGTATAACCCCCATTATTATTCATGAAGGAATCCTTAAAGTCCAATGATTCAATATGATTTCTATATTTAATGATCTATGATTTGATTAGTTTTTTCAAGAACCTATTTAATATGTAAGGAATTTTTTTTAATGTATTTGAGGGCTACATACTCATGTTCATGCTAATACAATATAAGATATTGGTGGGGGGGGGGGGGGGGTCTAGAAAAAAGTTTCATATGGTCCATCAATTAGTGGGATGTTGAGATTTAAAAATGTAAGGGGCTAGATATGGAGTGGGTAAACCCCTGTAGGGGGTGTGATATTTCCTTTTTCGAAGGGGGTATTTTTTTTGGAAAAAATGGGTTACATAAATATTTCTTAATTGTATTTTAATTATATTTCACTTTTAATGTTTTGGATGAATTACCACCTCTATATTATTTTAAAACAACTAATAATTTTATATGGAATTTGTTAGTTTTGATTATTAATAAGATTTTATATTGGTTTAATGGTAAATCCCTATATTTTATGAGGTATTAGACTTTTGTAAAATGAATTTATATTTTAAACTATAATATATTTTACTCAAATTTAATTTGATTTATATTTGAACTATATTTAATTTTTGAATCTACATAGAGCCTTATGAGAATCCTTAGTCACTTGGTGTGAGAGTAAGATATATATAATTCGAGGTTTATAGTATCACCATTCATAGTATATATTTCTTTTAGTACTTCCTGACATAGGTATATTACAAGCCATGGGTATTGGATTTTTCATCTATTTATTCCTTATATGGTACCATAGTAGGACATAATAATAATTTTACTAAAAGATATTTCAAACTTAGGGTTATTTATTTACGGTGACTATAGGTTTCCTAACCACAGTTACCTTTTTTATTTCCCTAAATGAACACTTTATAAAATATATTATTATGGTTGTTTTACATGAATCCACTTCTTTACTAGACAATTGAATTTTCCTTCATTTTTAAACTTGTTATAATGTAATCTAAAATTAATACCTTTATATGTAAATGAAACTTTTATATCACATTTCAAACTAGTGGAATCATTTGTTTTATATGGGTTGCACATAGGGTACATTGTGGGATATTATTGATAATTCTATGATCACATATTACAAACCCCTAGTGTATATAGAAACCATTTTCCTCTTTTGAACTATTTTTAAGAGAAAATAATATCTCTTATCTCATTCATGATTTTACCATTTTCTTATTAGAAAGTAATATTGGTTGTGGAATATGAAGATGTTCATGCATCATATCCAGTTGGTATTATATTATTTTTTCAGATTTGTTTTTATATTCCTCATACGTTTTTATAGTCTTTTGTATCACATTGTACATTTCATTTCATTTATTAAATGTTAATTTATTTTATGTATTTCTAGTTTTACTATTTTGATCTAATTGTTTTTATTCATTACGGGTGAAATCATTCCAATCATCACTACTTTTTTCCCATGAAACTGGTTTCTAGCCCATGGTGATCGAGAACACACCATGGGCTTTGTGGAAGTCTACCTAGAGTAGAAGGATATGTTTCAAAAGTTTAGTTCAGGAAAGAATTCACCAATTTTTTTTGGATTCATTCAAAAATATTTATATAATAATTAATTTAATATGAATAATTCATAATATAATTTCTAACCATTTTACAAAACAAGACAATCTCTTTTATATTTACAATCATTTTAATATTTATAGATATTTTATAAATTTATTTATTAAAATTTAAAAATTGTAACTCATGGAAAAATATCTCCATTATTCCTCCTATGTTATACAATATAGAAACGTTGGATTAGAAAAGAAACCACCAACACTTCATTGTTTGGTATTGATATGCGAAAAAAGTATTTACATTGTTGTTCAGGTTGTGAAAATCCTATCTTTTAGGTTGTAAATACTATACAATACCATCTATTTATTCATCATGAGTCATCTAGTCACTAATATGCTATATGTGTGGTGGTATCTTGAAGTGTTTTCTCTATAACACTACCACATGTTCTATAATATTGCAATTTTTTTATCATGACATGGGTAATGCAATCACTATAATGTGGTTGTGTAATGTTACCTAGATTGACTGATATTTTATCTCGGATATTTAAAACAAATATTGTTTCATTATTCGAATATAATTATTGTGATGAATGAATATTATTTCTCTTTTCCATCTTATTTCTTGAAATGAGTAATTTATTCTCTAGTATTATATATGAATTAAATATTTTCTTTATAAATTTTGATTTTCATAAAAAAATAAATACTCTAATTTTTATGTTAGTAAATATGATACCATTTTTTGTTATTTATGGGGTTAATTTTTTTTTCTGAAGGTATAATAAACAACTATCAAACCCATTATTCCCTAGGAACATACAATGAGAGGACAACAAAAATTATATAAAACATCATGAAAAAACCTACATATTGCTGAAGGAAAACCTGTGAAATTCATTAATGAATACACCAAGAATTATAATACAATATTTAGAGATATATCATATTTGTAGGAAATTAAATTCAACCACAAAATTAATGACTAGGTTACCATCAATATAGCCATAGAAAAATAACTACAAACTTTTATCATACATCTAACACATTCGAGTTTGTCGACTATTGGTGATGGTTAAAAGATATATTATTGGGGTACAAGACCATAGGTATCACAACTAGAAATAAAATAATAACACTAAAATATTATAACATTAGAGTATAAGGATATGTTAAAAAAAATCAAGTTGAATAACAATCACCATCCTATGAAAAAAATGAAATTCATGGAATGAAATAATTGATCAGAAATAAGAGTGATCAATGGGTCAGCAACATAGTAAAAAAATCAAAAAAGGAGAAGGAAATATAACTCAACAATTAGTCCTCAACCTCACCTCAGACCAATTTCTACATCATCATCAAGCTCATCTTTGTCTCTCACTTGTGATAGGTCCCGTTCCTTAACATGTATACTAAATATAAAGTTTGAAAATCTTCCAATGTGAATGTGTATGGTGGGAGAAAAAAATACTTTAGGTCAATACAAATGGTTTCCCTAGTGTATACCATATATATAAATTTAGATGTATTCAACATATAAAAATGGAAGTAGTAATCAACTATTTTCCTGTAACAGTCATCCATTAGGTACATGAGAGTTCAACTTAATTACAGACTAATACACACTTATACTAGTTTTTAAATTTTGGTTGAAATTTACCATGGATTTATCATTGAAATAAGTCAATATGACCACATAATTGTTATACCTCTAGGTGTGTTGGAGTCTCCTAAGTTGAATGAAAAGAACCCACCCACTAATATAATAATGAATGAGTAAGAATTGAAATAGAGTATTAGGTTGGAAGAGTGACTAAACCTTACATGGAGGTGAATATGATTTCATCAATAAAAATATATGAGGAAAATTATACCCTTTATAATGGTTGTTTTAATATCACTTGTCTTTTTGAAGGTTGATAATTCCACCCCACTCAGCGGTGAAGGGAATATCATTTTTGGTGAGTGGAGTATAAATAATCACGTAAAATGTGGACAATAATATCCATACCTAAAGAGATATTGGACTACTATACATGGATATTACATATTTTTAGATTAATATTCATTATATTATGTAAAACCACACCTGAGGACCATAATAGTTTTGTGCCATTGGGAACATGGAATATAATATTCTTTATTCCTAAATGATCTTTAGTGTCTCCCACAAAGAACTTCAGCTTTATTAATCATACATAAAACCATTTATCATAACCTGGGTAAATGAAAAATATGAAATGGAGAGTTCAAATGATCAGTATGGGTAAAAAAAATGAGATATATTAGCATAACATGAACATAAGGGTATGAGAACAAGAGAATATCATTTGAATACCATATCCTATATATCAAATATCATATTCCCTAGTCTTGGAAATAATATTTGAAGTTTATAAGGCATGAATTGAAAGAGAACCAAATAACATAATATATGAGAGAATAACATTTGTGCATTAAATAGAATTTTTACAAAAATATAATTATAGAAAATCATTTCCTTAGTAGAAAAGGATCATTTCCAAAACATATAATGGAATTTTAGGGGAGGATACACCTCCTGGGTGGGACACACCACTAACCCCAGTGGCATCCCTTTCCTCCCAGTGAAATGATTTCGCTCCATAGACCATTACAGTATTCCAGGATCACTCACAAGACCATGATGGTAGATAAAATACCTTTCTAAACTGAGCTCACTCCCCATTCCTATCTTATCAATCTCATGAGATATAAATATTTACCTAATGTGCTGGAGAAAAATTTATGCCCCACCTATATTTGGTTTTAATGTAAACACCATAATTGGTTATAAAATAACCATACCCATTGGTTAGAACCTAACCACCATATTTAGTTATAATGTACCATAGTCAGATAATTAAAATCATACATACGTTTACCACAATATCATAAAGTATTCATCAAATCATAAACAATGAAATGAAAAATGTGTCATAAACTTTTCTTAATATCATAACTTTTGGCAAAGAGGAAGGTTTCATAATAATTTCATCATTTCATCATAGCATAACCCATAAAAATTAATTGATTTCGTAATATTTATATCAGGGTATAACCCATGAAAGATAAATGGGTTTCATAATCAAATTTTCATCATAAAAATAAAACATTTAGATAAATAATAATAATGTTATCCTTGTTTTATATCCTATGTAACACACACATTATATCAAAGGATTTCATCATAGATGGATATAGATTTTGAAATATCACTTGGAACATTTTATAAGGAAAATAACATTTCATATTAAAATAACTTTTTAAAGCATGACAACTTTTCAAAATCAGTTTCTGTGATTTTTTTGAAATATTGAAATTTATTCTTTTAAATAAATCATTTACAACATTTAATGAGGAAAATATCATTTCCAATTTTAAAAAAATTTAAAAAAATTTATTTTTATTATTTTTATTTGAAATAGAATTTGAAACATATAATGAAAATCATATGATAATATTTAAACTTTTTTAAAAAAAAATTATAGAAAACATGGCTTTAAAAGAAAATGGATTTCGAACTGAAGAGACAAATAAAGTAATATTTTTCTAGAAACATTATCAAAATTATTTAAAGTACCAAAGAGTGAAAAATGTTAATATTAATTGAAGATATAATGATTAACCATAGGAAAAAAAAATTCATGAGAATTCATGATATTTATATCATGATATATAAACATTGGAGACTAAATCATAAACAATCTCGATAAACGTTGTGATTGTAATACAAAAACCATACCACTTTAGTAACCTTGAATAATATGTTCGTTTTCAGGGCCCACAGCGGAAGCCAGTGGGCCGAGGATTTTAAAATTTTCATCGACGGATCGATGGTAATTGTCGACGCAGACAATCCGAGCCCTGGAGGGGTCCAAGGATATCGCATAAATTGTAAAGAGTACAAAATTTAAATTAAAACTTACCCATTTCAATTCCAAAGGTGTTATCGACTACAACTAGTTGATGGTGATTTTCGCTTGAAGGATCCAAAGAAGGATCCCAATAGATCATTCACACACACTCCAAAATCCATGGGAACGTCGATCATCAAATTCCGGGTGCTAGCGCAGCGACCCGACAATGCTTTCGTCGTGCCAAAGATCACCACATCGAGAGGCCTATGATATTGAAAGAGATCTTGATCTGATCATCTTGGATTGATAGATTCTCTCTCTAGAGTGCGGGAGGAGAGAGAGTCTCTAGATTTCACTCCAACGAAATGAATGAATAGTGAATTTCACACCAAATAGAGAGAGCATCCTCTCTAATTTATAGTGTAGTTGAGAAATACCCGGTTGGGTTCCCCGACCCCCATTTTTTTCAACGTCCACTAAATAAAGAGTTTTGACAAACTAAACTATGCCAATATTATTTATTATTTTATCACATACATGTAATATATATATATATAATATATTATGTGATAAAACCGAGTCATTTAACTCGACTCGCTATCCTGCTTAATACTAAACCAACATTGAATATTAAAATAATAATCATTCGATTAATATTTTTTTTCTTCTTATTTACTAAACTTGTAAATACATTAAATGAATTCAATCCCAAATATTCATAACCTGAATATTAATGAATTTATTTAATTCATAGGTGACTGATAATTAGACAACACTCAGACCCCATGGTGGGGCCCACAATGTCCATATACCTTTTCTATTGAATATGGAGGAAACTTGAATATGCTATTGTGTGTGACCCTCTAGGCCCTTATCTTGATAGCAGTGAATAAAATCCACATACCAAGAGCGGAGTCTGGAAACTCATCATGGCCCCAAAAGAGATGAGGATATTCATAACATCGACTACCATCCTATGAACACTGACTGTGTACTATAATCTCTTTGTCATTAAATATCTCATAAATATAGACTCACTCTCGTGTCATTGTCCTTATCTTGATTTATTATTTGTTGATCTATCTGGATGGATTTTCCTTTCTTATGCTTTGGCCAAAGACTTATGAATGCATCACCATCCTGATCAACCAGGCCTAAGATATAAGACTTCCTGAACATGGATGTGACAAATTCTTTCATGACCATTCAACCAATGTCATACCAACAAAGACACACTAAAAAACTACCTCACCATGACATCACATCCATGGTTTTCATCCTCCATCAAAGTATGTAATCAAATGATATACATTGGTAATTGTCTCAAGTCTGGATACCAATACACATGTCTGTAGATATGAACAACCAATGACACCCAAAAACATGTGGTGTTCCTATTGATGGGTATGTCCTCATGATCTCACTACTAGAGATCACCAAGTGCAAACATCAAGAGAATAAGTCAAAATGCTTATGATCCAGCAACACCTGATAGTCAGACATCAACTGTGTCCAGATAGTAAGATGAATCTAGACTATAAAACATATATTTAAGATCAATTTCATTGTATCTCGTGGTTCTCATTATATATTGGGATCTTCTATAACCTCTCGACATGATAATTAACCTTTGAACATTACCATTATTACAGTGCCCACAGAAAATTCTGCACTATAATGGTAAGATAACATCATGCATAGTTAACTGTACTCATGATATGGTAATCAAAAGTACTCTATTGTTGGGTCTAGGGCACCCACTATTTCAACAATCCCAATTGCACTAGAGCCAACTTGCTAACTAAACTTGTTAACTACTCACATGATAAATATAATGCTTTAGCTGAGTAATGGCTTTAACTAATGGGCCTACAATGTTTTTCCGCGTGGCATATCTGCTATATGCGACCTCATCTGCTTGAGTAAAACTTCTCAAGATAAGGTATCCCCGAGTACATCACTTTTACCATTGTCATTACATGATAATTTGACTAGTATGAAAGTCATAATTTATATTTTGAGAATATTTTCTCACTAGGTGTGAATCCAAGAAATGGAACAAATCGTTGTTATTTATAACTACTTATTTTCCACCTTAGAAGCTACAACGTACTCGGTAATTGTAGGTATGGCTACCACTAGCTTTTATGAGCATACCTAACTCATCTCCTTTTCTTAATTGCGATACAAGATCAAATTGATTTGAGGATTACAAGTTTGTACCCCAAAAAAACTAGTATTCCTTCTTCTCCTCACACCAGGTACATATCATTAGTATTTTCTGAAGTACAAGATGATAATTTTGACTGCATCACATGTAGTTCTCCAGGAAATAATTGATATCTACCAATAATAAAGTATATCATGGCAGTATCAATTATTGTACATATTATGGAATATGTGATTGATCCATTTCTAAAGAATATGCTATAAATTCACAACATTAATCTATACCCATGCACTGAACATGTTAACCTAAAGAGATTAATCTATGTGACATTGGAAACAATTCATCTCTTGAATTGTCCCAACTTTTATTTTTCAATACAATGTCACTATATGCTCGAGATTGACTAGGACCAAGCAACCTATGGATCTACCTCATTATATTCTGTTCCCTAAAACTTAAGTGTCTACTTTAATTCAATCATTGGGGAATTTATTTTATTCTAATCTTATCATACTATAAGATCAAAATCTGTTTTCCATATGTTGACGAACATATTTCACTTGGAAAACATTGTTGCTCCCACTAAACTTTGGTAGACACAAGGCCAAGATTTATTTATAATAAATGTTATAAGATCTTGTCACTTACTTTAATCCAAAACTGGATTTTAGTAACTTGGAACACTTTCTGGCATCATTTGATGTCATCATCACTTTCTGGTTGCTTCTTATAGACACCTTCCACGAAAGATGATCTTGACATCCAATGAGCAATAAAAAGAAATTATTAGTTTAGCTATTACAAGTAAAATTCTAATGGATTTAGGCATATAGACATGGAATAACCAATTGAGCCTTATTAGTACCAAGATTGTACTATCCATGTTTCTTATCATTTGAATACCCACCGTAGTATTCAATTTAAAAGCCTATTTTCAATTTGATACATGGAATCTATTATTGAATTTTAGTTGATCTTTTCAATACTATATTGTTTCCTTATACTGAGTCCTTGTAGGATTTATTATTCTCAATGAATAATATATCACCGACCATGGTGAATATAAAACCATCACCATGGTTTCATATTTCTTACGCAGTATGTTTCAATGGAACCTGCCAATTACACATGTACTTGTGGAACTTGTTCCTATGCAAACCATTTGTTCATCTCGAGGATTGACTATGTCCAAGTCAATTCAGCTCCCATTATCTTGAATAGAGATGTGCACCCTTGTATTGAAATGCAGTCTAATACTTGACTATATCTTTTCTATCTTCAAGATTTAGGTAATATCTTAAGCAACTATTAGGATAATTACCTTAGATGTACAACATGTTTAACTTGATGCATGTTTGTTTAAATCCTAACAAACTCTTTGAATCTAAACACGTCCTATGACATAATGGATTTTCCATCTTAAAATGAATCGTATGATATGCATTTTTCTTTTTTGTTGGCATAATGGTTATGGGTTTAAACCATTATTTGCAAAGTACATCTTAAAATATAATGGTTTTTTAGTAGGTTGTAACATTGATACAACTTACATCATAAATTTGATTTAAAAATTTGTGTTTAGGAATTTATTCATGCTACATTTTTTTATAAATGTTAATATGAAAGACTCGTCATCGATCCTCCTTATGAACATTAATACGGTGATATAGATAAGGTAACATGCGTTTTGGAATTGCTGCATGCTACATTATCCTGATCGATGATTTTTTGGTCATGATATTCTTTGGCATGCTGATCTTAATCAACTCATATCTTCTTACCAAGCTTATACTTCACTGGTACATTCCATAATTACATAAAGGAAACTTATGAAGTATTTTACCTCTTTCTTTCTTTGTAATAGTTTACACTATCTTGTTGAACAAACCTCAGAAAGCTTTGTGGCATACCATTATTTCTAAAGGATTCTTTGTCTAAACTAAGGATGTCAATAATACCAAATGTGTTTATCTGTGTCGATCCTAAATACCATACTGGGTATATAGATAACGTCCACTATTAGTTTTACTTGACAAATAATCATATTTCCACAACTGTGAAGGTCTTAGAATTTTATATTCAGCATGTATTGCCTTTGAATCAAGTAGTAGAGAACTATTTGTTGATTTTCATACCAGAAGAAACATTCATTCCAAAACATGGAATAATATCTCATAAGGTCCAAATGGGAACATGGGATAAATGTTTTTGGTTTTACTCAACAACTTTTTCAGTTTGATTCAATTACTAGGCAATTTTGATGTTATGTGTTTCTCATCGCTGACTTAGGAATCACCATTTCTCAGCTGCTTGGAGAAGACACTTTACTTCTAATAATATTTCTCTAATTACTTGGTTACTGTATTAAAATTCACACATGTTATTGGAATTTTATATTCAATACCCAAGAAGTATGTTATAATCATTAATATATATAATAAATATAAACAGAACGAGAATCCGATACATGCTTTTTGTATTTCAGTTTTTAAACTTTAATGAATTTATTTCATTATGTGATAAAAATAACCTCCTATTAAAGAACCAACCATTTTTCATTGACGGTAATGATGAAGGTTCAATTGGATTAACTTTCCATAAGCCTTTTCGCCTTATCATTAAATGTATTCAATATAAGAATAAATGATCCCATTGTCTCCAATATTCTTATTACTTGGAGAATGTTACCTTACTGGTAATGAAGAGCTTACTATATAACATTAGTTTGTAACATTTAACAAAAATAGAGTAAGTGAGTGTAAAAGGTATAAAAATGGGATGACATGATAGATTGTGAACTGTCTTTCACTTTACACAATCCAAGTGCAATCATCACATTCAAATATTGCTTCACCTTCTCCTTGAAAACTTATTGGAGATGATACTACATGTAACATCATCTATGTTTGATGTAGCGACTAGAAATAATATTAGATGTTGTTGATAGAATTATTATAGAACCATCATATGTTTGATTCATGAGTCTCCTATAAGCAGTTTTACTCCCTCACTTGCTGAGGTGGCTTAACAGGTTGGGATAGAAGAACCATTGAATTTTTGGTATAGTTGTAATGTGCGCAAGCGCCTATACTACTCTTTGGAAATTCATGCTTAGTTTAGACATTAACTTTGGCTAATATTTATCATAGTTTTTATTATGGTATTGCTTTCCATTATCTACAAAAATTCTTTAGGAGATTGTACTTTTATGTGATTACCAATTTAGACATATTTGATTAATTAAATCATTGAATGTCTCCCCCTAATTTTGTTGAATTATAGGAACCCTCTGTACTAGAATCGGAATAATCTTGTGTATTATAGTGGAAATGATCCCTAAACCTCTCTAATAGTCTACAAGCTCAGGCTATGACACTACTCGGAGTGTCCAAGGTATGCTTTTGGCTGGCCAACCACATTAACTCGTGATTCCTTGATCTATTGAGTGAAGTCCCAGCTTCAAAAATCATTTAATGATTTACTCAATGCTTGCATCTAAAATTACAACAAGCTAGATCAGGTTATTTCTTTGCTTTAATTTTAGTTAATTCGACCAACCACATGAATATAAACTCCCCCGTAGTGACAGGCAGCCTCAGCTAAGGCATGACCAGAACCCCGAACACCCAGTTTCGTTCAAACTTAAATGATGCAAGGCTGTTTGTGACTTAATATTTTATTTTTGGGTTTTAATGGTTTTTCTATCGAAGAATGTAATCCATTACTATTAAAACTATTCATATATGTTGTTGTTCTTACAACTGAACATTAATAGAAAAACATACGCCGCTTCTTTATGAATATTATTATCTATTATTTTATGTATTTTCCCGCTGTTCTAAAATGCATAAAATAATAAATAAACGCATAAAGGAAAACTATTACCCGATTGGTCTTGAGCATCTAAATGACATAAGGGTATCGTACCTAAGTCGAAGCTTGACTCTTGATGCACATTGCCCTAACATGTATGTCCACTGGTCTTCAGGAGTATCGCCACATCTTGGTAGGTTGAAGTCACGTCTTGGAGTACCGCCTCGTCTTGGTGGAATCCACATCTCTTCTTGCACCGTCGTGCACTGCCTCATCTTGACAGGGTCCACATCGCTCGCCATCTTCATCCGAAGTACAACGATACTCACGCGTAGGTGAGGGGGACTCGGGTATTAATGTAAATCATATAAATTGGGCTCGCAGGCATTAAAACATTTTAACCGAGAAATAAAGATGATGTGCATACCATCTATTTAATTAATTACAATCATCACACACAATTAAAATAATTAATTAAATAAAAAATTAAATGCAGACATAAAAGGGTCGATGCTCAAGACCAGACGACGGGTAAAATAATGATCGATAAAATTAAAATGCATTAATCAAGTATGAGGGTTTATTTAATTAACTTAAATGAATTAATAAATTTAAATAATTTAATTAATCATCAGTCTGCTAATTAATGTAATTTTAATACCAAAATAAAATTAATTAACTAATTTAATTTAATTGAAAAATTAAATTAAATTATATGCGTGGGTATGAAAATTATTAACCAAAATTAATTTTATTTAATATAATTTAAAAGCTAAAATTAAATTAATTAAAATAATTAATCTTGATTAATTTAAATTTTTTGGCCTTGAAATGTCACTTTAGGGCTTGTACGGGTCATGCCAAACCCGTGAAGGGCCCTAGAAGGCCGTGTAAAGGCTGAACTAGGGCTGGACAGATTCGTCCAAGCTAATTCCGAGTTGGTCAGGTTTTCTCGGACCACTTAAGGGCCATATTTCTACACAGAAAAACATGCAGGAAAAATCAACATACCTCCTGGGTGTCATAAGAATCTAGAGGGGTCACAGTTCCAGTCCGAACTATCCGATGCTGCCCAGTGAATGGTCGATGGCGGGGAGGCCCGCGCCTGGAGCAAGGGCAAGAGCTGGCCAGGGGCTGGAGGGACAACGGTCTAGTGCTGTGGAAGGAGGTCGGAGCTTGCTGCTGGTGAGGCGGTGGGCTATTGTATGAAGACCAACTGCGGCATGCAGGTATTAGGATGCCAAAATCCTAGAAGGCCGGAGTGGAGGACTGTATGTAGGACATGGTAGAGCGCAGACCATGCTTGTGCTGGGAGAGGCTGGGGTGCGGCGCTGCTGCTACGTGGAGGTCTGGGCGGCGCATGCAGAGAGAGAAGCAGGAGGCGACGACCTGGAAGGAATAGTGTAGCGGGTCATCGTGTAGCTCAGCCAGGGGGGTTCCACGGGCTTTGCACTGCACTTGGAAGAGGAGCCGGCGGTGGCCCGCTTGCCGCCCAGCTATAGAGGGAGGCGGCCGGAATGCGCGGTGTGGCCGCAACGGCTGTGATGCGGCGTTCTCCCGCACTAAAGGAGCTCAGCGAAGCAGGAGGACGATGAGGGCTACGGTGCGGCACGAGGAGACTGGGGTGAGCTCTTGTGCACTGTGCGGGGAAGACTGTGCGAAATATTCGGGATGCAGCAGTGTGCTACTAGAGGTCAGCGGTAGGGTGCTGGCAGCGGCCGCGGCGTCCCCAGGTTGGGTGCGTCTCCGGCTGGTATCCCATGCGGTGCTGTAGTGCGCCACGTGTGGAGGAGGGTTCTGTTCAGACCCATGCTTTGTTTTTTTCTTTTTCTTGCTTGACTCGCAGCTCCACCTTTTTTATTAAATAAAATACCTTTTTTTAGATTATTCCACACTCAATTAATTTTAAATCAGTCAAGGTCTCCTCAATATTTTTTAAATTTTATTCAAGTCTTCTCAAATATTTAAAAGCCTACATAGGCTTTTAAATTTATAACAATAAAATTATTATGTTAATATAATAATTATAATTATTATATTAATATTTAATAAAATAAATATTATTAAAATAATAAAATAAATATTATAATAAAAATAAAATTATTATTATGAAAATTATACAATTAAAAAAGATATGTTTCACATTTTATTTACATCTGATGAACCGATATAAACGTGATCGGTTCTTCAGAATGAATAAAAATTAATACCCAAGATAAAATCGCGAATTTGATTTAATCTGAAAATTTAATGTAACACCCCAGGTAAATAAAGAATATGACATTTTCATATTTATCCATATTTGTGAATAAAATATTAATATGACTTTAAAGGGGACTCTATGCTCGATGGTGTACCCAACACGCAACAACGAGTTTCTTGGGAATCTTACGTTGCACTCTAATAATAAAATAATATTATTTTAAATGGTAGTTAACATGTAGCCGTTGTAATGGCAGGAATGGATAGAAATAACTAAAATATGATTATATCTGTTTTTAAATGTTTTTACATTTATCCAATAAAGGATAGAGGCTTAAAATACGGAAAGAATTCAATTTTAGGCATATATGCCCTAGTTTTCACTAAAGGTTCACTTATCGCCTTTTGATGGCGAACGGTCATTAAATATAGTTTTGTTCACTCTTATACATTCCATTGGACCAAATAGAACTCTTCTAAAGAATTGGGACATCAAAATTTACTTTGTGTAAATTTTTGGTACCTTTCCGATAAAGTTCATTTTTTAATGAATTGTGTAAAATGTTGTATTTTAATTCAAAACCTCTTTTTAATCTAATTTATTTATATTATTAGATTATCTTTTGAATTGGTTTTGAAGTGTAATTATAATATATTTTTACCATTTAATCCAATGGTGGTCATTGGAATCAATTTCACTTTGAAATTGGACTTAAACTAGTGTCAATCTTTTGATACTTATTGTTTTATAAAAACACGCTATTTTCTTTGACAGCGGGAATTAATTATTAAATTAATTAATCTGACTTATATGTTTTGAATTTTTTAAAATAGACTTCATTTTTTAATTCTGAATATCAAATATAGCTTAGGGTGAATTTTGGGATTCTTCTGAAAAACTTCAATTTTTGATGAATAGTGAAACCACTAAGTGGTAATCAAGCAAACTGATTTTTCAGTTAAATGAAATTTTACCACTAATGTGTATTGAATTTTGAAAATCCAACATACATGGTTGTATTATTATGTAAAATGTGGTTCAATGGGATGAAAATAATTTTTTGTTGAATAGTAACTTTTTTTCATTAATCGCGATTAGAGGTAATTAGTGTAGTTTAAGGTAAAAATAATGTTTTAATAATATGAAATGAACTTGAAACATGTCCTAACCTCATTGGATGTGTAATGGCCGACCAATACAAGCCATGGGTCATCTTGGGGACCCCATGGAGCCACTTTGGTTTGGAAATGACATAAATAACTTTTTATTTAATGTAAAAGTAAAAATGACACAAACATGATATGTTTTACTAAAACAATTTTTATGTGGGGTTATACAAGTCATATTTTTTATTATAAATAGTCATTGGAAATATAAAAATATTTACTACATCATAGTATTTTTTTTATAATTTCTAGTCACTAAATAAATTAAATTATTTAAGACATCATAATGATTCAACGATGACATCATTATTTAAAGATTTAAATAAAATGAGAAGATAATGTAAAATCTATGACCTACACATGTCCAAAACATATTGGATGGGTGGATTTAAAACCATTATCACCTTATACACGAATTATATCAATGTGGGATCTTTTAAAACCGAAACACATTTTCAAATAAGTAATATTTCTTACTTTCCAAAAGTGCCCCTCCTCTCCTATTATAAAAGGCCCCCACCTCTACCTCATTTCACACACTCCTCAAGCCTTTGACTCAGCCAAACCCTGCCCATTTACTCTCTCCACATCCCTCTCCTCATCCTAGAGGATTCCCATTGGGCAGAATCCTTTCAAAGGAAGCCTTTAGGCTCAAATCAAAAAGAGTTACACTTTTAAAGGTAATTCATTCTCCCATGTTCATTTATTTTATTATGCTTCTCCAACCCCCTAAACTCTTTTTATTTATTTCTTTTGTAACAACAACAGTATCTTCAATATACTAGGATTTTTTTATAAGATTTATTCGAGCTAAACTCTCACACAACTACATCAAATGGTTAAAGAACATACGGTTTCCGTGGATGGCGAAATTCGGCCTCCCGAAACGATGATTATTCAATACTCATTTAACACCTTCAAAGGTGGCCATTATGATGTCACTATTTTTATATATGATATATGATATTTTGATGTTTTACTTATGCTTCTGTATTTTTCATTTGTTTCTTACCTTTATGGCTTCCATTATGGGTATACGCGATATCTTTATTTTAGGAAGTGCGGACTACCGCCCCCTCAAAGTGATGTGATTCGTTAATGCTATACGTGGGACGTATAAAGGACAGATTTAATGTTATTATATATGATGTTATACTGTAATTATTATATACCTCTATATCATTATTATTTCTTTCCATTAAAGTATGAGATAGAAATGAAAGTAGCGTTCATGCGTACGTACGGCCTACCGTCTCCATGAACGGTGCATTTCATTTCTTATCCCCAAATGTAATGTACTATTATAAGTACATGTATTTAATGGATATATATGATGAATGATCCATATAAATGATGAATATAATTCTTTAATTAAAATATACATACCTCTCATTTAGTTTTAATTCTATTAATATGACAAAGAAATTAAAGTGGTGTTCATGCGTACGTACGGCTTACCGTCTCCATGAACGATACATTTCATTTCTTACCTCTAAATGATTTTGTAATGTTATAAATGCTTGCATGTACTGGATATATATGACATATATGATATCTACATCATGAATACAATTCTGTATATAATAAACATTTGGCCACACGAACAACATGTAATTGTAAGAAGTCCACTTTCGACTTAAGAACCAAGTATCAACAAAACAAATATTATTAACTTAAATGATTAAATAAATGTTTAGGAAATGGAAATAAGTGATATAAAAGGAATAATGAACTTGAAAAAGGTTCTTGAGGAGGTATAAATTAACTCACATTTATTATTCATGATGTTAAAGAACGATCGAGTCAAGTCGGACCCGAGGTAAGGGATCCTACTCCTCTCTTTCTTTTTAAGTACACACTTTTATGTCATTCATTTTAATGCTCATATTTCCTGTTTGGGATGATATTTTATATTAAACATACTGTAATTTTTATTTTCATGTGATGAGAGACCCTATTCTCTCTCATGAATCCATTTTGGATGTTTTGAGTGGTGTCGTTAGGCTGTCGAACTTTCGTAAGAGATCTGACCTCTCTCTTTCTTTTTAAGTACTCTCATTTATGTCACTTCTTTTAATCTCCTCTTTGTAATGTTGGGGGATGTTATTTTATATTCCTCTTACTATACATTATATTGTAATGTGATGATATACCCTATTTGATCTCATCAATCCATATTCGGAAGTTTTATGTGGTGCCGTTAGGCTGCCGAGTTTTCGTAAGGGATTTTTCATCTCACTTTTATTCCCGTGAGATTTATGCTACATTTGCCAAAAATTCCATTTAGTGGTGTATGTACTGCCCACTATCCTACTCTTTGTGTATTATACTTTCGTTTATGAGTATTTACATCAATGATCTATTGTCCTTCTTTCATGGGGTGTATGTATTGAAAGATACCCAAGTCAGTAAAGGAACCTTTCACCCTCCTCTTTTTTAAAAGACTTCTTTTGTTGGGTCTTTTAATTTACATATTTTTATGTTGGTATATGTTCTCATATATCCTTATTGATGTAAATTTTAAGTCCATGTGATGAGATACACTTTTTATCTCTCATCAACTCATTTTGATGTGATGCCGTTAGGCTGTCAAGGGATCTTTTTAACCCAATTTCGATTTCTTTGGGTTCAACATGTAGTCATTGAATATGTCATCCTTTGAATATGTGTGAATGAACTTTTTTTGTTTTAAACATAATATACACTTATATTGGGTTTATTTATATTTGTCACACATATTTTTGAGATTGATTTGTCCTTAATTTAAGGATACCTTCTTTATAAGGGATTTCATCACATTTGACATTTCTATTGAGGGTTCATTGTTGTTATGCACCAATTCACTCTTATATGGTGTATATAATATCCTTTGGAGTATTATATCATGAATACATTTATTCTCATGATATTATAAGGTTATGACTAAATGTTATTCTTCAATTATTGTATTCAAGTGTCTCTAATTATGGTAAAACCCCTTTAACCAAAATATCATTTTAAATGTTTTAATTATTTGTTCTTATTAATATCCATGTTTTCAAAATGGTTTTAAGGATTTATTTATATGGATATTAATGGTTTAAATTATTAATCTTCAAGGTGGTATGGACACTTTGATTCAAAAATCTCTTTATTAAATGTTTTAAATTGTTTTGGAAATGGTTTTGTTTTGAATGGATTCATTATTTCAATATACTAAAATGTTATATTGTGATTGAAATGTTGAAATGTTATGTTTACTTTATGAATTATTTATGTGATACATTTATGTTATGGTTCTTGGGAATTGTTATGCAAACGGGTGGTTCCGTGATAAACTAAGGATGGGTGAGCCCGATATAGCTCTCCAATGCATTGGGTAACGCGAAGGAGTGAAATGTTAAGGTTTCTCCGAAGAGATTTAGGGAATATACTGTGATGGGTATTCCAAACATAACCAAGAGGGTTACACCCTACGTAAGAATGTTATGAATGCCTCAAGTTACCTTTATATCTTATGTTTTCTATTATTTATTCATGATTTGATATGCCTATGTTTTATGGGTAAAGTATGATTTCATTCTTATGTATACATGTACTCATGTTTCCTTTCCATATTTTTATATCCCTTACTGAGATTTTTATGCTCATCCCAAGTTTTTGAAATGTTTTTCATAGGTCAAGGGAAGGGTACATGATGTTATGATAGTGTCAAGGATGTGTCAAGAAAGAATCCATGTTTTATTTTAAATATATTTCCGTTGATGGGAAGAATGAATACTTTCTTTTATGTAACCACTTTGCTTAAATGTGGAATGTAATGAAAGTTTCATGATCTAATTCTCTAAAACTCTAAACCTGAAAAGATCCTCAATGTGTAAACTTGTAATAAATCAAGATTAAGTAAGGTTTAAGGCTGTGGCCTTATAGTTGGTATCAAAGGTCGGTTTAGATAACTTTAGAGGTTAGGGTATTCTATAAGAATAAGTGACATTACCATAATGGTTAGGATTTCAGAAAGAGTCCTAGTTTTAGATAAAATTAATGAGTAAGTATATCTTAGTGTTTATATTACTCATTAGTACATGATGGTTTTGTTGATATACTCACACTGACCTTTTTGGTTTTAGTAAATGGCTGGATCTAGCAGGCACCAAAGTGACAATGGGTTTGAAGGAAACTGTTGTGGTTCTCTGATTAAGAGACTGGGTGAGATGGGGGATTCAATGAGGAATATCATGGTTGTTCTAAACTAACTATCAAGGAGTCATGATCAACCAATTCAACCTTGGTGAGTTCTCTAATGCATCATCTACGAGATGGCCAACTCGATGTGGAAATTTAGGTAATAATTATTAAGGTAACCATTGGAGTTTATATGATCCTTACTTTTGAGGTAATTATGGGTTATTATATGTTATGATGGAAAATGAAAGGAATGAGATAAACTTGGGGTTAAAATATGTTATGATCATCTTTGAAGATTTTACCTCATTTTGGAGAATGTTTTATGAATTATATAGTTTTGGAAAAAGGACAACACGCAGACCGTGTGACTACCCGTCGTGTCGGACAAAGCTGCGAGAATCGAACCCACAACCAAAGTGCGACTGGTATTTATCACCTACCACTGGACTACGTGAACTCCCTGGTTAGTGTGACTGATTATTTCAAGTTATATGATTTTATGAATTAAGAGTAAGTTGATTTTGGGTTATTTATGAAAATGATTAACCTATCATGCAGGATATGTGATTAGGTTAATTACTTTTCAATATGAGACTTTAGGAGCAACTGATATTGTTTGGAGATAAATGTTACGATTTAAATTGGAAGAATATGTGACTAAATCCTTCAAATATTTGGGTTTCAATCTTATATTGGTTTAATTTGAAGAATTTTATGGACAAATTGTTTATCGGATGGTCCTCGTTGAACTTTGGGTTTTGTTGGACAAATTTTGGAGATTAAGAATAGATTTTCTTTTTATAAAGTGTTATCCTTTTCTGGATTATCTGATCTTGTACAAATCTTTTGGGTTTTTGATTTGGTTAAATTCTAAAGACATGGGAAGTATATAGTTCTCTTTTTTGGGTTAGTTAATTCTCTAGAAGTTGATTATAGTACTCTTAATGTGAACAAGTCTCCCTAAATACACGTCTTTTGGAAAAAAATATGAGTTTGTGTAAGGAATCTAATAAAAGTTGAATGTCAACATGATAAGTGATTATGTTTCCTTATAAATAAATTCCTCAATAAAAAGTAACTTAAAACAAAAATGTTGTCTATTAACTTTGCCTACTGGGGAATCAAATACCGTTTAACCCATCACAAGTTTGTGATTTTCTCATGGATAACTTTCTCCTAAACATGTTTTCTGTCACTCTCCATCAGAACATGACCCTTTGCTTTTTCTTCCATGTCCATGTTTTCCTACACGGAATCCTATTATGGGTTAACTCGGGTGACCTTTGTACTTATCTTTCTTTATTTTAAAGTGATTTTTTTACCGACTCTTCTTCCGATGTGGGACTTTCAAGGATGTTTCCAAGCGCAATTTTAAAATTGCGAGGACGCAATTCCCAAAAGGGGGGAAGGATGTAACACCCCAGGTAAATAAAGAATATGACATTTTCATATTAATCCATATTTGTGAATAAAATATTAATATGACTTTAAAGGGGACGCTATGCTCGATGGTGTACCCAACACGCAACAACGAGTTTCTTGGGAATCTTACGTTGCACTCTAATAATAAAATAATATTATTTTAAATGGTAGATAACATGTAGCCGTTGTAATGGCGGGAATGGATGAAATAACTAAAATATGATTATATATGTTTTTAAATGTTTTTACATTTATCCAATAAAGGATAGAGGCTTAAAATACGGAAAGAATTCAATTTTAGGCATATATGCCCTAGTTTTCACTAAAGGTTCATTTATTGCCTTTTGATGGCGAACCGTCATTAAATATAGATTTGTTCACTCTTATACATTCTATTGGACCAAATAGAACTCTTCTTAAGAATTGGGACATCAAAATTTACTTTGTGTAAATTTTTGGTACCTTTCCGATAAAGTTCATGTTTTAATGAATAGTGTAAAATGTTGTATTTTAATTCAAAATCCCTTTTTAATATAATTTATTTATATTATTAGATTATCTTTTGAATTGGTTTTGAAGTGGAATTATAATATATTTTTACCATTTAATCCAATGGTGGTCATTGGAATCAATTTCTCTTTGAAATTGGACTTAAACTAGTGTCAATCTTTTGATACTTATTGTTTCATAAAAACACGCTATTTGCTTTGACAGCGGGAATTAAATATTAAATTAATTAATCTGACTTATATTTTTTTAATTTTGTAAAATAGACTTCATTTTTGAATTCGGAATATCAAATATATCTTAGGGTGAATGTTTGGGATTTTTCTGAAAAACTTCAATTTTTGATGAATAGTGAAATCACTAAGTGGCAATCAAGCAAACTGATTTTTCAGTAAAATGAAAGTTTACCACTAATGTGTATTGAATTTTGAAAATCCGACATACATGGTTGTCATTAGTATGTAAAATGTGGTTCAATGGGATGAAAATAATTTTTTGGTGAATAGTAACTTTTTTTCATTAATCGCGATTAGAGGTAATTAGTGTAGTTTAAGGTAAAAATAATGTTTTAATAATATGAAATGAACTTGAAACATGTCCTAACCTCATTGGATGTGTAATGGCCGACCAAGACAAGCCATGGGTCAACTTGGGGACTCCATGGAGCCACTTTGGTTGGGAAATGACATAAATAACTTTTTATTTAATGTAAAAGTAAAAATGACACAAACATGATATGTTTTACTAAAACAATTTTTAAGTGGGGTTCTACAAGTCATCTTTTTGATTATAAATAGTCATTGGAAAGATAAAAAGATTTCCTACATCATAGTATTTTTTTTATAATTTTTAGACACTAAATAAATTAAATTATTTATGACATCATAATGATGCAGTGATGACATCATTATTTAACGATTTAAATAAAATGAGAAGATAATGTAAACTATATGACCTACACATGTCCAAAACTTATTGGATGGGTGGATTTAGAACCCTTATCACCTTATCCACTAATTATATCAATGTGGGACCTTTTAAAACCGAAACACATTTTCAAATAAAGTAATATTTCTTACTTTCCAAAAGTGCCCCTCCTCTCCTCTTATAAAAGGCCCCCACCTCTACCTCATTTCACACACTCCTCAAGCCTTTGGCTCAGCCAAACCCTGACCATTTACTCTCTCCAAATCCCTTTCCTCATCCTAGAGGGTTCCCTTTGGGCAGAATCCTTTCAAAGGAAGCCTTTTGGCTCAAATCAAAAGGAGTTACACTTTTAAAGGTAATACATTCTCTCATGTCCATTTGTTTTATTTTGCTTCTCCAACCCCCTAAACTCATTTTATTTATTTATTTTGTAAAAACACCAGTATCATCAATATACTAGGATTTTTTTATAAGATTTATTCGAGCTACACTCTCACACAACTACATCAAATGGTTAAAGAACATACGGTTTCCGTGGATGGCGAAATTCTGCCTCCTGAAACGATGATTGTTCAATACTCATTTAAAACTTTCAAAGGTGGCCGTTATGATGTAACTATTTTTATATATGATATATAATCTGTTTATGTTTTACTTATGCTTCTGTATTTTTCATCTGTTTCTTACCTTTATGGCTTCCATTATGGGTATACGCGATATCTTCATTTTAGGAAGTGCGGACTACCGCCCCCTCAAAGTGATGTGATTCGTTAATTCCATACATGGGACGTATAAAGGATGGATTTAATTTTATTATATATGATGTTATACTGGAATTATTATATACCTCTATATCATTATTATTTCTTTCCATTAAAGTATGAGATAAAAATGAAAGTAGCGTTCATGCGTACGTACGGCCTACCGTCTCCATGAACGGTGCATTTCATTTCTTATCCCCAAATGTAATGTACTATTATAAGTACGTGTATATAATGGATATATATGATGAATGATCCATCTAAATGATGAATATAATTCTGTAATTAAAATATACATACCTCTCATTTAGTTTTAATTCCATTAATATGACAAAGAAATGAAAGTAGTGTTCATGCGTACGTATGGATTACCGTCTCCATGAACGGTGTATTTCATTTCTTACCTCTAAATGATTATTTAATGTTATAAATGTGTGAATTTACTGGATATATATGACATATATGATATCTACATCATGAATACAATTCTGTATATAATAAACATTTGGCCACACGAACAACATGTAATTGTAAGAAGACCACTTTCGACTTAAGAACCAAGTATCGGAAAAACAATTATTATTAACTTAAATGATTACATAAATGTTTATGAAATGGTAATAAGTGATATAAAAGGAATAATGAACTTGAAAAGGGTTCTTAAGGAGGTAGAAATTAACTCACGTTTATTATTCAGGACGTTAAAGAATGATCGAGTCAAGTCGGACCCGAGGTAAGGGATCCTACTCCTCTCTTTCTTTTTAAGTACACACTTTTATGTCATTCCTTTTAATGATCATATTTCTTGTATGGGAGGATCTTTTATATTAAACATACTGTAATTTTTATGTTCATGTGATGAGAGACCCTATTCTCTCTCATGAATCCATTTTGGAAGTTTTGGGTGGCGCTGTTAGGCTGTCGAACTTTCGTAAGAGATCTAACCTCTCTCTTTCTTTTTAAGTACTCTCCTTTATGTCACTTCTTTTAATCTCCTATTTGTAATATTGGGGGATGTTATTTTATATTCCTATTACTGTACATTATATTTTAATGTGATGAGATACCCTATTTGATCTCATCAATCCATATTCGGAAGTTTTATGTGGCGCCGTTAGGCTGCCGAGTTTTCGTAAGGGATTTTTCATCTCACTTTTATTCTCGTGAGATTTATGCTACATTTGCCACAAATTCCATTTAGTGGTGTATGTACTGCCCACTATTCTACTCTTTGTGTTATATATTTTCGTTTATGAGTATTTACATCAATGATCTATTGTCCTTCTTTCACGGGGTGTATGTTTTGAAAGATACCCAAGTCAGTAAAGGAACCTTTCACCCTCCTCTTTTTTAAAAGACTTCTTTTGTTGGGTCTTTTAATTTACATATTGTTATGTTGGGATATGTTATCATATATCCTTATTGATGTAAATTTTATTTCCAAGTGATGAGATACACTTTTTATCTCTCATCAACTCATTTCGATGTGATGCCGTTAGGCTGTCAAGGGAACTTTTTAACCCAATTTCGATTTCTTTGGGTTCAACATGTGGTCATTGAATATGTCATCCTTTGAATATGTTTGAATGAACTTTTATTTTTTTACACTTAATATCCACTTATATTGGGTGTATTTATATTTTTCACACAAATTTTTGAGATTGATTTGTCCTTAATTTAAGGATACCTTCTTTATAAGGGATTTCATCACATTTGACATTTCTATTAAGGGTTCATTGTTGTTATGCACCAATTCACTCTTATATGGTGTATATACTGTCCATTGGAGTATTATATCATGAATCCATTTATTCTCATGATATTATAAAGTTCTGACTAAATGTTATCCCTCAATTATGTTATTCAAGTGTCTCTAATTTTGGTAAAACCCCTTTAAGCAAAATATCGTTTTAAATGTTTAAATTATTTGTTCTTATTAATATCCATGTTTTCAAAATGGTTTTAAGGATTTATTTATATGGATATTAATGGTTTAAAATTTTAAGCTTCAAGGTGGTATGGGACACTTTGATTCAAAAATCTATTTATTAAATGTTTTAAATGGTTTTGGAAATGGTTTCTTTTTGAATGGATTCATTATTTCAATATACTAAAATGTTATATTGTGATTGAAATGTGGAAATGTTATGCTTCCTTTATGCATGTTTTATGTGATACATTTATGTTATGGTTCTTTGGAATTGTTATGAAAACGGGTGGTTCCGTGATAAACTAAGGGCGGGTGAGCCTGATGTAGCTCTCCAATGCATTGGGTAATGTGAAGGAGTGAAACGTTAAGGTTTCTCCAAAGAGATTTAGGGAATATACTGTTATGGGTATTCCAAACGTAACCAAGAGGGTTACTCCCTATGTAAGAATGTTATGAATGCCTCATGTTACCTTTATGTCTTATGTTTTCTATTATTTATTCATGATTTTATATGCCTATGTTTTATGGGTAAAGTATGATTTCATTGTTATGTATACATGTACTCATGTTTCCTTTCCATATTTTTATATCCCTTACTGAGCTTTTTATGCTCATCCCACGTTTTTGAAATGTTTTTCACAGGTCAAGGGAAGGGTACATGATGTGATGATAGTGTCAAGGATGTGTCAAGAAAGAATCCATGTTTTATTTTAAATATGTTTCCGTTGATGGGAAGAATAAATACTGTCTTTTATGTAACCACTTTGTTTAAATGTGGAATGTAATGAAAGTTTCATGATCTAATTCTCTAAAACTCTAAACCTGAAAAGATCCTCAATGTGTAATCTTGTAATAACTCAATATTAAGTAAGGTTTAAGGTTGGGGCCTTATATTTAAACTGACCACAACATGGTCATTTTACATCGGATTTCTGCACGGTTTGAACCATTGGGACGATATTTGAACCCTCTACATAATTTTATGCAAATTAAATTTTTAGTATCAGAAAATTTACACAATCCCTTTGATACCACTGTTAGGTTCTAGGGCTGGCAGCGGAAGCCAGTGGGTCAAGAATTTTAAAATTTTTGTCAGCGGATCGACGGTACATGTCAACACCTATGATCCGAGCCCGGGAGAGGTTCGAGGATCTCGTGTAAATTGTAATGATCCAAAAATTAAAATGAAAATGTACCCATTTTAAATATGAATGCGCGGTCGATTGCAACTAGTCGATGTCGATCATCTCTTGAAGTCTCCCAAGTAGGATCCCTCTAGATCAACCACACGCGCTCCAAAATCCACTAGAACGTCGATCATCGAATTCCAGGTGCTAGACCGGTGATCCGATGATGCTTTTGACGTCCTGACGATCACCGCATTGAGATGCCTATGATGCCGAAGAGAGATCTTGATCTGAGATTCTCGGATCACGATATTCTCTCTCTAGAGAGCAGGAGGAGATAAAGGCTCTGAATTTCACTCCATGAAATGAGTGAATAGTGAATTGCACACCAAAGAGAGAGAGAGAGCCTCCTCTATTATTTATAGTGTTGGTGAAAAATACCTGGTTGTGTTCCCTAGCACCCTTTTATTTCAACGTCCACTAAATAAATAATTTTGACGAACTAAACTGCACCAATATTATTTATTATTTTATCACATAATTGTACTATATATAATATATTTCTTGAAAAAACTAAGTCATTTAACTCTAGTTTCTATCCTGCTTAATATTAAATGAACCTTGAATATTAAAATAATATTCATTCGATTAATATTTTTTTTCATATTTTCTAAACTTGTAAATACATTAAATAAATTCAATCCCAAATATTCATAACTTGAATATTAATGAATTTATTTAATTCATTGGTTATCGATAACTTGGAAAACACTCGGACCCCGTGGTGCAGCCCACTATGTCTATATACCTATTCAACTAAATAGGGTGGATTCTTGAATACACTATTGTGTGTGACCCTCTAGGACCATACATCGACAGTAGTGAATAAAACCCACAGACCGAGAGAGGAGTCTAGAAAATCATCATGGCCCCTAAAAAGATAAGTATAGTCATAACAATGACTACCATCCTTCGAACACTGACTATGTAGTATAATCTCTTTGACATTAAATATCTCATATAGTTGGACACACTCTTGTGTTGTTGTCCTTATCTTGCTTTATTATTTGTTGATCTATCCAGATGGACATTCCTTTCTACTTCTTTGGCCAATGACTTATGATGGTGGAACCATCTTGATCAACCAGGCCTATGATATTCAACTTCTTGAACTTGGAAGTGAAAAATCCTTTCTTGACCATTCAACCAATGTCATACCACCAATGATGCACCTAACACAAACTAACTCGTGATGACATCACTTCAATGGTTTTTGTCTTGCATCAAAGTACGTAATCAAATGATATACATTGTTAATGGTCTCCAGTCAGGAGACCAATACACATGTTCATAGATATGAACAACCAATGACACCCAAAACATGTTGTGTTCCTATTGACGAGTCTGTCCTCATGATCCCATTACTAGAGATCATCACCTGTGAACTTCATGAGAAGAAGTCTTAATGCTTATGAGCCCCCAGCACCTGAGAGGCAGACATCTATTATGTCAATTCAGTAATATGTGTCTACACTATAGAACATTTATTTATGATCAATGTCATTGTGTCTTGAGGTTCTCATTATAGATTTGGATCTGCAATAACTTCTCAACATGACAATTAACCTTTGGAAATTACCAAAATTATAGTGGACGTAGAAAAGTATGCACTATAATGGTAAGATAACATCATGCATAGCTAACTTTACACATGATATTGTAATCAAAAGTATTATATAGTTGGGTCTAGGGAACCCAATATTTCAATATAATAGTCCACATGAAAGTATAAGGTCAAATAAAGCATTAAAATATCATGAGAATAAATAAAATCATGATAATATATATAAAAGGGTTTGTTTACACACCTTGAAAAATAATATCTGTGCATAACATAACATATGTCTCATAGAAAAGAAAATTGAGAAACAAATATATTACCTAATGTCATGAATTACATAAAACACTTTCAAAAACATTGTATGATAAATATAATGTTAATATTTATATATTATAGATCCATATTTATATATAACACAACATATATTATTTTATTATGACATTTTATTACCCATTTAATAACTATTCCTTGTTAATGTTATGTTTTAGTTAATAATTTCTTTCTTCATATATTTTTTGAATTATTATTTTTTCAGTCTTATAACATTGATTATAGTTTTATTATAAAAATAATTTAAACCATTATATAAATACCAATTATAATCATTATATATTTATTTATATTAATCCATAAAATTTAGTGACATAAAATGATATAAATTTTTCTTGTAGATGATAAGTCGTATGTAGGAATGAATGATGTTGCAATATACATTTTGGAATTAGATAAATGAAAGTAAATGATATATTACCATTATAGAATCAATTTTATTTAATATATATCCCATATTTTCATTAAAAAATCATTAATAAATTCCTTGAAAATCCTGAATGAATCACATTGCTCTGTGAGGCGGTAGTCTGCTGTAAACATGAGCGATACTTTCGTATTACCCAAAAAGGAGAGTATGAAGGTATATGTGATATAATAATTCTAGAATCATATTAAAATAATAAATATGATATATAAATAATAAATCCATCATTAATCAATCATTAAGTAGTGGTAATGGAAAATTTGACGATATTGGTTCGTGAGGCGGTAGTCCGTCGTACAGACGAACAATGATTTTGTAACACATTTAATGATAGAGGAGATTATTGTAGGTCATGGAATTAACATGAAAATATATTAGTATATTTAATAAAACGAGTATATTATACAATAATGTTATTACTATAATTCAAATATTTGTATGATGAAATAAAATAAAAATTCTTGTTGAGGAATGTTACATCTTCTTCAGGTATCCTTCTTTAAGATTACAATAAAATACTAACTAGGTTTGATTTATGGCATGAATAAATATTATATAATGATAGGAGGGATGTTTTTATGTGATTTGGATATTTACTGACTGATAAAAAATATATTTATGGTTTGAAATTTTTTAGATAAGGGGTGACCTTTTTCATGTGTGGGAGAGGGAATGATTTATGTTTTTGAAAATAATTGAGTTCTCCAACATTTTTATAATTTAAAAAGGTTCCAATAATAAACATTATAAAAAAATAGAGATTTAATGATCTATATATGGCCAAAAAATATTTTTTATATAATTATATAGATCAATTTTACCCTAATCATTTTTGTTTAAACCCTACTAAACCCATTTTGACATTAAAAGTGATAAAAAACCTTTTTCTACATTCACTATTCAAATTTTTTCAAAAGTATTATTTCACAATATTGGATAATAAATTTTATTTAAATTCCAAATTTTGAATCCAATTTTTCAAATTGAAATCATATAAGGGTAAAGACATAATTTAAAATTAATTATACAGACACGATGAGAATGCAGTTTTTGAAAAAGAAAATGTTCAAAATATTACAAAGTTATAATATCTAAAGTGACCAGGGATCAAATCTAGGTGGAGGCATAATTTCTAGGGTACTGTAGCCGCACTGTAGAAGACACTAGTTGGCACTGTAGCAGCCATGAATATGCCCCTGTTTGGGCCTTCGGGCCACCAATTTAGTCCCGGAGTCCTTTTAAGCCTTCGGGCCACCCAGGCCTTTGGGTCAGTAAGGCCTAAGGGCCACCTCAAGGCCTTCGGGCCACATTAATTGCGATGAAAACTAGAAAACCTACAAGGAACAAGCTCTAAAAGGAGGATGAGAAAGGTGTTTTCACCACAGATGAAGCTAAATGGATTACAAGAATGAAAGGGTATGGCACCTACCATCGGGACAAGCCTGTGCATGCACGAGAATGCCTAGCCGAACAACCTTGCGAAGGTGGAGAGAAGATTTCATGATGAAGATGCTGGGGAGGAGCAGTTCCAAGTAGTTAGTCTGGGTAGTATGTAATGTTCGAAGCCTACGGGAAATGAATTCCTCTAAGGCCTATGATCCATGTAATACTTATGCTTACAGGCATTGTAAGGGTTCCACCTCACCCTTTGAAAGGTGGATTATCAAAGTCAAAAAAAAATGAAGGTCTTCGGGCCATTGGAGGAAATTTTATTAATGTATATTTAATTTATATAATTTTTCTTTTAATACCATTTAAAATATAATGTATCATAATAAATAATTTAAAAAGAATTTTTCAATTAAAATTGAGCATTTTTCAACATTTATCAAAAAATGAAACTCTTCAGAAAAATACTATAACTTCTTCCATTGATTATTTTTCCATAATTATTTTAAAAATTATTGTTTTTTTTAAATCCATTTTATTAATTTTTCAAAAATTAATTTTAAAATAAGTGCTTCAATGGAGAAGAAACATTTTTTTTAGAAAAATACAGTTTTAAGCAAAAAATTTGATTTATTATTATCTATCATACAAAAAACACATAAGTTAAGTTTTAATTACTTGATATAATATATTAAAAATTAATTTAGTTTATATCTTTTACCAAAATTTTATTTTTTAATTTATTGAGTTAATATTTTTTATTTCCTAAAAATAGTTTTTTAGAAAAAGAATTAATTTATTTTTCAACAGTTTTTATTGCATTTTTTAATCAATTTTTCACCAAATAATTCATTTTATATAAATGTGAAAATATTATATCTTCATAACTTACTTAATAATATTCATTACCACCATTCCAACATTTAGGTGTTAATAATCACACTAAATAATAGTATTTTAATAATATGACACATTTCATTTAAACTCACTGTTTCATGTTACATAAGCAATGATTGGTATTGTGTGTAACAGAAGTAAAACAAGATGATTCATATTACACTATATAAAAAAATTTCATTTAATGAATGATAAACTCGATATTACATGTTACAAAAAATATCAAAAATAATATATTTATTTGAAAAATAATATTTTATAAAATCTTTAGGTATTAGAATATCAGTGGTGAAAGGGGTGTCACTAATATAAGGAGATAAACACTCTGTTTTATGAGGCAGTAAATTATTCTTTTCTAGGTGCTGAATCACATATAACTTGTAACATATAATCCACATAACCACACCTCCCTTAGTAGTGTATAAGATATCACCTTTCAAGTCTTATAATATATCAAGATTGAATACAACCATAGTAGGATTTCCACCTATATAGGGATATAATGATCATAATAGACTCATTATAACCTCATGTAATCTATTAATACAATCCCAGTTTTGGTGGCATACATATATCCATATTTAAGTGGTGAACATAATATAACATCATCAACATGGAAGTCCTGATAAAATTATCATAACGAGGAAAAACATCACAAAAATATTATCCCTCATTTACTAACCGATTAAACCTCACACATAACACATCATATCATCCCTACCTTATATCCCTAGATTTTCATGGTGATCACACAACACCAATCATAAAAAATGAAACAATTAATGGGCCATCCATTCTAGACTCAACCCTAGAGACTCAATGATTCCTCTTCCTTGATGTAGGCCTATGGAAATATCCCATTGTTTCCATGGCCAGGGTCACAAAGTAGAACCATCATTATCAAACTACATGACACTCTACACATATTAGGTTATCAATAATAACAACATCATATCACCACTACTCTATTCCAATTAACCATCTCTAATTATCTTTGATGATTAGGGAGTCCAGTCAAGGCCATGGTCTAATTCAAATTTGGCCATAGGATTTGGTAGTTGTGACTAAGTCATCAAAAATGGTATCAAATAATTATTTTTATATTTATTCATAGGAATTTAATATATACATAGAGAATAAGAGATTTTTATGTCAATATTTTTTACAAAAAAATACAGATAACCTTTTTATGGTTAACTATGAGTTACTGGGAAATTTGAGAAGATTGAGAGGTTGATTATGACTTCATAGATTGTTATTATTTATAATAAGGTATACTATGATGGTTTTGTATAAAAAAATTTCATCCAACTTGATAGGCATGTGTAGATCCCGAGGATAGATTGACCACTAAGAGGGGTGGGGTGGTGAATCAATGGTCTTATTTAATGAATTGTTTTTATTTTTAATTAATCCTATTAATCTTTTTAAGGTTCTTGATCCAATAATTAATTTCATACAAACTCACCTCATGTTTTTAAGTACATAATGAGAGATAACAAAATAGTATTTAAATGTTTCTACATAAAAGATTACTCCCTGCTATGTTAGTAAGACACCCCAATCTGTATTCTTTACTACATTAAAAAAATCATTAAAAAATAATTTGTTTACAGATCCCAACTATAATTCCCAAAAACTTACTATACACCCCAACTAAAATATCATCCAAATTTTCTATTTAATCACCCAGTACAAATAATCATTCTTTATATTTCATCTAATCATAAAAAGATCTAGATATACTCTATCATTATTATTCACCTCTTATAAAATGATTCCCACCATGAGAAGGTTGGATCAATAAGTCTTTCTCATTTATAGTCCTCAAGAACCTCAAGAATGGATTGAATAACTCATCCTGTCATGGTTCCCACTAGATTATGAAAAAATAAGATTTAGAACTCAATAAGTCAAATATATGAAATTATTTCTACATGATATAATTGAAATATTAATTTTTTCTAGAAAGACCACATGAACTGAAACCTTTAAAACTCATTATCTATATAGTGATGCTTCAATAAAGGCCAATGTTTCTACATTATTCTAGGAAATATTCACCTAAAAATAATGCACATAGCACGTGGGTTTATACACTAAACACTCAGGATCCTCATCCTCTTTATTGCCTCATGTGATGGATATTACATTATTACACCTCACATCCACATAGATTACTTAACTTATACTATACATACTAAGTAAATTAGAATAAATAAATATTATGCAAAAAATGGTCATATAGGGATCCTATAAATCAAAATGGTGAAATTTTATCTAGTTAATCTACTCTCAACTTGATTATAAATTGATAATGTGAACAAAAATAGAATCTGTAGACAAAAGTTATTGTTGTTATCCATTGACTAATCCAAATACCTTTTTTAACCATCCATATCATACTTCTCTAAGAAATATTAAGTTCTTCTACCACATACCAAAGCATCACATACTTTATTTCTCATTATTAACCCTAATGCGTACTCACCTCCTGAAATTTATCCTTCATTGCAAGGTTCTTGATAACTTATCGACCTCGCGATCAAACCATCACCATGAAGAAAAAGGAAAATTATTTATATTTTTAAATTCCTCATGCACTATGTATTTTCTTCATTGTGTATTGACCTCATAGAATCAAACAATCCTATGATATATATTCATGTAGTGTCATCACGAACGGATGTCACCCACATCACAGCCTTTCATGTTGTCTAAAATAGGACCAACCTCATCAATGAACAAACCTCATGGAACCCCTCAGAATTTATTACATTATATTTAGTTTTTTATGTTTCTTTATTATTACGATCTTTATTTGATCATGCATGGACCTGGTTCACTCTAATAACTCTATATAAACTTGGTGGCTATAGGAATCAAGCATTCCTCCTTATATGGTAGAGGTTTCCAAATATCAGTGAGGGTCTGATGGTGTTATATTAGGGGAGACATTACAATATGAATCAGTAGTAAATAGCATAGGGGAATAAATAAATTAAGTAAAAAGTGAATGATAAAAATTAATTGATTTGTAATAATAAAAAATAACCCTACAAGTTATAATAAAACCAACCATGATTGAATATGATATGGCCAAAAATATAAGTTTTTCCATGTAAAATAGGTAATACATATAATTGGGATGGAATAAGAATTGTATAATTAAATAAATGATCAAAATACAGTATGCTGACTGAGTACATGCTTGAACCCCAGCTCTAGGTAATGTCCTAGTTTATACGAGTAACAAAAAACAGGCCTAGTTCTGGGTATAAAGAGATATTTCTAGGTACCAATCGGTGAAATAAGTTGGGGTGTTATTAAAACTCAATAGTTCATCACTAATAGTTTCTAATTCATATATACTAGGTGTATATAAGTTGTAATAGTGTGATGGTATAATATTAGCAATGTTGTATAATGATAATGTGAAGTAAGCCAGTCTACAATTATAACTGTCGTCATGAGTAGTTTATGAATAGGAAATGTATGGATAATTAATTAAGACCATCCAATATGATATTTTACATATATATCAAGTATCATACCTACACATTCTACAATCCATGTTCATTGACCCTAGAATCCTCCTTGGGTCCATGGAGATCATCCAATGTAACTCAGTATAATGTCAACATACAATAGGATAGGCACCCAGGGCCCTTGGATGAGGAGTACTCATCAAGTTTGAGGTGTTTTTCGAAGGTAAACATGGTAACGACTTGAGTGGAGCTCAAGGAACAAATTTTGGGTGGTCCATGTAAGCATAATCTAAGGAGATAATATAAGGCATCATAATTTTTTGAATAACTAAATCAATTGTTGTATACCGCAATATCAGAACTATGTCGTGATACCCATGGTCAGTATGATACTATAATATCAATGGTTAATTCCATACCCAAATTCCATAGTTTAACATATTATATAAAGGATCAAAGTGGACATGTTAATGCCAACTTTATTCACTATAAAAAATTATTATTCAACTCAATTACAAGTGATGAAAAGGACCTTTTAGTGTTCATTCCAAAATTACAATGCATTTAAATAAATAAACATAACATAAGAGACTATCAATATTATTTAAAAATTCCATTCATTATCATTTCTCTAACTATTTCAATTATTATTAATAGTGGGGAAACTAGTTATTCGTCCCATTAAAAATTAATTTATTTCATTTGTAGATTACATTAGTAAGTGTAATGATCCACACACCCATGGGGATGGTTTAGTCATAAGGAAAGAACAATAGTTCAAAGAATTTAAAACAACCCACGACAACAGGTGGTTTAGGATAAGGCCTCCAGACACTAACCGTATTAAACTTTCTAAATAACATCAAAACATGTTCTAATAAATTAATTTTAGGTATTAATAATATTTTTATATATGCACAAGAAGTTTTCCCTGAAATAATATTATGACAATCTATATACATGACAAATTTTAGTTAAAAGGTATAGATCCACATAAATTTTACCAAGGAATTTTTACATGTCTAATATTGGTCATTTATTAGATATTAAATTAGTGAAATTGTGAGAATATATATATATAACCCAATAATAGGGCCTATGATCAGACATGTAAATAGAATCCACTGTCAAAAAATAAATGTATAAAAGAAGATAGAGGAATCATATGATAACCATTGGCCACATAATTTGAAGAATGATAATAGATTATAAGATGAAATAAGGTAAGTAGTTGAAATACTAAAGGATAGTAAGGTGGTATATCAAGCAACTTCTTTGGATTAGGAAAGGGGGATAAAGAAGAAGAGTTAAATTTTAGGTGTAAAAATGGTAAAAGAGTAATTCCACCCACATTTAATGGGGTTTATGGTTTGATTACACAATTAGTCTAACCATGCACCAACATTGAACTAATATTGTCCAATTGGATACAATCCTTTCATGGCCTAGCTCATGGTTAGACAAACCATGCATGGACCATGCACACTCACTGTTCAACTTGCCCACCCCCTCACACACTAGGATCATAGTAAGACTATCATTGTGATAACTATGAATTTCAACATTACAACATCAATATAGTTTCCCTCATATCCATGAACCCTTCCTAACACAATTAAACTAACCATGTGACACCATGTATATACCAATGGTTGAGGTATACAGTTATCAATAACCATTCCCTAATAATGAAACTCACCATGTATTCCCTAAATTCCTATCATCGGGCTCCGAACAAGTCTAAAATCTTCCAACACCATCCATACACTCATAAGATCTGATATTAGGGTAAGAAAAAATTGTTAATCCGAAATTTCAAAGGACAAAAACCTCTAAAAAAATATGGTATCTTATAACCTCCCCATCCTAGAACATCTCATCCCCACAAATCCCAGGTGAACAATGAAAACATCCCCAAACCTACTCGGGATAAAAATTTTCGTTGAAATAGCTACATTGTCTATCCTAATTCACAACACACCTCTAAGATCCACTTTTAACATAAAACACATAAGCCACTAAAACCTTTGGAAATTCTCATAACTACAGCTGAAGTACTATGATGGGTCTCACTCGATTCCATCAATCCCAAGACATAATCACGTCATTGTCTTTACCATCATATGTCCTATCATGTTACTCACATAGTTATAGTGTGAAACAACTAATTATTATTCAGGCCTATTCACCCATTGGAACAAACTATTAAAGCATTCCCTTAGCATCCTAATGATTCAACAAATATGATTCCTAATTTTATGGAATGGACAAATTAAAATTGAAAAAGATAGTCTGATAATGAAAAAATATTTTTTGAAATGCACCTGATGATATTTAAAAGGAATATGTCTCATCCCAACAACATGACTTATGTGGTTCGTCATTGAACGCATAAAACATTCTGAGAGGATGTATGTCAAACCAAATTTTGAAGAATATACAAAAAAATGATCATCTTTTGAAGCTGAGACATCACCAAAATAGATTTCGATTCCTTTTTTCCAAGGATAAATGAAATCATCTAATGTATATTCACAAAATCATGTAACTGAATTCAGTGACAAAACTAGAAAAACTGATAGTTTATGTCACCATGAAAAGACAAAAACATTGGTTCATTCTTGAACCAACATCCTTGGATCATCAAATAATCCCAATCATGACACACACACATGGACGTCCCCCAAGTCCATATTCAAACCAATACTAGGATTTTTAAACAATAAAATAATCCGTCCACTATAATATTTATCCTATGGTATACAATAGTCAAATGGATTGCCACAAAACTTTCCTCAAGGTCCCATGACCCTTATCACAAGAGGGCCACCCACTAGTGATAGACAACCCACTCCCCACTTTGGATAATCCTTGTCATCACACCAATAGAATGTGTTTTTGATTAAAACTACCCATGTTGTATCCATAATAATATATAATAACTAGTGTGAATATGGACCTTCTCACTCTTTAGTGATAACATAAACAACACCCTTCACACGTCACTACCTCGCAAGAATCATTCCCAAGGATTTAATAATGGTTCAAAACATAATAAGGGTTAATACCCTCAATGGGGAATGGTTCACTCCCCACAATATTTATTACCTTTTAAAACGATTCTTGAGTGAAATACAAATGTGTTCTTTTATCACACTATAAGAAGAATTTTATTCTTATTATATATCAGAGTCTCGTTTATTATAGTATTGAAGGTGTCATGATATTGGGAGTTAAAATATTTAAATTAGGATTACACTATGATTATATCAATAAGATTGTATCACTCACCCAGATCTACATACACATCAATCAGGATATAACTTCCTTAATCAAAACCAAACACCACATGTCCTGATATTTCATGTCATTATATATCCATGGGTCAACCATCTCACATCCCCTATCTTATTTACAAATTGTTAGTTATCGTAGGACACTACTATTAATTTACCCAAAGTTCATGGTCCACATTCCCACATGAATCAAAAATGAAATTATCAATCCACATCCCATAAATGGTTGTTCCTCAATTTCCAATTCTAAATATTTCCCATTATGAAACAATCATAAACTAAACTTTCCATACACATGTGGTTTTTAGTTCCCTTAAACTAACTAATTTTTACTTTTGATTACCTGTATATTTAAAGAAGTGAAAATTAATTTAAATATATTATCACATATTGGTTATTATTATAGATAAAAGTAAAGTGATAATGTCTAAGAGTATCTGTCTCATTGATATGGTTCTAGAAATTTCTTGATATGATTATAAATTTTAAGTGATATCAATATATCTCTTAAAAATAGTTTAACAGTTGGGTAACCTAATATGATAGGGCACACAATGCATAGAATATCAGGTCTGATTAATTGCATGCTAATGATGATCATTCTCGTAATGATTTCTTTTGGTAATCACCAAGAAGGATGATTATGAGAATAGAGTAAGTAGTAGGAACTAACAATGTTTTCGTGATATCATATATTCCTCTCTATGAGTGTGCCTAATAGTCCTTAGACAATAAGATTAATATAAATTAATGTTATTACTTGAGCACGTAGATATATTTTGTAAACCATGAAAAAAATAGTTCATCTAAAATATGGATGCATTGGATGATTCATGAATTTAATTTTTTTAATTAATTAGGGGGGATGATTTTTCGTTTCTATAAATCCCCGTTACACTTTTTAGGTTCTCCATTGTTCGGTCTTGGTTCATCATACTTGTGCATGGGATCAATTATAGGATTCATGGTGATGTAGATCATTTTCTAGGGAAGTTGACATAGTGTTTGAGGATATATGTTCATTTTTATTAATGGATTTTAGGTATAAATGTGTTAAAAACTTGGTGGGGTTCAGCTCATGTTCAACGAGTACCCATAGTAGGGTGTATGAGTTTTTCTTCTTAAACTTGAATTTTTTACAGTCTATTGGGGATATACACACCATGTAAGTAGGTTAGATGAAATTTATACATTATCTGGAATATTAAAAGAATATATATAGGGATTTAATTATTTTTACTTCATTTAATAGGTTCATATATTGTAATGTAAAATATTATCTTTTTAATAAAAATTCGATGAGTTTTTTAGTGTACATGAGATTTATGGATTACACAACATGTAATGTGGATTCACATTATTTAATAGTTGAAAGTTGGGATTTTTGTGTACTACACAAGTTGTTTATTATTTAATTCATTTTAGGATTCCTTTCTCTTGACCAAGAATATCTTCCTAGGTGATTTTGGGTGATTACCCCTTTATGGATTTCTTCTTTCAACGATTGATCACTATTGTAGTTGGGTGGTTTAGTTATTTTTATATAATACATAGGGTTACTCATTTTATTTGGATATAGCTGTGATATTTCGTGAAATAGTGTTCTAATTTGTTATAGTATATAGTTTTCTATTTATCCATTTCAGTTTCTTGGATTTTATTTTCCTTCAAAGGTTGTTATATTGGTTTCCTGTCACCGTTGTCAATGGTGGAGATATTTCTACTATATTGAGGTAGGTTTTTCTATAAAATTTGTTAAATTTATGAATTATATGTTCTTATTTATAAATTCATTTGGGGTTTTCAATGATTAAATGTGATATGTGGTTTTAAATTATTTATTATAATGGAAAATAGTTTTAAAATGGAATTTCATTGGAAAAGGGTTTTCTTGACTTAAAATGGGTTTTCAACCACCATACCTGGATAAAATAGATTTGAAATATTTTTATGATATTGTGAGATGGATTTTAAATATATTTTTTAAAATTTAACGTTTGTAAAATTGGGTGTACCAGGAAAGAGATTCTGGTATCCTTAGGTTGTGTGTGACACCACTAGTGGTAACCTTTTTGTGATATCGAATGAAATGGCTCGATATTAGTTAGATCCAGTGTTATGACTATTTAGGACTTTTATTAACTAGTAAGTATTCCCATAGGATAGATCCCATTACGATGTAATTTTTCATTTATGGTTATTTACCACATGATAATTTTATAACGGATTGTGGATCACATGTTTTTATAAAAGGTTGTATCACATTGCTTCACATGATAGTTTATTTTAAGGATATTTGTTAACCTTTTTTACCTCTTTTTGCATGTATATGATTTTCTTTTTTCTCAGTTATACTTTTCATATTTCTGGTTTGATAATATGAAATTATTTTATGAAATCCAAAGTAAACAATGATAAAATGATTGAAAAATGGGTTGGTTTTATAAAAATACTTTATAAAATTTTTTTTTTCAAATAAATAATTGTTTTATTTTTGATATTAGAAATTGTATAGGAACTATAGAGGTATCCTAATAGGATTTGACCCTCACCCTTATTGTTCATTTGGTAATTTTGTATATGTTTTATTATATTATTGGGGTAATGATACGATAATATTATAGCATACTGGATTTTATTTTTTGTTGCTCCCTTCGGTTCAGGTTGGTCTGAAGGTGACTATGTAACACATTAGTTTTTGAGATATTTTCTGGTATAGATATTTTCTATATTGGATTTTATTAATTTCACGTTATCTCTTTGTTTCCACTCTATAGTATGGTTTTATTTTTTATTTTACTTATATTATATACTAGCATATATTATTCCGTTGTACCAATTTTATTAGATGAGAATGTTCACATGACTTGTCTAGTTGACCCAGGTTGGTTTGTTAAAATCTATATTATAGTGATTCTCAACTAGAAGTGTGTAAAAAAATCCTGATTTTGGTTATGTGTCTTAGGTAGAGAGGAGTTAGAACCATCATAAATATAATAGTATGTGAAAAAAGGGGCATGGAAAATTCACTTTTGTGACCGATCCCATGTTACCATGGACGGTCATAGACATTTACTAGGTTTGAGACTTGACGTTTGAGTTCATTTGAATGAATAATATAGGAAATATTTTTAATGTGACATGTTCCTTTTTAGTTAAGGTCATTTTTTTTATTTTAATTATTAATGGTTTAAATAATTGATATCAATACTTGAGGTTTGACCTAGTATTTTGGAATATTCTCACGAATAATTGATTTTTAGAAAATATCTATGAGAAGAGCCCTTCCAAATCTGATTGAGGAAGCTGCGAGATAGGGTCTACAGGTGAATCCTACAATAGAATAATCTCTGGAAGATGTTGTTGTCCTCACTATTCAGACTCTTGACTACAAGGGTGTTGAGAACCTACAAGGTGTGGAGGATCATGTCTCAAAATTTACAAAGCAACACCCACCCATCTTTTGTGGTGACAAAAAAACCCAGGAATCCATGGAGTGGATTGAGCAGATAGGTAGGATAATAATATTCATAAATAACTTTAAATACTCTAAGGTGAGTTTTTAGACATATATGATTGAGAGACTAGGAAAGAGAATGAGGGATTCTATTGTAATTGTTATGTTCCTTGAGGATCTAATCGAGGATTGTTTGAATAAAATATGTAATCAGTATTTATACCTTAAGGAATTACATGCAGTGAAGACCTTTTAGTTTCAGACCATAGATCATGGGAAGAATCCCATTCTATATTACACTACCCTATTATTTATAATTTGGTACATCTCTCACCAGATCAAATCACTAATGAGTTCTCGAAGGTTCAAAGAAACAAGTTATGATTGAGGCCTAATATTCTATTGATGTTGATAGTCATCTAAATTATGAACATTATTGTGGTAGTTGAGGAGAAATACTTTGTAGATTAATACGTAGTTGGGAAAACATGTTAGTTTTGTTCTTCAGTTGGTTTGTTAGTTAGCTTGGTGTGATTTATGTCTATAAAAGGAAGCGTAAGAGTGGCTAGTTTTCTTCTGGATCAGATTCAAGGCTCCGATAGAGAAATATTAGGATTCTTACTACTAGTTTTGATTTCGAGGTCATAACAATTCTAACTATTTGGAGGCTCCAAGGATATTTTATATTTTTCATCTACATTTTTTTAATAAACATCTCAAGGAAGTAGGGAAATATCTACTCTCACCATGGGATAGTTGGTTCGTGATGATGATTGAAATAGTGGTGGGTCTAATCCTGAGGCCAAGGGAGATATTCATGTGTCTAATATGGGGTTGAAAAATTCATTTGAGTTTGTGCAATAAGAATATAAAGTACATCTCCTCACTATTAGAGGTACAATGTTTATCCCGACTTCTATGGTGGTATCTTTGTTTGATACATGATCTAATAATTATTTTATGTATTCAATGATAGTTTATTTTGTGTCATTATATATTTAAATTATGATATCATTGTTTTATATTTCAAAAAATATGGTAAATATGTCTGTACAATGTTTCTAATGTCCTTCTTGTCAGGTCATGATAGCTGACTTTAAGGTAGAGGGGGACTTTTTTTCTTGATCTTCACATCATTGAATTAATTATAATCATGGATTGGATAATTAATGTTAAGTACCAGATTGACTATTTTCACCATTGAGTTTATTTCTCACCTGCAAATGTGGTCACTCGTGTTTTCCTGGATGAGTGGGACTCTAGATCTAGAAGTGCATGGACTTTTGTTCATTATGTTGGGGTATTCACAGTGTAGTTTTTAATAATGTTTCTTAATGTTGTATAACCTTTTTTGGGTGGCCACAATATGGTAATGTTGTGTGAATAGACCTAGGTATTTCTCAATGATTTTTCTAGTTTACCACCTTAATGGGAAGTTGAGTTTAGTACAGATCATCTCCCTTGTATGATGCTAATTTCTAGGTCATCTTTTCAGATGGAACCTATATTTTTTTTGGAAATTATGGTCTTGCATGGGGAAGTAGAGGTTAAAGGGTTTATTGAACCTATAATTCCACCATGGTATTCACCTATCCTATTTGTAGTAAAGTAATATGGGATAATCATGTTTTTTATTGACTATCAAAATCTTAATAATGTGACTGTTAATAATAAAATATTATTTTCTAAGGATTGATGGTCTATTTTATCAACATAGAGGGGATTGTTAGATTTAAAATATCATCCTAAGGTTTGGGAACCACCAGTTGAGTGTTTGAGAAGAATATATACTGAAGAAAACATTTAGGATTTGATATTGGAATTTTGTGTTTCTTATTATGCCATTGGATCTCACTAATTCCCCTTCCATGGTTATGGATTTCATGAGGCATATATTTCATCAGTTCTAGGAATATTTTGATATTGTGTACATGGGTTATATTTTAATGTATATAAATCTAAAATGGGATCATATGGACCATTTGGATATCATTTTTCAAACATTTACATGGCATATTCTGTAGGGTAATCTTTCCAATTGTGAGTTTTGGAACTATGAAGTGATGTTTTAGGGGCATCTGATATATAAGAGGGGAATCACATTGGATCTTGAAAATTTTTAGTTAGTTATTTCCTAGGATAATCCAATTTTTTTTTGAGATCTAGAGATTCATGGGTTTGGATGGCCACTAAAGACAGGTTGTTCAGGATCTCTCTATACTCACATCATCATTGCCATATTTAATATATAAGGGTTTATAGTCATAATAGAATGAAAAGTGTCTAAGATATTTGAGGAGATGAAGGTGTGGTTGAATTCAACACTAGTTTTGATTACTTTAGAAATGGGATCATGTTATTATGTTTTTTATATGCTTCTATTATGTTATTGGGATGTGTATTTATATAGGGAGAAAAAGTGGAGGCCTATAACTCAAGCCAGTCACACCTTCATGAGAATAATTGCCCTTCCCGTGATCTTGTATTGGACGTGGATATGAATTCACTCAAAACATAGTATCGATATATCTTTGGGTAGCAGTTCATAGTATATTTTTGATAATAAGATCCTGAAATATATTTTTACTCTTGGGGATCTAACTTGCGACATAGATACAGGGTGGAATACCTTCAAAATATTGATATTGATAATTATTGTACATATAAGAATTACAATTTGGTTTTTAATGCATTGATCATGAAATTTTCAATGTAATCCATGATGTAATATAATGAAAATGGTGTTTGATTATTTTCTTTGTAGATATGATACTGGGAGTTGATGTGGTTGGTGGGAAAGTGTTCATAGATTTGATGAATGTTGACTCATATTTTGATGAGAGATGTTGGCTCAAACTGGTGATAGACACCATGTTCTAATGCTTTGGTGAATGAATTTATGATGGAGAGACCTAGGGTGAGTGGTCTCAGTCTCCTAGTGAAGCTTTATTTTTCTATAGTTGTTTGTTTGTTCCATTTTTCATGAGTTAGGAGTTGTGGACAGTGGTTTGTGGTCCATTAACCTAGTTACTACCAAGATATATCATTATTTAAGAAATTAATATATGTGGTAGGGTATGAGACAATCGATTTATGAATTCATATAATGGTTCCTTACTTTTTTTAGAATTAAGATAGAACACGAGAGACCTACCTTGTTGTTTCATCCCTTACCAATTCCATTATATATGTGGGATAAGATTTCTATCCATTTCTCAATTAGTTTAACAAAGAGTCCTAATATAAAGGATTTTATTTGGGTAATCCTTGATTTAATTTCACAATCATTGTATTTCATACCCATCTAGGAGGAAATGAATGTGGAACATCTTAGGGACTTGTATGTCTGATATATTGTGAATCTTTATGGGGTTCCTTATAAAATTGATTCTGAATGGGACTCTAGGTTTTCATTTATATTTTGGAAAGGATTGCAGGAGTAAGTGGGTTCCTAGATTAAATTATCTAAAACTTATCATCCATAGATGGATGGAGAAATAGAGAGGGGTATCTGGGTTTTAGAAGATATACTCTATGTTTTTATTCTTGATTTTAGAGGATCCTGAAAAAAATATTTTTCATTGGTTGAATTTTATTATAAAAATAGTTATTAGGATTTAATAAATATGGCACCCACCCCAGCTTTGTTTTGGTGTCCATATAGATCTCCCTTATGCATGGGACAGTTTGGAGAGTGGTCTTTTCTTTCAACGGGTCTCATTTATGATATGAAAGAGATGTTATAATAGATATAAAAATGATTGATCATGACATAGAGTGATGATAAATATCATACGGACCATATTCCTCACTCATTCGAGTTTGAGGTTAGAAATCAAGACTTTTTCAGTTTTTCACGTTGCTTGGGACATTTGTATTTGGTTAAGTAGGGTATGTTGGAACTGATGATTATGGGACCCTTTGATGTTGTTCAATAAATAAGTAAGGGTCATATCAGTTGATCATTCCATATAGTTCGACATATATCCATGTAATGTTTAATGTTTCATATATGAATAGGTTTATAACATATCCTTCCAATGTTATCTGATGGGAGGATGTTTATCATGAGATAGAAAACACTTTTTTTGAGTTTCAAGTTCATATTATGGATAATACGGATAAGGTACAGTTCATTAAAAAAATATTTTGGTTTGAGTACTGTGATGGTGAAAATAGTATTGAAAAATCCATGGGAGAATGAATCATTGATGAGGTTATAATAACCTATTTTGTTGATCTAGGTTCTTGAAGATTTTATTGGTATAAAGTGTTTATGATGGGGTAATTGTAATACCGAATTATGATTTATAAGTGTACACTTGTTAATTCTTGGTTAATAATCCATTTTTTCTGGTTAAATTGGGAGATTCTCAAGGAAATAAGAATCTTTTATAGGTAAAATGGCCTAATGTTTAAGGATGAATGTTTATTTGAGTTAATGAATTTTGTATATAAATGTGTGGAAGGATTTTTGGGGCTCTTACCATGTTCAGAGAATTATCTGAGTAGGTTCTTTGAGATATTCTTCTTAGAACTACATTTTATGATTTTTATCCATCACCTAACAGATGCTGAGAAATGATATAGTGTGTGAAGGATTTACAAACTATGTAACAGGTTCAAGGTGGGTAACAGAAAATATTGGTTTTTTTATAAAAAGGTGATATTTTTTTATGCTTGACATTCATGGATTACAAGATGTTTAATGGGGTTATTGACCATGTAATAGTATAGAGTTGGGATTTTATTTTGATACTTGAGTGGTTCATTATTTCATTCATTTTTTGCTTCCTTACTCTCGACCTAAAGTCTCTTCCTAGGTGATTTTGGGGGATTCCACCACTTCCGGATTACTTTATTTAGAAATTGATCAACATTGTGGTTTGTTTAATTGTTTATTGGTATGTAATCATTTTGGTTCTTCTTTGTTTTATGTTGTATATATGGTTTTCTAGAAGTTGTTTTTGTAATCTTGATTAGATAGTATTTTCTAACGATCCTTTTTAGTTTGTTCTTGTTCCTATTATTTCATTGTATGTCCTATTTGTTTCTGGTCACTATTATAAAAGATGGATTTTGTTTTGCCATGTTGAAGTAGGTGTTTCAATATAACATATTAATTTTATGAATTCAATGATGTTATTAATAAATTCATTTGGTCAGTTCATTTATTAGAAGTTATATTTGGTTTCAATGGTTTCATTGGAAATTAAAATATTTCAAAATGGGTTTTACTTTGGAAATTAATATTCTTGATTCAGAAATGGGGTTTCAAACACTAAAGAAACTTGTATTGGATTTTAAGATATTTTATAAAATTGTGTATGTGGTTTTGAAATATATTCTCCACAATTACTCATTTGGAACCCTAGGTGCACCAGGAAAGGGACAATAGTATCCTTAGTGTGTGTGTATGGTTCCACTAGGAGGAAACCTTCTTGTGATATCGACTATCAGGTCTCGACATTGGATGGATACAAAATTTTACCTATTTAAGTTTATTAGCCTCTAGTGTTTATTCCCATAGGATAGATCCCTATGTGAGGTTCTATGTCATTTATGGTTATTTATCACATGTTTTTTTATCATGGATAGTTTATCATAGGATTTTATACGAGGTTGTATCACATAGCTTCACATGATAGGTTATTTCATGGATATGTGTTTAGCTATTTAACTATTGATACATGGATATGAATTCATTTTAATTCACATCAAATTTTTATAATTTTGGTTCGAAATTACGAAATTATTTTATGAAACAAGAAAAATAAAATGGTTAAATTATTAACAAATGGGTTGGTTTTATTAAAATTCTATATAAAACTATTTTGTTTTAAATTTTGAAATATTAAATTCTCGATGTTAAAAATTGTATAGAAACCATGGTGGTATCCTATTAGGATTTATTTAGTTTCCTACTTATGGCATTGGCACATTTTTTATTATTCATCACAAGATTTAGGTAATGATATGGGCATTGTATATAATGATGGGTTATCTTTTTGTTTTCTCTTTATATATGGGTTGTTCTGGAAGAGACTATGTGTCACAAGGTGGTTTGAAATTTTTATGATTTATCTTATTTTTTTATTGTATTTTATAAATTTTTTGGTACCCCTTTGTTTTTTCTTTTTAATCTGGTTGTATGTATTATTGTTAATTTATTCAAGACTGGTTTCTGTTAAAATATTGTACCAATATCTTTAGTTGAATCGATTCAGGAGTCTTTTCTTATGGACCCTAGTTAGTTCATTATAAATTAAATATTTAAGCAAGTTGATATCTCAGTTATTTGTTTGAAATAGAATTTTCTAATTATATTCCATGGACATGGTTTAATAATGTTTATTTCATATTTTCAATGAATGACATATCAAGCACATTAGTTGATGACACATATGTGAAAACTTTTTTTTGAGATATTGTGACAATGAGATTATATTAAAAAAATGAGATTTTATAAGGGTATATCATCGTTATGATATTAAGTTATATATCCTGGGTTCCTTGACCTATTTCTTGATAGTAAACATTTACTTTATGCAAGCCTTCTTAATAGTAATGAGAGTAAATCGTTGAGGATAAGTATCTAAGTGTTTAAATTTATCTTGATTATATTCTATTGGATATTATTTATTTTAATTAATATTATTCTCAATACCATGGAATAATTGTATTCAAGTTTTAATGATCAAAATATTAAATAAAAATTTATTCCAAAGATTATAAATAAAAAATTTATTTAATTTACAGAATACAGAATACATTATTATGTACTTTCTTATGAATAATTTTTTTATTTTAGAGAATAAAATATTATATTAATGTATTCAATAAATTTTGTGGATTTAAAATGGACCCATAACTTGTCTGATGATGAAAATTAATGTACAATCCGGTAAATAATATTCATTATTATGGAAGTTATGACACACTGTAATATAATAATAATAATATTATTATTATTAATTTATGGAAGGAAGTTTTCTAATGGTCATTATATTATTTAAGGTTTGGCACAAAATTCAATAATAGTTTATCCAAAACCTTTTTTCTACAAATTTATGGTTAGTTCTATTATGTAAGGTTAATAGAGATATAGAAAATTATTGGTTACAAATTTTTTTCTTTAATATTCTATTGTATCTATCCATGTCAAGAATGAGAAACAAATTAGAGAATCATTAAATATTGAAGGATGAGATATCAACAAGCATAATGCAAGACAATTTATTCACCATAATAGAACCTTAAAATGAATTGGAATTTCTTAGAGACCGAAGGACAACTTGTGGAACACCACAAGAGGGATTATATGCTTGGATCCCCATATCACAGTAAATGTTATTCGAAAGGGGTTTTAAAAATATATAAAACATCACTAATGAAACAATCCCAATAAAAGGTATTTAATTTCATCAGATCTGAATAAACTAATTATAAATTTAACATGATAGATCATAGCTTGGTGTTTCCGAAAATAAAATATTAAGAAAAATTTAATATGTATCCCACCACCACAGACATCTATTATACCGATAACCTTCAATTGGTATCAGAGTGGTCACATTTTAAATTTATAACTATTTATTTTATTTTTTATATATGTGAAATAATGGTTGAATATTTTCATTTTATATTTTTAATTATTTAATACAATTTCAATTAACATGTAATTGACATATTAAGCATTTTCATTAAGTGTTTGATTATAATAATGGTATAATAATTGAGGAATAATGATTGTAGATTCAACTAAGTAGTACAAATTGTTTTGCCGAAAAAACGGAGTTACATGGAGTGTAGTTGGAGTACAAACCATGTACCCATGTTCCATACACCAAAAATATTAATGGGATATAGGAAACAATGAGAAAAAAATTACACACATTGCATTTTTTGCACACCGTGTGTATACTTGGCCAACCTGATATATGTTATGTAGGATAAAATAGTGGGTAGATAGCAAATATTTTTGATGTATACATGGGATAGAGACACAAATTACACAATATGTGAGGAAATTTTATATATTTAAACAACATGATATTGAAAAAATGTATAATTTCTTATATACACGATGTACATTCATTTTACAAAACTATGTATTGCATCATTTCCCTCATCCAAAATCTACGTTGAGACATTTAGTGAAAACAACATACACATGGTATTACGGGAACATGATATGTATTTGTCTTGTACAAACCATGTGGTCTAGTCAAGATACATTCATAAGCCTATGAATTTCTCTTTAGAATGAGAAGATTCGATCCATAATGTGTAGCTAGAATGTACATGTTGTGTAGTCTGGAAGAGTTAACATGCTGAATCCCTAAGTATTTAATATGGATACATGATAACTGAGATACATGTTGTGTATCTGGAAAATATAGGTTTTATAGTCTCATACTTAATAGAAGTATTAAATTTTATTTAATTTACAATTTGTACATTAAAAGTTTATTTTATTAATTCAATCATGTTGGGTGTTAAAATTTAATAATCGTTTTAATGAAATTTATATCCTCAATTAATCTATTTTAATTATATGTATTTATTTTTAATTCTATTGATTTACCATATATTCTATAATGATGGTTATCTCAAAGAGGATTCATATGGTCATTATGATTAAATGGAATTAGTTGATAAACATAAAAATCTTTTTATTGAATGATAAAAAGATGAAACTAAGTAATCAGTGGTGGAAGTGGTAGAGACTAAGGGAGTCCCCCATAACAATATAATTACAATCATTTGGAAAGGATCTGATATGAAAATATAAAATGATGATCATGATACTTTCCCCATTACTAGAGGAAGAATCTACTACAAATTTTCCTTCCCTCTAAGTGTTCCTAATAATAATACCCTAATCAATGATCATCCTATACTTCTGGATCAAGTAATACAATTCCAATGGGGATAAACTTTTATTGGAGGATCCTACAAAGAACTTTATAATCTAATTAAAACTATATAATATTAATTTCATAATGTCTGGACACAATGAGTCCACTCACCATCACTATTTCTTCAACCCCAAAAGTGTTTTGTTGACCATAAAAATTGATGAAACCAAATATGACTAAGCCCTTGAAATCATGAACCAAACTGCCTCCCATCATATCCTCGACCAAATATGATCCATCAAGATATTTTTTTATCCCCATAATTTTTTTATAGTTAACCCACATCCCCTTATGGTTTTTTTGTTTACTTTTAATTAAAGACAACCCTCAGAATATACGTTCAAAGAAAAATTGGGAACCCCCACCAAAAGGAATACATCTATGTTCCTTAATGAATGATCTAACTTTTCCCTAAATTAATTTGAGTGAATTATATATATATTACCTCACCTTGTTTATTGAATCCAAAACGGCCCATCACACTATAATAAAGACAATATTTTTTACATTATCATCATTACTATTCTATCTAGCATCGTAATACTAGATCTCAATGAAATCTGTAATGTAATACCCATTCCCCAAAACGCCCATGTAGTGACCACAAATACTCAAAATACCATGTGTCCATAACCCTATTAAAAAAATTCCCTATATATTATTGGAATATAGAAACACAATACCATCATCGCAATTCTATTAGGATACGCTTCTTCTGTATATTGTCATATGCAGGTACGTCTTGATTCCATAAATGATATTCCAATATTTTAATCTTATTTGGGATGTTTTATCACGAATGATCCATAAACCAATCACCATATTCACTACTTATTGGATGTGTCTCTTGAATGTAAGAACCATTTAAATGACTACATGTTGATTCAGAAAATAAAAAACTTTTGAGTTCATCAATCGGATTGGTATTTCCAAATGTGATCCCTTATTGATGGTTGAGAGTTATGTTGATAAATTCTTGTTACAAAGTTTCTAAACTACATTATATACTTGGAACTAGAAAAGTAGGAATGAACATAGGTTCTCCAGCCTAGTTATTTCTATAATAGTCAATATCACCATAAACCACCACCCACCAAAAAATTTTCCTTATATATCACCAGATGATTATTCAAAATCATTGAAATCACAAATGGTATCCCAGTAAAACAATCCCTCTCTCTCTATTATTTACCATACCAATTTCTCATAGACATTTACCATAGCATTTTAACCTCAATAATCTATCAAACCATTTTGTCTTACATGGCTTTCAAGTCTTCTGAAATATCACGTAGTTTAATTCATCTTTCAACCTTTGACCTTGTAATTCTCTTCCACAATTCCCAGTGGCATCTTCAATTCTGTTTCACATCCCATATAAATATTTTTATGGTTTTTTCAACCTGATAAAAGGGCCCATTTTTTTAAATTATTAAAAAAATAGTCATATAGATAGATGTGGGATCCTATTGACCAATGTGATGCACCCTCCAAATTATAGAAATCGATATTTAAAATAAAAAATGTGGCCTGTGGTTTTGTTTCTGATTACTTTAAATTAGATCGTATTGATTCTTCAATTCAAAATCAGCACACCTAGATGAAACATATAGAGATGATTCCTTTTCATAATGAACATATCTTGTATAATCCCACTCATCTAGTCTAAACATTTATTGGAGATTTAGAAATTAATCTTTTCTTATTGATTTATCCTTTAGTTTATTTTATTTTCATACATATTTTTAATTTTATTCATCCTAATATTTGATCTTTTCCGATCATTAATGATAAAAATAATATCACAAGAACAAATTGAATGAGAGATAATATTATCCCTAGACCTGTTCTTATAAGGCATTTCCCCACCTGAAAACATAATATTATATTCCTTGTGAGTGACCTTTGTGTCATAATAATTAATCTTGGAGATACTATATCCCCTTTCCATAGTATATGTATAGTCTAGAAAAAAACCCTACACCATTTAGGAAATGGAGAGATAAAGTGATGACTAACATATAAAGACTATGTCACATTCCCATTCTTTGAACCCAAATTTCCTAATGAATATGATAATTAATCTCCTATCAAGAATGTCATACACCATGTCTATATCTACATTATTAATTATTTTGGAACCCGGGTAATTCTTGCTAACATTATCTAATATCTCCTACGATATACCCACTACTCCTTGAATACTTATTCATTAGATCAATCCTTGTTACTCATCTAAAAAAAATTCCCAGAATAAAATTCCAATTACTTATGTTAATAAGACTATCAAGTATATTTTAAATAATGTTACAAATAAAAATTGGTTGATAATAATTAATAGAATTAAGTTGTCGGATATTCAAAACAAGAAACACTCTAGAAGAAAAATCTATTATATGAAGTTCACATCCATTGAAAAATCACACACTAAATCCAAAAATTTCTCCAAAATGATATCATATGATTCCACATTGAATAAACGCAGGAACTTATTCAGGCTATGAGCACTATCTGACTTCATGATAAACACTAATTATTAAATATAAAAATATTTAATTAATGACTTTTTATCATAATTATTGATATCCTAAACCAACATATGAATACATTTCTTTAATATATCCTCACCTATTATGTCCTCACACCTACAACCCTTTGAAGATCCTTGTTTTTACCAACAAGCCCTCAAAATAGTCCAGAGATAGCATTCTTTCAACCATGATATCACCAATAAGTGATCCATCTTGTATTTTCAGGATGATATTCCTAGTCACATTCCATTACTTAATACATTACTAATGTAAGTCCATGTTGTGGTCCCCATGATTATTCCAAATCACCATATACGTATTCCAACAAACCCCTCTAAATCACTATACTTTTTTTCAAAATCACTTTTTTTATCACTGAAAGTAATAAAATTTTAATCATCCAAGGTTTTTAGAATAATCTATTAAAGACATTTTATTTCCCTTTGAATAACCTAAAAAATTGTGAAAATTTTGGATCTTCCCTATAACCACTCATGTAAATATTTCCTATGATGAGTGAGATGTAATTAAAACCTAACCCATGGATTTAACATTACAGTTTGGTTCATTGATTTTATAACTACTTGTAGAAAAATCTCCACACTCATACAATATCATGTATATATGAATCATTATAATATTCTATGATCCTTATTTAAATTCACCACCAGATGTAAATATTTTGATAGTAACCAGCTGAGATGTTCAACAATGGTCTGAATGATGAAATCTATAACTTTTATTTTGGCTAGGAAACTATCCAATCTATTCTATATATTAATTAACCGTTTGTGGTTATTACACTAGGAAAATATAATACCCATGTAAACTAGGTCTATAAACCTCCTAGAATAAGACTATTGTATGTGTTAAAATTAATTTAATTTAATTTGTTTCATGAGTTGGAAATTTTATTATTAAAATAATTTTATGTCTTAATTTTTATCCCTCCATCTATTTTTATCTATGAAATTCATTTCCAAGGTCATTTATATAATCCTCTTTAACCAATCCATTGGTTCTGCTGAACTATGTGTCAGTTATAAATTGATTTAATTGATAGAGTTTCCCAAGGAATGTGGACATTTTTCAACAGAGAACCATAATGATGACAACCCACGTATTATAGAGGAAAATGATAGAATGTTGTTACTCATTCCAAGAATTGAAATAATATTTATTTTCACTAGTTCATATGTTGATTTAATGTATTCTTATTAAATCAACCAAAAGACATGCTCATTAATGGTTGATTAATTTATTTTTTTATTTATATCTATGAATAATTAATTTTAGGTGTGAAATATCGCATTCAAATAAATTAATAAATTAATGTTAAAATATAAAATATAAATAAAGATATTATGTGTAATGTTTTTCTCCCACATGGTTAATTATGTAATTAAAATCCACTTAATATTAACAATAACTGTATAGGATAAAATAAAATAAATTTATTCATAATAAATTAAAATTCCTAAACATAATATTATGATAGAAAAAAACTTAAATTACTTGAATGAGACAGAATACACATAACTATGTTTTATAATAGCCTAGTCTAGACACATAATTTTATTAGGGTGTCATCATGAGTGGTTTTGGGTTGAATTATGTAAAATTTTATTTAATTTAACATCAAACGTCTATTCAATAAAAAATTATTTCTAACTGTTGACTTAATACAATTCAGGATTTCTAGATTGCCGAGCCCACTTAATCGACCAAGGAGCTGTATAACCAATGTTGCAAGACTACCAAAACTAAATCCTTATTATAGTTTTCATGAACAAATTTTTTATCATTGAGAAATGTAATATGGATCACTTACACTATAATTTTTTGAATGAATAAAATTTCACTTTTTAATAAAATAAATAGATAAAATGGATCCTCCCCCACATGCCTCAGTTCATGGGGACCATAAATATCGATGTTTGAGGGAATTTCCCATTAATGTATTTTACTGTCATTAGTAAAAGGCTCCAAACCAGTTTACAATATGATGACATTCCCTTGAGTCCTTTAGATTGTAATGCATCTGCCAAGTAGTTTCCATTCACCAATTATGACAAACTTGAATGTCGTGGTTATAATTTTTTATAGTTCCTAATAATATACACCACCTACATTGGTGTCCTATATTTTCCTTTTATAAACAAAATAAAAAAGGCATAATCATATTCCACATTATCAATTAAAATAGTATATATCCTGAAAAAAAATATAGTTGATGGCTATGGAACTTTCTGATACAAAAATAGAAATACATGGTCCATAAGACGAACTAAAGAAAAAAAATTATAGAACACCTATTTTCTCTTAGAATATTTCCCCATCTCATCTCCCATAATATGGATGATCCATTAACATTTAATTTAAACCATGAACAAGGAAGAACCCACTTTATCCATTCTCCGTATTTACCTGGATAACTCTCCACATTCTTGCATATCCCTCGTAAAAGCCTCTATAATGAATCAAAAGACTCCCCCCATTAATGATATTCCTAAGCTCTAGAAAATGGGATCTCACCCAAAATTTCTATAGTAATAAGGAATTCCTTCTGAAATATCCTTCATCATTCCTTAATTCCCATGGAGACTAGCACACAACTAAAAAAACTATTACGCGAGCCTTTCTATTTCTGTCGAGCTGTCTTGATCCCTTGAATCAACCCTATAGGACCTCTTTATATGGAATACCATTGTCATGTGCTACTACCCAAGTAGGTGAAAAGAGGATAAAAATATTCCGACAAAAGTTATGTTGATTATGATTATTACGTCCATTATATTTTATTATAAACTATTTCTAGAGATTTAATGACCCAAAATAAATAAATTGATGCTTACACCATAATATGTCATTTTCATTCTGTTGAGAAATATAAGGAAAGGATTGTAATAATTAAGATCTTTAATGAACTATATGATTTTAAACTAGAAGAAATAAATTTTGATACTAATCATGATTTAAAAATTTTTCTATATATTGACCAGTTAGAATAATTGGGCTACCACTTGGATAAAAAGATATCCATTAATATTATCTTAATATCCTTAACACAATAATTATAATTATTTTTCCATTATTGAATAAAGTAAATTTATATGTTTCTCATGGAACGTTTTTCTATTCTTCACCAAGAAGATAAGGATTAGTAAAAACATGGTTCTCAACCCCTTGTGATGAAAATTTTGAAACACAAGATTGAAGATACCATAGATAATATAAATATAAAGGATCAATTATGGATTCATTCAAATAGAATAAATATTCAATAGAATAATAATGAACAAGATTTTATTATCTTTTCATGTTGAATGAATGGAAATTGGAAAAGAATATTGTAATGAAATGAATAAGAATGAAGTTTCACCCTATTCAGGTATGCTCATAATTCTTCTATTCACCAATTTTTTATTAAATTAAATAGGATTAAAACTTATAAGTATTTAAATATATGAAAATAGAATGAATCGAAAGGTTGCAGTGTAAACTCAAAAGTAATTAATAAATAGTTATTCTTATGTCCTCCAATGAGAGGTCATATTTTCGTTTCCAATTTTTAATGATTCACATGTGAAATAAGTGTTACTAAAGAATTTTTCTTATTTCCTGACTATAGTCAATGAAACATTATTTATTTGTGATTAAATATTTTTATGGTAATTTAAAACTAAAATAACGAGTTAGTAACTATTTAATCATAAATATCCATTAAAATTAGTGATTAATGAAAAATTATAATATTACATGATAATGGAAAGATAATTATATTTCAAATAAAATTGAAATTAGTTGTCCTCTTTATTTCTATTAAATTATTTTTGTATCAGTTGAGATAAGATAATGAATATGAAAAAAAATTAATTATCACGATAAGGATACAGATACATTTTTAAATAACGATACATATTAAAACATTTAGTGTTAGTGTAACATAGTCATATTAAATATTCTAAAGATAAAAGTGTCTTTATATAATTCATGAGAAATTTTATAAATCCTCAGTGAAGGAAAAGAGTGTACTTAGTAAATGGAATTTCCAAGTGATATTTTTTTAGTATATATTATCCATGTTACCATTGATCATATATGTGTGCTAAGGGTTATCTGTAACATAGATATTGTCATATATATCAATTCATGATGCTAATAAAAGGATGATCAATGGTGAGTCTTATATATATTAAAAATCCTCCATTTTTCATTGCAATACATATTTTGAAAATAGAAGTGAAATAATTAACCACATAAAATCTTCTTTTTCTAAAAGATATAATCTAAATTACGATTTGATAAGATTCTATTAGGAAACCACCACTAGAATTTTTTGAATAATGTTTTTTTAAAATTTGGCCTTAGCTATAAATGAACATCAATGGACTAAGGTGCATCTGAGAAAATGATCCTATAACCACTAAGGGTATTAAATACTAGTCATGATAGACTATATTTCTATAATTTAATCATATCCCTTTGAATATAGTGTGATATAACTTAACTCTTATAGGTTAAGGCTCTTGATGCACATAATTAGGCATATGAATAGTAGAATCCACTAAGAGTTGTAGGAGGAGGTGTTCTAGAGACACATAATGAAAAGTAAGATATAACCAAATTGGTGAGTTATGTTCTCAAAAAATGGTGATACATGTATTATTATTTTAGAATAACAACTCATATAAATATGAACAATATTTTAATATGATAATGTTGAAAATTATATATATAAATTCAAGTAATGGGCTACATGTATCATGATTCAGGTACTCTATATTATGGATGTTTCTAAGACTTGATACTGCTGATGATTATGAAATAAAAACTAGACATGGATGGTAAAATATGGTGCCAATAAATAATTATATATTATTTAATGGTTTAGCTTATTAAAAAACCTATACACTAATCATCTTGAGTAAATCCTTTTTGAATTAAAATTGTCAAAGAACATTTATATGATCATTATATAAGGAAATTAATTTTCAAGGAAACCACATTTATAGAATTCTATAAAAAATATATATCATTTATAAAGATACTAAAAATGAGGCCCTAGGGTATATATCTACTAGGAATAACTAAAATGGTCAGCGACATAAATATATTCAAATAAGATCTATATATTATATATAATGGTTTTTGAATATATCATGTACAATGATCATATAACATTAATTTTTAAACAAATGAGTATCATGTGCATCTAATTTGTTTCAGAGAGTTTTATTAGTTTTAATGATAATAATGTTCATAAAAAATGGGAAACAAATTTTATTTCTTACCAGTTTGTCAAGACTAAGGAATGATATTTCTCTAAGTATGAATAAAAGTAGAAACTGTGTTCTAGGTAACTAGATATATAAAACAAATCTATGGGTATTTAAAAACTAATCATAGTATATATATTAATAATGCATTGAAAAATAAAAGTTAAAAAATTAAAAACAAAATTGATATTGGTATATAATCCTTCTAGTAAAACATTAATTGGAATATTAAGTGATTACAGAGAGTAAAATAATTTCACAAGCTTAAGTGATAGGAAATAATCTCATTGGACATGATATATATTAGTTATTGATATTAATAATGTTGAAATCAAAAAAGGTGAATATCAAGTTGATCTAAATAACATCCTGGACTTGTAGTTAGAACTATCTGTCAATACATCGAAAGGTAGAAATGGTTGAGCTAAGGGAATCTAGAGAAGTTGGAATAATAATGATCAATGGAACTGAACTCATGCCTATAATTATTATAATTTTAAATAGTATAAAAAATGGGGGATAAAAATAATATGAAAGAAAACATATTACAGCCAGTGGTTTGCATATCAATAATTTCTAACTTCTTTATGGCTTTAATCGTAGCTTGAAAATTGTTTTAACAATTTCATATTCCATGATTGGGTTATAAAAAAATAAATAGATTTGTAAATTAATGAAAAATATTGACCATTGATTTATTCAGGATGTTAGTATTCTGATATGTGAACTAGAGGTGAATAATCAGTTATGTCACTACATGAGGGCTTTTATCATGATATTAATGTTGTACTAAACAGATTTTCCGCACCGACAAGTAAAATTTCCAACACTATCCTTGGAAATGTGGTAGTCCTGTCCGCAATAACCATACTCAGTAGAAGGATGTTTACCACGTGAGTATGAACAAGTCATTAGTAGTTATTTTAAGTAAAAGTGGGGATTTTTTGGATTAGGTTCCCTTGAACCAACTACTTTTTACTTTATATTATTTTATATTAAATGAAGTTAATATTAATTAAATTATCTTATCACATATTGTTAATTATTATACATAACATTGATATGATAATGTCCTAGATTATCATTCAAATTAATTAGCTTATAGTAGTTCCCCGCTATGATGATAACCATTACATGCTGTGAAGATATCTCTCAAATATTTTTCAATAGATGGATAACATATTATGATCCAGAACATAGGATTAATTTTGTATTAATCACATAAATTACGTAAATATAAATTCAGTGGATTGTAAATAAAATATATTTATAAAATATTCAAAATATTTAATAAATATTTATTTACTAGTTTTTTAATATAATATTTATTTAATAGAATAAAATAAATTATTTGCGATTTCCATAAATGCCTAAGAGTTTTAAAATACCAAGACCACATTCATCAATGATAATTTACCTATAAGCCGGTAAACTATATTCTTCACTATGGATGTTCGTACACATCGTATAGTAATAATAACATTATTCTTATTATTATTATATAATGGAATGGGGTTTTATGATTTTTATTATATTATTTATGTACTAGTATAAAATTATGTCATATTTTAACATAAACCCTAGCTCTATAAATTGATGGTTATTAATATTATGTTGGGTTAATCGAAATATATAGAATTTTTGTGCATAATCAATTCTCTCTTGAATGAATTCTTCTATATCCCTCTAAATAATGAGAAATTTCATAGAGATTCCTTTAAGATCAAATAATGATCAATTAACAAAAATTATGAAAGAAAATTGATATACTACTCTAGCACCCAAAGATCAGTTGAAATTTCTTATAGATAAAAGGAGAATCTGTGGATCTGAACTATATGGATTCTACCCTTGTATAATTATATTTCAATGAATGAAATACGAAAAGGGTATTCTAGAAGATCATAAACATTATAAAAGAAAGGATATTAATATATGGTATTTATTTTATTTTTATCTAAATAAATTAATTTTAAATTTAAAATAAAATATCCGCACTTGGGTTTTTGGGAAACTAAATATTGAAAGAAATTTAAATATATATCAAAAGCGCTCCGGATGTTCCTAGAAACTACAATGAAGTGGGTGTACATCCCAAAATACCCCATTAAATAATTTTATCAGGCTCCTGTGATTCACTCATAAAAAAAGCAGACCTTGGTACATGACACATCCATTTTTAACAATCTTGGAGGTTCCTTGGAACTCCTCCACAAAACAGGGAACCACCCCCTATGCTATGATTTATTGAATGTCCTCTCAAATAATGGTTATTTTTCATAAATTTAAATCATAAAACACATAAAAACTCTATAATAGGGACATGATATTAAATACTTCTTCTCATCCATAACATTCTTTATACCCAATATCATATGAACTATGAACCACTGATCATTCAGTCTCAAAATGAGTATAATCCAAGTTCATTACTATTGAGGAAATGTAAATCCCGGGATGAAATCTCACACAGGATTCCATAAATCAACCAAATGTCACTAATCCACTTGTATAAGATATAAATATAAGGGCCTTTAGGCCATTAACCTATATCTATGAATCAGGTATAAAAATAGGGCCACTAATTCTATCCATATAGCCCTATGCTCTCTCAATATCGAACCAATACTACTTTACAGTATCCATTATACTACATATAACTCACATGTAACCCTCTCTAAGGGAGGTTAATCTAATGTTGGTAAAAAGATCACTGCACTAAAATTGTAAAAACAATCAAAATAATTGTAATAAAACCACCTGAAAATCATCAGCCTGCCTGGACATGATTCTATACATGCGTCCTCATAGTGGAGTGCTCCAGGGAGGATCAAAGATATAGAGAAAAAGGATAAGAATATTCCACTAACAGGGTATATGTAGGTGGAAATACCCCCTCAATGTTTATCTTACAAGAAAACTACCCACATATCTGTGGTGTCGTTTCAACAACTAAGAGCCCTACCCAAATCAAATTTTCAAATAACGACACGTAACATTCCTAGGAACTAAAATCAATAGTCTTCAAGCTCTATATATCCATGGGATCTACCAAAATGGGATAACCTCACTTTTTAACAATAGTTTTTTCCTTCAAATGTTGGTTTATAAATCTATCTCCTATCATATAGGTACAAAGAAATAAGAAAGGCCGTTAAAACATATGGGAACTTTTTATGCTCCCATTCAAGGTAGTTTAATTATATTCGAAAGATAATCCTCACATGAGTGTTCTTCATCACGAACACCATTAATTTTTTTATATAAATGATTTCACATCTTCAAATTTTATATTAACATTATGATGGAATAGAATAAATAAAAAACAAGTACCAGTAATAATAGAAGAAATTTAACAAATGGTAATTGGTGCTTTATTTAGATGATGAATGATAAAATTATTGGAAATCATGCCATAGTATTCTATTCAATCCATATATTTAGCCATAAGTTATTAAAAATATTATTAATCAATGAAAAATTCAATCACCAGATATTGAGAGAAAAACTATTTATGTTGTTACTAGAATTTCAATTAACTAAAAGCTCATATCAAATAATGTTAAAAAGAAGAAAACAAGACATTATCAAATTAAATGGCGAGAACCACATAAGATGACACCATAAATTTATATGATCACTATTTGAGTAGTTTCTTATACTTTAAATGACCATCCCATATAACTTGAATATAACAAAGTGTCTAAGAAATACTAATGAGAAATAAATAATGGAGATCTAAAAGGGTCTCATCATTCTAGTATGTGTTTAGTTTTATGGGTACCCATTCCCAATTTATGGTGTCAATGTTCCAAAATTTTTAATTTTCATCCCCTTTATATGAAACCCATAATAGTTAAATTTATTAAAGGATTAAGACACCCTTAATGGGATCATCTCAAAAGAATGAAACACCAAGACAAACCTACAATGGTTGACCCAACATTATTCCATTATCATACAATCCTACGAAAACCCAACTTGGGTCACATCAAGCATATGGATTCAATTATATAGGTCCTAATTCCAAAGTTATATTGGTTTAAGACTTTATAATTTGTAATAGGCATGCCATTTCACTGACATCCACAGGAAATAACTTGAATTTATTAAAAAAGGAAATTTCCTTAAAATTTATATTTTCTCTCCATTTTAATTAATTTAAAATTTTATAACCATGTCATCATTTTTATAAAATTTGGGATGATTAAATATAATTGCACCATCACGAAATATGAGAAAACACAATTTTGGTTGATGGAGTCACATTATTTAACTAATCATATATCATGTTAAAACTATAACATGGAAAAATATATCATCAGCAGTGAATATTGGTAGAAATGGGAATAATAAAAAAAATCATGGTATCTATAAGCATAAAATATAATCCAACAACATGGTATATAAAATAACATGTCACATAATCACTCATTCATGGTATAGAGACATCTATAATAATGAAATGAAAATCAAATGTTTCTGAAATAATGCACAAAAAAACCTCATCTCCTTCCATTGTGGGCCTAGAGTTAAATCCCATAAATCTATAAATCAACTAACAAAAGAAATAATGAATTCACTCATTATTAAAAAATAATCAATAGTAATAAAAACTCCATGAATGTAAATATCATCCTTTGAAACATGATCTTTCCATAATTCATGGGTTGATCATTCCCAAAAACAAACTATTTTCCATATTACTTTACACTCCTTATCTTTTTTATACCAATAAAAAATAGTAAGGCAAGGAAAATGAAACTTCTAATCCACCATTTTCATGTATCAACCTAGTTTACGTAATTAATGTTAACCGGACTAGTTAGTGACAAGGATTCAAGAGCACATCCTCATATACCGGAGGATGGTGAATTGAAGAATGGGTCTAAAGGCTGTATTGTGCGGGTATTATAAACTCAAGATTAGTAATAAATAAATTTATTAAATAAATAATTAAAATAAATAGTGGAAGTTAAAAATGATTTTCTAAGTAATAATTAATAGATAACACAACCGATTAAATAAAAACCAATCGTGCTTGAACATCCTATACCCAAAAAATATTGTAATCAACATGCTATAGTTTATATATACAATATGGATAGATTGAAAACTTATAAATAAATAAAGCACCTAGATCCTATAGTATTCCTAAATACATTCTTCTCCCACAAATCCATGTCAAGTCCTATTCCATTATAGTTTCAAAAAAGAGGCACAATCTAGTGTCATAGCCTCTAACCAATGGATTTATCCAAGTACCAATATCAATCCCAAATGGTGTGTAAGTAAAATATAGTAGAACACAACCAACAAAGTTTAATGAATTTATAGTCTATTTATATATAGTGTAACTTTGTTTAGTTATAACATGATTTAAGATGAAAAATGATTATGTGATGAAACCTAGTTTACAAGTAAAAGCATTTCCAGGAGTAGTTTCGGAATGGGGAATAATTTATTACTAAAGTAAAACCATCTTCCATGGAATATTTTATATATATAAATTTTTATACATACAAGGGAATGTACCCATGGTCATTGAACAAGGTGAGCTCCATGATTCCAAGGAACTCATCCAAGGTAAATTAGTATAATGTTGACCTATAAAGGTCCATGAACCCAGGGCCCATGGACGAGTCTTCTTCATCGTGTTTGAGTATCATGTCAAAGGTAAAATTCGTAAATTCTTAATTCATTTCCATAAAACTACGATGAGTGTTTTAATAAAGTTATATCCAGGGAGATAATCCAAGGTTTTTTAATTTCAATAATATAAGTGAATCAATGATTTAATGCCATGATATCAGTTCCATACCATGGTACACATTTTTAGTGTCTTATAACAATTTATATGGTAAGTTCCATACCAAAAAAACCATAGTTAAACATATGATATAAAATATATAAGTGAATATGTTAATTTCCATTCCATTCATCAATTCAATTCATTAATGAACTCACTTAAAAGTGATAAAAATGTATATTATAGTGTCTATTCCAAAAATAAAATACAATAAAATAAATAAACATAAGTTAAGAGATTATTTATCTTGATTCAAAACTAAAATATAGTCAATTTCATGAAAATTTTAGTTTAATGATTAATTTTTTTTATGAGTGGTATTAAATCATTTAAAAAATTATTTTATTCATTTACATCTTCCATTGGTAATTGACAATCTCAACACACCCATAAGGATGGTTTAATCATACAATAAGAACAAGGAAACAAAACATATCCAATATCAAAGGGTTGAAGTGAATCGTGATGTTTTCTAAGAAATTAATATAAGGTATTACATGTTTTAGGATAAATGCTTAGAAATTATTTCATATGTCACAATGATAAAAATTTTTTGACATGAAGAATTTTAGTTAAAATATTTAAACCACCAAATATACAACAAGGAAAAATCACAGGTGAAATATTGACCAATTATTTTAGAAGAAACAAGAGAAGTAATAATAATAAGAAAACTAAAAAATAGGGCATATTACATCACATGGAAATAGAATCCACTATGGGAAACTAAATGTTGAATCGAAGGAGGAATCTTAGACTAACCATTTTCTATCCAATATGATGAACGATAGTAGATTATGAGATTATATAATGGAAGGAGATCAAATCTGAGAGGATAGGAAAAGAAGATTTTGAGCAGCTTCTGTGTGTGAGGAATAAGGGTGGAAGAAGAAGAATTAGATATTAGGGGTAAATTTTGGAAAGGTTTAATTCCACTAACTTTGAAATGAGAGAATTGTTTGGAAACATGGTTAAAAACCCATTTTCCAAATGTTTTCTAGTAATATCAAAGTAGAGATAACCCCCACATGGAAAAGCGAATGATTATAAAAACAATGCCCAACCTTTTTTAAATCAATATTCAACTACTCCACCCCCTCCCACTCTAGAAACATAGTTAAAAAATAGTGCACTGGATAAGACATTCACCTCTAAAACATCACTGTAGTTTTTTCAAGTTTGGGTGGCCTTCCTCGCATAGTTAAAATAATTATTTAGAACCCCTTATGGACTTCATATTTGAGGGTAGTGGTTACCATTAACCAGTTCCTATATATTCACCTCTTTATATCATTCATAAATTCGTTACATTAATCTATAAATGAACCTAAACTCCCAAATAAAATATCAATATTCCATTAATAATGTATATAAGGGTAAGCAACATTATTAAGTTCAATATTCAAAGGATCATAACTTCTAAATTTTTTTGTATCTTATAGACTTGATCAATCTTGGTGGTATGTAAACACCTTAGAAACATAGGGTCTCACCATTTAGGCTCCTCCATAAACCCTATGAGTTTTATGAAATTTGTGCATCAAAGGATGAAGATGAATAATTCAATGTGGATGGCTCATTTTCTTTAACCCAGATGGACCTATATTTTTCTATATATGTTTAATGAAATAAAAATTTCATCTTATAAATAAACCCCACATTGGGGTTTTCAATAGAAGAACTCTACTTAATTACTCAACCCATGGTATACAAGTGGATGTGAAATCATCTTGGTGCTAGTGTTTGAAAGTGGTCACCATGGTCAATCCCACAATAGAACTAAAAATCATTATAAAATGTTTATTATTGTAATAGTGGGTTCCCTATACCCATCTATGAAATAATTTTAAATAAAATATCACGTGTATAATTAGTTGTAAATGATGTATACATACCATTATAGTGTAGATATTTCTACATAAACATTTTAATAATAATTTTCATAGATTAATTATCATATGAACCTGCAATAGTGGATCCATGGATATAATGACAACCTCTAGATACTATGAAATTAATCTTAAACAAAGGTCATATGGTCTAGATACATCTTACAAACTGGACACATTATATGTTTGACTATCTAGTGTTGTGGCCTCATAACCACTGATTGTTTTTCTCATGATGTTCACACATGGTGATCTATAGCAGTGAGATCATGAGAGATGACTTTCCAATAGGAACACCACATGTTTTTGGTTTCACTGGATGTTCCTATCAATGAAAAGGTGTATTAGTCTTCTGAATTGATATCATTATCAATTTGTGTCATTTGATCACGAACATAGATACACAACAATAACCATGATAATCAAATCATGGTGAGGTAGCCTATGTTGGGTGTGTCCCTGGTGGCATGAAAATGGTTGAATGGTGCAGAAAGGATTTTTCACTCCTCGGTTTAAGAAGTTATATATCTTTGGAAATGTTTATTAAGATGGTAGTACCCTCCTAAGGCCATTGACATGGATTTCAAGGGTAAATCAATCAAGTTATATCAACAAAAAATAAATAAAGCTAGATGAAATGGGTGTGAATCCTTCATTATGATATATTAATTACAAAGATATTATATTACACAGTGTATGTTTTTTTGTTGGTTGTCACTATTGTGAGAATCCTTATCTATTTTGTGACCATGATGGGTTTCTAGATCCCGATTTTGTCTATGAATAATATTCATTGTTATCATTATAAGGGCTTAGAGGGTCACAAACAAAAGAGTATTCAAGAATCCCCCATATTCAGTTGAATAGGTATTTTGGACATGGTGGGCCCCACAACTGGGGTCTGAGTTTTGTCTATGGAAATATAATCACTAATGTTATAAATAAATTCATATTATTCATGTCAGTAATAATTGGAATTGAATTTATTTGTTAAATTTTCATACATTTTCTAATGTAAATACATGAAAATATCAATGGAAAAAATATTAGTTAAATATTCAAGTTTCATTTAATATATGAGGGAATGAAAAGTCATATTATTGACTCCTTTATTTTCAGGAAATATATTTAATATACTAAAAGATGTGGATAATAACAAAAAATATATTTATGACTCATTATACTAGTTAAAATTTAGTCTATATATTGTTTAAATTATTCGTGGAACGGGAAGGAATTTTTGGGTAACTTCTAAACATGCAATAAATATGGGATGAGAGATGATTGACACATATTATTCATATCCCTTCTCTCTCATATCCGATATCCCCCAAACTAGAGAGAGGACCTAGATCTAGGTGTTAGAATTATGCTCCCTCTCGTGCATCACAACCACGGTGACGCATTGATCACTGGAGGGTCTAAGGCATCATCATATCTCCATGCTAGATCCTGTAATCTGACGATCGATGATCCCATATTTTATTGAAGACTGTGTCTATGATATATTGGAATTCAGATTTAGATTCATTTAGTAGTGATCATTAATGATATGAAGATAAAGAATGTGATTTTGGTTAAAAACCAGGTAGTTTATATTCTTTTTGGGGATTTTTCTTCTTCACATAGGATCATTGTTTTATACCGGGCAGAAATTCCCTGATGTCGATGAGTTCAGGTCAATCATTTGAGGAAAATTTTTAAAATCGAAATTTTTATGGGCTTCCACTATGTGGCTGATAGTAACACTTATATTCTGAAACACACACCTATATGTGTGAATACAAGACCCTATTCAATCTATAGCCCTCAAAATGTTCCTCTACAGTAGTTTAGGTTGGATATGGTTGAGATGGCTCACATAGTTACATCTACTGGATATGGTTGAGATGGATGTTAGGGATGGACTATGTGGAAAATTTTACTAGACATATCCTCAATGAGTAAATAAATAAATATTCTTTTCCAACATTAACTAGTATATAATTTCTATATTCAAGAGTAATTCATCTCCCCAATTCCATATGAATGATAAATACAAGGTTGAATTCTCAATTTCAATAAAAAAAATACTTCTCATAAAAAATGTTGTATATAATGTGCTCATAAAAATAACTTATATTTTTTATTAGGATTAGTTCATGACCAATAATTGGATATTATAGTGAATATGTATCCATAACAATCCTCCAAGAATAATCATTTCCCATCATTAAACACATATTAACTCCGAAAATAAATAAAATTAGTTCAATGGGCACTTCTATATCCCCCTTTTTATTTTATTATAATTATCACTGCACTCTCCTCAAGTCAATATGTGGGTTTCTATTTCTCCATCTTATTTAGAATAAATTCAAAGAAAATTTTGAGGGAATCACATTTCATCTATTAATTTTGAAACCTTCTCCTTATCCATCATTCATAACCAATCAATTCTTGGTAACACTTTGATTGAAAAATGATGGCTCATGATTTATTTAATACTGAGTATTATGTCAGGAACACCTATTTATATATGGAAAACCCTTTTTAGAATACATTTGTTTATAACTGTGGAGATAAATTCTATCCATAAATCAACCTACATGTGATACCTTGCTCTGAACTCATTCTTGGGGATTCTCATATAGATTCATTATAAAATACATTATAACCTACACACATCACAAATAATAGAATAAAATTTTCAAATAAAAAGAATATAACTTCCCTTTTCATCGAAATACAAACATTATATTTGTAACTCCCCATGATTTTATAGTACGTTATCTCTTCAATGTAATTAAATAACTTGAGCAACACAGAACACGGAGTTCGAGCGCACCACGACTTACCAAACAAGCCATAAAAAAGCGGTTATGAATAGTTTTTATTGAAATTTGAATTTTATGTACTCCATTTAATTTTTTAATCCTTATTATGTGATTCTTAGACATATTATAAGAATAAATTTATTTTTTTCTGATAAAATAATTACTTAAAAAAATGAAATTTTATCGCCTTTTAATGGTAAACTTTTTTAAAACCAATATTTGACACTTTTATATATTCAATTTAATGAAATTAAATTATTCTTTATAATTACAACATAAAAATTTAGTTTGGATAAATTTTTGTTACATTCTTAATAACTTTCATATTTTTATGAATAGTGAAAATACCAAATTTTAATTAAAAACAACTTTTTTAATCGAAATAATTTATAGTGATAAATTATACATTTGAGTGGTTTTAAAGTAAAATTAGATTATATTTTTATCATTTAAAATAAATTATGTCACTATATGTAATTTCATATTTAAACTGTACATAAACAACTGTTAATCTTTTGATAGTTATTAGTTCTTAAAAACACACTTTTTGGTTTGACAACAGGGAATTAATTTTAAATTAATTTATGACACTTATGTATTTTGAATTGGAAAAAATGGATTCCATTTTTGGATCAAGAGGTCCAAATTGTGTAAATAAGTAACTTTTATTTTTAAACATTATGAATATTTACCTCGGTAAATATATTATTTATCATTGTTAGAGGGTAAATCTAGTAAATAAGGGTAAACAAATATTATTCTAATAATATTAAATTACACTAACATGTTTCCTATTATTATTGCTTGACACATCTCTGACCCTGGGAATCCTTGGGTAGATTTCGGGACTACTTAGATCCACATGAGAGTGATAATGAAACATTATATTAATTAATCTAAAGAAAAGACAAAAATTACATAAACATATATATTTTAGTAAAAGAATTTTTAAAAGGTGTTATGTAAGTTATATTTTTGACTATAAATATTCATTATAAATATAAAAAGTTTTAATACATAATTTTATTTTATTTATTGTCTTTAGACATTAAATAATTATTTATATATGACACAATGATGATGTAGTAATTACCTTATTAATGAAAGAATCAAATTAATGTTATTATAAATATTAAAATAAATATAATTTAGAAGTTTTTATGAAATACAAGAAATTTCTAGGTGAATATGACATGTTAGGGTTGATTCAATATATTTGGTTCAACATAATCAAGATTTGAGGACTTTTAAAAAAACCAAATACTAAATAGTGTCAAAATAAACAGAATGAGTTTTTAAAACAAATATTATATTATTAAATTATATAATGGTCATAAAAATAAAAGGTTAGGAAATAGAACATATATAATGATAGGTATATAATTAATGAACTACATGACGTCCTATATTAATTTTATAGTAATATTATTAACCAATTATTATAATAATACAAGAATACATGGTAAAAGGTAAACTATTTAAGTAATAGTTAAATCTAAAAGATAAGGGAAATATGGTGACCCAAACCTATATAAAACCTATTAGTTGAGATTTTTTCAACCCATACCCACCTTATCCTTGAAGGAAATAATTTTGAGCCAATAAAATCAGAAAATGATTTTATTATAAAATAATATTTCAATCTTTTCCAAAAGTTCTCTTCATATCTCTTATAAAAGGGAACGTACTCTTATCTCAAAATCACACCTCCAAAGATATTTTTCTTGTCTAAACCCTGCCCAAATATCCTACTAATTTCCCTAACTTAAATTTAGAGGCCATTGTTTGATCAGAAATCCATATTATGGAGCCCTTTTGATCAATTCAAAAGGAAGAACCTCAAGAAGAGGTAAATATTTCATCACCTTTTCAAGTTCTTCTTCTTCTTCCACTTCCAATTTATTTTATGTTTCCATTCTAAAATTATAACTCCAGTATCTCATATCTACTACAATGTTCTTGTAAAAATGGAACAACCATATTCATTATTCTATCCATCATATGAATGAAAAAGTCACCATACGTGCATACATACAGCTTACCATCTCCACATCATGGTGTAGTTTTTATTCAATACATTATTTTTCGGATAGTTATAACAATGATGTATAACTGATTTTAATAATAAATATAACATGTTAATGATTCTGTATATATGATAAAAAATATATTTATATCTTATTTTAATATCAAAATAATGATATCGTCACTTGTCCGTACATACGGACTACCGTCATCACGATTGCGATGAGATTCATTTCCCCATCGTAAAAATTCATGAATAATTTTAATTTGATGATTTAAAATAATTTTTAAGAACTTAATATAATTTCGGATATGAATCCAAAACATCCTATCCATAACAAACACAACTTATGTAACAACACATATAAAGGAAAATGAATCAGTTAACACTCGAAATGACGATAATACTAAAATATTAATAACAAAACAACATTATAAGATCATATAGGATATCATATTTTTGTATATGGTTCTTGTATATTTTAATAACAAATATTTAACAATTATATATGAGGTTAATGTTCCCTCGACCAAGGAAAAGTTCAAGGTAAGTGTTAATTTTACAATCTCATTATTATCCAAGGTTATTTTTATGTAATTATCTACTGGGACATATTTATTATTAATTTCCATGTTTCTTAAAATATTTTTCAATGGGATTATTTTTAATGGACTCTTTTAATAAAACATCATTTTAAATGTTTTAATTATTTATTCTTATAAACATTTCTCATTAATGTCCATTTTTTTAAATGATTTTAAAGAGTTATTTATATGGACATGAATGATTTAATTTGTTAATTTCTTTCTAAAGATACAAAGTGGTATGGGAAAAATTGATTTAAAAAAATCTTTTCAATTACTTCCTTTATAAATTATGTGACTTTTAAATGATTTCATGAAAAAGGGATATTTATCCAAATGATTTTTACTAATCATTTTCAACTAAGTCAACATCCTTTACGTGATATTATTCTTAATCATGGTTGATTTATTATAAAAATATTCCATATTTTATTAATGGTTTTGTGATATGTTTGATTGTGGATGTGTTATTTTTATACCATTGATGGTTTATGGGTAAAGTATTGACATTTCATATGCTAGTTTTAATACGAATGTTTATGTTATGTATCAACCTTTTCATATGAGGAATGTATTGGTCTTAGTAAGTGATGGGTGGAGCCCGCTACAGCCCCTCAATGCATCAATAGGTCTAATGAGACAATTATATGTGGAATTGGCCGAGGCATTTACCAATTTGATAAATGGTTTTGGCTGAGGCCTAAATCATTTTAAGACAGCTTGGCCGAGGCTTTGACAAGATGTTATAGAATGTCTGGTATTTTACATTCCCACATTATGAAAATATTATTAATGGTTCATATGGTTATTATACTAGTATAATACCCATGTCTAGGTTTTATTATGGCATTATTTACACACTACATATTCCTGCCATAAAGTATTCATGTTTATTATTTTTAAAGGCATGTGTTTGGAATTATTCACCATACCTAATGTTTATGTTTTCTTCCACTACATCACGCACTCTTACTAAGCATTTGAGATCACCCCTTTATTATGTTTAATTTTCCCTAGATATGATGAAGTTAGATATGAGTGTCTTGTAGGAATATCTATGAGGCATGAATGTTTATAATGGAATAAATTAGTGGTTTATTTCTTTTAAAGTTGTAATTTTGAACTCATGTGTGTATCTTGTTTCCAAAATACTAAACTGATCAGTCCTTATGTACTTGATTCCTTGTAATCATGCCAATGTTATGTAATAAGGAACCACATCAGGGTAATTGGGGTCGGGGCATTATAGTTGGTATTAGAGGAAGTTTAGTAAAACCTTGGAAACTAGATTTTGAAAAACTCTATATAGATAATGTTACCCTAATATATAATTTGACGATTAGTATAAAAGAACATCCTGGAATTTTTTTAATGTATAGATTTTGTGTATTTTACATGAAATACATCCATGTCAAGATATGAGTTAGTAGAGGTGGCTCTGGAACTCATGTACATTGGAGTGAACTCCCCGACAAGGAGTTTCAGGATTGACCCTCGGTATCCTAGAGCACGACAACCAGTCCTGTTGCACTCTTGGTTGTGAAACTCCCGAGGGATATGATTAAGATAATCCAAACTTCTTTTATAAACCATTATGAATTATATATGAGTATAAACCTCCTCAACGAATTTTTTTTATGATTATGGATTATATCCATAAACTGTTCAATTTATGTTAAGTGTTTTACAAGTTTGGAATTACGTATTGTGATTCAAAAACTAATATATTGTATGCCATTATTTAGAAATGGAAACTAGTAGAAGGAATGGAAACCATATAAACACACATAATCCATGAAGGAACTTCCCTAATACTCATGAAAATTATAGTGGAGCTGGATGTGCAAGGGGTGCTAATCAGCTTATCACCATACTAGGGCAACTCACTCAGGTTATGAATAATAACATTACCTGTATGGAGCACCATGATCCACAGCGTGGAGGATCAATAATAGACAGATTCATGAGGAAAAACCCACCAACATTAAATGGGTCTACAAATCCATTTTTAGCTGAGCAATTGATATGTTCCTTAGAGAAAATATTTCATGCTTTGGGGAGTAGCGAAAGGGAAAAAGTTTCCATGGCGGTTTATCGCCTCACATGAGATGCAGATCAATGTTGGTCATTGATTCAAAACACAAAAGAGGATGATGAAATATAATATATGAAATGGAGGGAGTTTAAATATCTTTTCTTAGAGAAATACTTTCTTCATTACCATTAAGCGGATATGGAAAGGAAATTTCTATTTCCAAGGAAAAAAGAGGATGGGAATGTCGCAAAGTATGAAGCTAAAATTACAAGGTTATCAAGGCATGCTGTAGATTATATAAATAACCCCATAAGTAATATTGGTTGTTTATTTGATGGCTTAAAACCATTTATATGTTGAGAATTAGTCTTACAATCCCTCTCATCATACAAAGATATTGTATCATGTGCTATCAAGATAGAAAATGAATTCCCTATTTCTTAGGACATTAAATAAAATAAAAAGAAAAATAGATATTTTGAACACTCTAAGAAAGGAAATAAGGAAACATAGAGTAATGGAAGAGGTAAGTCGCAACCCTGTGATAATTGTGGAAGGAATCACCCTGGTGCCTGTCTAAAAGGAATGGGTGTTTGTTACAAATTTGGAGAAAAAGGTCACTGGGATCGTGATTGTAAGGGAAAGAAAGTGGATGAAAATTTTGAATTCTACAACTGTATAGAAATGGGTCATTATACAAATGAATGTATTAATCACCAAGAAAAATTACCTCATAAAATGCCAATGGAGAATGTTCAAGCTTATGATGTTACTACTATTGAAGTGGGATAATTAATGTATTTGTGTTTTTGGATTTAAGAATTATTTTTTGTTTATAAGAAGAATGTGATATATATAAGGATTGTACTATAGTACTTTTTGTTTTCATTAAGTTTTTAATATGATGAAGGTAATTATATTTTCATTATGTGACAATAAATGAAACGTTACATTTTTAGGGAATCTAATGTTACAATTGATTTTAAATTTTGAGACGTTTTAAGGAGAATTTGGGAAAAAGTATTTTGGATATCTATAATGGTTGGAATGGATTAACTTGAACTTGGGATAGTATTTATTAGGATTATTTTTGGAATAATATAGTAATATAGTTTTCTAAAAAGGATAACCCGCAGGTCGGGCGATAACCCGCTGCGTCATACAATGCTGCAAGAATTGAACCCTCAACCAAAGTGAGATAAGGCTTTATGACCAACCACTAGACTACAGGAAGTCTCTGTTTATTAAAAATTAGTTTTCTTCTTGGTATAAGTCTGTAACCTTATACGATTAGGATAAATAAAATATTTTTGATTACTATTATCTTTTGGAGTGAAAGATGAGTTTTTTGAAAAAATTAGTGAAAGGATGGAACTCAACTTTTCAATAATATATATATATATATATATTATTCTTTGAATAAAATAATTCATAAACTTTTGGTAAGGTATATTAAAACCAAAATTTTTTTTATCCTAATTCTTTAGATTTTGTTGAACCAATGATATTTTAAGTCATCTTAGACTGAGGGATTTGAGGCCATCAATTTTAGTCTTGTTTGGGATTGATGACCTCAATAACTCCCTATAAATATTTATGTTTTTCCTCCAATTATGTGTCTTTAATTTCCAAAAATGTTCTGCTATTCAAAATCCTAATTTTTTGGAGACATTTCATTTTCCTTTCCCTCTTATTAAGAATAAATTTTATTAACCCTATTCCCGATGTGGGTTTTCCATAAAAATATTTTCTATTTTCAACAACTTATTTTAGAAGAATAATTTCAAATTGACAGGACATGATTTATTGATGGCGGGGAGAATATAACACCTCCAATATCTCATATTACGTTATTTTTTCAAAGTAATTCAATAACTTGAACTACACCCAACACCGAATTCGAGCGCATCATGACTTACCAAACTAGCCATTCAAAAAAAGTTTATGAATAGTATAAACAAAATTTTGAATTTTATATAGTCCATATAATTTTAGAATCCATATTATGTGTTTTATAAACATAATATAAGAACAAGTACATTTTTTTCCGATGAAAGATGTATTTTTAAAAAAATGCAATTTTACAGCCTTTTAATGGTGATCTTTTTTTAAAACCAATATTTGACACTTTCATATATTCCGTTTGATGAAATTAAATTATTCATTATAATAAAGACATAAAATTTAGTTTGGATAATGTTTTGGTATTTTCTGAAAACATTCATATTTTTATGGATCGTGAAAATACTTAATTTTAATTAATTTTTTTTTCATCGAAATAATTTATTATGGTAAATCATACATTTTAGTTTTGTAAAAGAATAATTAGATTAAATTTTTATCATTTAATATAATTTACGTCAATAGATGTACTGTCACATTTAAAATTGACTAAAAAAGTGTTAATCTTTTGATATTTTTTATTTCTTAAAAATAAGCTCTTTATTTTGACAACGGGAATAAATTTTTTAATAATTTCATCGACTTGTGTTTTGAATATGGAAAATGCATTCCATATTTGGAATCATAAGGTACAAATTTTTTAAATATGTAACTTTTATTTTTATACTTTAGGAATATTTACTTCAATAAATATTCAATTTACCATGGTTAAAAGGTAAATCTGTTAAATAAGTGTAAAGATATTATTATAATAATATTAAATTACCCTAACATGTGTTCTATTCCGATTGGTTGACACATCTCCGACCATGGGTATCCTTGGGAAGATTTTGGGACCACTTTGAGCCACTTGATAGTGATAATGACACTTTATATTAATTAATTTAATGAAAAGAAAAAAATGACATATACGTATATTGTTTAGTAAAACAATATTGTCAAGGTTTATAAAAGTTATATTTTCAAATATAAATATTAATTAAAAAGATAAAATTATTTCATACATAATGGTATTTTATATATAATTTTTAGACATTAAATTATTAATGTTATTTCTAACACAATGATGATGTAGTAATTAACTTATTAATGAATGAATCAAATAAATGGTATTATAAATATTAAAATAAATATAATTTCAATGTTTTTATGACATCCAAGAATTTTCTAGTTTAATATGACACGTTATTATTAATTCAATGTATTTGGTTATAAGTATTCATGTTATGATGAATTTCACAAAAACAAAATACTAAATAGTGTCATAATTTTCATAGATGATTTTTTTTAAAAAAAAATATAATATTATTAATTTATATAATAGTCCAAAAAATCCATGGATATTCTAAATAACTTATATAATGATAGGTATATCATTAATGAACCACTTTAGGTCTTCTTGTAATTTTATAGTACGTTTATTAACCAATTATTATAATAATACAAAAATACATGGTAAAGGTTAAAGTATTTAACTAAGAGTTAAATATAAAAGATAAGGTTAATATGGTGACCCAAACCTTTCTAAAACCTATTGGTTGAGAGGTTTTCAATGCATACCCACCTTAACCTCAAAATTATTCATTTATTAGAAATTATAAACCGAAAATATTTTTATTATAAAATAATATTTCAATCTTTTCCAATGGTTCCCCTCACCTCTTTTATAAAGGGGCACTTCCCCTTCTCTCAAAATAACACCTCCAAAGCCATTTGGTTCGGCCAACCCCTTCCTATATATACTTTTAATTTACATAACTTCAACATAGAGGCTTTATTTTGATCATAAATCCAACCTAAGGATCCCTTTTGATAAAATCAAAAGGAAGAACCTGAATAAGTGGTAAATATCTCATCACCTCTTTCATGTTCTTTTTATTCTTCCACTACAAATTTCATTTTATTTTCCATTCTCAAAAAATAACTCTAGTATCATATACATACTATGATGTTATTATAAAAATGGAAAAACCATATTATTTATTCTATCCATCATATGAATGAAAATGCCACCATACATGCGTACGTATGTCTTACCATCTCCACGTCATGGTGTAGATGTTATTCAATACATTACTATTTTAGGATTGGTATAATAATGATGTATAACTGATGTAAATAACAAATATAACAGGTGGATGATTCTGCATTTATGATATACCATATATTATATATGATTTTAATATCAAAATAATGATATTGTCACTCGTGCGTACGTACGGACTACCGTCTCCATGAAAGGGATGACATTCATATCCCCATCGTAACAATTAAAGAATAATTTCCATTGGATGATTTAAAATAATGATTAAGAAATTAATTTCATTCTGGATATGAATCAAATACATCATATCCATGATAAACAAGGCTTATGTAACAAAAAATAAAAAGGAAAACAAATCAGTTAACACCCAAAACGACAATATTACTAACATATTATTAACAAAACAATATTTAAAGACCATATATGATATCATATTAGTGTATACGGTTCATGTATATATTAATAACTGTTATTTAACAATTATACATGAGGTTAACGTACCCTCGACCAAGGAAATTTATAAGGTAATGGTTAATTTTAAAATCTCATTATTATCCAAGGATGTTTTTACGTATGTATCAATTGGGATGTATTTATTATCCATGTATACGGTACTTAAAATAGTTTTCAAATGGATTCTTCTTAAGGTAATATTTTATTAAAATATCATTTTAAATGTTTTCACTATTTATTCTTCTAAACCTTTCTCATTAATGTCCATGTTTTTAAAATGGTTTTAAGGATTTATTTATATGGAATGAATGATGTTAAATGACAATTCCATTCAAAAGATTTAAAGTGGTATGGGACAACTTCATTCAAAACTATCATTTAAATGACTTCCTTTAAAAATTATGTAACTTTTAAATGATTCCATGAAAAAGGGATATTTATCCTAAATATTTGTACTGATCATTTTCAACTATGTCAACATCCTTTACTAGGTATTATAATTAATCATGGTTGATTTATTATACAAATCTTCCATATTTTATTTAAGGTTTTGTGATTTTTTTGATTATGGATGTGTTATTTTTACACCAATCATTGTTTATAGTTAATATATTGACATTTCATATGTCAGTTTTAATACGAATGTTTATGTTATGTTTTATCCACTTCATATGAGGAACATATTGGACTTAGTATGTGACAAGTGAAGCCCGCTATAACTCCTCGATGCATTAGTAGGTATCATGAGACAATTATACGTGGAATTTCCTAAGGCCATTCCAAATTTGATATATGGTTTTGGCTGAGGCCTAAATCATATTTAGATGTCTTGGCGGAGGCCATGACATGATTCTTCAGAATGTACGACATTATACATTCCCTCATTATGAAAATATTATTGATGGTTCATGTAGTTATTAGACTAGTAGAATACCCATGACTATGTTTTGTTATGGAATTATTTACTCACCTCATATTACTGCCATAGAATATTCATGTTTATTATTTTTAAAGGATTTTGTTTTCAATAATTCACCATGCCTAATGTTTATGTTATCTTATACTATATTTCTTACTCTAACTAATCGTTTTTGCTCACCCATTTCTTGTGGTTCATTTCCAAGGATAAGAAGAAGTTAGATATGAGTGACTTGTAGGCATATCCAGGAGGATTGGATGTTTCTAATGGAATAAATTAGTGTTCTATTTCTTTTCAAGTTGTAATTTTGAACTCATGTATGTATCTTGTTTCCAAGAATAAATACTGATCAGTCCTTTGTGATTTGATTCCATGTAATCATGCCAATGTTATGTAATGAAGTACCGACTCTAGGTATTTGGGGCCGGGGGGTAACATGCGTGATAATATTTTTTTAAATCATTAAGAATAAGGGTATGAGAGTTATTTTTATACCTCTGTTTTCAATTTTTTCAAACATATCAAGAAATTGCACATTCATAATGTAATAATGATTTAAATGATTCAACTCATGAGTTATCTCATCCAAGGGATTCACTCAAAATCACTACTGCACATTAGTTATAAAACCCTATGAATAATAACATTCTTGAAATTTAGTAGTGAAAACACACAATCTACTCCTTCAATTCCATTAATATTAACAAATGTTTTTTGGGAATAATGAGAGAACAAATTTATTTGAAAAAATATATATCAGGCGAAGAATTTCATCTTTCCCTAGACTTATTGTTCCTTTTCTTATCATTACATTTCATCCAATCAGCATCGACAATGGGTTTTCTCTCATCTACTTCCCTTGAAAATACTCCATGTATAAAACAAGTTTCTTCATCTCAGAGGAAAATCAAACATTATTTCCTTTTTCATTCATTATCCTTTTCATGCAGTATTATAAAACTGGTAGGAATTTAATAAAATTATTAATCTCATTCATAGTTTTTCCACCACTTTAAAAATATTATTTCAAATATTCATGTCATCAATTTTTTAGGATTCATTAAGAAATTTTAGATCATCATTTTTGGAAAAATTCTCATTAATTCTAACTTCATCTTATGATAACACCTATTTTCCTTAGCATTAGCATTGATATAATATTTATCCATTATTTGAGACATATATAATTTATATGGCTATATATATAAGAATTATTTCATTATTTACAATGCTTATTTTTGTTTCATGCATGTCCTTTTAAACAACATAGTGTTGCATGACTCTTATTTTTATGTTTATGTATTTTATCCCATTTCACAACATGGTGAATCTCACATGTTTTTTTATCATTAATTACTCCACCTTATGAACTTATGGTCAACATCTTTCAATTTACTCTTGTAAATATAAAAATCTATTTTGGTAAGATGAATTTTATGTTGATATGTCCACAAATTGAATCTTTTTTGAATATATCCTCAACTAATCATTAAACCTCACACTCGGTTGTTGACTAATTAATCATAAAAGTTATATTATACTACAATATTATACTTTATTTCCATACCATGTAAAAAACAATAAATTACCTCTAAAAGAGTGATATCCTAGCATGATAAGGAATCATTATAAATTCTTCTTGAGTATATTATACATCATTTCAGCATTATTTTCCATTATGAATAGTTAGATGTCCATCATATTATTCTCTTCCATATATGTGGAATAATTTCACTTAGTTTTCTTGGTCAAAAATCTTTTAGAAACATTTATCTGAAAAAAATTTAGATATTATACAATTACATCCAGATAGATTATATTTAGGTTTTTATTTTCCTATTAGAACAAATATTTTCAATGACTTGGGAAGGTTATAATTTATCCTCAACATCCTTTTTTGAAGTTTTTATTGAATTTATTCAAATAATTTTGAACAATATGAAATATTTAATGTGTTTCACCTTGTTCTTCTTCATTTTTAGCTAGCTTCTACTCCAAATCACTGATAATATTATTTAATTCATATTCTCTAAGACTCTTCTTATTATTCACATCGGTATAGACTGAATACTTGTTAACAATCTTTTCATTTTCATTAGAAACATTTATTCTCATTTATAAATTTCTTATTTTCATACCAAATATTGGTAATATCCACATTATATTCATCTATATTACCTTTCAATTACCATACCTTATTTGTTCATTCTTTATAATTTTCATTAATACTTGAAGAATATTTTACCTTTTCAACTTTAGTGATAAAATTAATATGATTAATTGAATGTACAATTGATAAATTTTATTTTTTATTCCCACTCATAAAATTTATTTGTTTATATCTGAAATATTTATCTTTATTTTTATCCTTATTTTTTATTTCTAATATTTCTCATCTTCACAAATAAAATTAATATTTATCTGTTATATTTTTTATATAATCATAATAAAAGTGTGAAATTGCATCATAATTACAACACATCAACGAATTTTTACTCTTTACTCACTTTTAATCCATTTTGATTCCCCTTCCTATAATGGAAATGATTTCACAAATATCTTCATATTCCTCACTATCTGAATCACTTGATTCTACAAAATATTCTTCCTTGACTATTATTTTTCTCATCATTTCATAGTCCATTTATTATTTTTTTCTTTTTTAAGGGTAGTGTATTTCTCATCATGTAGTAAATGAGTATATTACATAACTCATAAACTATATGATATAATCGTTCTTATAGGGATGATATTTTTTAAAAGAATTATCTAGAAAATTCATAATATCATTTTTGGGAAAAATTTAATCATCGGAATCCTCACATAAACCTAGAATATTGATGACTATTTTATTTGAACATAGTGAAATAGTCATCATTATATTTATCAATAAAATTTTATATCCTCAAACATACTCCTCCAAACTCCAAAAATTGGTTTCTTTGACATTTACATTACATCACAACTACTTCTCAATTTTTCTCAGATCTACAGGGTAGTTTGGAAACCCATGACCTTTTTGTATACCTTATCTAATAGAGATATCATAATGGAAATTTATTACTTTCTAACTAAATATGTAATTATCTTGTCATCTTGATTCATATATTCATCTTCAACAATCAGTGGAAAACCCATTATTGTAGTATATCTCACTTAGTGACCAAATGATATAAGATAGGGTAGAATATAATAATATAGATGTGATAATTATTTTCCAGAAAATAATTAAATCACTTTCTGTTCAACAAATTAAAATTAACCACTACATAAAAAACATACTGGGATATTGAGTGGTAATTTTTATTTGATACACTTGTAAAGCCCCAGTAAATTATCAGGGGATGAATCAGTGGTATTTTCATTCTTTTTTTTCCCTTTTAATTCATCCACCCAACCATGATTTAGATCATTATCCACTATATAAAATATCACAAATTGACCTTGTGTAAAATAGAAATGAATGAGAGAGTAATAGACACTATTTTTAATGATTGACATAGAACCCTACTTCTTACCTTATTGGTTATATCTCTAAACATGTATTAATTATTATATTCACAAGTAATTACAATATCAGTTGGTTAATCACCCCATATACAATCCCCACCAATTAGTTATAAACCATAATTTCCATATCCTCTTCTATGAAATGTTGGAAACCATAGTAAAAAAATCATTCTTCAGATTTAATGTAATGGTAGAAATATAATAATATGATATTGGTTTATTTTTTAGCTCTTACAATATTTTCTAGCATCCCAAGATGGATAGATTAAGAATTCTCACTCATATAATATTAAAAATCTTATAACGTCTTGAATATGACCACCAGTCTTGAAACACACTAGTTTACAAAAAAATATCTTATTGACTAAATCTATCATATGAATTGACACACTTATTCTTGAGTTCATGTCATGTACCATGTTTTTCTGAAAATAGAACCTTGCAAAAAAAATACTTGAAATCTCACAATTCACATAATGACACTTTATGAAGTGCCCCTATTTCACACAATGTACTAAAAAGTTTTCACCTTAACTTCACACACATAGATTGTGGATTCATGCACTTAGAAAGTAGGAAAATACCCCAATTTATTTGTTCACCCACTAGACCTTACTTCAATTTATCTTATATTTCCTCAATTCATCTTTTCTTATAAGACTTATTCTTTATGGAATATATACATGGGTATAATAAGTGCTATTGTAATTGTTGTATGTATAGTACACATAAAAGTCTATGGATTTTATATTTTTGAATTTAATATAATATCAATAAGATTATTAACCAATAATCTGATCCCGGATGGTATTTATACCAAAAAATGATTGATCTTATCCCTTCATAAATATAAAAAACATGTTTAACCATCCATCTCAAGTGGATTTGAGAAATATTCTATTCTCGGACCATATACCACAATTTTTCATATCAGATACCTTGTTATAAATAACTCACTCACCCAAAGAACATCACCACTATATTAGATGCTACATGATTATACACTTCCCTCGGCATCAATCCATTACCACAAGCCATCCTGGTGACATCTTCAGATCTTCTATTTTCCTACGTACTGTATATTGTCTTCATTATGTATAGTCCTCAAAAAATCACACACCCCTCCAGTTTATGACTACATAGTATCCTTAGGATTTTATTTCACCCTCATGGAAGCATCACATATTATATACCACATCATAAACCTTATCTATGAACTAACAACATGACATCGCTTGTGAAGTATGTGGTCATATTTAAATACACTTTTTATTATTGTTGTAACAGACTTTCTTAAATATTTCATTGTGGTTTTCATTCACCTTTTAACATAATGATCTCACTATGAACTACCATGATTAATCCCTATGATATTCAAGAACTCCAGTGCATGGGGGGTTAAAGGTGAATGGTTCTAGGAAGATGATATAATTTTTTTGAACCCACATGGCCTCACTTATTTTCATATCACTATAACATGTGAAATTTTTATATTTATAATGGAATAACTCATATTTTTTTCATGGGAGAAATTTTATTAAGTTTTAAAATAAAATAGTACAAGCAGAATTGAAATTATCTTATTGTCGCTATTCTCTAATAGTTGATTTTCATTATAACATAGTGGTGTAAAACATAATTATCACCTATATATAACCTAAACCATGATCTTTCCAACATTTATAACCAACCCTTTGTTTTTTGGACCTCATAATGTTTTATCTAGAAACTTGGAAAGATTATAATTGATATTTATCATGTGACATCCATTGTGGATCTGGTCAAGCTAGATCCCATGGATTGTCCAAGATGTCAAATTATTTATGACAAGACCTCAAAAAAACAAAGAAAAACATTCATTATAAATTACTTTCCAATATCCTCTGAAATATAATTTATTCATATTAGTTTAAATAGTATCTCTAACTCCTTAAGATTAATAAACACATTATTGACTTGTAAATTTCAATGAACTCATTACTTATTATAAAACATATTATAAACAGTGAGCTCATAATCATAAATTGTCTTTTTCATTAATATTAGTCCACAACCAATCATAAAATATTATATTAAGGATCTATATATTATAATCCTCTAAGAATCATTATCTTCATGAATAAAATATATATTGAGTCATTGAAAATAAATACAATTCATCCAATGGGGGAATTATCATGTTAAGAATTTCCTTATTTTACAATGGTTTTAAAAGATAATGTATTTTCTTACTTGAAAGGGACTTCCATTTACTTAATGATTATGAATTTTCAATGTTTATTTTAACGAAAATGGTTTTGTAGAAATTTTTTTTGGATGTTATGATAAAGGGTTTGAAAATGGGTATAATCACATTTAAAGGGAATATAAGAATCATAGAAGTAGTGTGAAGTGGGATTTTGTGATAATGATTGATTGAGAGATTATATGATTTTGAAGGGTTTATTTTTTGGGGTTATAAAATTATTCCACTGATATTAGTTTTTATTATAGATGTATAAGTAGTGAATAATATTTTTCCTACCAATCCTCTTTTTGGGATCAAGTTTGTGTATGTGATCTTAGTTATAGAGAAAACCATCAGGATAGTCGATGGAAAATTGATCAATGTCTATTTTTTTTTGAAATAAAATAAACCATCATTTTGAGGCAATTTTGGGTTATATTAGTCAGAAGAGTTGATAAATGAGATTAACTATATCTTTTAGATTTCTTGGATTCCTATGAAAATTGTTATATTTTTAATTTAATTTGTTAAAGGGGCTATCACAAAAGTATTTGGAGTTAATGATGAATAATGGATTATATAGGTTTCTTGATTCGAAGGGATTCTAAAAGATCTATATTGAATAGTATATCAATTAAGAGTAAAATATAGATAAATATTATATATTTATATATTTTGAGTATGGTATTATCGTTATTATGGATTGCGGAATAAGGTTTTCTATAACTTTACAAAATTTACCAGAGTTGATGAAGAATAAAGCATAAACTAATGGATATTGAATATGTGGGTATAAAAGAAGATGTGGTTCAGGATTTTTCTAACGAATTTTTCTACGTATGAAAAGATAGTTAACATGTAATCTACAATGTAGGTAGATATGGAAAACTCATAGAATTTGAGTATTTTTATTCAATATTCTAGTTGTGGGAGGCACTCTTTTAATAGTCAAAATAAAACATGAAGGATTATATATAGAAAATGGAATCTCATTCTTATATTTCACTGTGTAAGAGTTCATTAAAATTATTATAGTATAACAGAAAGGGGTACCCAGTATATATGTGTATAAAATATCAATTTTCTTTATTATTGGGTGTGATGGTGATCCACCATGTGGAGTATTATGAGTTTATATCCCAGGAAAATAGTAGTGGTTATAAAATCTTGTATGCATATTAATGATAAAAGCTAATTTACATTTAGAATGATTCATGGAATCATGGATTAGAGGTAATACATCATCGTGAACAAAGGAAATAATCTCATAGTTTTTTATAAAAAATATTCATAGTTGAGTAACCATTTGAAGAGGAAGATACAAATTCAATACATTTAATAGTTTGATATACTATTTTTATAGATTATATAAGTATTTTTTTACTTTCTGTTAGTTTTTGAAATTGGTTTTCATACATTAGTAGTTTCTATTTGTTTTGTTAAAATACTATATCATTACATTTATTAAAATTAAATCATTTAATTAAAAATTTAATTTTTATTATATTCATAAGTATTTTTAAATATTTAAACGGAGTGTTTATGAATTTAATTTAACAATTTTTTTATTAATTATTATGTTTCTATTTTTTATTCTTGTTTGTTAATATGTTTTTATTATTCCAAAAAATTGTGTCCACATTATGTGAGCCACTATGGCTTTACCTCTACTACACTAAGGGGTACTATGAGGTAAACTCCATGGGACATACTACCATTGGAATCCCACTAGGAGGTAGTGTTGTATGATCATGCAATGTATAAGCCATTTATTGTCTCTCCCATTTATAAGGCCAACATATCGTGCCCTCTAGGTGCATTGGTTGGTATGGTTAGACCACTAGGCCTGTGTATAAGGCATGAATGTTAGAATGGTGGGTTTTAGGTGATAATACCCCGCTAATAGCTCATGGTGTGGATGAAATTATTTTTTTGTTATACACTTTTTTCTTCTCATCACATAGCTCATGGGAGAAAACAAATCAGATTCCCTGGTCCTCAGTGTTAAAAATCATTGATGGATCTTAAACCATTCGATCAAATATATTTCATCCATTCAATCTTTTTTTGCACTCCTACTGACATTTATTCTCATTTTCTTCTCAGGATCAAGATAACTCATCTTCTTCCTCACCTGTGTCATTCAGTACACTTGTCCACACGACCCTACAAGCTTGAATAATTCAAAAAAAAACCATTTCTCACACATCACACCTTGAATCAGCACACCATACCACTTTAAAACCATCTTTGGGGGATTAATTGTAACTTTCACCATGTTCATAATATTTACCAGGTGATATTTTTCATCACTAGTTGTTCTCTATCCCTTGTGAATCTTTTACATCAATAAACCATTGTAACCCAATAGAAGATCAGCCATATGTGGTTGAAAAATTCATCATTGTGAATGATATTTATCACAATGGTAGTACTTCTATCTTTTCCATTTGTAGGTCACCTATAAAGGTCATCCGCTTGACACCGGTAGTGGTTCCCACCATTTCTGCTTCAAATTTCATTAATATTGGATCATTTCTTCCACCAATAGAAAAATGAGATACCTTTATATGTTTTCAACAATTGGAATCCAATTGTGGAACATTTATTTCCATTGTTAGTTGTTTATTATATATATATTTTAAAAATAATCACAACCTTTTCACTGTGTTTTTATCTATAATGTTGATAATATTTTTGGTCATCCACATGTTGTTAACCAACAATAGTACACAATGTTCCACCATTAGACATCACCAACAATATTACTTCTTCTCAATTGCACAGGGAATTTTATGCTTCCTTATTCATCATCTCTTATTGATTTCTTTCAAAACACATTCTTCATTCACTAGGTTTTCTTATAAAAAATTCACTATTTAACTTTCAAGGAAAGATTATACTCTACCATAGGATATTCTATGGTTGTTCCTTCCATCCACTGATAGAAAAATATTCCACTACTTACTTATTCACTAGTTATTGAATCTTCCACCATGGTTTGTTTACACCAATAGAATAATCAAGATACCTTTCTCTATTTTCAATTATGGATTTACCCAAATGGAAGTATAATCGATCAACCACATGATCATTTTTAATACACATTTAGTTCAAATTTTTTTATAATATTTTTATTTCCTATTTTAATTGATTTTATTCAAATAATTATTTTATTATTTTATTTATTTTACATTTTTGTTTGAAATATAATTTTATGATTGTGTAAAAATTAAATATATGCTTTAATTTATGTACACATATATATACATATTAAAATTCCTGTGATGATCTATTTTACATAGTTTTAATATATTATTTATCACGAAGATTATTATTTTATTTCAACAATTTTATAATTGTGAAATTTTTGAAATTATTTAAAATATCTTTTTAATAAATTTATATTAATATTCCATTAATGAAAAACCCCAACTGTACTCTATTTTTCAATGAAACATTTAAAAAATAAGGTAATGATTATATTAATTAATTATTAATCTCTAACAAGTGTTAGGTAGTAATTGGAAATGGATAATTTCCTAGAACATATTTTTATAATGATACTATTATCATTTATAAGGGATAAAAAAATACCATTGAAAATCATTTGACACTTGCTTGTGATACTACTTCGACAATTATTACTCCTCTCATATTGTTTAGAGAAACTTCATTGAATTTTGTACTCTAGCTATGATTATATATGAACTTCATGTTCTCACATTGTTTCATTCATGTTATCAAAGATCATATAACTTCATCATTTATGACCATTATGATTAGTCTACTCTATTTAATTTTATTTGGATCTTCTTTGTTTTATTTTTTCAAAAAATGTTTTTAAATATTTTCTGCTTTGATTTATGATTTTACCCCAAAAATATGATCTTGATTTGTCTTGTTACTCCACCACATAAATGGATGTCTATGTTGTGAATCCAGAACATAATTCAAGTAAAATGATAAGTTTGAGTATCCTATAAAAGACTGGGTTATGCCACTAGGTTATATTAAAAGAATGAGTATATATAAAGGTTCTCACTCATTTAAAAGAGAGGTTCATAGTGGGTAACAATTTTCTTGTAGAGTAGAGGTGGTTTTTGAGTCGAATATTATATTCTGCATCTGTACCACTATAAATCGTGGAGTTATTTTATTTTATTCCCATTTCATGTCATATCATGAAAACTACACTCACTAATGTTTTTTTATTTTATAATATCTGATTGATTTGCCATTAAATTTAATAAATTTCTATTCACCCCATTCGTCATAATTTCCATCATTATTGATCAAAAAATTAGTATCAAAGGTAGGTAAAAAGATCTATGGGTTGGATATATAAATTAATATTTATTGGAGGGTAAGATATTTCTTAAAGGATAAGTGGCCTTTTAGATAATTTATATTGATTTTTTTGAACTATTTGTAATCCTGATATATAATGATTAATAGTCTATGGAATAAAAGAAAAGGTTTGTTTTAATATGGAAGGTATAAATGCAAATAATGGATGGATTCCAAAATACTTCAATTCACTGATAATAATTACTATGGTTTTTGGTAAGGGATAACAGATGACTACCCAAAGTAGTTAAGTGTGCCAGACCAGACTATCATTGATAAGCCATATGAGATACCCAAAGTAGATCCCGACACACTGTTATGTAATTACAATGTTAATTATGGATTGAATTATAAAGTTAAAAAAAATTGCAATATACTATAAGTAAAAGTGTTTATATCCATGTTTCTTGTCTTATGTCAACCCACAATATATAGAAGATACATCATGTAACTCATTATGGGCCTGGAAATATAAAGAGAACCAAGATAATAATGATCAAAAAAAATAAAAAACATCAAGATGAGAGGTGAAGAATCTAAAAAAACAGTTTTTCCATTTGTTTAATAATATAACTAACAATATGAGTTATATTGAAGAAGTCTTAGACAACACTACTCATGTGAAATGATTACTAAGATCTATTCTAAAAATATTAAATGAAAATAATGCCTCCAGCGATGAGAGTAATAATTTTAAGGAGTATAGTTTAGTTGAACTAACAGGCATTCTAATGTAGTATGAGTTAGAGATGAAAAATATTTCTGATAAGGATTCAACTAAGAGAAAATGTATATCATATAAATCCATTTCCATTGATTAATGTAATTCCTCTAAATCTGAGTTCTAGGAAAGTGACAAAGGGATGGATTAATATTGCAAGAATGTTTTCATGTTCATTATAAGAAAATGTGAAAGAGGAAGATCATGAGGAAGCCTATAAAGTACTATAAGAAAGATAATACTGCTGAAAATGATGATGTTTCAGAGAAAACTTGTTATGAGTTTATGAAGAAAGGTTTTATTTAGACTAACTTCCCAAATCTGAAATATTTAAATAAATACCGATATAAAATAAAAAAAAGGAAAAAAATTAGGAGGTTTGGAAATATATGACAGTTTCTACTCATTTGGTGACTCATGAAGTGAATAGGACTCATGGAATTTTTCTCTGATTGGTATTCATGTGAGGAAAACAATTCACTCTTTACTCTGATAATAACTCTTCAATATTTTTATCATAATTATTTATCTAGAAATGTTACTAGAACTATTTCATATTTATATACGGATTCAAATTATTTGAATTCCATTTTTTATAAAATGTATATAAAAAATGGATAATTAATGAATGACATATTCATGATAATTGAAAGGTATACTAACATAAAAAATACAAATCAGATGATGATTAATGAAAATGAGCAAATTAATAGGGAATGTTATAATATGAATTTTTTTCCCAAAATGATTAAAATAAATAGGATTATAATTAATAAAATATTATTGGAGGAATATACTACTTTCTGTGGTGAACGTATCATTAGTGATAAGAGTAGTTTGTATGTACAGCGAGCTTCCTCAAAGAGAAGTTCAAAGAGAATAGATGATGTGACCGGTTTCCTATGAAGACAGTTTCACTTGGTATACTTGGGAGCTCCAATTTCTCTATGCGGAACCCATATCAGACATTTTGAAGGGGCCGTGGATAAAATCACAAGTGGAATTAAAAACATTAAAAATAGGTTCCTATCTTTCAGAGGTAGAGTTACTCTTTGGAAAATTATTCTCTACTACACCCCGGTGAATGTCTTATCGGTTCATTGGGCTCTTATGATGGTGTGGGATGTATTGTATGGGTGATCTATATGGAGTAAATTTAGTAATGTTATGTCTGGACTTCATTTGGAATCCCCACAGGGTAATATTTCATGGTTGTGGAAGTCTCTTCGAGGTCAAATTTCTATCCTTCATCACCACACATAGTGGATTGTTGAGTATGCTAACATTAACTTCTAGTTTGATAATTGGGAGGGATCTAGCATGGGCTTTCCAATCTATCCCACCCTTGGTATATCATCTTCACAAGAATATCAATTCCTATCATTTATTCATGTTATTATCAATCAACATCAATAAGATATTTTTGATGGTATTGTTTTATCATCTGAACCCTATCATCTGATTTTCATGGAAGAATCAAACGGGGTGTTCTCAGTTAAGGCCATTAGGCACATGATCTAGTATATTCCATATTCTAGTGGCAGTACTAGTTTCATCAGGTGTAAAGACATATTAGTATAGTTTAACATTTTGATGTGATGCCTGTTTAATAATTTCATTCCCTTGGACGCTGTGGTATGTTCCAAGGTTATATCCCTCACCTCATGGTGCCGATGTTAAAGTAGCGGTAGAATTGAATTGATGGATCATCTGTTCTTTCATAGTGACTGAGCCTCGGATATGTGGAGGTATATTGGGAATGTGATAGCCCATGAAATTCAGTGGGGTCATTGGTGAAGGCTTCTATTAGATATCTTTACAGGGGGGACGCCATTGCTAGACCTGTTCACGCTGCATAGACCATCTTTTTGGCTATTAGATGATCGAATATCTACAATGTGTAGAATAATACTCACTTGGATGGTGATTTTTTTCCATTTTAGATATATAGATTCGTTCTATATTTCTTGGGGTTGAGCTCATTATCTTGGTGAAAATGTGGGATAGCCTCGCTCCCCTGAAGCTCCTCCTACAGTCTATGGGTAGCTATATTTCCATGAGTGTACATGATCCGGTGAGAGAGGGGAGATGTGTTTAGTGGAGTCCTCCAATTCATGGTTTGAAGATCAATATTAATGCAGTAATCTTGGTCTAATGTGTGGAGGGGGAGTGGTCTGATATCATAATGGGTTAGTTGACCTAGATTTTAGTAGCTTCCATGGTCAAGGGAGATCATTTATGGTTGAGGCCAATGCCATGATTAATGGATTTGATGTTTGTAGTTCCCATAATCTATCAATATTGTTTATTTAAACTGATTCATTTATCATTCAAAACACTATACTTGGATAGAATTCTACACCCTATTCTATTGCTTATCTCATTTAGTGGTGTATGGTTTGCTTAATCGATGGAGAAGACATTATTCATAATTGCGGGGATGGAAATAAATTGGTGGGTTTATTAGCTATAGGAGGAACCCAAAATGAGATTTTTTGATTTTCTCTCATCTGGGAAGCCTCCATCCGGAATATGTGGATCTGGTTTGGGCTGAAACCTTTGGAAAACAAAATTATAGACCTCCTTAATGTCTTTTTTCTATCTTAATACTTTGTTTTGGTGTTACTGTATTCTGATATTAATAATAAATTAAATATTTATAGGTGATAAATAAAACTAATTTTGACAACATCTCAAAAGGAACTGTTTCGAGTGAAACATATTTTAAATTTATAATTAAAGGGAATTATTACAATGACTATTCACTATGATTTTTTCAAATCATTTGGGAATGCTAGAAATTTTATTTCTATAGATTTATTTTCTAATTAGAACACTAATAAAATCATTAAATAAATTTGGGTTCCAATGTTTTCTTCTTCTAATGTAGTTGGACACAAACTTGAACTGGTGCCAAAACATCCTATTTAATTATTAAATTTAATGAGATATTCTGTATATGTATCACTGAATCATGGTACATAAGAAGTGGATAATCTATGCACATGAAATGTGATATTTTAAAATTTTGATCATTTAATTCATGTAATGGTAGCCTTGTCAAATTTGGGGATAAATCTAAATGTCGGATGAAAATTATTGGTGATTTTGTTTTCTCTAGAAGATTTATTATCTCAAAGATTTATATGTAATGGTTTTAAAAAATAATCATATAAGAATATCACAATTATGTGATGATGGATAAAATTTTATATTTGAAAATAATAAATTTATTATTCTTAAAAATAAATTAGTTTTATATTCCCCAAATATAAATAAAAAGTTTTTACTACATATTTTTTATCTAACTAAACAAAAGTCCATGTGATTGAATATTGTAATATCATATGAAATTTTGCGTCATTGGTCATTGGACATGAATGATTCAGATTGTTCCACAAACTATAGCAGAATAAAAATGTTTGTAAACATCCCATGTTACATATTAGTAAGTACTTCATATGTGATTTTTTTGAGAGGTATGGAACGCAAAAAAATATTTAAATATTTAGATGATTTTAGTACTACTAGATGTTTAGAATTATTAAATCATGACCTGTTTAGACCTATACAACCAATTTTTATATATGGTAAGAAGTACATATATTTAATTGTGGATGATTAGAAATGATTGTTTGGGATTTATTTCTTATCTAATAACATTAAAAAAATTCAAATGTTTTTCTTTATGTAAAGATATTCAAAATTTCAAAAATGATTCAATCATCTCTCTAATAAGTGATAGAGGTAGTGAATTTTTGAATTTATATGTTGATAATTTTTTTTAAACAAATGGATATAAATAATAATTATCGGCTCATAGGACACCACAACAGAATTGTGCAGTAGAAATAAATAACAGATCCATTCAAAAAATGGTTGGGTCAATGATAATGGAATTTAGTATACCAAAATAATTTTTGGAAGAATATATAAATAAAAATATTCATATTTTAAATTTATTTTCTGTTGTAAATTTCCAAAATAAGACACCTTATGAACTATTTAAAGGGTTTAAAACAAAAAGTAGTTATTTTAGGGTCTTCGAATATAGTGTATATATCATAAAAACTTAATAAATTTTATGTAAATTAAACTATAAATCATATAAAGGGATATTTTTATGGTATTACAATACTATAAATGCTTATAGAGTTTTAAGAAATAAAAAATTAGTTGATAAAGTATCTGTACATGTTATAATTAAAAAAAAGTTCTAATAAAAAGGATTTTGATTCAAAAAAGTAAAATGATGAATTATGATAATCTACTTATAGTGTAGATAATGAAAAATAAAATGATAATTCATTATTTGAGGGGGATCATGTCTCTTATCAAATTGATCTAATGTAATGGAAGTATCTTAAATATAAATCTACTAAAAATGTAATTAGTGATGTAGAATCTTGGAATTCCATCTAGAAAATATGATTTACTTTCATGTGAAAACTATTATTTTGTTGTTGAAATTGTTCCATAAAATGTTGAAAATGATTTAATTAATTAAAATTTAATTAATGTTGTGGATAATTAATTAAATAAACTTTAAAGGAATAACGTGTAAGATTTAGTTGGATTTCCAAAATTAAAAATGTTATAGAAAATAAATAGAATTTTCATAATCAACATGATGAAACTGAAAAAATTGTTAAAAATAAATAGTTACAATTAACTTATGTTTATTCCTATGAAGAGTTATTGAATTTGAAGATTATTTTTTCCTATTTTTAGGATGGTGTCAGTTAGAATTATATTAGCCTCTTCTATTTTTCAAAATATAATATTATTTCATATAGATGTAAAAAGTTCCTTTTACGATAATTTATTTTCGAGGAGGTCAATGTGAGAGAACCCCTGGATTTGAAAATGATACATTTCCTATCCATGTTTTTATACTCAAAAAATCTTTATATGGTCTTAATAAATCTATATGGTCCTGCAATGAAGGATGGATATAATATTTATTACAAAAATTAATTTGTTAAATGGATTGCTGATTCATCCTTATTTATAATAATAGTTTCAAATTATATACTGATTATACATAAATATGTTGATTTTATAATATTTGGATCAATAGAGTATTCTTTGTGTAATGAATTTTCTAAAATTAGGATAAGTAAATTACACATGATCATAATGGTAGTACTTAATTTTTCCTTGTCTTACAAATTAATCAAAAGAAATATAGTATATTTTAAATCATTATATCTATTATAGAGAACTGTAAATAGGTTTGGACTTGAATATAGTATGTATATGTAATCAAAAATGGATATTAATTCAATATTGGAATTTGATGAATTTGGGGAGTCAGTTGATATTAAACATTATTGAGGTATGATAGTAGTTTATTGTATCTCACTACTTCAAGACCAGATATCATGTAAACAGTTTTCCTATGTGTTAGGTTTCAATAAAACCCCCAATGAAGTCATATTATTTTATTTAAGATAATAAGTAGATATATTGAGGGTACTGTTTGTGTTAGATTGTTCTATTCTTAACAATTTTTTTTGATTTACTAGAATACTCTGATTACAACTTTAGAGGTTTCAGACTTGACCAAATAAGTATTATATGTATGTGTTATTTCATAATGAAAAGATAAATTTCATTGAGATATATGAATCATCTTTCTGTATTACTGTCAATTGATAGGGCTTAATATTTTGGTGTTTCTAGTTTATTTTCATAGAGTATTTGGAAAAAATAAACATTATATGATTTTCAATTCAATTTTGATAAAATTTCGATATACAATGAAAACATTAGTGCTATTTCAATTTCTCAAATCACTCTTTAAAACTATAGAACTGAACACATAGATATTAGATTTTATTTTATTTGGGATTATGTAAATAAAGGTGATATATGTTATTAATTGTTTCCTAATGATACAAAGTAGATGAAATTTACACTATACTCATAGACTCTATTAAATTTCAGAAGTTGAATTTTCAATTGGGTATGTTATAAGAATAAAACATCTATTTAGTATAATCACTAATATTTTAAATAAATTTTACATGTGTTCTATAATTAAAATTACTTTTCATACTCCTTTATATTTAAATTTTATTATTTTGATTAAAAGGACTATCTTTTATATATTTTTTTTGTAATATAAATTTTGATAAATTTTAAAAAGGGGAGTTTTGTACTGAAAATTTAATAAATGCTATATTTTGAATTTACAACGTTTGGGAATTATATAGTACTTGAAATTATTTTCCATACATTAGATGTTTAATTTTTTTGACAAATTATATTGTATTTAAATTTATTAGTTTTACAAAAATTCTATTAAAAAATTAATTTTTTTATATTTTCATGAAATATTTATTTAATATTTTCATTGGATGGTTTATGAATTTTTTTAAATAATTTTTTTGTTAATAATAATTATTTTTTTATTTTTTACATAAGTTTGTTAATATTTTTCTTCTTATTCAAAACAATTTGGACCATCCTATGTTATCCCCCTCGGATAGCCCTCAAGCACACTAAGGGGACACAAGTGGTTAAACCCATGGGATAACCTTCCATAGGTAGTCTACTAGGAGGCAGTAGTGCTCGACCACACATACTTCATTCCTTTTATGAGAAGGCCCTTGTATATGGAATATGTTGCACACACACTAGGTTCCTAGGTTAGGCTAATTAGCATGTTGGGAATGTGTATAAGGATTAAATGTTTTAATTGTGGGGTTTGAGTGATGATCCTCCACTGATAGCTTGGGTTGTGGATGGAACACTTTCATTATTACACAGTTTCATATCCAAATCATTGAACCGACATTGGATAATGATTTCGTTATAATGTTCATCCAAGTTAAAAAAACCCTATATATATCTTTAACCATTAAATAAAATCTCTTTCATTTGATCTAAAACTTTAAGAAATCATATATATATATATATATTATTCTATATTGATTATAAAGATTGAATTAACTCATCTAATTAATCAATCATGTTCTTCAGTTCCCTAGTGTACAAACTCCAACATTCCTGTGTCTTTTAGAAAACATTTTTTCTCACACAACATACCTCAATTCGAAATTATGTACTAGTTTAATGCATTCTATATTGGATTAAATGTAATTTTAACATGTTTCTCTAACTTGAGAAGATTTTTATCATCGCCAATTTATATTAATCCCTAGTATATCGTTTATAACAATCTACTTTTGGACCCCAATGTAATAGAAGCCTTCAATGGTATTACCCTTCAGTATTGTGAATAGTTTTTCATAAATGGGTAGAACCACTATCATTATCCAATGGTAGGTCTCCTATGATGGTCGAATATTGGAAACCACTGGTGGATCCCCCAATACCAATTGATATTTCATTAATTCTGGATCATTTCATCCACTAGTAGAAATATGTCGTAATATTTTCTTTTTTAAAACAATTTCAATCCTACAGTGGATCATTTTATTTCAACAAGTAGTACTTTCTTCTCTAGTTTTTTTCCTATTGTTATTTTCTCTTCACTTTTGTTTCATCCCTAACATCGATAATATTTTTTTGTCATCCACCAGTTGGTAACCAACAATGGTAGATCATATTACATCACTGAACATCACTAATGAAAACACTTCTTTTTGATTGATCAATAGATTTACTATTTCATTATTCATCATTTATTAAGATTTTATTTTGAACAAGATTCTTCATTAACCAGGTGTTATTATAACAAAATCACCATTATACTTCCAATAGTTTAAAATCCACTACCATTGTACATCCAAAGGTAGATCCTTTCATCATTCGGTATAAAAATATTACACTTATCTCTCTACTTCATCAGAAGAAGTTTTTACCACCAATCTATATTTTCAAAGGTATCATAATCATTCTTCCATTGTTTTTTAATGATGGATATCCACGAATGTTAGTACGATCAATTTATACCCATATAATTTTTATTCCATCATTAATTAAAAAAATATAATTTATTAAGTGTTATTTTAATTTATTTTATTAAAATTATTCTTTTTTTATGTTTCATATTATTTTTTAATGAAATATACTTTTAAGATTGTGTAAAAATAAATGTTGAGCATTATTTTAAGTACACATATAAATGTATATTTAAATTCAATTGGTTTTAAGTTTTACAACAAATTTTACTTTATTATTAACAGAGAAGTCTATTATTTTATTCCAACTAATTAAAAATTTTAAACTACTTAAATTTTTTACATCATATAGTAATTGTTTTATATTAATATTTCATGAAAAAATAAATAGGTCAATTGTACTTTTATTTGGGGTGGATTATACAAATAAATGTAATGCTAATAATATATTATTATTATACTATAATAAGTATCATGTAGTAATTTCCAATGGTCTTATTCCTAGAGTACCTTTGTCTTAATGATCTGAGAGACATCCTCAAGGAAAAAATTTCCAGTTTAGATCATTTGACATGTGCTTGTGACAGATCTTCCTAATTTTTTTCTTCTCTCACATTGTTGAAAGAAACATATTTGACTTCTATACTCCAGCTGTGATCATTAAAGAAGTTCATATTTTAACATTGTTCTATTAAAGTTATCAAAGAACTCCATGGTTCAACATCTTATACATTTGTTTACATTATGTTGGGTTTAATTGTATTCTTATTTTATTTTTTTATTTTCTTAATTCATATTTTTATAAATATTTTCATGTATGGATTATGATTTTCCCTATCAAAAGAAGACATTTATTTTTCTAGTTGTTCCACCACATAAAATGATGTGTGAGTTTTTAATCTACATCAAAATCCAGATTAATAGACCAGGATGAGTCTTTGATAAATGGCTTGGTTGTGCCTCCAGGTTCATATAAAATTTAATGTTGGTAACAAGGTTCTCACATCATTAAAAGTAATATTATTTGTAGGTACCAATATTCTAATGGATTAGAGGATGTTGAAGAGTGTACTAGGTTCTTTCTAATTCAAACCACAACTTATATAACCGTTCATTAATTTTTTTCCACTATACATCATATTAAGAAGAATGTACTCACTAAAGTTCTATTATTTTAAAAACACTGATTTTTTTATCATTAAATTTTTTCAATGACTCTTCACCCCTTAAAATCCTAATTTCTACCAACAACAATCCAACAATTATTATTAAATCTACTTAAACAGATATTTGGTTCTGATATAAAACATTCATTACAACTAGAGAATCATATTTTTCATCTATGTATGATTAGATTTCTATTTTGGTATGAATGAAAATTGATTCCAAATTCAATGATAATTGATACATATTTGTGAGAAAATCATAGAATAGGTTTTATATTTATAAATTTATTGATTGGGATTAATAATTTGGATATATCATAAGGCTTAATGGGTCTTGATATTTAGATGTTGACTTAATTGTTTGGATGTATTGGTCGAGACATTTGAAGGCTCAAATCAAATGTTTTAGTCAATGGGTTCTTCATTGATTCTAGACTGGACTAACTAAATTTTCAAGGGAGGGTGTAAAACCCATGAAATAAGGTTATTTAAAATGTTTTGTGAGGTTTAATAAATATCTTTTTAGTTGAAAGGGATATTACCTAGATTGATTAATGTTAAGGATTAATGCATATTTTCAGTAATGGTTGTTTGATATTCAGTTGTTCATACTGAGGTTTTTAAGTTACCAAAAAAGTTAGAAATGAGGTTTTTAATTTATTCCATTCATTAGAATATTCTTATTTATTTTTAAACATATTACATAGAATAAATCATTTTATAAGAGAAAAATGTGAACCTAGATGAACTTATGTATAAAGGGTTCATTCAACTCAGTGTATTTGCTTTGTAAATTTTTTTATAATAAAGTTGATGTTATACAAATATCATGTATTAACTATAAATAACTAAACTAGGTGATGGTGGAAAAAATATCCTCTATAACAACCATAGATTTTGAGAATTTTTCTGGTATTAATTTAATCATTTTAGTATTTTTAATTTCACACAACACTGAATATAGATTTTTTATATTAATGAACTATGATTATTTTGAATTATATGATATAACAACATATGATTTCACTATAAAATAAACAATGATATGATTACAATACATGCAACAACTACTTTAGTAGTATTAAATACAATAATCAGTTTCTATAAAAACAAACTTTTAAAAAAAAATTTAAATGAGAAAGTCGAAACATAGATGCCAAACATAGTAATATGAATTTTATTAAATAATTTTTAAATTTGATTTCTTATTATTTATATAAATTAAAAAAATTGAAAATAAAACATATAATTTTGTTCATGTCATTATATGTTTGAATATAATATTCTATCAAATGAACTGTTTTCATGTCCTTTTATGAACTGTAATAAAACATTTTTTAGAAAATTTTAGACAATAAGTTTTATAATATAATATTTATTTTAGAATTCATAATGTCAAAATTATCGTAGGGTGAATATTTGGGTTTTTTAAATCATTGTTTTTGGATTAATAGAAAAAACTAATGAATTTTAGTTCTAAACATCCTTTTCATCAAATTCTTTTATATTTTTAAATTATATTTTAATTTAATTTTAAATTTTAATAATATCAAATTTACATAATTTAATCCAATTTATATCATTGTATCTAATTTTAAAATGAAATTGGATATGAAAATTTTCAAACTTTAATTGAGTTTTCCCTAAAAAGAACCACTTTTATAACACGTCCGTGATGTTAATTTCAAATTATTTTCTACAAATTTCGAATTTAGAATTTGGAAATATGGATTCCATATTTTTTAATTAATATAATATATAATTTCTATTAATGTTAACTTAGTTTTGAAAAAAAATACTTGCGAAAATAATTAAAATTAATCACAGCGATTAAAGTAAAAATTTGGTTTTGTTAATGGCTAAACATTAATTGTAAGGGGAAATGACATTGAAATTTATCCTAAAATTTATTGCTATTCAATATATAGATTAGATACCATATTTATTCTATTTTAGGACTTAATGGGTCACTATTATATGAATGTGAACTATACAATAAGTTAAGTAAGGAACACCAAAAAAGAATGTTCATTACATTTAACATTTTTAAAGTCTAGAGATATGGAATAAAACTAAATTAGTAACCTTTTATACATTATATTCAAATTAGGAGTTGTTTCATAATTTTAATATATATTTAATTTTTAGAGTGGAACTATTTAGATTTACTTCATATGGAATTACAAATGTGGAAATTTATTCGTTAACAATTAATTTAAATATATGACACAAAAAATTAAAAGTGAATTAAATTGATTGAATTATTATCATAGGTTTTTTAGATTAATATTTAATGTTACATATGGTTTATTGTAAATTATTAGAATTACATATTTTTTAGATATTTTTAAATTTAAATTATGTAAATAATTTTGAAATTTACATTAATGTTATTTTATAATAAATGATATTTTATTAAAAGATTTAACATTTACTGAAAGACCTATATTCTATAAAAAATATTTAGATTCTAATAAATATTAATTTTTTTCTATTCATTGAACAATTATTCTTTTATAATGAACATATTGACACGTAAACTGAAAATAACCATTGTTAGCATGGTTCAGGAAAAATATGCATTTTGGAACATTACATACACATATTTTAAAATTAATTTCCACGAAATGTGGGGTTTTCTATAAACTAGATATGATATTTAGAATTCATTGATTATATATTTTATGATTAATCTAGATTTTATTTTTTCTTAATGGTTAAATTACACAGGTTAGAAAATAAGTAAACATAATAAAAACCAATATGATAAATATGGGAAAATATATAAATTAAGGAAGAAAATTATAAAAATGTACTAATTTTTGTGTTTTGGAGTGTTTTATCGATCATAAATACCCTTTAATGCATTATTTTTTCATTTTTAAGCACATGGGGTAAGAGATACCTCCCAATAGTGTTTAACTTTTGGTATTTAGAAGAATGTTACCCCTACCATCTCTATAAAAGGAATTCATTCTTCCCCTTCCTCACAACACTCAAGACACATTGGATCATCCAATACCTAACCAAGTAAGCACTAAAATTATCTCCTTTAATCCTAGATACCTCACACTGGGTATTAATCCAACCATGTAATTCCTCTGGTGCAAACCAAAAGTAGTTACCCAATGAATTGGTAACATCCTTCATCTTGAACTTTTGTTTTATATTCCTTCTCAACAACCTCAATGATTCCTATTACATGAATTTATAATAATATAAGTGTAATAAATATACTGAGATGTTTTTCATCTATGTATTCTACCTAATTCTACAGACACATCCATCGAAATGGTAATGAAATTTCTGTTTGTGTCTGTGGTGGACTACCGCCTCGCGAAACTATGTAATTAATTTTTTCCTTTACCACCTATCATGGATGAGAATTATGATGGTCATACACTTTTAGATTTTATATATGATATTTATTATGTATTAGTTATTATTTAATTATTATATAAAATTTACATTCACTCTTTCTATTTTTGTAAAAATATGGTAGCTTTGTTTGTGGAATTGTGGACTACCGTCTCCACAAAGTAATGTTTTTCGGTAACACATTACATATAATGTATTAATGATGGGTTTAGTGAATTTATATGATATATATTACCTAATTATTCAATTAAAAATATAATATTCAAATATATCAGTTAATTTTTATTTATTAAAAACAATACAAGAAAAAGAAAACAACGTTTATGTATACGTACAACCTACCATCTCTGATAATGTGGTATTTCATTTATTATTTATATCCTAAATATATTGTTACAAATACATAAATAATGAATATATATGATATTTATGCATTATTTTATGTTCAATAAATAATTAATTCATTGTGAAAGAAAGAGTATTGAGAATAAAAAGTCAAATCATGTTCGAAAAACGAAGCAGTAATTACCATAAACTTAACATAAACCTAGAATTGTTTATAACCAGGCAATATAAAGTCAAAATAAAATAATATATGGTATTAGATAAAATAATATTTTTCTTTAATATACTAAAAATAAAAATATATTTATTATTCATGATTTCTGATAACGTAAAAATAAATTCAAGACATACGGTAAGGGTTTTCTCACCTCACATTTATTTCAATAAGATTTATGCATTATTGACCACTCATTAATTTTTTTCTATGTATAAAATACCCATTAATATATTATCAGATTAATATCCTCAAATTTATGGGTATTTACATACCAATTTTATTATATATATTTCACGGGATTTAGATTTCAAAATTTAATAAAATCACAAATGTAATTCAATTCTTAATTTTTCTTCTTTGAGACACATTCCATGTTATGAACCTATATTCTTATATGATGTGTATAAAATTCCATTTTAATTGTTATATTGTGAATCTAATTATTATCTTGATATTTTAATCTTCAATTATTTCATTTCCTTACACGGGGAGTACGATTCCAATTTACCATGTGGTAAGAGTTTATTTCAACAATCTCATCATTTATTAGGATTGATTATAATTATGATTACATTTATGAAACATTATGATCCATATCCCAAGAAATAATATGAATTTTATTCTAATATTTTTATTTGTTAATCTTCATTTAATGGTAACATTGTTTGAATCACTGGTACTTAAGATAAATAAGAATATGCTTTTAATAAAATCTAACATTATCTATCTCTTCGATAGAAAATCGTCGTTCTTTTAAATCCATGTTTTATAAAAATGTTTTAAAAAACTATCTAATATCATCATACAATATATAAAACACATTTTTACCCATTTTTTTCCTTTTAATAAAAGGTTTTTTAAAAGGAATCTTCTTGTTGTTTAATGATTGAGAAACTTCTCTACACTTTTTACTATATAAAAGGAATGATTGGTAATTACAGATATGTCCTATTTCTAGAACATTATTTCATTTATGTTAAAATTTTCAATTTTAAAATAATTTTTTAAAGAATGTTTTTTCCCAAATATTCTAAAACTTTATTTGTAATTTGTTTTTTAAAGAAAAATGGGTTTTAAAAATGTCTCATGTTCAAGATATGTTTTAAATGATATTCAAAGATTAAATTAAATGTGTTAAAATATATTTTCAAAGAAATATGTAATAGATCGGACATCTCCGGTCCATTCTATAATGAAAATATGGTGTCTAAGGTATTGCGGGAGGTCAAGGTGACTTATCCCCAACACTTTTCCAAATTTCCAATTAGGTGAATAGTGAAATGGTGACCTTATGTTAATTGTGATATCGGTAACCTTAGGTGAACAGTGCAATGGTGACATTATGTAAACAGTGTCATCGGTAGCCTTAGGTGTACCATCCAACGATGACCTTATGTGAACAGTGTCATCGGTAGCCTTATGTGAACAGTGCAACGACAACCTTATTTGAACAGTGTCATTGGTAGCCATTTGTGAACATTAGTAACCTTATGTGAAAAGTTTCATCGGTAGCCTAAGGTGAACAGTGCAACGGTGACCTTATGTGAACATTATCATCAGTAACCTTAGGTGAACAGTGTAACTCTGACCGTATGTGAATAGTGTCATCGGTAGCCTTAGGTGAACAGTGCAGTAGCGACCTTATGTGAATAATGTCATCGGTAGCCTTAGGTGAACAGTTCAATGGTGACCTTATGTGAACAGTATCATCGGTATCCTTATCTGAACAGTGCAATGGTGAGGATCCAACGGTGAGGTTCCTACAATGAGGTTTTAACGGCGACCTATTTCCTTTTCCAAATTTTGAGTTCATGAACAGTGTTTCCAGAATGGTGACGTACTAACAGTGGGCTCTTTCCTTTGCCAAATTTTGAGTTCATGAACAATGTTTCCAGAATGGTGAGGTTCCAACGGTGAGGTTCATGAATAGTGTTTTTCCTTTGCCAAATTTCGAGTTCATGAACAGTGTTTCCAACTGCCTACAGTTTCTCACCTTTAATGTTTCATTTTAGGTAAAATGAATTTAATGAATTGTTTTAAGAATTCTAAGGCCAATTCAAATGTCATAACTCTTATATCAATTTCCCTAAGGCTCAGGATGTTTTTACATGGTCAAACCATGTGGGTCAATGAAATCCTCTTTTAATGGAAAATCCAGCGTATCTTAAACCACTGCTCTGTTAAATATTCTAAAAGGATGATATATCTTCCTCCCTAGTTCTTCCTCCTTGGTCTCGGCTGTGAGATACTCGAACCATTCATTCCATCCTGTAAGAGTTTCTCAATCAAAATTTCCTCCGTGGATTGGTAAAACTCCATTTTGACGCAGTTGAGTATTATCGATCAATCAATGATATATAGTATGATCTTTCATCATTCCTTTGGTTTCATCTCCTTCTGTTTCCCCTTGAACATTTTATGGAATGAAAACTCCATATTCTGAATGGGATTATCATGAGTGTTGACTAGTGTGGTGGTGTCTCTGCATCCTCGGGTGGATACCGTTGTCACATGTGGAGGAGATCTTAACCCATTGTGTGGCTCATTCTCGTATAATGAACGTTAAGAACCGTTTAAGGGAAGGGATTTTTTGCTTCTCTTTTCTTTTACGTGCAATTGAATATTTATCATGTTTTGTTCCACTAGATCACAATGGAATTGAAATAATATATATTTGAACCAGATAAATAAATTGATATCGATTATATGTTATTCCCTATTGTGTTGTTAGATAGTGTGATATCTATGATTTCTTTGCTTAGATTTTAATTCCTGATGAAAATTGGTAAAGAAAGTAAATCTGGAATTAATCTATAATTGTTTGAATAATGATAAATATGCTTATAAATGAAACTTTTTTTTCTTGTTGTAATTTGATGTTAATCAAATTATTGCGGAAAGCATGTTTAATTATTTGTGATAGCTTGCTTGTTAGGTTTCTTTAATTTGGAATCTACGAAATGTAAATAGGTTAATCCAAGATGGATTAAAGAACTGGTTGTTTGATAAAAGATAATTCCTTGTAGGGTTCTGAGTTACCCTATTGATTGTTTAAGGTCCAAGATCCCAATTGATATGATGGTTGTTTTCTTGCTTCTTGTGTTATGATGTGAGCCCAGATGGCTATTTTGATATGTGGGGGCAGGGAGACCTACTGGTTGTGGCAGAAGATGACACCTAGTGTGGCTAGATTCATTAGTTTATGCATATGGGTGTTGGGAAGGACACCAAGGATGATGAAATGGGTTGGATGTGAATGTTTGGATTTATGTTGATTCTTATTGGTTGTTTATCTACTTTACATTCCCCACTACTCAAGGTATCTAGTCTTTCTTACCCTTCTCCCGAAAGGGGAAAAGACACACGAGGTATTTCACATGATTTCCTTGTTTTGATTCTCAGGGGAGGATGCGTCTATTCTCTCGCTATAGGAGGGAAATAATTGATAGGTAGTTTATCTACACACTGGGTTTTCCCCTTTGTGTATAGTATCTTAGAATGATTTTCCAGAATTCTTGCAAATATGGGAAGGTAATTCTATAAATAAATAATTGAATAAATGATTTTAACCCATGGTGTTGGATTTTACTAGGGCACAATGCTGAGTTAGTAATTTTAAAGTACAGTGGACTTTGGCAGTGATGCTAATAAAATATACTGTGGAAATTTTAATGGTTAATTAATGATTAATGAATTAATTAATGTAAAGTGAAACTAATAAAATGCAAATGATGTAATGTAATAAAACTCTTAAAATGGTTCGGTGCTTATAGGATACATAGTCTTAGAAGTGGAAACCAGGAGTCCAATAGGTGTTAGCTGCAGTTGAGTCTAAGAATAAGTTATGCCCATAATGTGGTTGTGATCTATAGTATATTCTGTAATTTTTGTGTTTTTATACACTACTCCACCCTACCAGTAAATCAAACTAACATCCTAGGGATTTTGAGCCTTGGGGTCGTTTTCCCCAACATTCTGGTGGGAGGATGGATGGCTGACTACACCCTTTGGCCCCACTCTCTTCTGTTGGTAGTTACTTGTGCTGGTAGGAACAATGGTTAGTTTTCCCCATATATATATGTAGAGTGATGTAATGTTTTTTGGTTATTCACACACATATATTGTTGATATAGTTTCTTATGGAATACTATATGTAAAACATGTATAGTCTATGATGTCTTAGGGATAATTAATTAGTGTATGGGATATAATGGCTTGATGTTTAATACCCAGTGTTTGAAACAAATTATGTGAGCTGTGGTGGCTCCCATAAACTAACCGATTTCTTTTCTTACATGGACGTGGTGGTTTTGTTACATGAGGTGCATGTTGTGGTGCTTCGCATAGGTGTCTGTAGGAAAGCCTTTTTGGAGTGTGATGCTTAGGATGTGTAACATTGAGGAAAAGCATCAAAGCAGTGGGGAATTAATAGCGGGTTACCCTTGGTATTCCTTCTTATATTATATACTCTTGTATACGTTACTTGGTGAGAGTATCCATGGTGAGTTTTGGAACATATTTTACATGTTTAGGTGACAAGTTAGATTCGCTTGTTGTTCACTATTCTTTAGCATGATTTCTTTACTTTTTCTTGAGAGGCTTCGAGGAGGATCCTTCTGAGTATACTGTTTTACTCACCATAGGTCTATATAAATTTTTTTTTCAGGTCACTTGGAGTAGGTTTGAGATCAAACTATTTTCTACTAGCTTGGGGTTACATGAGCTGTTCGTGCTTATGGTAATTGTTTTTCTTACATTCTTTTGGGTATTTGTAGTTTTCCACATTCATTAGTAGAAGTTTTACATGACATTACATAGGTGTAATTTGGATTTCGTTTATATTGTAGTCTGAGTTGGAGTTGGTTGGTGTCTACCTTATCTCTCTCTTTCGCATGTGTTCTTGTAGTGGGTTATTGCCTCTTATCTTTGTGTTTACTATACCCTCAGTTCTAGTCACCAACCCGAGGCCTAATAGAGGCATGACTCAGGTGTCATTATCTCCATTCAAACATTACCAACCCAAGAGGGGTACACTTTGTGGGGAGGGGGTCATTAAAAATTTGTATCATATGCTCTTGTTGAGGGATAGGATGGAGTTTGGAGTTAAGCACAGGTGAGGTTGCATGGGTTTTTAGGGAAAAAGTGTTAGTCATGTTTAGAAAGTGATGTAAACACTGGAGACCGGTTCGGACAAAGGCATTTGGGCCCCCCTATGATCTAATGTACATACCTTTAAGTTCACAATAGCTTCAAAATTAGGTGATACTAGTTGTAGGGTAGAGACATAGGAAAATATCTTGCATCATTCTTCCTTTTTACTATGTTTTAAAGGGTGGAACATGGGATAGGGTAACCTAAAACGAATAAATTAAATAAATTAATTATTTAATGCAGAGGCTTCCTTATTCCAGAATTTGGAGCCATAACTGTTTGTTATTTTATAGGTATGGCTCTAGGTCAACGTCCACATCAGGATAGTATAGAAGATGTCCAGTAGGTTGTGCCAGTAGATCATCATAGGGTAGAGGATTACAACGATGAAACACGGAGGAGGAAACTATGAGAGTTTCATCGCCAGAGACTACATAAGTACAAGGGATCTGCTTCAGATGTAGTCATAGAAGACTTTCTAGAAGAGGTCGAGATAGGCTTCAGTTAGATCAGTGTTTGGAAGAAGCATTGGGTGTCCTTGGTGTTGGAAGCATGGTATTCTACGAATGAATTGGAGTATGTTTTGTGTTTGTTGACAATCCTCAGTGGATGTTCAGAATGAGTACCAGCAAAGTGATAATACAGTTCAAGCAGACAACAATATTGAAGGTGGCGTTGTTTCCAAGTGTTTGCCAAATTTTTGGGCCTGAAAATCGACAAATGGAGAAAAGAAATTTTGGAAAAGAGACTTGCGTACTGTGTATGTTAAGGGTATGGAACATGCGTTCCTTGAGGGTAGAATTGCGTGCCACCGCGTAGGGGAAGAGACCTGTGGGCTGAGACTTGCGCACCGAGGGTAGACTTGGGCGCCACTATGCAAGGGGTCCAGTTTGCCTATGAATAGGGGACCACCCCTCCTCATTTGTAATGAAGTTCAAGAATTAGAGATTTTTCGAGCTCTCATCACACAAGTGGTTGAGTCGCCCAAGTGGTAGTTGGGTCTCGCAAGTAGAGGCTGCATGTCAGTTTTGGGCAATGCGACCAAGGCGGTTTGGGAGTTAAAGGCGCAGTATCGCACAAGTTTGGAGTTGAAATAGGCAGTGTCGCGCAAGTGGGTTGGTGTCACCTGCATGCCAATTTTGTACTATGCAAGTGACTTTCATGTCATTCTTGAAACTTTTGCACCAGTTTTTGAGAAGTGCCCCAGGAGAGGGTAGAGTACTTCGGTCTTTTTGAAGCAGCACGAAAGTTCGAAGATTGACCGATATCTTCAGTGCAAAGTGATATTAGTCTACGAGTGAAAGTTGGACTTCAATAGAGCATCTACACAAAACAGGGGATGCATTCTCTTGCAATGATGAAGATACCTTCACATCTATAAACTGAGTAGGACTTCACCAAATGCTGTGAGCCAGGTGGAGTCAACGATAGTGACTCGTGGGACGCAGCTTGCTATCCATGAACAATTTTATAGGCAGTGTGCTTGGGACAGAGTGACTGTTCTCGAACCTTTGTAATCCACATCTAGTGAAGTTTAGTATAATTAGGTATGACTGAAAACCTGTCAGCGTATGCTCTTTGGATGTATCCCTTAGTGGTGAACCAAGTCAAAAGTGTTGTGTCTTCTCTATGCATGTGAATGTTTACTTTCAGATCATATTCATCATACAGGTTCCACAAGTTCCTACCAATGTGGGAACAAGATCCATCACATTAAAAGAAAAATTTATCACCCTGATTCACCCCTCCCCTCTCAGGGTGTCTCGGGGTCCTTCAAGTGGTATCAGAGGGTTAGGGTTGCTGGTGTTGAATTGGTCCTTTGTCGTCATGGAGAATGCAGTCAATGTCAAGGGATTCCCTCACTTCAATGGAAGTAATTTCCAGATCTGGAAGAACGGAATGATATATCATCTAAGATCTCTTAGAATGGAAGTTATATTTTCTACTATACATGGAATACAAGTCACTGATCCAACAAGGCTGGCTATGACTGACACAGACAGGAAAATTCTTGATGGAGATGCTAAAGCACAAAATGCACTCACTACAGCCCTTTCTGATCAGATCTACAAAAAGGTGATGAATTGCACCTCAAAAAATTACATGTGGGACAAGCTCGAGAATATTTAAGTAGGAGATAGAAAACTAAAGGAGGAGAAACAACAAGTGATGCACAATATGTTCGATGACTTGAAGATGCATCCTGATGAGAATGCAGACTCCTTCTTTAATTGAATCACTGATGTAGTTAGAGCAATTCAGGGCCTAGGATAAGAAATCAAAGTTGTTTACATTTTTAAGAAAATACTGAGAAGACTTCCACCCCTATACAATGAAAAGGTATCATCCCTTGAGGAAAGAGATCTTTCAAAACTTTCTCTGGATGATCTCCTAAGAATATTGGTAGCATATGAAATGAGAATCAAACCAGAAGATTCTATGAATCGTGTGAGAAAGGAAATGGAATATAAGGTCATGGATAAACTAAAAATTTCAATATATAGTAGTGGTGAAGACGACGAAGAAAAATAAATTTTTTCTCTCATTATAAAGATGTTCCAGAAGGGAAAAGGGAAATTTAAAGTGAAGTTACCACTCGCATGTTTTCGTTGGGGAAATGGTGGGTACATTTCCTCTCAGTGCCTATGAAAGATCAATGATGAATATAGTGAATATGAAATCATCGATAATCCTTGGAGAAGGTTTTTTAAAAAGGGAGACTTCAAATCTAGGAAGAAAATGAAAAGTAAATGTTTTTTCTGTGAAGAAGAAGAAGATGATAATGATTTCTGTGATGAAGAACAAGAATTCAAAACTAGGAAACATGCTTCCGTGATGGCCAATGTTTAAAAGTCAGAAGATAATGGTGGAGAAAAACATTTGAAAACTTGTGTAGATCCTCAGATGAAACTTAAGTATGATTTTAGTAATCTTATGACTAAATGTAAGAGTTGCAATAAGTGGAAATCAATTGTAGAAGAATCAACTGAATATGTTGATCAACTTGAAGCTAAAACTGAATGACTAGAAGAAATTGTGAAGGTATAGTATAAAATAATTGAATGAAATGATGATGTAGTGTATTTGAAGAAGAGAATTGAAGAGCAAGAAAAGTTCATCAATGAACTCAACTCCACACTAGAAGAAAAATCCAAGACTGCTGAGGGTCATAAGGAGGAAGTTTTTACTCTTATGAGTAAACTTGAGACTGAATCAATTCCAGAAGAATCAAGGAAGAAAATACAGTTTGGAAGATCCTCAGATGCAGAATTACTAGAAAGAGCCAAGTGTGTTTCTGATGGGGTTTGAAAAATCATGAGTGATCAGACAACCTCTTTCATGGGAAAGAGTGGAATTGGATGTGAAGCTGAGACATCAACTGCTGGAAGTGAAAATATCCAAAACAAAGATAAGATGAAAGTTTAACATGTTAAAATATTTCCTAAAGTGCTGAAAAAGGAACCCTCATTCCAAATGGAAAGGAGAACTAAAAATTATCCTCAAATATTCATAAATAACAACCAGTCTAACTATTATCCCAAGGAAGAAAGTATGAGGAGAAAATCAAGTGAGAAGTCATTTCCTCTCATTTAGTGTCAGTTATGTGGCTATCTGGACCATACCATGCCTTATTGTGAAGAGTCAAGAAGCTATTGAGTGGAGAAGATGTAGGATTTCAAAAAAGGTGAAGAAATTCATATCCTAATTCTTATAGAAGAAAAAATTTCTATGGATATTATTTTCTTTGTTCTAACTTTGGTCATAAGGCTTCTAATTGTAGGCAGAGAAGGGACATAGATACCGCATACCAATGTTCAAGACAAGTCAAGTATTGTCAGTAAGATAGTGTTTCTCTTTCAAACATGTTTTCTCCTCTCAAATAATATTTTGACTATGAAGAACCTGGGTACGTGGAAGAGATAATTGAAAGGCTATCAGTACTCTATACTCAATCTAATGTCTCATGGATCGAAAGGAACAAGTTTGAGAAATCAAATCTTGCAGAGGTGGCCCTCAAAGCTACAAAGAACAATAGTACATGGATTATGGATAGCAGTTGTTCATCTCATATGACTGGTAATGCTGGCATGTTAACAGATATCAAAAGTAAGGTTGATGATACAATAAAATTTGGTAATGATGGAGCTCTGAAAATCAAAGGGAGTGGAAATACCGAATTAGATAATGGAGAACTAAAGAAGACTGGAGTCCTTTACATAGATGGCCTAAGTCATAATCTACTCAATGTGAGTCAACTCTGTGACTCTTGACTTATAGTCACTTTTAATCAGAAAGGCTGCACTATATAGGGAAAGACATGAAATTCACTTAAGAATCTATGAAGAATAGAAGGCAACTTGTATCAGGTTGATAGTGAATAAAATGTCTGTTACATGACTGTTGAAGAAGAAAATAATTTGTGGCATCAGAGACTGGGACACATCAATCAACAAGACATGGGGAAAATATCAAAATTGAGAAGAAAATAATTTGTGGCATCAGAGACTGGGACACATCAATCAACAAGACATGGGGAAAATATCAAAATTGAGGATTGTCATGGACATTCCCAACCTGAAGCATGAGTGTGAAAAGTCTTGTGCTGCTTGCATTCATGGGAAGTTGGTCTGCAATTCATATCGGCCAAAGATGAAAAGGGCATATCACCTTCTTGATCTGATTCATACAGATTTTTGTGGGCCGATAAATGTTGCTGGAACTCATGGAGAAAGGTAATTTGTCCTTTTCATATATGATTACAGTATAATGGCATGTGTGATGGTCATTCATAGGAAATGATAAGTCATTGACTGCATGAAAACATATCGGTGAATCGCCAAGAATGATACTGGACGAACAATCAAAGTGTTGCGATCTGACCATAGAGAAGAATACACATCCATTGAATTTGAAAATTATCTAGAGAATCATGGGATAAATCATGAGGTATCTTTTGTTATAACTCCACAAGAAAATGGAGTTGATGAATAGGAATAGACAAGTGAACAACATGGCCTGAACAATACTGATTGAGAGTTGTATTCCACGACATTACTAGAAAGAGGTTATTCAAGCTGCAGTGTATATTCATAATCGAACCAGACATTATATGTGTGAGATGAAGAAACCATATGAAGTGTGGAATGGAAGGAAGACCACTTTAAAATACATTCATGTATTTGGATGTAAATGCTTCATCAGGAACAAAGAATGAAATCAAGGGAAGTATGGCGAAAATGAAGATGAAGGAATTTTCCTCGGTTACTCAATGAACACAAAAGTCTACAAATGTTTCAACAAGCATTTAGGAAAGATTGTGGAAAGCAGTGATGTTAATATAATTGAAGGGAAAACCACAAATTCTTCAAGGAAGTCATATACTGATGTAATAGAAAGTGAGGAAGAAAGTGAACGTGGAGAAAAAACAAATACAGAAATAGAGGAAGTTGTACAAAACACTCAGCACCCACATCATGATGTTGACTCAGAAGAAGAATCTAAAGAAGAAAATGTGGCTGAAGAGAATTCAATTGAACATCACAGAAGAAATAGAAGAGCTAAGATTGATCCATCCAACATAATTGGTGACATGAGTGTACCCACTCAAACCAGAAGGATGAGGAATAACACACAATCTACATTTCTGTCAGTTGTAGAGCCATCCACATTCAAAGAATTTACAAATAAAGAAACTTGGATGAAAGCCATGAATGAAGAATTAGATCATATTTACAAGAATCAGACATGGGATCTAGTCCAGAGACCTGATGGTCACAATTTGATTGGTACCAAATGGATCTTCGAAAATAAGTTTGATTAGCATTGAAGTGTCATTTGAAAAATGGCACGACTGGTTTGTAAAGGATACTCCAAGATTGAAGGCATTGATGTTGAAGATACTTTTGCTCTAGTGGCTAGATTAGAGTCAATCAAGATTTTCATTGTAATGGAACTCCAAAGAAGATATAATATATATCAATTGGATGTCAATAAAGAATTATTGAATGGTGTACTCGAAGAATAAGTCTACATTGAACAACCTGTGGGTTTTGTTATAGGTACTGAGGAAACAAAGGTCTGCAAATTGAAGAAAGATCTATATGGTTTGAAGTAGGCACCACAAGCATGGTACTCACTGCTAGATTTGAATCTCAAGAATAAAGAATTCAAAATAGGAGGAGTAGATCACAATCTCTATGTGAATAATTCTCCAACAGATCAATTCATGATTCTAGTCTACGTTGATGATATAATATTTTGTGGCAGGAGGCAGAAATCAGTGGATGAATTTTCCATTCACATGAAATCAAAATTTGAAATGTCTATGATTGGAGAGCTCACATATTTCATGGGGACACAGGTGATTCAAAAGAAGGAATACACTATCATTTATCAGGAAAAGAATGCAAGAGAGCTGCTGAAGAAGTTTAATATGCATGACTCTAAACCAGTGTCAACTCTGATTGCAATTGGAACTAAACATGGAAAGCATGATGATGTGGCCTCTGTTGATCCAACCCTGTACTGGAGGATCTTTGGGAGCCTACTGTACCTAACAACGACACTGCCAGATATTGTATTTTCCACATGTTTATGGCTCGCTTTTAGAGTAATCCAATATAGGAACATATGGAAGCAGTAAAAGGAATCAAAAGATACATTCAAGGTACTCATATCTTTGGGTTATATTTTTGTTGCAGGTGGGAACAGTGAATTATCATCATTTTCAGATGCCGACTGGGATGGTGATGTCATAGACAGAAATTCCACAAGTGGTGGAGCCTTTAATGATGGGTAGAAATGTTTTGGACGGTTAAGAAATAAATAGGAAAGTACTTCTCTTAGTACTGCTGAAGATGAGTATATATCCGCGACAAAAGCATGCACTAAACTGCTATGGATGAAACAAAAACTAATAGATATAGTTGATGAGGTGAATCGACCTATGGTAATTTGCTGTGATAATAAGAGCGCAATTGATCTCATGATGAATCCTATTCAGAATTCTCGAACAAAACATATTGAAATAAGGTATCACATTATCAAATAAAATGTTTATCAAGGGGTGACTAGAATGGATCATGTGGGAACTGATGAGAAAGTGACTGATATGTTGACCAAGCCACTGTCTGCGGTAGTGTTTGATAAACATTGGTTGAACCTCGGTGTTCAGCCACCTCCCAGTGCATAAAGAGATTTCACAATACCCCTCTCCCTGATTATGATAACTATTTTTATCTGTTTATAGATGTGATGCAGGTTTATGGGAGAGATACTATCCAGGGGGCGTATGATTCGAGCAGAATATTGGACAAATTACTGGTCTTTGGGTTTATTGTCAATGGGGGAGAAAGGACTAAATTTGGCATGTTCAGGCATGTAATGCTATTGTGACATGATGTGAATTCAGTGTCAGTTATAGGATTAGAGGGATGAGATTGAATACATCGATCATGTAATGATTCCTGGGAATCATTGAGAATTCCAAAACACTGGAACCCAATTCAATCTTCGTTTCTTGTTTTCTACACCAAGCATTTCTCACTTAGACTTAGAGTGATGACTGAGTTGTTTCTCGCGTTTTTGGTTTTCACATGGATGGGGATCTATTTTTTTCAGATTGCCAAAAAACCCAAAGGGGGGGGATTGTTAGAACCATGGCCTCCTATGAATGAATTGGAGTATGGTTTCTATTTGATGTCAATCCTCAGTGGAAGTTCAAAATGAGTACTAGTAAAGTGATCATATAGTTCAAGCATGCTACAATATTGAAGGTGGCGTTGTATCCCCGTGTGTAACAAATTTTTGGGCCAGAAAATCGACAAATGGAGAAAAAGGATTTTGGAAAAGATTCAGGTGTACCATGTACTTGAAGGGGATGGATCTTTCATGCCTTGATTTTTTCAAGATCATAACGTGGAAAATTGGCAAAGGGATAAGGACCGCACAGGTATTGGTGTGGTCGTGCAAGTGACTTGCGTGCCGTGAAAGGGACTTGTGCAACGGTGCCTAGGAGGATTAAAAATTTGTGTGCCATATGTTTTTCCAGATTAGATCATTGAAATATGGCAATGGAAAGAGGGTAACACAAGTAACTTGTAGGGGAAAAGACCTACGTGCTGAGACTTGCGCACTGAGGGTAGACTTGCGCGCCACCACGTAGGGAGTCCAGTTTTACTATAAATTGAGGACCACCCCTCTTCATTTGTAATGAATTTCAAGACATAGATATTTTTCAATCCCTCTTCATGCAAGTGGTTGATTCGAGCAAGTGGTAATGGGGTCGTGAAAGTAGAGACTGCGCACTGGTTGTTGGCTGCACGACCAAGGCGGTTTGGGAGTTAAAGGCGCAGCATCGCGCAAGTTTGGAGTTGAAAGAGGCAGTGTCACATAAGTGGGTTGGTGTCACATGCACGCCGATTTTGTATAGCTATGTGACTTGCACGCCATTCTTGAAACTTGTCTGCCGGTCTTAGAGAAGCGCACCCGGAGAGGTTAGAGTATGCTAGTCCATTTGGAGCTGCATGAAAGATGGAATATTTCTTGATATCATCAGTTCAAAGTGATATTAGTATACGAGTGAAAGTTTGAATTCAAGATAGAATCTACACAAAAGAGAGGATGCATTCTATTGCAATGATGAAGATATCATCTCATCTATAAATTGAGTGGGACTTCACCAAAGGCTGTGAGCTAGGGGAGTCAACAGGAGTGACCTGAGGGACGTAGTGAGCTATCGCTGAACAATTATAAAGGCAGTGAGCCTGTCATAGAGTGACTATTCCTAAACCTTTGTAATCCACATCTAGTAATGTTTAGTGGAATTATATACAACCAACAACCTTTCGGCATATGCTCCATGGACGTAGCCCTTAGTGGTGAACCAGGTAAAAAGGGTTGAGTCTTCTCTGTGCATGTGAATGTTTTCTTTCTAATCATATTCATCATACAGTTTAAACAAGTTCCTACCAACGTGGGAACAAGATCCATCACATTAAAACAAAAATTTGTCACTCTGATTCACCCCTCCCCTCTCAGGGTGTCTCGGGGTCCTTCACTTGGTTGTGATGATGCTGCGTGAAGCAGCGAGGAAGTGGTGGTTCTTGTTCCTCAGGGATCACGAGGAGTCAACGATATCATGGGAGGTGCTCTGAGACATGTTTAGAGTTGAGTTTCTTTCTTTGACAACAATTGAGTCCAATACCCAAGAGATTTATACCCTTCAATAGGGGAGCTCCAGTGTGTGAGAGTTTGGAATCCGTTTTAGGAACCTTTTACGATATGATTCGGACGTGTTTCCAGATGAAGAGGCTAGGGCAACACATTTCAAGGAGGCTTTGTATCCAGAGATCCAGCGCTAGGTCACCCCATTTATGCTGATGAAATATCATGAGGTGCTAGAGAGGGAAGAGTTTTTTTATAGGAAATTTTCTAGAACATGTTCACTACGAGAGGGGAGTCATCCTGATTCTTCACGAAAAAGAGCTACGGTTTAGGGTTCCCTATTTTCAGGGAAGAAGAGTTTCTGTTCAAATGGGGGTAGGTCCCAGCCCTAAACATCTCATTTATCTTGGGTGGAATCTCTTAGGGCTATTCCAAGGGATTGGTCACTTGTTTTTTATGTGGTGATCGAGGTCATCTGCCATGAGAGTTCCCTTCCTTTCAGATCAGTCATCATACACCCAATTTTCTACTCTAGGTACCTCTGTTAAGGCATTTTTAGTCGAGGAAATAGAAGTAGGTTGCACCAGCTTTAGATCAGAAGAGGGTAGATGGGGAAGGCATAGGACACCCCTTTGATGCTCCCCATCATCAAAGATTAGAGCCCGGCTTTGGTGGTGGTCGTCATCAGGGTCATAGAGGTTGTGGGAGAGGTTGTTGACAACTTCATGATTTAGCGTTTCCATCACCAGGAAAGCCAGACGTCATTTGAGATACCTTTTTATTTTTTTATACCTTGATGTATTACTCGTTTGATTCAAGAGAGACACACTCCTTCATATCAGATACCCTTATACATGATTTTGGACATGAGGTAAAGAGGCTTCTTGTGCCCTTGGAATTGATAATGCTAGCTGGAGGCCAATATGACTTGTTTGAAGTTTGTAGGGACTGTCAGCTAGTGTTGGGGAAACACCACTCTTTTTGAGATTTCCTATTTTTATGAATACAACCATATGATGTCATCCCCAGCATGGATTGGTTGTATTCGGTGCAGGCTATCATGGATTTCATCATGAGGCAGGTTGGGTTCTTTGATGCAGATGGAGAGCCAATGGTGTTCGTTGGTGAGCAAGACCCTATGATAGGTCAGAGGATTGTTCCTTCATTATCATCCATGATGGCTGAGCTGATGCTGAGTTCTTCAGAGGTTTAGTAGTTGGTGTTTCCTAGGGTCGTATAAGAGTAACCTGATGTCTTTCTAGAAGAGGTTATAACATTATACCCACGACGAGAGATAATATTTGGGATCGAGATACAACCAGGAGCGTCTCCTATATATCTATATCTCGATATGATGGTCCCTTATGAGTTACGATGGCTACGTATATAGCTTGATGGTATGTTACAATGCGGTTTTGTTCGCCCAAGTGTGTAACCGTGGGGTGCACCAGTTTTGTTCGTGAAGAAGGATGATGGTAGTTTTCGGTTGTGTGTCGATTATCATCACTTTAACAAAGTGACAATGATGAATCAGTATCCTCTTGCATGGATTTATGATTTATTCGATCAACTGAAGGGTGAAAGTTGGTTCTCAATGATAAACATGTGGCCAATATATCATCATAAACATGTGAAAGATGGGGATATCTCAAAGACTTCTTTCCATTGTCGTAAGGGGAATTATGAGTCCATTGTAATTCCGTTCAGCATGAAAAATGCTCCAGTTGAGTTTATGGGATTGATAAATGCCATGTACCATGATTTCCTAGACATGTTTGTGATGGTTTTCATTGAAGAAATTTTTGTGCACTCCATGTATGAGGAGGACCATGCAGAGCATCTACACTCCATTCGTTGGAGTTCTTTGTCAACATCAGCTGTTTGGGATGTTTGTGAAGTGTGAGTTTTGGGATCGATAATTCTGTTTCATGGGGCATGTTGTCTCCCAGAAGGGAGTAGTTATGGATCCATTGAAGATAGAAACATTTTTTTCTTGGGAATCCCCCAAAAATAGTATTAGAGGTGTGAATTTTCCTTGGCCACGTAGTCTAATATAGGAGGTTCTTAGCCGAATTCTCTCGAGTTGCGACTCCTCTGATAGCATTGACAAGGAAGGATCTAGCGTTCATATAGATTGATCAGTGTCAGTCAGCGTTTGAGTATCTAAAAATGAAGTTAGTAAGTGATCCATTTCTCTATATTCTAGCTAAGGGAGTTCAGATTGATGTTTTCTACGATTCTTTGCATATAGGCTTAGGCTATGTTCTTATGTAGTAGAGATCATTTGTTTTTTATGGGTCTTGGATGTTACGTCCTGATGAATGTAACTATGCCACCAACAATCTTGATTTTTCAGCAATGGTGTTGGCTTTGATGTTGTGGAGACATTACCTCAATGGTGAGCATGTTGTTGTTTTCACTGATCATAAGAGCCTGAGATATGTTTTCTCCCAGAGTGACTTGAACTGATGACAGTGTTGGTGGATGGAGTTCTTACAGGAATACAACGTTGAAATATCGTATACACCTAGAAAGGGGAATGTTGTAGCTGATGCACTGAGTCGGAAGTCACGTAAAGATGAAGTGTATGAATCTACTGAATCCTAGAGAGTAATGGAAGAACTAGAATCATTAAATCTTGATATAAGAGATGTTGGGGGCAGAGGTTCTCTTTTTCAGATGACAGTGCAGTCATATCTAATGCAGCAAGTGGAAGAGTCCTAGTTGGGGGATCTAGAGGTGGTGGTTTGGAGAGGCTGAGTTGATTGTGGAGAGTCCCCTGATGATTTTTCTAAGGATGAACAACACTGACTGTTTTATCAAGGAAGTCTTTTTGTTACTTTGGTGATGAACAAGATGGTTCTCAGAGTGTTTCATAGATCATCTTTAGCGATGCATGCTAGCATGAAAAAGATTTATCGAGCCTTGAGGAGTCAGTTTTTGTGGCCTAGGTTAAAGCATGCAGTTTCAGAGTTTGTGTCTCAATGTTTGGTCTACTAAAAGGTGAAGTCCGAACACCGTGTTCATGGTGGTCTTCCCAAGCTGTTTGATGGTCCTCTATGGAAGTGGGAGGACATCTCAATAGACATTGTTAATGGATTACCTAAAGCTCAGAGGGGCCATGAATCTATTTGTGTGGTAGTGGATCATTTAACAAATAATCCCACTTAATAGCAATCAATGAGTCAAGATCATTGGATGTTTTGTCGATGCAATATCATGAGGTGGTGGTGATACATCATAGAGTCCCAAGGATGATCATTTATGAATGAGATCCTTGTTTTACCTCTAGTGTGTGGAGAGGTCTCCTAAATGGTTTTGGTTCTTATCTATGCTTTATCACTACTTTTCATCCTCATACGGACGATCAGATAGAGCAAAACATCCTAAATCTATAATACATATTACGCTCTTGTGTCCAGGATTTTGGAGGTTTGTGGATGTGGAACATACCCTTCGTGGAGTTCTCTTACAACAACAGTTTTCACTCCACCATAGATATGGCTATGTTTTATGCCTTGAATGGATGACATATCCATTCTCTGTTGTGATGTACTGGGGTCGAAGAGTCCGCAATTCTCAGACGGGATCTAGTGTGAATACAACAGAGATGGTTCAGGTGATTCGTGAGAGGATGAAGACAGAAAAAGATTATCAGAAATTATATGCCAATCAAATGAGGAGAGCCTTATAGTTTGATGTTGGGGATCACGTGTTTCTAAAGGTGGCTCGCCATCATGGTCAGCAAAGGTTTGGTCATGGGAGTAAGCTTTCTACCTATTTTGTTGGGCATTTCGAGGTGTTAATTCTTGTGGGAGCTAAAATATATCGAGTAGCACTTCCCCCATAGATGAGATGGATACATGATGTTTTCCATGTATCACAACTCCATCATTATCTTCATGATGACTCTCACTTCATCGATTGGGGAGATATCGAGGATGATTATGATATGACCTTTGAGGAGAAAACAATGGAGTTCCAAAATTGGAAAGAGATGGTGTTTCATGTGCGTTCTATCCCCATGGTTTGTGCCATGTGGTGACACAGTGGCATGAAGGATAGTACCTAGGAACGTGAGTCACATATATTTGCTTAGTACCCAGAGTTGTTTGATGTTTAACTCTATTCATGTAATGATATCCCCTTTGTGGTTATTTACCTTTCATGTTTATGTGATGGAATTTTTAAGTTAATTATGGTGGGTTGCTATCCTTTGAGATGTATCTCGATGAGTGGTTGTTCAAACTTTGATTATGTTTCCTTTTAGGTTGGTTTGGAATTCTCAAGGATGCGAATGTTTTGAGAGGTATATGATGTAATGTCACAAACCTCTATGGTCCATTCCTTTCTGAAAATCTAGTGTCTGAGGAGTTCCGTGATGTCAAGGTGACTTATCCCCAATACTTTTCAAAATTTCCAATTAGGTGAACAGTGTAACAGTGACCTTATTGAACAGTGGCATCAGTAACCACAGGTGAAAATGGAAACAACTAACTTATGTGAACAGTATCATTGGTATCCTTAGGTGAATAGTGAAATGGAGGCCTTATGTGAACAATGTCATCGGTAACCTTATGTTGATAGTGCAACGACGACCTTATGTGAAAACTATCATCGGTAGACTTATGTGAACATTACAACAGTAACCTTTTGGGAATAGTGACATCAGTAGCCTTAGGTGAACAGTGCAAAGGTGGCCTTATGTGAACAATGTCATTGGTATCCTTAGGTGAACAGTGAAACAATGACATTATGTGAATAGTGTCAGCGATAACCTTATGTGAATAGTTCAACAAAGACCCTATATGAACAGTTTCATCGGTAGCCTTAGGTAAATAGTGAAATAGTGACCTTATGGGAACAGTTTCATTGGCATCCTTATGTGAACAGTGCAATGCTAAGGTTCCAATAGTGAGGTTCCAGTTTTGAGGTTCCAATGGTGACCTCTTTCTTTTGCCCAATTTTGAGTTCATGAACAGTGTTTTCAGAATGGTGACGTTCTAATAGTGACCTCTTTCCATTTCCAAATTTTGTGTACAAGAAAACTGTTTCCAGAACAGATTGGTTCCAACGACGACCACTTTCCTTTTCCAAATTTTGTGTTCATGAATATTGTTTCCAGAGTTTTGGGGTTCCAATAGCGAGGTTTCAATGGTGAGGTTCATTAACAGTGTTTTTCCATTTCCAAATTTTGAGTTCATGAACAATTTTTCCAGCATCCTACAGTTTCACCCCTTTTAATTTTTCCATTGATGTAAAATTCATTTAAAGCCCTATTTTAATGAATCTAAGGCTGATTCAAAGGTCATAACTCTTATATTAATTTACCTAAGGCACATGATTATTTTACTTGGTCAAAATTCGTTGGTCATTGTGATCCTCTTTTAATAGAAAATCTAGCTTTTCTTAAACCAATGCTCTGTTAAATATTCTAATGGGATTATATAAAATTCTCCCTAGTTCATTTTTTTTGTTCTCAGCTATGATACGCTTGAACCTTTCATTCCATCCCATTTGAGTTTCTCAATCAAACATTCCTCCTTGGATTGGTACCACTCCATTTTGATGCAACCAAGAAGTATCGATCAATATTCCATATAAGGTATGATCTATCATAATTCTTTTGTGTTCATCTCCTTTTGTTTCTCCTTTCCATTTTTATGGAATTCTATCTTTATGTTCCTGTTGAGACATTCATTGGTGTTGACCGGTGTTGTGGTGTCTCTATATCCTTGAGTGGATACACATGTCATGGGGGGAGGAGATCGTAATTTGTTGTGTGGATCATTCTCATATAAAGAACATCAAGAACCATTTTAGGTAGGGGATTCATTTCGTCTATTTTATTTTACATGAAACCGTATAGTTATCATGTTTTATTCCACTACATCACAATGGAATTGACGTAATAAATATTTGAACTGGACTAATAAATTGATGTCAATCATATGTTATTGCCTCTTATTTTTCTAGAAAGTGTGATATCTATGCTTGCTTTGATTAGATTTTTGTTCTTGATCGAAATTCATAAAGAACATAATGCTAGAATTAATAGATAATAGTTTGGCTAAAAGTAAGGAGGAATGTAAATGAATCTGTTTCTTCTTGATGAAATTTGATGTTAATCAAATTGCTGCTGTAAGCATGTTTATTTATTTCTGATAGATTACTGGTTAGTTTTACTGAATTTGGAAATTACTAAATGAAATTTTTTTAGTCGAAGATGGATTGAAGAACTGGTTTTTTGATAAAATATAATTCCTTGTTGGGTTCTGAGTTACACTCTTGCTTGTTTAAGGTCCAAGATCCCAATTGATATGATGGTTTTTTTCCTGCTGCATGTGTTCTAATGTGAGGATGGATGGCTGATGTGATATGTGGGGGAAGGGAGGCTTATTGGTTGTGGAAATAGTTGATTAATAGAGTGAGGAGATGCATCGGTATATGAATATGGGTGTCGGAGAGGATAGTAAGGATGATGAAATGCGTTGGATGTGAATATCTAGATTCTTTCAGATTCTTGTGGGTTGTTTATCAACTTTAAATTCCCCACTTGTCAAGGAAGCTGGTCTTTATTACCCTTCTTCTGAAAGGGGAAAATACCCACTGGGTATTCCATGTGATTTCTGTTTTTATCTTCTCAAGGTAGGATGTTTCTATACTCTGGCTATAGGTGGCGAAGAATCGTTGGGTAGTTCATCTACTTGTCGTGTTGATCCTCCTTGTGTTTAGTAGCTAAGAATTTTTTTCTATAATTCTTGGGAATATGGGAAGTTAATATTTTAAATATATAATTTTTTAAATGATGTTAACCCATAGGGTTGGAGCTTGCTGGGGGGCAATCATAAAAGTTTAATTTTAAGGAAAAGTGGACTTTGGCTGTGCTGCTAATGAAATATACTGTGGAAATTTTAATGGTTAATAAATTTTTAAATAATTAATTAACATAAAGATAAACTAATAAAAATGGAATGAATTAATGTAATAAATATATTTAAATGGTTGTGTGCTTATAGAATACCTAGTCTTAGAAGTGACAGACAGGAGTCCGTGAGGCGTTACCTGCAGTTGAGTCTAAGACTAGGTTATGCCAATAGTGTGGTTGTAAGATATAGAATATTATCTACTTTTTGTGTTTCTATATATTACTCCACCCCATCAGTAAGGGAAACTGATACCCTGGGGATTCTGAGCCCTGAGGGGTGTTTTCCCCAATATTTTGGTGGGAGGATGGATTGCTGACTACCCCCTTTGGCCCCGCTCTCTTCTCTTGTTAGTTACTTTTGCTTGTTGGCACAATGGTTAGTTTTCCCCATTTTTGTGTGTAGAGGGATGTAATGGATTTTGTTTATTCACACAAATATATTCTGGATATAGTTTCCTATGGACTACTATAGGTGTAATGTATATAGGTTATGATTGCTTGAGGATCCTTACTCGGTGTATGGGCTATAATGTCTTGAGGTTTAATACCCGTAGTATGATACTTGTTATGCGAGCTATGGTGTCTCCCAGAAACTACCTGGTTACTTTGCTTATGTGGACGTGGTGGTTTTGTTGCATGAGGTGCATATTGTGGTGCTTCACCCATGTGTTTGCGGGAAAGACTTTTTGAAGAGAGATGCTTAGGATGTGCAACATTGGCGAAAATTAGCAAACTAGTGGGGAAGTTGTAGCGGGGTGACCTTAATATTATTTATTATATTATATATTGTTTTATGTGTTACTTGGTGAGAGTATCCATGGTGAGGCTAGGAACTTAGTATACATGTTTATGTGATGAGTTATTTTTACTTGTTGTTCTCTGTGTTTTAGTATTAATTCTTTAATTTTGAACAATAGGCTTTAGGATGGATCATAATGAGTATACTGTTATACTCACCCGACATCTATATAAACTATTCTTCATACCACTTTCTCATGGCCCGTCCCCCGGGGCCCGTGCAGTGACTACACCAAGCATGTTTTCCATAGGCAAGGGGATGGGGACTAGCACCGAAAGGCATATTCCCAAAAACTGGGAAGGCATTGCCTTTATATCTTATAAACACATTCAACCCAGAATACAACAAGATACAAACACTATAAAACTGTATAACAAAAGGAGTGTTGAATGTAAAAGTTGCCGGAATATAGGCCCAACTGTAAAGATACAAGTACAACTAAAATAAAATACAACTGAATAAAGAAAAAGTAGCTACATGGTTGTCCTCTGAGGTTCCAACCTGAAGGGTCTTTATAGGTCACCTCTTCAGCACTACACATCCACCCTTCTCCTCTGCGTACCGACACGTCATATGGTCCACCTCTGGGGACCGTCCTATCCTGTTATTCTCAGCCTCAGTTTGCACTATCCATTTTCTCCATCCAAAACAGTAAGGTGCATGTATATCACATACAGGGGTGAGAATAATGATACTTAATAGGGACCCCAGACCCTCAATTTCTCACAAAATCCACCAAGGATAAACAAAAAATTAAGAAAACAACAGATAAACCTACATAGGTATATGCCCATACATATACCAAAGTTATCAAGTAATCCATCTCAATCATGAAGGAAGAAAGAGGTTATGACTCATATAACCCTAGGTATAACATAGTTACGGTAGTAGAGAAGATTATTTATAACTACTGAATCATCTTACTACATTAAGAGGCTCTGTTGCTGACCCGCACAAGATCGGAAGGAGCTGACCCACACATGATCGCTAGGAGTGACCCCCACAGGATCGCACGAAGATGACCCACACATGATCACTTGGATATGACCCACACAGTGTTTCTAGGAGCTGACCCACACAATATCTCTAGAAGGTGACCCATAGAGGATCGCTAGGAGCTGGCCCACATAGGATCTGTAACACCATGAGATTTTATTAAAAATATTCTTCTGATTTCATTGATGTCTTGTGTTGTATGCTACATCAAGATTACCTTGTTCTATACACAACACCGTATTAGCTTGTAGTATACGCAACACTATTCTTGGATCGTGTTACACACAATTTTGATAATAGTTATTCTACACAACATTGAGTATATATATATATATATATATTCAATGTATAAAAGAAATATGGTTGGATTATGTTATACGAAACAATGAAGGATTCCTGCACAACATGCAACCTTGACATGGCTTGCATTACATGCAATCGCGACCTTCCTCGATAGCGTGTGTTGTATACAATACCGATTTTTACTAAACAACGATATATTATAATAATATTATTATGAACTAGCCGTTATGAATAGTAATAACCACTTTTTAATTTTTTATAAATTTTATTTTTCAAAATGGACTTCATTTTTGGATTCGGAATATCGAAATTAGCTTAGGGTGAAATTTTGGTACTTTTTGGATAACATTCATATTCTGACGAATAGTGAAAATTACTAAATTATAATTAAAAACAACTTTTTTAATAAAAATAATTAATAGTGATAAATTATTAATTTGATTGGTTTTAAAGTATATTTAGAATATATTTTTACAATTTAATACAATGTTGGTCATTGGATGTAATTTCACATTTAAACAAGTTATAAACAAGTGTCAATCTTTTTATAGTTATTATCTCTCAAAAACACGCCATTTGTTTTGACGACGGGAATTAATTTTTAAATTAGTTAATGTAACTGATATTTTTTGAATTTGGTAAAATAGACATCATTTTTGAGTTCATAATATCAAATATATCTTAGGCCTATTTTTTGGTATTTTTCTGGAAACTTTCATTTTTTGATGAATAGTGAAACCACTAAGTGGTAGTAAAAAAAATGAATTTTTCATAAATCATAATTTTACCCCTTCTGTGAGTGTAATTTCAAAAATCCGAGAGACACAGTTGATGTCAGTAAGTAAAATGTTGTTCAATTAGATGAAAATAATTTTTGGTGAAGAGTAACTTTTTACTTGTTTTACCACGGTTAAAAGTAAATAGGGTAATTAAGGGTAACAATGATATTATTATTACCCTACCAAATGACCTAATTCTATTGGATAAGTGTAATTCGACCGAAAACAACCTTAGGAATAAAATATGACCATTTAGGCCCCCTTGGATTAGATTAGGACATTTATTATTATTTAATTCAAAGAAGATTTAAAAGAGTTAAAATCAAAGTTTATTTACTAAAACATTTATAATATAGGGTTATACATAATATAAATTCGATTTTAAATATTAATTAGAAAGATAATAAGATTTCCTAGATAATGATATTTTATTTATAATTTTTAGACATTAAATAATTTAATTTATTTATGACACAATGATGATTCAGTAATTACCATAATAGTGAAACATTAGAATAATTGATATTATAAATACCAAAATAAATATAATTTGAGACTTTTTATGAATTAAACTAATTTTCTAGATTAATATGACATTCTAGCATAGATTTAATTAACTTTTTTCGAACTAATCATTCTATTATAATTTTCAAAAAAATCAATTACTAAATAGTGTCAAAATTGATATAAAATATTTTTTAAAACAAATATTATATTAGTAATTGTTATTTTATTCATAAAAATCTAAGGTTCGGCCAAATGACTTAGATAAGGTTATATATTTTAATAATAAACATCTTGGGGTTCTTTTGGATGCTTATAGTTTGTTTATTAACCTTATAGTATAAGAACACAAGAAGACACGGTAAAAGTAAAATTATTTAACTTAATGTTAAATCTAAATGATAAGGTTAAAATAGGAACCTAAACATGTCTAAATTCTATTGGATGATAGGATTTCGACCCATCCCCACCTTAGATTCGAAATAAATTAATTTGGAGCTATTTAAAACCAAATTTTACTTTATAATAAAATAATAGTTTTAGTTATTCCAAAGGTACCTCTCTCCTCCCTTATAAAAGGGCACCTCCTCCCCCTTTTCCTCACACCACACTAAGCCTTCAAGATTAGAAAACACCTGCCAAATTCTCTTCTCCACTTCCATATAAATATCCTAGAGGTTCTGGGCTTCCTCAAAGACTAATTTTAGTGCCCTAAAAGGAGATCTCAAAGAGGTTCTTCAAAGAAGATGTAATGTCCGTTACCGATTCTTTCAGATTTATTTCTTCTTCCACTAATTATTCTTAGGTTGTTTCATTATGAAGTAATAACATCAGTATCACTGATATACTGATATGATATTATAAGTATTAAACAAACCTATTTCACCATCTATCCATCCTACGGAAAATGAAATCACCGCCCGTGCGTACGTACGGAATACCGTCTCCACGCCGTGGTGTAATCTATTTCCACCACCACCTTACTTGGATGGGTATAATGGTGTACATAATAACTATATATGATTATTTTAAAGTGATACTTATTCTGAAATAGTATACATACACTTAAATACAATTCCACGATCATGAGAATGATATCATCGCTCGTGCGTACGTATGGACTACCGTCTCCACGACGCGATGAGATTCATTCTCCACATTAACCATTCATGAATGATTATAAAGTATATATAATAAGCAATAATGAAATATATGACATAATAATGATACTGGATTTATGTGTATATATATGTATGTCATATACTTAATTCCATTCAACTCAATAAGGAAACGAAAACAGAGTTCATGCGTACATACGGACTACCGTCTCCATGAACGGTGTATTTCATTCCATTTACTAATTTATTATATATATGTATATTCTGAATATATATTATATATAAATCCTGTTTTATATTCTGGAATTAAGTAATTATGTTCTACGAAATCATATGAATAATTACAAGTCAAAACACGGATGACAAATGAAACAATTTTACCCAAAATGCTCTTTAACATGGAATTTACAAAAGAACGGGTAATATAAAGTCATAAGTGAACCATATATGATATCATAACAATGATTATGATTCTGGAATAAGTCAATGACATTATATAAATCATTATACAGGAGGTTCAGCCACTTACGAAGCAAATCGGACCTAAGGTAAGGGAAAATATCACAATCTCATTTTATCCGATATTGTTTATACTTTGGTATTTACTGAGGTGTATTTTATCATCCACATCCATTTTTCCTCAATTTGTAATATTTATATCCTTCTACAATAGTTTATATCCAATTTTACAATTCGGTGAGTTTTTAGTAAAAGATATGAAAGGAATCTTTTGTCGTTTTTCGTACGAGGTAATTTATTACTTTTCAGACAAAAGTACAAGAAAAATGTTTTTTTAACTTATACGGCATGAATGGATTGTTAAAACACTATTTCCAAGAATATTACTTTACAAGTTTTCAAGTATATTTTTAATCAACTTCTTTTAGTTTTAAATTGTATGACATGTTAAGAAAGGAAATTTTTTTTGAATTTGAAAGGATATTTTCCTCAAGAATGGAGTTCAAGTGTTTTATCAAAATTATTTTCCATATAAGATAATATGGGGTTCTGTTTATATCCCTATTATTACATTGATTTGATTATGTTGTGATGGAATTATTTTTATGAATTCCTTTATCTTATATTAATTGTTTGATGATGTCACGATGTTTAAGATTCCCATTTTTATTACATGGGTTATGCAATGATGTATGATTTATGATTTTGTGGCACACATAAGAATGGTATCATTATGAGATGGGTGGGACCTATATCTCCCTCCAATGAAATGGGTAAATATTTTATATCTCATGAGATATACATGGCTGGAATGGTAGGTTATACCGGTTCAGTGAAACAGAACTGAAACAAGGGTGACTCGGTTCAGAAATGGACTTTGTCCACTAAGATAGTCTTGGAAATGAGTCTGGACTAATAAGAAATGATTATCTATTATTGTGTGTGTATGACACAAAGTTTCATGTTGTATGTTATGATTATTGGGATTTCATTTCACTACTATGATTTATCCCATGTTATGAAATTATGCTCTCTTTTGCAGGCTAAGATTTCCAAAATGTTTTGTTCTTATGAATATGATGTGATTGATATTTCTTTTTTTACCCTTACTAAGAATTTTAGCTCACCGTTTTTTGTTTTCTTTTCCCCATGATATAAAGAAAGTTTTTAGGTAAAAAAAGGAAGATCTTAATGGGATATGTTGAAGATCTTTCACCACGATTAGAAGATTATATTAGGAGTTTCCAAAGACACTAAACTATTACGATCCTTGTGTGTGTGTTTTTGTTATGTACTAAGTATTCCGAAAAAGTAATGTAATGTCAATGTAAGTCAGGCTTCAGGTCTCTACAGTTGGTATCAGAGGAATGGTTTAGTCAACCTTCAGAAACTAGGATGCGAAAACGTTAGTGATATCCTTAGAGATATTTCTAAGGTATGTATAGGGATGTCCCTAAGGATAAGTATAAGTATAGGTTATAGTCCTTGAATTGCACTAACGATCTTAGAATTAAACCTAAGATTTTAGATATTGAAGGTAATCCGCCTTTACTATGTTGTTTTCCCTAGAATTATTTTTGCCTCTCACACTATTCTTTTTGGGTTTTAGAAAATGGCTGGAAACAAGATGATTCACGATATTGGAGGATATGATAGGCAATGGAATGATATTCTTCATGAGCAACCAAATGAAATGGGATTTGGAATTCCAATCATCGTTATTATGCCAAATCACCAATCTCATAATATGATCAATAAAGTAAAATTTGGTAAGTTTCCTAACTCGGCTAATAAGAGAAAGATGGAGTTTCATGATGATCATAGAGGAAAGAATGTTCAATTTCCCCTATGTAAATCATGTGGGAGGAGGCATCAAGGAGAATGTTTCAAAGGAACTGGAAGATACTTTGGGTGTGGAAAAGAAGGAAACAAAGCCAGTAAGTGCAAAGGAAAATGTTCAGTTAACACCGGGGATAGGGATAATGGTATTGCTACGACATCAACAATGGTTAAATGTTTTAAATGTGGAATGTACGGGCATTATAAAAACCAATTCCCTAAGGGAAAGTCTCATGAAGAGAATCAGTATGGTCGTATGGGTAGTATTTATGTGGATGATAATGAAGAGACTACAAATGATATGTGAGATGAAAGAATTGTTGATGCTCGGTCAATGGTTTAAGAATGTAGTGGAATGATTACATGTTTATCATGTGTAATGTTGTATAAGTAATCTCATGGTACTATGGAATAAAGAGACATCTAAGGATTGTTACACTGTTGTCTTTCCTTGACTTTTGAAAGTGTATGATTAATGTTATCAGTATCCATGAAAGGTTATTCAGATATTTTTGGAATGTAGATGATATGCGCATATTGAAGGGATAAGGAGAAAATTAAATGTATTCATGAGCTCATGACTGATATAAAGAGAAGGTTATATCATGGTTTGAGTATATAGAATTTTTGGATTTTGGTATGTGGAAAGAGTTAACTTTTGACTGCATTCATGTATTCACTAATGTTAAATGGGTATTCATTCTTCAAGAGAATACATGATTAAGTTATTCACATGTTTGTAATTTTACCAACAAGACATATCTTATGATATATGGGGATCAACGATGGTATTAAATATCTGGTAATCATTTTCACTATATTATGAGAGTGTACTGCAGTATTATGGATAAGCCTAAAGATTGGAATAGATTATGTTGGACATAAGTTAGTATTGTTTAAGGATAGAATTTTTTCGATATTATTGATGGGATGCTATAGTAATATAGTTTTAGAAAATGGACAACCTGCAGGACGGGCGACAACCCATCCCGTCAGACAAAGCTGTGTGAATCGAACCCACAACTGAAGTGCGACTGGCCTTTATCGCCTACCACTGGCATACTGGAAGTCCCTGTTTAGTAGAAACTAGTTTTATTATATTAATCAGTATGATATATGAAGTATAAGTCCATTTTAGGAACCATATATCATTAATCTCCCTATAGATGGACTTATGTATTTTTTGATAACTTTTCTAACCTTTTGTTTGAGACAGATGGAATGACGCATCATTCTATCACATGATCTGCTAACACATCACAAATGACAAATTCAACTTCATTTATTTAAGAGATGAAGTGGAAATTGTCCAAAGAACGAAAAACGGTGAGACTATACCAAAATCACAAAAGTATTTCTTCTAATTCCAATTTCATCAACTTTAGGGAAATGATCTTGAAAACCAAAAATGTTGTCCTAGTTCCCTTATATCCGATTAATCAAATGGTACCTTAGATCATCACAAATCAATAGCATTGTGATAGTTGTATTTTTCATAGCCATGTTCTCTACCACTCTCCATCAGAACATGATGGTTAGATTTCTCTTCCATATCCTTATTTTCACCTATGTGGAAACCCATTGATTAGTTTATCTGGGTAACCGTTACGTTTCATACTTTAGTTCTTAAAGATAGGTTTTGGTATTCCTTTTTACGATGTGGGTTTCTATTAAAGAATATTTAGAATAGTAAATCATTTATAACCCCGACGAATTTCGAGGGCGAAATTAATTTTAAGGGGGGTAGAATGTAACACCCTGAGATTTTATGAAAAATATTCTTTTGATTTCATTAATGTATTGTGTTGTATGATACACCAAGATTACCTTATTCTATACGCAACACCGTATTAGCTTGTAGTATATGCAACACTATTCTTGGATCGTGTTACACACAATTTTGATAATAGTTATTCTACATAACATTGAGTATATATATATATATATTCAATGTATAAATGAAATATGGTTGGATTATGTTATACGAAACAACGAAGGATTCCGGAACAATATGCAACCCTGACTTGGCTTGCATTACACACAATCGTGACCTTCCTCGATAGCGTGTGTTGTGCGCAATACCGGGTTTTACTAAACAACGATGCATTATTATAATATTATTATGAACTAGCCGTTATGAATAGTAATAACCACTTTTTAAATTTTTTTTAATTTTGTTTTTTCAAAATGGACTGAATTTTTGGATTCAGAATATCGAAATTAGCTTAGGGTGAAATTTTGGTACTTTTCAGATAACTTTCATATTTTGATGAATAATGAAAATTACTAAATTTTAATTAAAAAAGAAATTTTTTAATCAAAATAAATAATAGTGATAAATTTTTAATTTGATTGGGTTTAAAGTATATTTAGAATATATTTTTACAATTTAATACAATGTTGGCCATTGGATGTAATTTCACATTTAAACAAGTTATAAACAAGTGTCAATCTTTTGATAGTTATTATCTCTCAAAAACACGCCATTTGTTTTGACGACGAGAATTAATTTTTAAATTAGTTAATGTAACTGATATGTTTTGAATTTGGTAAAATAGACATCATTTTTGAGTTCATAATATCAAATATAGCGTAGGCCTAATTTTTGGTATTTTTCTGGAAACTTTCATTTTTTGATGAATAGTGAAACCACTAAGTGGTAGTAAAAAAAATGAATTTTTCATAAAACATAATTTTACCACTTCTGTGAGTGGAATTTCAAAAATCCGAGATACACGGTTGATATCCATAAGTAAAATGTGGTTCAATGAGATGAAAATAATTTTTGGTGAATAGTAACTTTTTACTTTTTTTACCACGGTTAAAAGTAAATAAAGTAATTAAGGGTAAAAATGATATTATTATTACCCTAACACATGTCCTAATTCTATTGGATAAGTTTAATTCGACCAAAAACAACCTTAGGAATAAAATATGACCATTTAGGCCCACTTGGATTAGATTAGGACATATATTATTATTTAATTCAAAGAAGAGTTAAAAGAGTTAAAATCAAAGTTTATTTACTAAAACATTTATAATATTGGGTTATACATAAGATAAATTCGATTGTAAATATTAATTGGAAAGATAATAAGATTTACTACATAATGATAGTTTATTTATAATTTTTAGACATTATATAATTTAATTTATTTATGACACAATGATGATTCAGTAATTACCATAATAGTGAAAGAATAGAATAATTGATATTATAAATATCCAAATAAATATAATTTGAGACTTTTTATGAATTACACTACTTTTGTAGGTTAATATGACATGTTATTATAGATTTAATTAACTTTTTTAGAACTAATCATTCTGTTATGATTTTCACAAAAATCAATTACTAAATAGTGTCAAAATTGACATAAAATAGTTTTTAAAACAAATATTATATTAGTAATTGTTATTTTATTCATAAAAATCTAAGGTTCGGCTAAATGACTTATATAAGGTTATATATATTAATAATAAACAACTTGGGGTTCGTTTGGCTACTTATAGTAAGTTTATTAACCTTATAGTATAAGAACACAACAAGACACGGTAAAAGTAAAATTATTTAACTTAATGATAAATCTAAATGATAAGGTTAAAATAGGAACCTAAACTTGTCTAAATTCTATTGGATGAGAGGATTTCGACCCATACCCACCTTATCTTCAAAATAAATCAATTTGGAGCTATTTAAAACCGAATTTGACTTTATAATAAAATAATAGTTTTAGTTATTCCAAAGGTACCCCTCTCCTCCCTTATAAAAGGGAACCTCCTCCCCCTCTTCCTCACACCACTTTGAGCCTTCAAGCTCGGCCAAACCCTGCCAAATTCTTTTCTACACTTCCATAGGAATATCCTAGAGGTTCTGGTCTTCCTCAAAGACCAATTTTAGTGGCCTAAATGGAGATCTCAAAGAGGTGATTCAAAGAAGAGGTAATGTCCGTTACCGATTATTTCAACTTTATTTCTTCTTCCACTTCTTCTTATTAGGTTGTATCATTATGAAGTAATAACATCAGTATCACTAATATAATGATATGTTATTATAAGTATGAAACAACCCTATTTCACCATCTATCCATCCTACGGAAAATGAAATCACCGCGTGTGCGTACGTACGGAATACCGTCTCCACGCCGTTGTGTAATCTATTTTCCACCACCACCTTACTTGGATGGGTATAATGGTGTACATAATAACTATATATGATTATTTTAAAGTGATATTGATTCTGAAATAGTATACATACACTTCAATACAATTCCACGATCATGAGAATGATATCATCGCTCACGCGTACGTACGGACTACTGTCTCCACGACGTGATGAGATTCATTCTCCACGTTAACCATTCATGAATGATTATAAAGTATATATAATATGTAATAATGAAATATATGACATTATAATGATACTGGATTTATGTGTATATATATTTATTTCATATACTTAATTCAATTCAACTCAATAAGGAAATGAAAACATCGTTCATGCGTACGTACGAACTACCGTCTCCATGAACGGTGTATTTCATTCCATTTACTAATTTATTATATATATGTATATTATGAATATATTTTATATATAAATCATGTTTTATATTCTGGAATTAAGTAATTATGATCTAAACAATCATATGAATAATTACAAGTCAAAACACGGACGACAAATGAAACAATTTTACCCAAAATGCTCTTTAACATGGAATTTACAAAAGAACGGGTAATATAAAGTCATAAGTGAACAATATATGATATCATAACAATGAGTATGATTCTTTAATAAGTCAATGACATTATTTAAATCATTATACCAGAGGTTCGGACACTTACGAAGCAAATCAGACCTAAGGTAAGGGAAAATTTCACAATCTCATTTTATCCAAGATTGTTTATACTTTGGTATTTACTGGGGTGTATTTTATCATCCAAAACCTTTTTTCATCAATATGTAATATTTATATCCTTCTACAATATTTTATATCCAATTTTACACTTCGGTGAGTTTTTAGTAAAAGATATTAAAGGAATCTTTGGTCGTTTTTCGTACGAGGTACTTTATGACTTTTCAGACAAAAGTACAAGAAGAATGTTTTTTAACTTATACGGCATGAATGGATTGTTAAAACACTATTTCCAAGAAGATTACTTTACAACTTTTCATGTTTATTTTTAATCAACTTCATTTAGTTTAAAATTGTATAACATGTTAAGAAAGGAATTTTTTTTTGAATTTGAAAGGATATTTTCCTCAAGAATGGAGTTCAAGTGTTTTATCAAAATTATTTTCCATCTAAGATAATATAGGGTTCTGTTTATATCCATATTTTTACATTGATTTGATTATGTTGTGATGGAATTATTTTTATGAATTGCTTTATCTTATATGAATTGTTTGATTATGTCACAATGTTTAAGATTCCCATTTTTATTACATGGGTTATACAATGATGTATGATTTATGATTTGGTGGCACACATAAGAATGGTATCATTATCAGATGGGTGGGACCTATATCTCCCTCCAATGCATTGGGTAAAGATTTTATATCTCATGAGATAGACATGGATGGAATGGTAGGTTATACCGGTTCAGTGAAACAGGACTGAAACGAGGGTGACTCGGTTCAGAAATGGACTTTTTCCACTAAGATAGTCTTGGAAATGAGTCTTGACTAATAAGAAACGATTCTCTATGATTGTGCATGTATGCCACAAAGTTTCATGTTGTAAGTTATGATTATTGGGATTTCATTTCACTAATATGATTTATCCCATGTTATGAAATTATGATCTCTTTTGGAGGCTATGATTTCCAAAATGTTATGTTCTTATGAATATGATGTGATTGATATTTCTTTTGTTTACCCTTACTGAGCATTTGAGCTCACCCTTTTATGTTTTCTTTTCCCCAGGATATAAAGAAAGGTTTTAGGTAAAAAAAAGAAAGATTATTATGGAAGATGTTGAAGATCTTTCACCACGATTAGAAGATTATATTCCGAGTTTCCAAAGACACTAAACTATTACGATCCTTGTGTGTGTGTTTTTGTTATGTACTAAGTATTCCGGAAAAGTAATGTAATGTCAATGTACGTCAGGCTTTGGGTCTCTACAGGATCGCTAGGAGCTGACCCACACATGATCGCTACGAGTTGAACCATACATGATCGCTAAGAGCTAACCCACATAGGATCTCTAGGATATGACCCACACCAGATTGCTAGGATTTAACCCACACAGGATCACTATGAGATTACCCACACAAAATTGCTGGGATATGACCCGTATAGGATGTTTAGGAGCTGACCCACAAAAGATCGCTAGGAGCACTCTTTTCATCACATCAAGCTACTGGGTTTCCGCACTAGGCTTACTCATCTCTGGGAGATACTGCTACCCAAGACACCGGTCAATACACCAACTTCCATGAAGTCCCACAAGTAATTATCTCAATGGACCTCCACATCATCGGTGTATCAACGCAATAGGCGATGCGTCAATAGGACTCCCAGTCTGTATGTTATTAGCATTTTAATCCCGAGGGCCCAGTTTAATTCCTGCTCGATCCAACCTGATAGTTTCCCAACATTATCCAAATATTCATTGGGATATACTCAATGGAATAGTTAGCTCCATAATTTCTAGCGCTATTGAAGGTTCATCAAATGGACGTGTGGTTCCAAAATTATGGGCAAAAGAGCGTAAATGGGTCGTGGTGGGTCCGGGTCTGGTCCGACCCGGTCTAGGCCGACGCGGTCTAGGTCGACACGGCCTGACCCGCTGGGTCTGACCTAGCCTGCTAGGTGGCCTTTCCCGTTGGGTTCAGCCTAACCCACGGGGTTGCCCGTCCGGTTGGGTTCGGCCCTTGTTGGGCGGCCCGACCCGCTGGATGGTCCAGCAGGCCGCGAGGGGCCACGGAGGGCCGCGAGGGTGCCGTGATGGTGGCTCAGCCCGATGGTGCCGTGTGGGCGGCTCGGTTGAGGGGTTCTATGAGGGAAGCTCAGCCCGGGGGTGCCTTGAGGGAGGCCCTAGTGAGGGGTTCCGCAAGGTCGGCTCAGCCAGGGGTGCGGCGAGGGCGGCTCGGCCGAGGGGGCCACGAGGGCGGTTCAGCCCATGGGTACCACGAGGGCATCTTAGACGTGGGGTGCCGTGAGTGCAGGTTGGACCGTGGGTGCCGCGATGGCAGCTTAGCCAAGGGGTTCCATGAGGGATGCTCAGCTCATGGTTGTCGTGAGGTCGGCTCGGCTGAGGGGTGTCACGAGGGCGTGACGGAGCGGCTCGGCGAGTCCACAGGTGGCGCGGCGGGGCTGAAAACGACGTCGATGAATCAGGGGGGCGTGGCCGCAGGCGGCGGCGTAGCTGCAAGTGTAACACCGCGAGATTTTATGAAAAATATTCTTTTTAATTTCATTAATGTCTTGTGTTGTATGCTACACCAATAGGAGCTTGCACAACACGCATCCCTGACTTGTCTTGCATTACACGCAATCACAACCTTCCATGATAGCATGTGTTGTACGCAATACTGAGTTTCTCTAAACAATGATATGTTATATGAACTACCCATTATGAATATTATCCACTACATTTTTAATTTTATAACATTATTATTCATCTTACACATTTTCTAGACCATTTTATGAGAACAAAATCAAATTTTCGAGTAAAATAATTAATTTTAACAAAATGTAGTTTGGCCGCCGTTTGATGGCGCACCCACTTCAAATCTTGTTTTTGACTTGTCTATAAGTTCAATTTGACAAAATGAAATTCTTATTTGGAATTAGGATATAAAAATTTACTTTGGATAAATTTTTCATATTATTCTGATAAGTTTCATATTTTAATGAATAGTAAAAACACTCTATATTTTAATTGAAAACAACTTTATTCATCGCAATAATTTATATGGTTAGATTATCTTTTTAATTGGGTTTAAAATTTAATTAGAATATATTTCTACCATTTAATCCAATGTTGTTCATTGGAATTAATTTCACTTTGAAATTGGATATAAACAAGTATCAATCTTTTAATTGTTTTTGTTTCTTAAAAACACGCTATTTGTTTTGATATCGGGAATTAAATTTAAAATTAATTAATGCCACATATATGTTATGAATTTGGAAAAACATACATAAATTTGAATTTGGAATATCAAATAATGCTTAGGCTGAATTTTCGGTATTTTTCTGAAAAACTTCAATTTTCGATGAATAGTGAAACCACTTAGTGGTAGTTAAAAAAACTGACTTTTTTTAATTTAAATTAAATTTTACCACTTCTGTGAATTGAATTTCAAAAATCTGAGACACATGAATAATATCAAGTACTAAAATGTGGTTCAATGAGATGAAAATAATTTTTGGTGAATAGTAACTTTTTACTTTTATTTACCATGGTTAAAAGTAAATACTATAATTAAGGGTAAAAATGATATTATTATTACCCTAACACATGTCTTAATTCTATTGGATAAGTGTAATTCGACTGAAAACATCCTTAGGAATAAAATATGACCACTTAGGACTTCTTGGATTAGATTAGGACATTTATTATTAATTTATTTAAAGAAGGGTTAAAATAGTTAAAATCAAAGTTTAATAAGTAAATAATTTTTAATAAAGGGTTACACATAAGATAAATTCGACTATAAATATAATTAGAAAGATAAAAATATTTCCTACATAATGATATTTTATTTGTAATATTTATACATTAATTAATTTAATTTATTTATGACACAATGATGATGCAGTAATTATCTTATTAATGCAATATTGACAAAATTGATGTTATAAATACCCAAATAAATGTAATTTGAGACTTTTTATGAATTCCAATATTTTTTTATGGTAATATGACATGTTAATATTTATTTAATTAAATTTTTTTGAACTAATAATTCTGTTATGGTTTTCACAAAAATCAATTACCAAATAGTGTCAAAATTGACATAAAATAGTTTTTAAAAAAATATTATATTATTAATTGTTATTATATTCCTAAAAATCTATGTTTCGGCCAAGATACTTATATAATGATTGTTGTATCATTAACGGACCAATTGGGGGTCTCTTGGATTTATATGGTAAGTTTATTAACTATATAATATAAAAATACAGAGTGACATGGTAAATGCCAATCTAATTAACTAAGAGTTAAAACAAAAAGATAAGGTTAATATAATGACCTAAACTTGTCTAAATTCTATTGGCTGAGATTAATTCAAACCATCACCACCATACCTTCTAAATAAATCAATTTGGAGCTATTAAAAACCGAATATGACTTTATAATAAAATAATACTTTTAGTTTTTCCAAAGGTGCCCCTCTACTCCCTTATAAAAGGGCACCCATCCCTCTCTTCCTCACACAACATTGAGCCTTCAAGATCAGCCAAACGATGAAAATTTCTCTTCTACACTTCCATAAAAACATCCTAGAGGTTCTGGTTTTCTTCAAAGACCAATTTTAGTTCCCTAAGAGGAGGTCTCAAAGAGGCGCTTCAAAGAAGAGGAAATGTCTGCTACCAATTCATTCAACTCTATTTCTTATTAAACTTCTTCTTCTTTAGTTGTTTCACTATGAAGTAATAACATCAGTATAAATCATATACATATATGTTATTATAATTATGAAATGACCCTATTTCACCATCTATCCAACCTACGGAAAATGAAATCACCACGCGTGCGTACGTACGGAATACCGTCTCCACGCCGTGGTGAAATATGTTTTTCCACCAACACCTTACATGGATGGGTATAATGGTGTAAAGAATAACTATATATGGTTATTACAACATCATACTGATTCTGATATATTATATCAACCACTCCAATTCTATTCAATAATTATTGGAATGATATCATCGCTCGTGCGTACGTATGGATTACTGTCTCCACGACGCGATGAGATTCATTCTCCATGTTAACCATACATGAATGATCATAAAGTTTATATAATTAATAATAATGAAATATATTAAATAATAATTCTTCTATATTTATGTATATATATATGTATTTCATCTTTTTATTTTCATTCAATTCTATAAGGAAACGAAAACAACGTTCATGCGTACGTACGGCCTACCGTCTCCATGAACGGTGTATTTCATTACTTTTATCGATCTATAATATATAAATGTATATGATGAATATATATTATATATATATATCATGTTTTACATTCTGTAATTATGTAAATCAGGATTTAAGTAATAATTTCATGAACGAAAAGTCGAAACACATATGATAAATGAAATGATAATACCCAAAACGCTGCTTTAACATGGAATTTACAAAAGAATGGGTAATATAAAGTCATAAGTGAAACATATATGATATAATAACAATGAATATTATTTTTTAATAAGTCAATGACTTTATTTAAATCATTATACAGGAGGTTCGGATATGTACAAGGCATATCAGACCTAAGGTAAGGGATAATTTTGCAAATCTCATTTTTATCCGAGATTTCTTATTCATAAGTATTTACTGGGGTTATTTCTATCATCCATGTCCATGTTTTATAAAAATATATTCATGTATGTTGAATGTCAATTTTACGCATTTTGACTTTTACCCCTTGGTATGGAAGGAATCTTCTTTAATTTACCCTACAAGGTACTTTTTTGACTTTTCTGACAAAAGTACGAGAAGAATGTTTTTTTAATGTATACGGAATGAAAGGATTTTTGTGGTTTTATAAAGCATTATTTTCATGAAGCATCCTCCAAAATATTTCATGACTATTTTAAACAAAATCCTTTTCTTTTAAAATTGTATGAAATTTTGTGGAAATAGAATGATTTTGAAGATGAAAGGATATTTTCCTCAAGAATTCCTTTCAAGTGTTTTATCAAAACCATTTTTCATCTAAGATGACATTATTTCATATGTGTATGTTTCAAGTATAATGTATCTATGATTTACATGGTTTCAATTTTCTTATAATGAAATGATATCCATTTCTTTTATATGAATTATGTGATGACGGGATGGTGTTTATGAAACCCATTTTATTTGTTGGGTTATTCTGAATGATGTATGTTTATTATGTGGCACAAGTAAGAATGATTTCATCATGAGATGGGTGGGACCTATATCTCCCTCCAATGCATTGGGTAAAGATTTATATCTCATGAGATAGACATGCCTGGAACAGTAAGTAAATCCGGTTCAGCGTTATACGACTGAAACAAGGAGTGAACTCAATTCAGAAAGGGACATTGTCCACTAAGATGGTCTTGGCAGTAATTCCGTGGCTACTATGGAAATCATAACAACTGCTGAATGGTTTCCACAATTACATGTTTTATTCCCATGCTATTTTATCGTGATTTATGTTCCTTTATGATATATGCCTTACGTACTTCCAAGATTTATGTCTTTGCTCAAGGTTTTAATGTTTAGATTTCATGTTCAAGTTTTTGCTTTCAAATGTTTATGGATTGTTTTATGTTCTCTACGTTTTCCCTTACTGAGCATTTGAGCTCTCCCTTTTTATGCTTTATTTTTCCCAGGAAATAAAGAAAGGTTTTAGGTAAGGAAACAAAAAGGGGAAGATCGTTTTGGGAGATGTTGAAGTTCTTTAAAGATGATTAGATGTTTATATTCTGAGTTTTCAAAGACACTAAACTATTACGGTCCTTGTGTGTCTTTTTTTGTTATGTATTAAGTATTCCACAAAAGTAATGTAATGACCATGTGCATCAAGCTTCGGGTCTCTACAGCAGGTGGCGGTGGTGGCTCGGGCGGTGACTCGGTCGTGGCACGTGAAGGTTGTAGGCGGTGGAGCTGCGGGATGGCGGGGCGCCGTTCCTTCTCCGCTTGCTGGTTAAGCCGACCTCTCTCATCATTTGTCGTCATAGTGTGAGACACATTATTCCATCACAAATAACACAATAAGGAATAATGGTGGAGGGTTCGGGCCATGTTTTTTTGGCCCACACCCTCCCCGTTAGTGGAGTAGCAAGTGGCTCAACAAAAAATCAGGAGTCAAGAATGACTAACTCATCAATTTAATAAGAATTGTGCATCAACTCTTTTTGGTTGATCCACATTCTCTATGATTTCCAAAAACAGGGAAAATTAATCAAGAGAAATCATGAATTTAATAATAACCCACTACATCTTTCGATTAATCAATGAAGATCGTCAGGGAGAAGACGACGACGTTGGGTAGGAGAAGATGACCGTCGATTGAAGACGTCCCACATTGGAGGATGTCCTGGGGATGAAAGTCAAATTCGATGTCAGCATTCTTTGTTGGAGTTATTAATTGGAGAGCTTTCTCCCATGTTCTCCAATGCTCTCTCCATTTCCAAGAGTTCCCCAATTCCAGCAAAATGAAAAAGGTATCCCAAGATAATAGATTGTGACATCTATTATTTAGTCAGTTGTCACAAATTCAAAATAGCCTAATTAATTAAATTTAGTTTTCATAATAAATGTTGGAGGAGTTATAGAGGCTCTCCCACATTTAATAAGAAGTTTGAGGGTTTCTCAATTAAATGGGTGTTCAAGTGGGATTATACCTCAGGTGGTACCCCTATAATAACCTATCATGGGATGTTAGTTTTGATGGTCCCCACCATCATTACCTATCATGGGAGGTTTAGTTCTAGTGGTCCCCACTTCTCATCATCCACATGGAGTTTAAAAGTTAAGAAATAAAAATATAATCTACAAGGATTTATTTTTATTTTATTCTTCCATGAAAAACACAAATTATATCATTCACTCTGGATCCACTGTGGTCGAGGTGAAAGACTCATTAATCGAATACTATCACTGCGAGTTCAACAGTTTCATCAGGTTTCAATTCCGAGCATCAGTTCAAATGTTAGAAAAACATGCTCACATGTTTACTGAATTTACCATAAAAATAGTTCATAAATTCATTCCAGGTACTCTAGGCCTCAGAATCACTCGACGTCAATTTTTAATGACTAATAAAATTCACATTTAACATATAAAATTACAGGGAATTTCGGCGTCATTACATTTTCCCCACCTGAGGGATTTGTGTCCCCAAAAGCCAGAACACAAACTAGGAAAATAAGTGGGGGTACTGAGAAAAAATATGAGCCTCCTCTACCCATGTGATCTCTTGGAGGTTTCTATGTTACCAACCAACATGCACCAGAGGTATTGACTGTCCACGAAGGACCCCCTTCTATTGATCCTCAATCTCTAATGAACCTCTGTAAAAGTCACCCAATCGTCGACGCCCAATTTTCCATGGTCGTTGATGTGGGAAAGGTAATGGATGTATCACCTCAGCTGGGATATGTGTAATATTTTGTGCACCCAGTGCAACTGAGGTGGAAGAGATAAGAAGTAAGACATCTCACCAACTCTACTACGGACCTGGATGGTTCTGATAAATCTTGGAGATAACTTGCTGCCTCGACCAAATCTCCGTAAACCGTGTCGGGGTGAGACCCGTAGAAATACATGTTCACCATCCTCGAACACTAGAGGTCTCAACCTCATGTCAGAATATGACTTATTCTTTCTCTATACAGTCTTAATCTGCTCCTGGATGATATGCACCTTCACTATGGTATCCTGTACCATCTCCGGTATCACTAGTGGTGACACTCCTGGGTCAGTCCATGATAAAGGTGTTATGCAAGGTTTCCCATACAACACCTCAAATGTTTCCATACTAATGGTGTAGGGATAAGTGTTGTTGTATGAAAACTACAACAAAGGCAAGCGATCAATCCAGCTGCGACCGAAGTTGAGGACGCAAAGACCCAACATGTACTCGAGAGTCTGAAGGGTCTGCTCAGTATGGCTATCCATCTGAGGATGGAAGGCAGTGCTCAAATTAATTTGTGTCCCGAAAGCCTCCTAAAACCCCTTCTATAGCCCGGTAGTAAAAATTGTATCATGATCAGAGACAATCTTCAAGGGTACTCCATGTACCTGCACAATCTCTTGCACGTAGAGGCGTCCCAAGCTCTCTACTGAACCCTGCTCTCTGATCGGTAGGAAGTGGGCGGACTTGGTGAGTCAGTCAACGATCACCCAAATCAAGTAATGACCCCTAAATGTACGTGGAATTTTTTTCATGAAGTCCTTGGATATCCCATCCCACTTCCACTCTAGGACCTCTAAAGGATGAACCAAGACTGCTGGTACCTGATTCTCTACCGTCACTTGATGACAAGTGAGGAATCAAGAGACAAACTCTACTACTACTTTCTTCATTACCGGCCACCAGTGTTGTCATAAGAGGTCCTAGTACATCTTCACCATACATGGATGTACCACTAGATGGGATGTGTGAAAATCCCTTATCACTTCTGCCGGAAGCGATACTAGTACCATGGTATGTCCTCTGAAGAGGATGGCGTGCTCCCCACCTTCAAAAAATCCATCAGGTTCCTGTCCTGTGGATATCTGAGCACGTCATGTCTCATAGTCAGTGTCCAAATGCTACACCTCCCTGAATCGCTGAAGAAGTGGGGGAGTGACTGTAGGAGGCTGAATAAAAGCTACTTCATCCTGATCCTCAAAGGATATCAGCAAGGCTGCCAACTGCTACGTTGCCTCACCAAGCAGCTGTATACCAGATCTTCTGCTTAGTGAATCTGCTACAATATTCTCAATTACAAGAGTGTAGACTATCTCAAATTCATAGTCCTAGAGAAACTCAATCCAACGTTGTTATCTTAGCTTCTGTTCTTTGTGAGAGAAGATCTACCTGAGACTCTTGTGATCATAGTACTCTGTAAAACACCCACCCATCAAGTAATGTTAGCACACCTTCAAGGCGAATACCACTGTTTCTAACTCCAGGCGATGGACAGTTATCTTTATATCTTAGCTATAGAGAAACATATATGATCACCTCTAAATCTTGAATTAGGATGCATTCAAGTCCGGTACCGGATGCGTTGCAGTAGACTACGTACCCTGTTCCCTTCTCTAGAAGCCTCAATATGGGGGCACTAGTCAGCCTCTTCCTCAGAACCTAAAAACTCCGCTGATATCTATCTGAACACACGTTGGGTTTCCCCTTCATCGTTAATATTGAATGTGGTGCTGCAACTCTGGAGAAATCTGGCAGAAACGTCCGATAGTATCCAGCCAATCCCGAGAAACTTCATACGTCCATCACACTCCAGGGTGGATCCAAAGAAAGTACTGCTTCAATATTTTCTGGATAAACTGCAACTCCAGCCTCCGATATGACATGTCCAAAAAAGTGAACCTCTCCTATCAAGAACTGGCACTTCGAGAGCTTACCATAAAGCTTGTGCACTTAGAGTGTGTCCTATACTAGTTGTAAATGATAGGCATGCTCCTCCTCAGTAGTCGAGTAGATCAGAATGTTGTCGATGAAGACTACTACAAAGAGATCAAGGTATTGCTGAAAGATCATATTAATGAGTCCCATGAACATCTATGTAGTGTTGGTTACACAGAATGGCATAAACAATAACTCGTAATGGTCGTACCGACATCTGAAATCCATATTCTGCACATCCTCGTCTCGTACTCTGAGCTGGTGATAGCCTAATCTGAGGACTATCTACGATAACCACCTTGCTCCCTTTAGCTGATCAAAGTGGTCTTCAATCCTCGGAAGCGGGTACTTGTTCTTCATGGTCACCTGGTTTAGGCGCCGATAGTAAACACAAAGCCTCAAACTCCCATTCGACTTATTAGCTAACAGTATTGGGGCTACCCAATGGGAAACACTGGGCTAGATGAATCCCTTCCCCTGAAAGTCCTCTAGTAGTACCCGCAGCTCGTGAAGCTCCGCGGGAGCCATATGATATGCTGGGGTAGAAATCGGGGATGTCCTGAGGTACAAGTCAATGTAAAAGTCCACCTCTCTATGAGGAGGTAGACGTGGACCATCATCAAGGAAAACATCTGTGTACTAGTCCACCACTAAATGATAACTCTGAAACTCCACATCAACCACTCTGAGGGTAAGGCTAGCTAACTGATGTGTAATCAGATGTACCCTCCTTCGGGTAAGTCCATCCTCCACTACAAAGGCTCCCTTCTTGATAGTGAAGGTAAACATGGTCCCATCCGTGCAGACACATCGCACTTAGCACCTAATATAGTCAATATAAGCATAGACTATAGATAACTAGTCTATACCAAAGATGACGTCGTACGGCCTCGACGCTGCTACTAGGAGATTCCAGCCAAATATCTCACCTCCTATAGTAATCTCGCACTACATGAACAAGTGCATAATCGTCGAATTGACTCTCATAAGAGTCTCTATCCATAAGGATCGAACCAATGGCTCCGTCGTAATCTTTGAGCTCTAAATAAGGGAAGTGGTAATAAAATAATGACTATCACCTATGTCTATATGTGATGAGCTTTGGTGGAGTAGACAAAGATCGTACATCGTTTCATCCCTGGAGTGACATGATTGTAAGGCTCAGTTTCATGGAGCCGAGCTCTCCCCTATCCACCTACTCCCTACAGTCGAGGTGGACCTCCTGTTGTTGGCGGTTACATATCGAATCGTCGTCCAATGCTATCTGCACTACCAGCTTTTCTTCCCTGTCTACCTCCTCCCTACAGACCTCCATGGTGGAATCTATGTCTCTTTTTGGGAGGTCCTTCGAATATCTTATGATCATCCGTATGGTAGGTTAGAGAGTCATGATCCGTGTGACCCTGCTCACCGCATGCGTAACACTGCATGCTACTGGAAGGACTAGCTCCCCCTCGGGTGCCCCGCACAACCGATATTGATTCATGCGGCCGTCCACCTATAGTTCTGGAACTCTTGGACCTCGGCGACATTTGTTTGCTGCCAACTAAAGAAGACTCCTCTATGTGACGACTAGTGGTGGATCACCCTAATGGTGACTGATTAGCAATGAAACTCTCCACTATTAGGGCCCTCTCAAACACCCCTCCTGCATTTGGATGCTGACTGAGATCATCGAAGCCCTGATCTCACTTTTGAGCCCCGACACGAAGATCTAGGCCCTGAAGAATTGGTCCCGCACCATGTATGTGGAGTATCATGTGAGGTCAGTGAACCTCACTGCGAACTGAGCTATAGTCAAGCTGCCCTGCTGCAGATGAAGAAGCTCATGTTTTCACACTACACGAAGAGTCACTGGGAACAGAGTCATCTGTATCCTTAGGTGAATAGTGAAATAGTGAGCCTCTACCTCTACTCCTGAAAACTATGCTGGAATCTCTCCGAGCACATGAAGGGTTTCCCCTTCTTCGTTAATGCTGACTGTGGTGCTGCAACTCGGGTGAAATCCGACAGAATCCTCTAGTAGTATCCAGCCAAAACCAGGATACTCCATACCTCTGTCACACTCATGGGTCGCTCTAAAGCATGTACCACCTCAATCATTGCTAGATTAACTATAACTCCAGCCTCTGATATGTCATGTCCCAAAAAGTCAAACTCTCGAATCCAAAACTGGCACTTCGAGAGCTTACCATAAAGCTGGTGCTCTCAGAGTGTGTCGAGTATGACCTGTAAATGATAGGCATGCTCCTCCTCTATATTCGAGTAAATTAGAATGTTGTCGATGAAGACTACTACAAAGTGATCAAGGTATGGATGAAATATCAAATTAATGATTCCCATGAACACTGTTGTAGCATTGGTTACACTGAATGGAATAACCTATAACTCGTAATGGTCGTACCGACATCTGAAAGTCGTCTTCTGCAGATCATCATCTTGTACTCTGAGCTGGTGATAGCTTGATCTGAGGTCTATCTACAATAACCACCGTGCTCCCTTCATATGATCAAAGAGGTCTTCAATCCTTGGAAGTGGGTACTTTTTCATCATAGTCACCTGGTTCATACGCTGATATTCAACACAAACCCTCAAGCTCTCATCTGGCTTCTTGGCGAACAGTATCGGGGAAACCCAATGGGAAACAATGGGCCAGATGAATCCCTTCCCCTGCAAGTCCTCTAGTAGTACCCGCAGCTCGTGAAGCTCCGCAGGAGCCATCTAATCGGCTCGGTTAGATATTAGTGACATCCTGAGGTACAAGTCAATGTAAAAATCCACATCTCTGTGAAGAGGTAGACCCAAAACATCATCAAGGAAAACATCTATGTGCTGTTCTACCATTACATGATAACTTAAACACTCCACATCAACCGCTTTGAGGTTAAGGCTAGAAAACTGATGTTTAATAAGATGTACCATCTTCCGGGAAAGTCCATCATGTGCTGCAAAGTTACCCTTCTTGACAGTGAAGGTAAAACTGGTCCCATCCATGCAGACACATCACACATAGAACCTAATACATTCAATCTGATCATGGAATATAGATAACTAGTCCTTAATAAAGATGACGTTGTAAGGCCTTGACGCCACTACTAGGAGATTCCAGCCGAAGCTCTCACAACCTAGAGTAAGCTCACACTGCAGACACTAGTGCATAATCGTTGAATTTTATCCTGTAAGATTCTCAAGACATAAGGATCGAACAAACGGCTCTGTCAGAATCTTAGAGCTCTAAATGAGGGTATTGGAAATAAAATAATGACTGGAACCTATGTATATATGTACTGTAGCTTAGGTGGAGTTGACACAGATCGTACATTATTTCATCCTGGAGTGCCATGATCATAAGGCTCAACTACCTGGAGCTGAGCTATCCCCTATCCACCTACTCCCCATAGTCGGGGTGGACCTCAAGGTGGTTGTGGCGGTAACTTATCAAATCGTTGTACAATGCTAGATGCACTATCATCTCCTCTTAAACACCCGCATGCTCCCAGCAGACCTCCTCAGTGGAATCTATGTCTCTTTCTAGGTAGTCCTTAGACTGTCTTCTGATAATCCGCATAGTAGGTCAGACATTCACAATCCATTTGACCCTGCCCACCACATGCGTAACACTGCCTGCTACTGGCAGGACCGTCTCCCCCTCGGGTTCCACACACAACTGATCCTGATTCATGCGGTCATCCACCTATAGGTCTGGTCCTCTTGGACCTCTGCGACATCTGTCTACTGCCGGCTGCAGATGAGTCTACTATGTGATGACTAGTGGTGGATCTCCCTACCGGAGACTGATCAATAAAGAAACTCTCCACTACGAGGGATCTCTCTAAGACCCCCTCCTGTGTTTGGATGCTGAGTGAGATCATTGAAGCCCTAATCTCATGCCTGAGCCACTGCTCAAAGCTCTGGGCCCTGATGAATGGGTCCCGTACCATGTCTTTGGAGTAGCATGTGAGGTCAGTGAACCACGCTTAGTACTGAGCAATAGTCATGCTCCCCTTCTACAGATGAAGAATCTCTTGTATTCTCACTACGCGAAGAGTCACTGGGACAATCATTGCCTAAAAAAGGCTCTCGAATTCTGCCCAGAGAAGTGTCACCATGTCTTGAACTTGGATCATCAAGCTCCACCATCAGCCTGCTGCTTCCCATAGAAGGCTGGAGACAAGGATCACCATGAGATCAACTTGTGTCTTTTCAAGTCGAAAAACTCTCACCACAGCCTCCATCCAATCCTCAGCCGCCAGTAGGTCCATCTCTACGCAGAACTTGGGTGGCCTATGGCACTGGAACTCAAGAAATGCACTCAGGAAGAATGCACAATCTGCTGCTGGGGCTGGTGGCATCTTTGTCCCAGCGGGGAATGGTACCATTGGTGCCTCTACTAGAAAAGGGAACTGCACCAAGGCCTCATTTCTCGGTGGGTATGAGTGCGTACAACTCTTGTAACCCTAGCTGGTTTTCTGTGTGGAGGCATCCTAAAAAGAATGAGGTGTGCCACAGTCAATAAGTTATACCTGTTGAGCTGACTCAAGATATCAAAAAGAAAACCCTTGAAAACACACATGCAATCAGTGTTTTCGTTCACTGAGTCATTAATTAGAAGTCATGGTCCTAGTGTATGGATATGTTGGCCACCACACCAACACTGGATTTCCTAAACTAATAACCATAATCACTACACTTAACCATATTTACATTAAAAAATATCAGAGTCATATGTTCTATAGTAGAACCGACTCATATGATACCAATTTGTCATGACCCATCCACTGGGGCCCATTCTGTGACTCCCCCAAGCTCGCCTTCCATAGGCCAAGGGCAGGGGAGTAGTAACAAAAGAAGTATTCCATAAAATTCGTAAGGCATTGCGTATATATATTTTAATCACATTCAACCCAGAATACAGCGAGATACGAACATAAGAAAACCGTGTAGAAAAAGAGGTTTGAAAGTAAAAGGAGTCAAAAGACAAGCCCAACTATAAAGATACAAGTACAACTAAAATACAATACAAACGAAGAAAGGGAATAACAACTACTGGGTCATCCTCTGAGGATCCTACCTGAAGGGTAGGTACAGATGTCCTCATTAGCATTCCATGTACACCCGTCTCTTCTGTGTACCGACACGTCATATGGTCCACCTCTGGGCACCATCCAGTCCTGATATTCTCAGCCTCAGTCAGTGTTTTCCATCATCTGCATCCAACACAATAAGGTGTGGGAGAATACTATGTAGGGGTGAGTATAACGTTACATAGTAGGGACCCCGGGACACTCAAGGTCTCACAAAATCCACCAAGGATAAACCACAAAGTATGAAAACAATAGATAACCCTACTTAGGTATATGCACATACATATACCTATGTTATCAAGTAATCCATCTCAATTAGGAAGGAACACAGAGGATCTAACTGAGCTCACACTAGGTATAACATATGTACAATAGTAGAGATGATTCATTATGACAAATGAATCATCTTACTCCATTAAAAGATTCTGCTGCTAACCTGCACAAGATCCCTAGGAGAAGACCCACAAGGTATCTCTAGGAGCAGACCCCTAAGGGATCGCTAGGAGCCGACCCACAAAAGATCGCTAGGACCTGACCCACACATGATTTCTAGGGGCTGGCCCACACAGGATCACTAGGAGCTGACCCACAGAGGATTGCTAGGAGCTGACCCACAAAGGATCGCTAGGAGCTGAACCACACATGATAGCTTGGAGCTGACCCACACAGAATCCCTAGGAGCTGACCCACACAGGATCACTAGGAGCTTAACCCCACCGGATTGCTAGAATCTAACCCACATAGGCTCTCTAGGAGCTGACCCATATATTATCTCTAGGATCTGACCCACATAGGATCGATAGAAGCACATTTCTCATCACATCAAGGTACTGGGTTTTCACACTAGGCTTGATCGTCTCCGGGAGAGTTCGATCCCCATGCCATTGGTCGATACTCCCACTGCCACAAAGGCCCATGAAAAAGTATCTCAAAGGACCGCCACATCATAGTGGTCTCAACGCAACTGACGGTGCTCCAAACGTATTCCCGGTCTGTAAGTTATTATATTTTTTAATACTAAGGGCTCAGTTGGATTTGTGCTCAATATAAACAGACTATTTCCCAAATTTTTCCAAATCTCTAGTGGGATATAGTCGAAGGGACTATTTCACTCCAAGATTTCTAATACCTCTTATGGTTTTTCAAACAAACATCTGGAGCCAAAATTATGGCCAAAAGAGCGTAAATGGGTCATAGTGGCTCTGGTTCTGGTCTGACTCGGTCTGGGACAACCCGATCTGGGTCAACTTGGGCCTTTGGGTTCAGCCTGGCCCACTGGGTCCGACCCAGCCCACTAGGTCCAGCCCGGCCCACTGGGTCTGGCCCATCCAACTGGATATTCAGGCAGGCCGCGAGGGGCCGTAGAGGGCCGCAGGGGGTGCCACGAGGGTGACTCGACTCGGGGGTGCTGGGAGGGCAGCTCGGCTGGGGGTTCCATGAGGGAGGCTCAGCCAGGGGTGCGGCAAAGGAAGCACGACCAAGGGGTGACAAGAGGGATGTTCGACCTGGGGGTGCCATGAGGGTGGCTCGACCAAGGGTTTCCGCGAGGGCGACTCAACTGAGGGGAGCCGCGAGGGTGTCTTGGCCCGGGGGGGGGGGTCATGAGGGCGGCTCGGGAGAGGGGTTCCGTGAGTACGCGGGGTGGATTGGCTCGGCTCGGGGATACTCGGACGGAAGGGAAGAGGCCGCGGGGAGGCATGGCGAGGCTTTGGGCAGCTCGGCGGGGCCACGGACGGTGGCGACGACTCGAGGGGGTGTGGCTGCGGGCTGCAGCCCGACTGCAAATGGTTGCAGCGGCTTGGGTGGTGGCTCGGCTGTGGGGCGTGATGGGTTTGGGTTGTAGAGCCATGAGAGGGCAGATAATCGTCCCTTTTCCAGTGGCTGGTTTAGCCGTCCTCTTTGTTCGTTCGTCGTCGTGGTGTAAGCCACATAATTCCGTGGAAAACAAGAAAATAAGGAATAAAGACAGAGGGTTCGGGCCATGTTTTTTTGTCCCTCACCCTCCAAATTAAAGTGGTAGTAATATGATCAACAAAAATCCATAGTTAGTAATGAAACAATATTCAATTTAATATGAATCGTGGATAAATTTTTTTTGGTTTATCCACATTCTCCATTCTTTCCAATAATGTGGAAAATTAATCGAGACAATTCAAGAATTTAATAATAAACCCCTAACTCATTTGATTCATCGATGGAGATCACGAGGGAGAAGAAATTGCCAATGGGTAGGAGAAGACAATCATCGATTGAAGACGTCACGCGTTGGAGGATGTCCTGAGGAAGAAATTCGAAGTCGAGGTTGGTGTTCTTCATTGGCGTTCTTCGTGGGAGACCTTTCTCCCAAGATCTCTAATGCTCTCTCCTTTGACAAGCCTTTTCCCTAATTCCACCAACATGGGAAAGGTAGCCGAAGATTATATATTATGATATCTATTATTTAGTTAGTTGTCACAAATTCAAAATAGCCTAATTAATTAAATTTATTTGGCATAATAAATGTTGGAGAAGTTGTAGAGGCTCTCGAACATTGAATATGATGTTTGAGGGTTTCTCCATTAAAGGGGTGTTTAAGGGTTTTTGTACCTCAGGTGGTCCCCACTACCATAACCTCTCATGGGAGGATAGTTTGGGTGGTCCCCATCATCATAAACTCTCATGGGTGGTTTAGGTCTGGTGGGACATATTTCTCAACATACACATGGAGTTTAAAAATTAAAAATTAAAATAAAAGCTACACAACTTTATTTTTATTTTATTTTTCAAATATTGCATTTTGTATTTTTAAAATTGGATTACATATTTTAAAAAGGATGACTAATTTTGATAAATTAGTCCCTTTTATTTTTGGTGATTATGATGAGTAAACAAAGTAATTTTTGCTACCATGGTAAAAGGTAAATCAAGTAATTATGAGTTAAAAATAAATTTATAAGGACTAAAAAATGTCCCTAAAACATGAATTAATATAATTTTTTGATACTATTTTTTCAATATTAATTTATTTTTTTTATATTTCCATTTGTTCTTTTTTTTGTGATAATACCTTTATAATGTTTTATTTATTGAAAATTTAAAAATGTCACACAGTTGTATTTAATAAATATATATTATTTAAATTTTGTATAAAGAATATCATTTTGATAATAAATAGTATTTGGAAATATTAACGATTTTTCTTCATCGTGGAAATTTATTTTTAATTTTTAGTGATGAAATAATTACCATAAGTGTCTCAATAGTGCTAACGTGTTAATTATTCAATTAATGGTAATATAAATTTAATGATATTAAAAATATTAAAATTAGTGTAATTTTAAATAATTAATATTATAATATAGTTATATAGAATTTAATAATGTTATTGTATGTATAAAATCATTTTATTCAAAATTAATTTGTTTTTGGATGTTATTAATGGAAATGAAAATGAATAGTTCTAAAATTGATGTTATTGGAATTGAAAGAAAATATTAATTTATTAAATGATTAAATATTAAAAATAATACCACATTCTTCAAAGGTACTAGTATATTATTGAATATAAAAACAATGTTAATTCATTATCTGTTTTTCATTTTACAATTTCTATATTGAGCTCCAAGGAGTAAAAAACTTTGTTGTAAAAGTAGGTCTGGAATGAATTAGCAGAGTTTTAAAAAACTATAAGTGTACAAATGTTATCCAAAACATGTCAAAATTTAATTATATGAGATTATTTAGGCTCATAAAAGTATTTTTTTTATATTATTATCAATTTGGATACATTTGGGGATCAAAATAATTTTGTATTAATTTATCATTTTATGAAATTCAATGAATGCCCCTACCCTCTCTTATCAAAGGGTACCTATTCTTCTAATGTAATCACATTGAAATACCACTTGGTTCAAAAATACCCTCCAAAATACATTTCAAACATACCTTTTAATGTTATAGGGACCATAGTTTTTGAATAATAATATTCATACTGAGAATAAGGTGTTATGAAAATGATATTTTTTGAAAAAGTGGTATAGCTTTTACTGCATTATTTATTTTTATTTTTTATTCCACCTCCTTAAGATATTATTAAATAATAATAAAATAGTACCTATATTGTCTTACATATACATTTATGTTTAATTTTAATTTAATAACATATATCAGTCTCCAATATTCATCAAATGGGGAAACAATCGATTTTTTGTGTGTATAACTGAATACCACCTTAAAGACAAATGTAATTCATTTTCCATCAGAACCTCGCATGACTAGTTATAATGATTGAATTAATATTGACATATAATATAAGTAAAATATTTCTAATTTTTAATATATCATTTTTTTAATTTTCATTCTCTGCAAATGATAATATTGTCCATAGGAACATGTTGAAAACCACCTCTAAGAAGCGATGTGATTCATTTTTCATGACCACCTCACAAGGAAGGTTTATATATAATTACGTTTAAATAAATACAATTTTATTTTTTATATAATGATAATTATATGATGACATTGTAATTTTGAATTTCCTTTTATAAGGATTGTTGAAAAAACGGAAATCCCACTCTTATAATGGTACGGACTACAATCTTTATGACTGTAACATAGTAAATTTCTCATATCCATCATTAATTATTTGTTTTAAAATTTTAATTGATGTAAATTTTTTGTTATATAATTTTTACTACTTTAGAGACTAAGTAATAATGAACTACTTGAACATAGTCAATCTACTAAAGTCATTTTAGACGTATGAACCCTATATTCCCAAAACATCTGATATGAAATTAACAAATTTAGTAGTTTTATATAACATGGTAATAGATAAAAAATGAATAATAAGCATTAAAAATGTTCTTATAAAATTAAATAATTCACATTATTTTATTATTTTGGGAATTTAAGGAATATATGTGATGATTCCGACATGAGGTAATAGTCATTTATTTAAAAACCTATATTAATGTTTCCCTAAAACATCACATGTTATTCTATATATATATTCTTAAAATTATTTTATCTCTGCAATTAGAAGGAAATAAAATAATTATGATGTTCATTTTATATTACATACAACATTCATTAAATTGTTTTCAAAAGAATATTTTATTAAATATTTTAGCTTTCTTTACAAAATAAAAAAGAAATGTTTTATTATTATGTATATAATGACAATGAATATTCCCATTGATAGAAAAATTATTATATTTTATTCTTCCTTTATAATATTTCACATTTAATTCAAATAGAATCCATGTATCAATTTTTTCTAGGTGATTTTCTTTTGTAATTGGGTTTTTAAATAAATTTGGTGTTTTTATATCCAAAATTCATTTATGTATGGGTTTCAAGAAGTTTTAAAAAGTTTTAATGATGAAAAGTGAAATAAAAAATCATTTATTCATGATAAGTTTCTTGATAATTAAAACTGATAAATATGTGATCTCGACACATCTTAAATGATTTTCTGAGCACCATTACAGAGAATGGGTGATCTAAATATATTTTAAACAAAAGGTGAGAACTATTATTGGTATTCAATGATTTGGGTGAATGGATAGAGTCCACCAATAATGTTTATTCTAAGAGAAAAAGAAAATGTACTGTTATAGATATTAAAAGTATAATTGTGATAGTTATTTCAATTGTAACTATAATTTTTTCACCATGTATAACCATGATGGTTATATTAGGTGTAACTTGGTTGGTTACTCCTTGTAAAACTGTGATAGTTATTTAATATGTAACTGTGATTTTACTCCATATATAACAGTTATTTGAAACTGATTCCCCAATAATAATAAAAGTATTATCTATGATTCCTATGGGGTTTAATGGTTCACTATGAGAAAACAATGTGTGATATTTTCACATGTAAATGATTTATTTCATGTATTCTATGAGTATTGAGATAAATTAAATACTTCATGGTTTACATCTATTGTAATAAACTAAAAATTTTACTTCTTTTTTGAGTTAAATAGTTGTATTTTTTATCATCACTCATTTTTAAATGTTTTTCACATGGGATTATGGATGAGTATGGAAAATGATGTGTTCATGAAAAAATATTTAAAGATATGTCATCAAATGAAAAGATATTACATCTTAAAAGTTTTAATGTGAAGATGTATACTATGTAGAAGTGTACACATTTCCATTATGTAAATGTTATTTATCATTTAATACCTAATTATCTAAGACAATAATCATAAAATTTTTCATTTGTATGTATGTGATCCAATATTCAATTTTATGGTTTTATTTTTTTGATAACTATAATTGGTTTACATATATTAGTATAAAATACAAAATTATAATTTTTACGTTTTTAAAACAATATCTTGGTGTGTGGGAGAATGACTATTATAGTTTGAATTAGATAAAGATTTAGATGACTCTATATAGTATAATTCCTTAATGTAAGTTTATCTTAAGAGTTATAGATACCATCATGGGTTTATAAGTATAAATTTGATCATAAGATTAATGTAATATGCACCAATTAGAGGATTTATGTAAGAGTTTTTTAGTTGACTAATGGAATTTTGGGAGACATTTTATTTGGTTGATTTATATTTAAACCACAGGTTTAATGTGAACTATTATTTATAAAAAATATAATTAAATTTTGGTGATGTATGTGTTATGGTTTTGAGATAACTTTTGAGGTTGAAAATTTCTTCAACATTGATGTTATTAATGTTATCTTTTAGGATTCAATGGCTAATTTTTTATAGAAATTTTATGGGCCTTGGTTTAGCTCGATCCCAAAGTTGTTATCTCCTCGAGGGGTTAATGCTACAATCTCTTATGGAAGGACATCAAGGTAATCTTCTACAACCTTGTAAAACACCAACTATTGAACCTCTTAAAAACTCAGTATCATCTCATACATCAAGGATGACAAGGACAAAACACACCTCTGACACATATGAGGTTCTCACTCGCCAAAAAGACATAGCTATCTCTCCATCAGCATCAAATAAATCTACCTCCTTATTAATGAAATATACAAATGCTTACACAAAATACAACAAATAAATTCTAAGGATGACATAATATGGTTGTATCTGTAAACATATGAAACATCCCCAAGAGCGGTGATTCCCCAGCACTAACTCATAGTCACTGCACACTTCAAACTAGTCATCTTGACCACCAATAGTGTAGTAAATTAACAAGGAACTAGGATCCTATCTACTTCATGTTCCAATGCATGGATATGGGTGGGTGATATGAAGGAGAGTCTTTTCCTAAATTAAACAAGGAGTAAACACAAGTAGAAAAAATGAAAATGACACCTTCAATGATATCTAGATCACCTGGCACTGGAAATGAAAAAGAATGAAGCTGTCCATGATCTACTCCATAGCCTCAATGTCCCTAATGAAGACCAGCAACATGGAACCTCTATACACTCTAAGGACGATGATCATCATAGGGGTTTCCTCTTCATACCCTATATTCTCTCTACCGATCCAAATCTGGTGCAACCTCCTAGTGCTACCTCATCTAGAACTACCTCAATGGAGGAATGTGGATTGTAACACTGAGTACACGGAATCTTCTCTGAAATGATGGGAACTCTCTCTACGGGTGACATCGACCTCCACATGAAAACAAGCACCTAATCCCTTGGAATAGGACTTAGAGCCTCTTCCCTCAGAGAAACAAGATGCTGAGGGTTGGGACCTACCCCTGGGCGAACAAAAACCCAACTTCTTGAAAAGATGGGAACCCCATACCATCTCTTTTCCTTGTGAGGAATCATGATGACTCCCCTCTCTTTATGATCTTGTTCTTTAAAATGTTCTCTTGACAACCTATTTTCTCACCAGAACCTCAAGGCATGCCTTCAGAATAATAGGGTGACTAGTTATAGATCTCTAGATGTAAAGACTCCTCTAAATGCCTCACCCATGACTCCCCATCTAGTAATAGGTTCGAAGAATATCATAAAAGGATTCTTAAATAGATTCCAAACTCTCTCACACTAGAGCTCCCTTGTCGATGGCTAAGTAGCTCCTTATAACTAGATGCCTTCATTGTTTAAGAAATAAACTATGCACTAAAAATGTCTCAGAACTCCTCCCACATGATTTCTAACTCCTCGCAATCCTGTAGGAACAGAAACCACCACTAACTCACAGCCCCACACTGCATCATCACAATCAAAGAAACCCAGTGCTCCTTCTGAGCAATGATTGAATTGAAGTCTATATCAATCTCCTATAACTATTCATCTATGACTGCATCTAAAACGGATACATCATACTTATAATGACCTTGGAGTTGAAACTCTCATAGTTTCCTCCTCTACATGTAGTCATCGTTAACCTCTACCCTATGGTGAGATGTTGTCACATCCTACTAGATAACTTCTGCATGGAACTGATTACGACGTCAACCTAGAACCATACCAGAAAACTAAAAAATTGTTAGAGCTCCTAAACCTAGAATATGGAAGACTCAACATTAATTAATTTTTGGTTATCTTTTATTCATTTTAGGTAATCATATCCCAAGGTCCACCCATTCAGAAAGAGACACATATAAAAATGATTCATGATAATTTCCATTTACTCTAACCTATAACTAGTATCACCTTGCCTAATAGCCACTATAAACTTAAATATCTATGCATCAAATCATAGGGTGGGCCGAAATTTGTTTTTCACTACCAGTCCCTAGTAATTATATCACTTTCCAAACTTAACTGCAATGTTTCCCTACTAACCCATACAACCTCACATGTTCCTAACATGAACCTCCATCATATCCCTCATCCTAACCTCTACTACCACTTTATAATGACCCCATCCCACAAGGTTTACACCTCCTAGGATGGAAATGTGAGAAGGGAGATAGTGACCCCCCGAGTCCCCCCTCCTCTAGGCCCTGAGTTGTTGAATAGCACCAAGGGTATAATAAACACAAAAATGGGAGGAATTACCATCTAAGTGATCACATACATAAGTGATAGAAAATATAGACATGCGCCAAATCCATCACAGATTTCAATATAAATGAAAACCCAAAACACCTGTGTAATGTCATGAAAAAACTACAACAACTGAAAAAGAAAACTGTATGTACCAATAGAATGTAAAAATGACAGTGACCAGAAGCTCTAATAGATCTTCCTACCCCAAGATAGTAGTATCCATCCTAATATCCAACCAACTCCAAGTGACCTAAAAAATAGTTTACATATATGTAGGTTGAGTATAACAGTATACTATATCGGATCCTCCTTAGAGCCTATCGTGTAAATGTAAATACATAATGATAAAGCACAATGAACAATAATTGAAACTAACTAATCATATAAACAAGTATACAGAGTTCCCAACCTCACCATGGATACTCTCACCTAGAATCACATAAAAGATTATATAATATAATGATGAATATTAAGGTTACCCCACTACCAAATCCCCACAATCTTGTCTCTTTCCCCCCATCATTACAGGTCTTAAGCATCTCTCTCAAAAAAGGCATGCGTGTAGCCACCTAGGCGAAGCACCACAACATACACCTCATGAATCAAAACCACCACATCCATGTAACCAACGTAAACAGGTAGTTTCTAGGAGCCACCAAATCACACATGACATGTATCATATTTAGGGAATTATACCTCAAGCCATTATAGCCCATACACGGAGTATGGATCCTTAAGCCATCACAGCCTATACATGTTACACCTATATTAGTCTATAGGAAACAATATCTAGAATACATGTGTGTGAATAACCACAAGCCATTACAAACCTCTAAACACATATTTGGGAAAAAATAACTGTTGTGCCTACCAGCACAAGTAACAACCAAGAGAATAGAACTAGGCCAAAGTGGGTAATCATCCATCCTTCCTCCCACCAGAATGTTGGGGAAAACACCCCCAGGGCTCAGAATATCTGGGATGTTAGTTTCCCGAATTGATGGAGTGCAGTAGAGTATAGAAATAGAAAAAGTGAAAAAATATACCATAGCTCACAACCAACTATGGGCATAACATATTACTAGACTAAAATGTTTCTAATGTCTCTTGGACTCCTGAAATCCACTAGTAAGACTATGTATCCTATAAAAACACAACCATTTAAGGGCTTTATTACATTACTTCATTCATGTTTTATCAGTTCCAATTTATGTTAGTTAGTTATTTAAACAACAATTAACCATTATCAATTACACATTTTATATCAATTGCATCACACCTAATGATCACTATTCCTTTAAATTGCAACATCATCACTGTGTCCCAGCAAGCTCTATCCCCATGGGATAATCATCACTCCTTATATCATTTATTAACAGAATTATAACATTTTAATATTCCATGGAACAATAAATAATAGTCTATGCAACCAATCATAGGGGTCTCAACATAGTGAGTAAGTGAACTACCCATCGAGTATTTTCCACCTATAGTAGTAGCATAGACACATCCTCTCTTGTGTAGATAAACATGGAAAGCATGTGTCATACCCCATGAGTCTTCACCCATTTTGGAATGAGGGTAAAAAATAACAACTACCTTGAGCAGTAGGGAATGTTAAGAATATAAACAAACAAAAAGATTTGTAAAATATCCAATAATTAACATCCAACCTGTTTCACCATCTCTGGTGTCTTCCCCGACACCCACATGCATAATACGATGTATCTCGCCACTCTAAGTGTATACTGCCAACACAACCAATGGGACACCCTACAACCACATCTCCCAAAATTCATCCAGGGGAATAACACATTAAATGTAGTAGGAAAAAATATTATATAAACCAGGCTCTGGGACCTAAAACAAGGCATCCGACCTTAACACGCAATGTGTTCTCAAGGGTCCAATGTAGAAGGCATTCGACATTTTCAAGAAAAAGGGTAACTCATAAACCTACCCTGCATTATCGTTCATCATACAACCAGTTCATTAATACATATGGAAATAACAGATTCATTTTTATTAAGTTCCAACTATGATAATCCTAAAAACAAGATATCATAGATACCACAGATAATTACACATGCTATTTTTCATCAATATGATTAACATCAAATTACAATTATAACAAACAGATTCATTTACATGACTCTTTATATTTAAAAAATATTTAAAATTAATCTAATTTTATGTTATTTACCAATTTCCGTTAAGAATGGCATGCTAAAAAAACAAGAATTGATTCCACACTATCTATAAAAACTAGTGGTAATAACACATGATTAAAAAAATTTATTTATTCACTTTAAATATTTATTACATCAATTCCATTTGGATATAGTGGGATGAATCTGGATAACAATATGATTTCATTTAAAAGAACAGAGAAGAAAATAATCCCCTACTTCAAAAGGTTATTGGCATTATTTATATGAGAAAGATCCACACAATCATTCAAGATCGCCTCCCACTATGAAAAATGCATCCACCCGAGGACGCCGCGACACGACCACACCAACTAACTCCCATGATAAATCCATCAGGAACATTTATATCACATTCTATAAAATGGAAATGAGAAACATGATAATAAGGATCAAAGAAAACTCACGAATAGTCGTAGATCATAACATATATTGATGATGGATCGACACTTTCTTTTTTGCATCAAAATAGGGGATTCACATGTAGAAAGAAGAAACTTTAAGCGGAAATGATCCAAAGATTATGGTTTGACTACACCACTCATATAGGAAGAAGGAAAGGATCATGAATCTCATACTAGGGAACTAGAAGATAGAACAATGGAGGAAAAAATATCATCCCTTTATAATATTTAATAGTGATGATGTTTAAGATACAAAGGATTTTCCATTAAAAGAGGATTGCCTTAAACCATGAGGTTTGACCAAGTAAAGGCATCATAACCCCTAGTAAAATTAATATTGTAGTTATGGGATTTGAATCAGCCTTAAATCTCTTAAAAGAAGTCCTTGAATTCATTTTTCATCCAAGAAAATGCTAAATGGGAGAAAATTTAGGAAGATGGAGACACAGTGTACCTCCTAATGGATGGAAACATTGTACACCAACCAATGGATGGAAACATTGTACACCTATCGATGATGAGAGTACAAATGTCTCACCAACACTAATAGTATAAATGATTCACCAACACACAATTTACAAATGAATCACTAATGCCGAAAGTACAAATGACTCATCTATGTTGACAATACAAATAACTCTATGACGCTTACAATATAAATGACTCACTGATGCTGACAGAAAAAATGACTCACCAACACTGACAGTAAAAATGACTCACGGACGCTGAAAGTAAAAATGACTCAATGAAACCGATAGTAAAAATGACTCACTGACATCAACACTATTTACATTTGTCTCACTAATGACACTGTTCATATCTATCTCACCGATGACACTATTCACAAAACTGGAAAAACTATTCACCGAACTGAAAACATTATTCACCGAACTGGATATTTGGGAATGTGTTGGGGATAAGCCACCTTGACCTACAAGAACACCATAGATACCAAATTTCAGCAATGTAATGGACCAGAGAGGTTCAGGCCATTACAAAAATTTAATATAAATTTAATCTGGAGAATCATTTAGAATAATATTTTTTCGAAAAATTCCCTTTCAAAATATAAATTGTTTTTATACTGAATTCATGATTTAAATTCCCATAAAAACCTATTTTTTTTTTCTTATCATAAATAACTATTTAATTTATAAATCTAATCCAAAATTTAATTTTAATTTTTAAATAACATAAATGTGAAATATTATTTTCAATAAAAATTAGTATTTTCTAGTAATCACGAAAAATTCAATGTTTTTATAAATATGTCAAAATTTCACCAAAATATTATTTCAATTTTTTGATTTAAATATTATATTAATTTTAGAAAATTAAATTTATCAATTTTATAGATTGTAATTAATTTATTTTACCAAAAATAAAGAAACAATAACCTTAAAAAAATTCTAATAAATAAAATGTAATTTTAAAAACATTAGTTCTTATTTCATAAAAATTAATCATTTTTTTGAATATGAAATTATACATATAATTATTAAATCCTATTAATAATATCCAATTTAATAGAATTTTTATAATGTTCACATTAAAATATTAATATTTCTCAATTGGATTACATTCAGTGTTACATATTTTGTATTCAATTGAAATTAGACAGTAATTTAAATGAATGAGATATTACACCAAATATGTACTTAAAATCAATATATATATATATATATATTATAGGGGATCTATTTTTGATATAAGAAAAATCATATGGGTATTAAGGTGGAAATACAAGTAGAATTTTCAAAGAAGAGGTATAATTTTGAGACACATATTTTAGTTTTATTTCTTATCCCAAAACCTTACAATCATATTAAACCATGATAAAATAACTAAAATATTATCCTAATTATGAGGAGATAATATAATATTAATTGTAAGACCAATATTAATATCCATCCTCTATCAAATGGGAAAATAATCCATCGTTGTAGTGTGTGATAGACTAGTGACTCACAGAACAATATAATTCAGTTTCCATCACCCAGTCACATGGATTTTTATAATGATGGAAATTATATTTATATATGATAATAATAAAATTTATATCATTTTTAAAATATAATATACTATTTAATTTCAATCCTTTCTATTAATTAAAAAATATTATGTCATTTTTTCAAACTTGTGGGTTACCACCTCCATAAAGTGATGTGACTTTATTTTCATCACAACATCACATTGATGATATATAATTATCTTTTACAAGATAATATTTTACATATTTTATAATTATAATTTAATTATGATTTAAAAACAATTACACACCTTCTTTAATTATATTTGAAATATTCAAACATTATTCATGCATACGTATAACCTACCATGCCAATGATTGTAATATAGTTTTTTTCTAAAAATATTTATTGACTAGTATTAAGAATATAATTTATGTATAAAAATTATAATAATTTCATGATAATTATTTTGGATATAATTAAATAATGAACACTATTATGATATTCAACTCACTGATGTCATTTTAGACTTTTGAACAAAGTATCGTCAAATTGTATCACGTGAACATAGATGATTAAATAATTCTATATAACATGGTTAATGATATAATACAAAGGTTAATAAAATTGAAATATATTTTCACTCAAATTAATAATAACCTATGATTTTTATTTAGTAATATAATGTATGTGTGTATCAAGTCTAACCCATGGAAAGGGAATTTATTTTAAAATCCATTTTAATGATTTTTTTAAAACTCTCTTTTGACTTCCATGTCCATATTTTTATAATTGTATTATGTATATATTTATATGAACATAATAAATTATATTGGAAATCTTGTTTCTATTTATATTTTATTTAAAATGATTTCAAAAGGAATATTTTTATAGAATTTTTTTGATTTATTTGCGAAAGAGAAAAATAATGTTCTATTTTAAGATATATGGTCGAAACAAACATTACAACCACCATAACTTTTTTAGAAGTTTGGATTATTTATATAATTTCATTATTTATTAAAAAAAATATTTTCTTTTGATCTATCTAAAAATTTTCATTGAAATTGGGTTTTTAAATGAAAATCCTATTTTTATATCTTAATCTTTTTTTTCATATGAGATTAAAATAGTTTTTCAATGTATTTATAATGAAATGTGCTAAAATAAAATGTTTAATTCCTGATATAGTACTTAAGAATTATACATTAGAAATGGGTGAGTCTGAAATAGTGTATACGATTAGATAATCCCCCTTATAGATCACAGTTGAGACTGATATAGCTCATACGAAGTGTGATCCCCATTATAGTTCTCCAATACGCTGGGTATATGGAATGTGTTAACTGATTAAGTTTCTTGAATATGACTATCTAAATATACTGCAATTGGTTTTCCAAGTATAATCATGATGGTTATTTAATGTGTAACTCTGATGGTTAATATTGTATAAATGTTATGGTTATTTAATGTATAACTATGATGGTTAATCATTGTATAATTTTGAGGGTTTTTACATGTGTAATCATGTGGGTTACACAATATGTGATTGTGATATGAAATTGATGGACTAATTTTTCTACTTTTATTATCTATGATTTATATGTTTCTTAATGGTTTCCATTGAAAAATATGTGCATAATTTTCATTTGGAAATTATTCCATGCATCCGCATAAGGAATATTGATATAAAGGTAAAAAATCCAATGGGTTTCATGTTTTTCACTAAACTGAAAATTTCCATTCATTTTATGTCTTTTTCTGGGATTTTTGTGATAATCTCATGTTTTTAAATTTACTCGATATGGTTTATGGATGAATAGGGAAAATGACAATGTAATAATCAAATTTTTTAATATATGTCTTGAAATGATAAATTGTTATATATTAAAATTTTATGTTTTATGGGAAAAATGTATAATAAGTAAATGTTCACACTTTGTAATTTATGTGATTTCTATGTATGCTTTTTGACATAATTCACAAAAAAATCAGAAAATAAAATTTACCATGAGAATATACAATACCTAACATTCCATTTTTTATTATATATTCTAAATGGAAAAAATATTCCACATTTATTAGTATCTATTCCAAAAATGAAATGTTTATGTTTTTAGCACCAAATCTCAAAGCATGGGTTCAAAATATTTAGATGATTACTCCAAATGAGTATTATTATTTCTTACCCATAAGAACATTATCAAAATTTCATTAATTTCTAATGTGTAAAATTCAAGACATCTTTGGGAATTAAAAATTCCACTCTAAATATTTTATCTATGAATATTTATGATCTAATTTCTTGGTTTTGATAATTCAATATCATATTTATCATTGATAGAATTGGTTGTCATTGCTCAAATTAAAAATTAAATTATATAACATGGATCATCCATTGAACCTTTTTCTTTTCTCAATATAACACATTTGAGTTCCCTTATTTCAAGTAAAAATTTAAAATAGATAATTTTCTAAAAGTATCCTTCATGAATAATTTACTATCTTTTAATGGAAATTGATTTAATATTTGATTATGTTGGAAATTTTAACATGAATTTCCAATATATAGAAAAAATAATAGACAAGTTTTCAAACATAACAATATAAAATACACTTTATATACATATATATATCCATTATAATATAGATATCAAAACCCAATTTTTATAATAATAAAACTAAGAGAAAAACAAAATATAAAAAAACACAAGAATGTGATTATAAGATAATGTATCCTTCTAAAAATTTTGGTACTCCATACTGCATTAAATGTTATAGAATATTCTAGATATATTATAATAATGTGTGTATAACTATAAATAATCTAAATAATTTTCCACATACTATGTGATATATAAAATAACACATGTTAATATATATTTCAAAAATGTTTTCCTTATATGGTGTTGGTTTAAAGGCCTAATAGATACCATCATGTGATCTGCGATCCCAACAATGTGAATAAATATGTGTAATCACATGTGTGTGTTTATAAAATTTAAAATGTATACATAAACTTAAAATAATATAATATTCTAAATATTCATAAAAAGAATCAGAAAATATAAATCAATATACAAAAATGGATAAATTCTACCCCACTTGGAAAATACAAACCAATATAGAGATGAATCTCAAAATCCAATATAGTATGAACCGATCATCCATAATATGAGGATATTTAACTATATAAAATTATGTGTATATATAAACCTAATTATTTATCATTCCAATATTTTCATATTAAAGAATGCAATCCTATATAAATATAAATCCATCCTTACTTAAGATAAAAAAAGTTTGAAAAGAAGAAATGTTATCATATATATATCCACCCATATTTATGAAGGACTTATTTTAAAAGGTAATAATGTTATCATATATATCCATCTACATTTAATTGGATAATATTTGTAAAGGATGAAATTTAATCATTAATATAAATGTTATACTAATAGGATTATATTATTTTTTGAAATAGAATAATCATATATGTCTATCCTAACTTCTTTAGTTCTCTCATATCATAAAAAATAATTTTATAATATATTTTTATCATCACCCATATAGAAGACATACAATACATATATTGGGAATCAATAACCATTTATTTTCTTTCTACATTAACTGAAATCCATTTTAAATTCCATGATATAACAATATGACATGTAATATAAAATTATAATGGACTACTAACCAATAAATCATGTAAAATCACACACTATTTGTATCATTACAAAAGACAGGCATACCCTCCAAAAATCACTATAATTCGTGAAATTTGGAATAACTAATTTTGTTCAACCAGATTTTTTAATAGATATCAAATTGAAATAATAAACAACAACCCTAGTTTAATCAATATTTAAACAACCCATATCAAAACACATAAAAGAGTCAATTTTAAATTTTTTGATGGAAAATAAATAACCAAATACTCAGACTAGATTACATAATTATACTAACCAAGATATAATCTTATTATATATTTAGATCATAACTACATGTCCTAATACCAAAACATCATCTTGATCTATATCCCATGTTTCTACCATATCATACCATAATTTATTTAGCTAAAAACCCATGGGAAGTCAGATGATGTCCAACAAATGGAACACCCTCTCTCATTCACTAATCTGGACACACTATAAGAGTTACACTCTCTGCCATACTAAAATAAAGATATTACCTATTACCTAGTTTATTATAATATCATGTTCAATCACCATACTATCAAAATTTTCATATAAAAAATACCTATCAAAAACAGTATAATAGAATAATGATTTTACAAAATGGGAAAACAGATTGAAAAATAAATTATTTTAAAACGACATTTTTTTATCAATAGATAAAATCATTTTTCTTCTATTCATCTACACAAATAATATTATCACTTCTTTTTTTAAAATCATAACTAATTATACATTTATTTCATTAAAATATAACTGCTATAGGATATAAATTTAGAGCAATTATATTTTTTTTAAAATTTGGAGAACAATTTATGGTAACATGACTAAAATGAAATAAATAAAAATGAAAAGAAAACTAAAGAAGTGATTTGGGGAAATTTTAAGTATAAAATTATGAATAAGAGTTTGTCCTCATAGTATAACCATACAAATTCTGAACAAAAATAAATTTATATAAATTTATATATTTTATTGTCAATTTCAGGAATAAATATTAACAATAATTTATTAAAGTAGTTTATTATTTGAAATCATTAAATGTAAAACTGAAAGGATATAAAAACAAATAATATGAATAAACATAAAAATATGTAAAGATACGATTATATTTATAAACATTAAACCATGGAAATAAAAATATAAAAATAAACCATATTTCATTTATAAAATCATCAATATAATTAAATAATTTTTGAAATGCAATGTGGCAGGAAAATGAAATATTAATCAATAATAAAAAAATAAGGGGTTTAGTCCACCTGCACATTTAATTCATTGGAAAAGTCATCATAATTAAATTTCTTTAGATGATTCTCCAAATTTATTAAAAAAATTCATAAACTATTTATCTAAAATATTAAATCTATAATAATAGCCTAAAATAATAATCTAAACTCTTATAGATAACTCTTAATGAACGCATGAGACCCCGAAAGTCAAAGTATCCAACATATATATCCCACATATTCTCAATTTCGTCCTAATAAAAATCCTAGTAATAGTTCATTATAAAAATTCATAACAAAAAAATAAGGAGTAATAGCGTGGAATCGTGAATTATTACCCTTCTTTAACTACTACACAAGAAGACCCTAGATATCATAGTGATTTCATCATACATTAGTGTTATAAAAATTATAAATCATTAACATAATCAATAAAAATAAACAAAGAATTAAGAATATGAGCAGAAGAGGATGAACAGAGAAAATAAACCTTACTTCAGAAAGTTACATCCATACCAAAATCCATTTATAATTAAAGAGTGATTAGTGAAAGAAAGAGGGAATGGTAGGGAGGTCAATTTCAAATTGTTATTCTTAGAAGAAAAATCATTTAAAGGTATTTAAATAAAGAATGAACAAATATATATATATATATTCCGCTATTAAAAATAACCAGGCTCTACGAGGTTTCTAATGGAATCTCACTCTAAACACAATGGTACAGTAGTGGGAACTTCCATAATATATTTATCATTAGGTAACTTGTGACAGGATACCCTATACCTTCTAGAAACTCACTACAATTTAGTTATGAATTAAAAATTCTAAACAAAAAAATCATCCTCATTAAATTTAAAAACAACTCCACTATCTTAAAATAATCACTGTAATCTTAATAAAAAATGAATATGATGACTATATCCATGAAAATACTAAAATTAAATTTAACCCACATTTTGAAAAACTATATTCCCTAATAAAATCCCAAATCATACCATTATTATTTAATTATACTTATAATTTATTATATATATTCTATGGTCTAAAGATTATGAACATACAACATTGAATTATAATTTCAACATCTAAATAAACCACTAATATTCATTTTGATGGTTTTTTAATATTTTGATTAATAAATTAATTTAAAATATAAAACTAGGCTAACATATTTTACCTTTTAAGACCTTTAATAAAATATTTTCAATTTAATATTTTTTCAAAAATATTTCTAAAAAAATTATATGATATGTACTATTAGGCTCACAGAAAATGTAATTGTTTCTATTTGACAAGCATCCTGAAGTTGATCAATTATTTGAAGTACCTGATATAAGGAATTTGGGTCCATAAAATACACTATGATGATGGATAACCCATTATCCTCTTGAAAATCTACTGTATTTTGTGCCCAAGAACACATTCCTACAAACTTTTTATTACCATCATACCAAAAATAATGGACATTACTAAGTATATCATCACATGATGATTTCTATTTTATATAGTATTAATATGATAATTTTATTATAGTATATTTCAAATGAATTTGAAATTGGATTTCGTTTATTTGATGAGAACCATGATGTGAAATAATGATATTATTTATGATATGTTATATAGATTGAGGGAATCATTTTATTGATCATAAATGGAACATGCTATCAGGTGTAGTGGCAGAGAAGACACTTAAACTAATAAAATCATCTAATAGTGAGAGAAATTGATATATGATTAAATAATAATAGGCTAGTAAATTAAATAAATTATGAAACATTTGGTACTCAAGATAATGAATGAAAATATACATTTTTGATAATAATATGTGGAAAGTAATTTGTCCATGTAATTATCACTATGATAATTTTTAGAGAAATACAATTGGGTTTATGGAAAACATTTCCTAGAGTAGTCAAGTATCTAGTGCATTGTAATATTACATGGGGGAATATAATATGTGCAGAAGTCCCCCGTTCATACAGAAGTTCCTTCTAAATTAGATTTTTAGGGTGAGATCAAAATCTACTAGAAAAATTTAGATAATGAGATGTATGTACAATGTATCATTTCATAATCAATGAATAGTTAGATACATAACTTTTATGATGATATGATGTAAATAACATGTTTTACCATCTACATGATCATTATTTGGTAAAGGAATTAAATGAGTCCTATGGGATCTCCATGGAACAATTACCATAATGAAATCGAGAGGGGGAACCATAAAGACCACATATAGTCATGATTATTGGACATATTGAGCATTTATTGTGTTGTATTTTAAGATACTAGATGAGTTTTGGAATGATATAATTATTTCTATAGTAAAATAGTACTTATATAGTGTTATTGTGAATTATAATATGAAAATTAATGCGATTTCACTCATATAAATCCTTACCCTACATTTCCAAGTATATATAAACATGTGTTATGAAAACCCAAGATTCCATTAAGAGAAAAGGGTGAAGGTCAAGGAAAAGGGAACTAATATATGTTCGAAGTTTAAGGATTGTTTTCCACATTCAACCAAGTAGAGGATGATATAGAGAAAGTATAATTAATAAGATGTAGTTTTTTTCTTGTTGTATGTAGAGACACTTAATGAAGAACTAAACCCTACTGAAGATGAAAATGGAATCTTTAGGTGTGTTTTTATCATGTGTAACCATTCAATGGATATATTTTGGAAATTAGATATAGTATTTTGTTCTCAAATTTTTTCCCAGTTAAATAAACCATGTAGATTATTTATTATTTTTTTGAGGAGATATCATTCATTATTATGCCTATAGTAGAATATTAGATGCATTGGCAAGAAGATACTTATACTTCTCCTTACAAACCAGAAAAATTCCATATTTAAATTAATGTAATTATGATTCTAGATTTTTTATAAGATTATATTCTTGTATTTTTTAAATAGAAGAATTTTAAATTTAATTTGAGAATTAAATCTATAATTTTTTTAAATATTACATCTATTTTGGTATAAAACAACTCAATACTTCTATTTATATATGATAATATGATTAAAAAGTATTGTAAATCATTAATAAATTTTGTTTTCATAACTCATAACCCCGCCAGTTGTGGTGTCCCATATTTTTTCATTAAAATTAGAATCCCTTTAAGAATATCTATCGGTTTGTGTATTTAGATTTTTTTTAATCTTAAACAAATCAATTGAGGTTTCTATTGTTCAGAAGGTAAAGTTACCAAAACTCTATTTAGTAGAATGTGTCACAGGGAACATATCTTTTAGAATTATTACACACATATATGTTTGGAACTATTTTATTTTAAGTTATAGATTGATAATCATGATTCATTAACATCAATATTGAATTTTGAATATATATAGGTCAACTAAATAATAGACAGAATGTTATTTTGTGGATAAATTTACGGCGTTCAATAGTTAAGTTGAAAATAATTTTGGTTAGAAGATAATGAATAATTGTTTAGATTGAGGTAGATAAAATATTAACCAATATTTCATCTATTATATACTATATTACACACTCTATATCAACTCACCCTTCATTATACACCACAGTAGAATAGTTATAGTGATTTAAGGAACTACCCCTTCATTCTCATGTTGAGGTTGATGATGGGTTATGAATATCTTCCATTATCCTTTTTTGGGATATATATTATAGGCTCTCGAATATACCATAACCCTATTAAAAAAATAATGAATGGTTGTGATATTATGAAAGTATTCTACATAAAAAACTCAACATTTTAAGGGTAATTTTTTGATTCTTACTGGTTTATCCGCAAATTTACATCAAAGGAAAAAAGTGTACATTATTATAATTATCATATAGATTCATGAGATAATAACACCCCCAAGACAGAAAAATATTGGTTAATAAAAACTATAATTATATGAGAAAATCAAATATATTTAGATATTGTTAGAGAATAGTTGATTTTAATAAAAATTGGTCTTTAGTTGAATTTATAATATAATGAAAAAAATAAAAAATAAAATTTTTATAATGATGAATTTTTCTGGATTCGTATACTCTGAGGAAATGTTAAAACTATAGTCACGGTATAAGGACCTAGCCTTAAAAAATTACTTAATATTGAATTAAATTGAATAATTCACATTGAGGATCTTTTAAAGTTTAGAGTTTTAGAGAATTAGGATATAGCTATTACATCTCAAAGATTACAAAGTAGGAACATCTACTCAATTTCCATTTTTTTCACAAAATAAAAACTCTTGAACAATAGTCTCATGTCTAGATCCTTGATTTAGACAGCATAACATTACCTTGATCCCATCCTTGACCCTATTCCACATTATATCTTGTGAAAAACATTTCAAAAAACCTGGGATGAGCATAAAAAGATCAGTAAGGTTAATAACAGTATGAAGAGAAAACATTAGTCCACTTATACATAAGAATAAATGAAAACACACTTTACTCATAAAACATAGGCACATTAACATAACTCATGAAATCATAAGATTTATGAATAACTCATAGAAATCATAAGACATAAAGTTAACTTGAGTCATTCATAACATTCTTACGTAGGAAGTAACCTCATGGTTACGTTTTTGAATACCCACCACAGTATATTCCCTAAATCCATTTAGATAAACCTTAGCGTTTAACTCCATCGTGTTACCCAATGCATTGGAGAGCTATATCAGGCTCACCTGCCGTTAGTTTATCACGGAACCACCCGATTTCATAATCATTTCCCAAGAACCATAACATAATCATAACAATTAAAACATGCATAAAAGAAATATATAATTTCCATATTTCAATCACAAGAGATCACATTATGATATTATCGTAAATAAAAATATCTAATAAAATCATTAAAACTCTATGAGAGAAAAATCCCTTTATACATTGAAAATATTAAAAGAAGACATTTAAAAGAGATTTTAGAATCAAAGTGTCCCATACCACATCGAAACTTTTTAAAGGGTTTAAAAACATTAATGTCCCTATAAATAAATCCTTAAAACCATTTTTAAAACATGGACATGGATGATAAATGTTTAAAAGAATAAATCTTTAAAACTATTTAAAACAATTTTTTAATAAAATAGACCTTTTCCATTTTGATCATTTAAATTATTATCCACAAGAATGTAGACCATTTTCAAAACATTTAAATGACATTAGTATAGACATAATACGGATATGGAATGTCAAGGGGGCTATATATACACTTTATAAAAGAATAAAAGTGCATATCATTAGGAAATGTCTCAATGAGAATAAATTGAGATGTAATCCTAATCAAGGATCATGCCATTAGATCAAAGATAAAAAAATGAAATAATTATGTGTGAAAAATATAAATACACCAAATACATGTGGATACTTAGTTTAAAAAAATCAGATGTCATCCACACATATTCATAGCACGATATAATCAAGAAGTAGAGGTTTAACCCAAAGAATTGAAAATTGGTTAAGAAGTTCCCTTACAAAAATTCAACAGCCTAACGACGTCACGTTAAAATTCAGAAAATGAGTTGATGAGAGAGAAAATGGTATCTCATCACTTGGACATAAAATTTACATCAATAAGGATATAGAAGAACATATACCAACTTAATAATATGTAAATTAAAATCCATAACAAAAGAATTCTTTTAAAAAGAGGAGGGTGAAAGATTCCCTTACCGATTTGGGTAACTTTTGAATCATTCACCCCATGAAAGATTGACCATAAAAAATTGATGTAAATACCCATAAAAGAATTTATATTACACAAAGTGTAGAATAATTGGCAGTACATACACCACTCAAAGGAAATAGTGGAAAATGTTTCATAAATCTCATGGGAATAAATGTGAGATGAAAAATCACTTGTGAAAACTTGTCAGCCTAACGACGCCACTTAAAACATCCAAAAAATGGATTGATGAAATAAAATAGTGTCTCTCGTCATATGAGCATAGAAATTACATTAAGAGGAATATAAAAGAACATCCCCCAATATAAGAAAGAGGAGCTTAAAATAAATGACATAAAATAGAGTACTTAAAAAGAAAGAGATTGTTAGGATCCCATACCTCAAGTCCGACTTGCCTTGTTCATTTCATTATATTCCTGAATAATAGACATTGGTAAATTAATAATTTCCTAAGGACATAAATTAAAGTTTATTATTAAATTAATATCATATATTATCATCTTATAATAATTAGTTAATTATGTGAGTTCATATCATACGTTTTTTCGGTGTTCGGTACATGAGTAAAAAATGATCTTGTTTGAAAAGCATTGTCAATGTAGTTGTAAGTACATAATATAAAGTATAGTATTAATGATTTAAATATCATATATATCCATTATATATTCTTTTTATACTTATTCCATATTATTTGGAGATAAAAAGAAATGAAATGCACTGTTCATTGAGATGGTAGGCCGAACGTACGCATGAACGCTACTTTCATTGCTTTGGCACATTAATGGAATTAAAACTGGATGAGATATATATATATATATATATATATATATTATAATTTAAGTATAATATATATGTTATATTGGTCACATAAATTCATTAATTTCATTCTTTATACATTCCATGTATTGCATTAAAGAGTCACATCACTTGAGGGGGCGGTAGTCCACACTTCCTTAAATGAAATTATCGCAATTTCACAACATGAAATGCATAAAGGTATGTTTTAAATATAACTTAAATAAGCATATAGAGGACATAAATATAATATATATCATATATAAAAATATCTCCATCATAATGGCCACCATGAGAGGTGGAATGAGATGATAGAACAATCATTGTTTCGTGAGGCAGTAATTCACCATCCACAGAAAAAATATGTTTTTTTACCATTAGATGGAGGTGTGTGTAAGTGTAGCTCAAATTAATCTCATAAAAACATCCTAGTATGTTTATGATACCGGGTGTGTTACAAAATAATGTAATAAACTGAGTTTATGGGGTTGGATAAGCAAAATAAAACAAAAGATCATTAGGGAAGACTTTACCTTTAAATCGGGTAACTCCCCTTGGTTTGAACCAAAAGGGTATCTTGAAGATATTTATGACTAAGGGAAGGCTTATAGGATGAATATATGGATGTGGAGAGATAAAACTATCAGATTTTGGCTTATCCAATGGCTTGAGAGGTGTGGGTAAGGAGGTAGAGGTGGGGTCTTTTATAAGAGGGATGAGGGGAACTCTTGGAAAGTATTGAAATGTTACTATATATTAAAATGAGTTTTGGATTTTAAAGGTCCAACATTGATATATTTATAGTCTAATGAGATTAGGGTTATAAATATACTCATAAAATAGGTTTTAGACAAGTTAATTTCCTAGATTTTACATTATATTTTCAATTTTTTAAATCGTTCATTAATGAGATAATCGCTGCATCATCATGGTGTCATAAATAAATTAATTTATTTAATGCCTAAAAATTATAAAAAATACTATGATTTAGGAAATATTTTTATCTTTAAAATTAATATTTATAGTCCAAAAGATCATTTACACATAAAGAAATAATTTTTTTTACTTGGGTCACACATACTTTGGTTATACTTTCCTTTTAAAAACATAAAATTAAAAAGTGTCACTATCACCCCAAAAGTGATTCCATAGGGTCCCAACATTTGGCACCACACATCCAATGGTATGATATGACACAAACAGTATCATTAGGACACATGTTGGGGTTATTTGTTATTATTGTGATATTATTTTATTACCCTTACCCACACGATTACTAATTAAGCACGATCATTAAAGATAATTACTGTCATTACTATTCATAATGTCAAAAAAAAGTGTCATAATTACATAATTTGGACCATCTGATTCCATATATAGAATCAATTTTACCATATTAAAAACACAAAAATCTCAATAATTAAATTAAAAAATATTACCGTTATCAAAACAAATTGTGGGTTTTTTAGAAACAATTTCTATTAAAGGTTTGAAAATTGTTTATGTCCAATTTCAAAGTGAAATTAATCCCAATGACCACCATTGGATTAAATGGTAAAAATATATTCTATTTACACTTTAAAACCTATTAAAAAAATAATCTATCCTATAATTAAATTATATAAAAAGCAGTTTTGAAGTAAAATGCAGTATTTTTCACTATTCATTAAAAAAATGAACATTTGTCAGAAATATACCACAAATTAATAAAATGTAAATTTCAATATCCCAATTCTAAAAAATAAGTTTATATTGAAAAATAGAGCTTATAAAATTGTAAAACGTTGTATTCAAAAAAGGTTTTCCATCAAAAGGCGGTAAAACAATCTTTAAAAATATTAGAGTATTTATTCTTAAAATTGGATTCATTTGCATTTTAGGCCTTTAACATTTATTGGATAAATGTAAAAATATTTAACAAACATATGTAATCATTTTTTTGTTAGTTTCATTCATTCCTTCCATTACAACGACTAGGCATTAACTATTTAAAATAATATTATTATATTATTAGTGTGCAACGTAAGATTTCAAGGAAACTCGTTGTTGCGTATTGGGTACGCCATCGAGCATAGCATTCCATTTAAAGTAATATTAACATTTTATTCACAAATAATGATAAACATGAGAATTTAATATTATTTATCTACCTGGGATGTTATATCCTTCCCCCCTGTTGGGAATTGTGTCCTCGCAATTTTTAAATTTTGCTTGGAAACATCATTGAAAGCCCCACATCGGAAAAAGAGTAAATTTAACTATCAAATTAAAAGAAAGAAAGAGAAGTACAAGGGTCACCCAAGATAACCCATACTAGTAATCCATGTAGGAAAACATGGATATGGAAGAAAAGAACAAACAATCATGTTTTGAGGGAGAGTGATAGAAAAAATGTTTAGGAGAAAGTTAACCAACAGAAAATCAAAAACTTGTGATGGGTTAAACGGTATTTGATTCCCCAGTCGAAAAATTTAACAGAAAACATTTTTGTTTTAAATAAATTTTCATTGAGGAATTAATTTATGTGCTTTACTAAAACATAAGTAAACATACTTACTTTTCATGTTTACATTCATCTTTTGCTAGATTTCTTACACAAATTCATATTTTCTCCAAAAGATGAGTATTTAGGAAAACTTGCTCACATTAAGAGAACAATAATCAACTTCTAGAGAATCACCTAATCCAAAAAAGATAACTATATACTTCCCATGTCCTTAGTCCAAAACCAAAACCATAATTGTTAGTACAAGATTAGATAATAACCAAAATGGATAATCCTTTATAAAAATAAATACTACTCTTAATCTCCAAAATTTGTCAAACATTATCCCAAGTTCAACGAAGACCATTTAATAAACAGCTGTACATAAAATTCTCAAAGATAAACAAAACTATGATTGAAACCCAAATATTTGAAGGATTTAATCACATAGTCTTCCAAGGTAAATCTTAACATTTATCTCCAAATAACATAAGTTACTCTTAAAGTATCATACTGAAATGTAATTAACCTAATCACATATCCTCCATGATAGGTTAATAATTTCCATATAAAACCCAAAATCAACTTATTCTAGATTCATAAGATCGTCTAAATATAGAGAATTTGTCAAACCAACCAGGGACATCACATAGTCCAGTGGTAGGCGATAAATACCAGTCGTAGTTTGGTTGTGGGTTCGATTCCCGTAGCTTCGTATGACACGACAGGTTGTCACACAGTCTACGTGTTTTCCTTTTTCCAAAACTACATTATTCTTATAACATTCCCCCAAAATTGATAAAATATTCAAAAATAACCATAACATAATTGAACCTCAATTTTATCTCATGCCTTTCATATTACATCATATCATATAGTAACCCATAATCACCTTAAAAGTAAGGATCATTTAAACCCTAATGGTTACCTTTATAATTATTACCTGAACTTCCACATAGAGTTGGTTCTCTCGTACATGATGCATTAGAGAACTAACCAAGGTTAAAGTGGTTGGTCATGACTCCTGATAGTTGGTTTAGAATAACCATGAGATTTCTCATTGAATCCCTCATTTCATATAGTCTCTTAATCAGAGAACCACCACAGTTTCCTTCAAACCCATTGTCACTTTGGTGCCTGCTAGATCCATCCATTTACTAAATCCAAAAAGGTTAGTGTGAGTATGACAACTAAATATTCATGTACTAAAGAGGAAGATAAACACTATGATATAATTATTCATGTTATCTCAAACTCATTATAACTTTCATATATAACAATGACTCTATATAATATAATAACCAGTGTAGTTATACACAACTTGTCAGATATGCTCAAACAACACTCTAACCTCTAAAGATATCTAAACCGACCTCTGATACCAAATACAAGTTCCTAGCCTTAAAAAATTACTTAATATTGAATTAAATTGAATAATTCACATTGAGGATATTTTCATGTTTAGAGTTTTAGAGAATTAGAACATATCTATTACATCTCAAAGATTACAAAGTAGGCACATCAACTCAGTTTCCATTTTATTTCACAAAATAAAAACTCTTGAACAAAATAGTCATGTCTAGTTCCTTGTTTTAGATAGCATAACATTTCCTTGATCCCATCCTTGACCCTATTCCACATTATGTCCTGTGAAAAACATTTCAAAAAACTTGGGATGAGCATAAAATGCTCGGTAAGGGTTATAAAAATATGGAGAGAAAACATTAGTTTATGTATACATAAGAATCAATGAAAACACACTTTACTCATAAAACATAAGCACATTAACATAACTCATTAAGTCATAAGATTTATGAATAACTCCTAGAAATCCTAATGCATAAAGGTAACTTGAGGCATTCATAACATTCTTATGTAGGGAGTAACCCTCAGGCTTACGTTTGGAATACCCACCAAAGTATATTCCCTAAATCTATTCAGATAAATCTTAGTAGTTAACTCCTTCACATTACCCAATGCATTGGAGTGTTATATCTGGATCACCCGCCCATAGTTTATCACGGAACAACCTGATTTCATAAACATTTCCCAAGAACCATAACATAATCATAACACTTAAAACATGCATAAAAGAAAAATAAAATTTCTATATTTAAATAACAAGAGATCACATGATGATATTATCATAAATAAATACATCTAAAAAATCAATAAAACTCTATGAGAGAAAAATACCTTTATACTTTGAAAATATTAAAAGAAGACATTTAAAAGAGATTTTAGAATCAAAGTGTCCCATACCACTTCAAAACTTTTGAAAGAGTTTTAAAACATTCATTTACTTATAAATAAATCCTTAATAACATTTTTAAAACATGGACATGGATGATAAATGTTTAAAAGAATAAATATTTTAAACCATTTAGAACAATGTTTTAATAAAAGAGTCCTTTTCCATTTTGAACATTTAAATTATAAGCCACAAAAAAGTAGATCATTTTAAAAACATTAAAATAAATTTAGTATAGACATAATATGGATATGGAATGTCAAAGGTGCTTTATATACACTTTATAAATGAATAAAAGTGCATATCATTAAGAAATGTCTCAATGAGAAAAAATTAAGATGTAATCCCAATCAAGGATCATGCCATTAGAGCAAAGATAAATAAATGACATAATTATGTGTGACAAATACAAATACAAAAAATATATGTGGATACTCAGTGTAAACCAATAATATGTCATTCACACATATTCATATCATGACATAATCAAGAAGTATAGGTTTAACCCAAATAATTGGAATTGGGTTAAAAAGTTCCCTTACAAAAATTCGACAACCTAACGACATCACTTTAAAATTCAAAAAATGAGTTGACGAGAGAGAAAATGGTATCTCATAACTTGGACATAAAATTTACATCAATAAGGATATATAAGAACACATCCCAACATAATAAGATGTAAATTAAAAGGAATAACAAAAGAAGTCCTTTAAAAAGAGGAGGGTGAAAGGTTCCCTTACCGATTTGGGTAACTTTCGAATCGTTCATCCAATGAATGATGGACCGTACAACATTGATGTAAAAACAAATAAAAGAAAATATATTAGAAAAATAGTAGAATAATGTGCAGTACATACACCACTCAAAGGAAATATTGGAAAATGTTGCATAAATCTCACAGGAATAAAAGTGAGATGAAAAATCCCTTACAAAAACTCTGCAGCCTAACGGGGCACATAAAACATTCAAAAATTGGATTGATTAAATAAAATATGGTATCTCATCATATGAACATATACATTAAAGTAATATGAATATAAAATAACATCCCCCAACATAAGAAAGAGTATCTTAAAAGAAACGACATAAAAGAGAGTACTTAAAAAGAAAGAGATTGGTAGGATCCCATACCTCAAGTCCGACTTGCCTTGTTCATTTCTTTATATTCTGGAATAATAAAAATTGGTCAATTTATAATTTCCTAAGGACATAAATAAAAGTTTATTATTCAATTAATATCATATATTATCATGTTATATTAATTAGGTAATTATGTGAGTTCATATCATACATTTTGTCGGTGTTCGGTACATGAGTCAAAAATGATCTTGTTTGAAAAGAATTGTCAATATAGTTGTAAGTAAATCACATCTAGAATAGTATTAATGATTTAAATATCATATATATCCAGTATATATTCGTTTTATACTTATTCCATAATATTTGGAGGTAAAAATAAATGAAATTCATCGTTCATAAAGACGGTAGGCCATACGTACGCATGAACTCTACTTTCATTACTTTGGCACATTAATGGAATTAAAACTTGATGAGATATATATATATATATATATATATATTATAATTACAGTATAATATATATGTTATATGGGTCACATAAGTTCATTAATTTCATTCTTTATACATTCTATGTATTGCATGAACGAGTCACATCACTCGAGGGGGTGGTAGTCCACACTTCCTCAAATGAAATTATCGCATTTGCATAACATTCAAAACATAAAGGTATGTTTTAAATATACAATACAGAAGCATAGAGAGGAAATAAATATAATATATATCATATATAAAAATAGTTCCATCATAATGGCTACCATGAGAGGTGGTAGGAGAAGATAGAACAATCATCGTTTCGTGAGGCAGTAATTCACCATCCACAGAAACAGTGTGTTTTTTAACCAATAGATGGAGGTGTGTGTAAGTGTAGCTCGAATACTTCTCATAAAAAATCCGAGTATGTTGAATATAGTGTTGTCGTTACAAAATAAAGGAATGAAAATATTTTAGGGGGTTGGAGAAGAAAAATTAAACAAAATAACATTAAGGAAGACTTTACCTTTTAATCGAATAACTCCCCTTGGTTTGAACCAAAAGGGTTTCATGAAGAGATATCTGCCTAAGGGAAGGCTTATAGGATGAATATAGTGATTTTTAGAGACAAATAAATCAGATTTTGTCTGAGCCAATGGCTTGAGATGTGTGGGTAAGGAGGTAGAGGTGGGGGCCTTTTATAAGAGGGAGGAGGGGCACTCTTGGAATATAAAGAAATGTTAGTATATATTAAAATGAGTTTCAGATTTTAAAGGTCCCACATTTATATATTTCGAGGGTAAGGAGATAAGGGGTCCAAATATACTCATTCAATAGGTTTTAGACAAGTGTATGTCCTAGAGTTTAAATTATCTTTTCATTTTATTTAAATCGTTCATTAATGAGATAATCGCTGCATCATCATGGTGTCATAAATACATTAATTTACTTTATGTCTAAAAATTATAAAAAAATTACTATGATGTAGGAAATATATATATATATTTCCAATGAATATTTATAGTTCAATAGATCATTTACACAGACAAAAATAAAATTGTTTTACATGGGTGATACATACTATTGTAATAGTATACTTTTAAAAACATAAAATTAAAAAGTGTCACTATCACCCCAAAAGTGATTCCATAGGGTCCCAACGTTTGGACAAGGCATCCCATGGTCTTACATGACACAAACAGTAGAATTAGGACACATGTTGGGGTCATTTGTTATTGTTATGATATTATTTTATTACACTTAATTATCCGATTACTAATTAATCATGATAATTAAAGATAATTATCATCGTTACTATTCATAATTCCAAAAAAAAGAGTCTTAATTAAATAATTTTGACATTATTATTCTAAATAAAGAATCCATTTTATCAAATTCCAGGCACAGAAATTTAAATAATTAATTTAAAAATAATTCTCGTTGTCCAAACAAATAGAGGGTTTTTTAGAAACAATTTCTATCAAAGGTTTGACAATTATTTATGTCCAAATTCAAAGTGAAATTAATCCCAATGACTACAATTGGATTAAATGGTAAAAATATAATCTATTTGAACTTTAAAACCAATTAAAAAGGTAATCTATACATATATTTAAATTAGATGAAATGGCAGTTTTGAAGTGAAATGCAGTATTTTTCACTATTCATTAAAAAAATGAACATTTGTCAGAAATAAACCAAAAATTAATCCAATGTAAATTTCAATATCCTAATTATAAATCAGAAGTTTATTTTGACAAATAGAGCATATAAAATTGTCAAAATTTGGATTTAAAAAAGGTTCACCATCAAAAGGCCGTAAAACAAACTTTTAAAAATATTAGAGTATTTATTATTAAAATTGGATTCATTTTCATTTTAAGCCTTTAAAATTTATCGGAAAAATGTAATAATATTTAAAAATCATATTTAATTATTTTTTTATTAGTTCTGTTCATTCCTTCCATTACAATAGCTAGACGTTAAGTATTTAAAATAATATTATTATATTATTATTGTGCAACATATGATTTCAAAGAAACTCGTTGTTGCGTATTGGGTATGCAATCGAGCATAGAATTCCCTTTAAAGTAAAATTAACATTTTATTCACAAATATTGATAAACATGAGAATGTAAAATTATTTATCTACCTGGGATGTTACATGCAGTTTTATATTAACATATATAAAATGAATCATATAGGGAGAATTATGAGGAAACCATATATGATCTATTTTTTGAAAAATTTAAATAATGATTAAATATATCAAAATCTGGCAACGTATTTTGGTAGGTTATCAATTTGGTATATAGTTGTTGGTGTGGATTCTGGTGAAACTAGAAATGGGTGGTATAATTGTGTTCACTATAAGGTTAGATTGACTATATAAAGTGATATTTTTCAAATTCATTTGAATTTATATTTAAAAAATCATTCTGAGATAATGATTTATGGAATTTTTTGTAAAATAAATATTCCTTAGGGGAATCTGTATAAAACAATTCTATACAATACAATAATAGGCATCAGTGGGGCCAAATTTAGACTATAAGAAATAATAGATTAAAGGAGAAAATAATGGATCAAATTAATAATAATGATCATAAAATATTTACTTGAATTGAATAGTTTTCCGGATTACAAAATGGGTTAGATAGAGATATATATTTATCCCAGATAGATATTCCTTCTAAATTTGAAAATATATGTTTATTATTATAGATAAGATAAAAAATAATTTCTCTATGAATGACTTTATTTAGCATTGTTGTTCTTTTGGAACACATCATATAATGATGTATCATTTGTGTTTTATAATTTAATCCATAATATATAGGATATCTTGGTATTGAGAAAAATTGAAGAACAATCAATACATAATTGATTCCAGTTCCAAATTGCAGGAAATCACACCATCGTTGAGTGGAGAGACTAAATAATATTATTATGATGATTAGAATATATATACCAATGTGTGTTTTGTAAATCTCTCTCTTATGATAGCCTATGTGATTTGGTTTTATATTATTTATTAATGAATCATTAATTGTTAATAATAAATACAACTAGTATAACTACAAATAATGGGAGTCTGATCTTCCAATCATTTGATAAGAAAGTAAAATAGGATGAGTACCTAGGTATTGGTGAAATGAGAATAATATCTATTAAGGGGATAAAAATATATTCATCTATTTAATTACTTTTATCTGTGACCAATCCTAGGTTTATGTAATAAGAAAATAAAAAAAATTTACATCCCATTGATTATATGTATACATATAAGAAGTATGTTTTCGCTTCATATAAATATTAAGAAGATGTTTAAAAATGATTTTCCCAATTTGGGGGTTTTATACATATATTCATGTTTCAACATACTGAAAGGAACTTTATACTATTATAAAATCTAATATATACAGAATAACAAATGAAAAAATGTAAATAGTCAGTGAAATACACAATGGAGGGACTTTTTCAGTGAGATGATGTCAAAATAAGATTATCCACTGAATCCCAGATCACACAATATTTGTATAACTTATTATTTGAATAATTATTATAATGTGGAGTTTTCTAGATGGATTGGTAGAAATAGTTTCTATGGAATGTGGGACTTTGTTGGAGTTTTCTCCAAGGAAAAACTACAATATATGTTTGATTACATATTTATTAAATGTGTTAAATATTAATAAATATATTATGAAATGATTATTTTACTTCTTTATAATATTAAATTGATAATATAATTATTGTATCTTTTACACCCATAAAGAAAAAGCAACTCTCTACTATGATGGGATCCTTGAAGGGAAATGATGATATTCTTAAATATATGTTATATAGCTTGATGGAAACATTTAAATAGTTATTTATGATAAATGATATCTTGGGTGGGGGATCATAATAAATTGAAATATCATATCATGAAGTTCACCCATGGTAGTATCAATGATAGTTGGTTATGAGAACTTACACACAATTAATAATTCCACATAATTGATGTATCATTGGATACTCCTATATCCAATCTTTTTTATTGGTCCATAGAATTGATATTATTATTAAGGAAAATCATGAGCCTTATAAATTGATATATTAATGAAATACATGATCAAATATGATTTTAGTGTGGTAGGATATGTTGGGTTCATATATGTTTACATCTCTAGAACATTGATGTAAATATAATTGTTTTATTAAGATCATAAAAATGGAAATCTGTTGATGCATTGATTTATGTAAACCCAAAATAGATATATCAAGTATATAGTTTTATGACACAAGAGATTAATCATTTTTGATGAGTCATAATGAATATTATATTATATTATATTATGATTGTTTTTATGAGGAAGCAATAGTTATTAATTATATTTACCTCTTTAAAGGTTATGATGGGTTGCTATATACCACTATTTGTTTATGACATTGGATAACTACAAATGTTATGATGAATTAAAAGTTCACATATTAATTTTATTCATTAGATCTATTAATTTAGATGAATTATAAATCAGTTTTAAGTGATCCTCATGAGTGGGGAACAGTGGAAGTCCATGTGAATGGCCATAAGTTGATTTATTCAATCTTTTTATTCCCATAAAGAATAATGAAAATTGAATTTATTTTTCATCGTATTCAATAGTTATTTATTTATAAATATGTGAATATGACAAATAATAATTTCATAAACGAATAAAATTCATTACATGTTCGTTAATTAGTTATGGGAGTAATGGGATGAGTTAATAGATAATTCATCTAATGGAATTTATTACTTTCACTATTGAGAGGTGAAAAATATTATAAGATGAGTAATGATTTTAGTTATCTAGTCATGTCATATTATGATGGTTTAATAGGATTAAATTATCCATGGGATTAAATGAAATTTCTGAAATCTAAACCTAACTACATAATCTCATTTTGACCCATTAATAGCTTGGGTGATCATTTTTCTGAATTGGGATATCTCCTGTTATGTTATCCCTTCTTTAGTCATATTCAGAGAGAACAATCAAGGAGAGATTGATTTGTGGTTTTAGATCATTTTTATGAATTTGGTAGTCATTTGAGCATTATACGGGAGTCCATTTTCCATAATAATATATAAGAATAGAATTAGAATGTTCATGGTGCTATGTACTCATTTGGAATATCTAGAGGCTGTCTATATTGGTGTCATTGAGATATAATACTTTCATGGTGAGATAATATCACTAAGACAATTCCATTATAGAAAGGCATCAATTTTATTTCATTTTAATATTTAAATTAAATTTCACAAGATCCTTATTATGAATAAGGAATCAGCATACTGAATCATGTAATTAATGATATATTAGTTATGAAAAATTGAGACTTATACTTTTTTATGCTTCTAATTTTTACCATGTTCTTTCATACACCACATACGAAAAATATAATATCAGTATAAAATATTGTGAATAAAGTGGAGTATAGTTCAATTGATAAAACATTGTTGAATGGAATATATAACATAGGTCTCATTATAGGTATCACATATTACATGCCATGTATCATAGTGAATGTCATTTGGTGTTTGAACTACCCAATTAATAACCAAAAATGAATCATATAATGATATCTCAGGCTATTTTTTATATCTCATTATACCAATAGTATTATCATTGTCTAAAACATGATGCATAATTGGGTGGCATTCAATATAGTTGTAATGATGGGTACAAAATCAATGGTTTCAATTCATTTTCTATTCTTATTTGTGTACAGTTTGATGGATGTATGTTATCAACCACTAGACAGATAAGGAAACCTTGTAGATATTTTCTAATATATTAAATTAAAAAAATTAAAATAAATCAAATGTGTCCACTCTAATCCACCATGAAATTTTAGGGAATATAAGAAGCGTCGTTGATAGTGATAATTTATAATTTTTACATTAAATCTTGAAATAAATAAAAGTATTGAATTTTTTTTCAAACCATGGGAGGAAATATAATCATATATGATTTGTAATTAAATATTTAATTAAAACATATATCTATTATATACAATGTTAAATTTGGTTCATAAATGTTTTTATCATTTATTTATGGAGTTAAACATGAATCTCCCAAGATATATACCCATATCATCATATAATCATGATATTTTGGACACATATGATTGGTTTTTTTCTTAATTAATTGATATTTCATAGAAATCCCTAGGTATATCATTAATGAATCTCTCTTTATACCTCCAAAATTATGTATAGTATTTGTATAGGGTAGTTAGTAAGTTACATAAATGTATGTGAGTTATTGATGGATCATCCTAATTAACCTCTTTATTCGGGCATAACATGATTAGGGTGTGTAAATTTGAAATTTAAAAAAGGTACGTCCCCTTTATCTATTATAAAAATAAATATCATGTTATTGTAAATAATTTGATAATACATCATATAATAATGACTATTAAGTAATAGGAAATACAATAATCTTAATATTAATTAATATTTATGTTATTTATCACATGATAATTACATAATTATTTATTATATATTATTAAATATGTAAAACATAATAATTAACTAAAATAAAAAATAACATAGAATTGGAACATTAACTCACTATAAACTCTCTCCCAAAATATAAATATTCACATTACTCTACTGAGGTAACTTCTGAATATTGATTGAAATAAAAATATAACTCCCTTATCCATAATAAAAAATAACATCAGATTGAATTATGATTTACATAACATAAATAGACATTTATATAAAAACTATGATGGATACTATTATAATTATTAAAATTATACTATATTTAATTATATTCTAGATAAATTTATTATATAAACCAATATTTACAATTCTTGGTGGAAACGAGACCAACCTAGAACCCAAGATCAGCATCAAGTAATATGTAATGGCCCCTAGATAAAGAAAATATTCATAGAAATGAAAACCATCCAAGAAACCCTTATTGTGTAATATAATCTCTTTTCTAACCAATATCTTATTAACCTTGATGAATTATTATCCAATCATACATAAATTCCTAATACATCATTCTTTGACATACTAAGATAAAAAATCTTGTAAACAGCATGTACATAGATTTTTCATAGTGATTTATAATTTAATTAATGGTCCATGGATACCTTCTTCTAAAACATGTAAGGATGAAATTTTATCATAATAATATAGTTGATATCAAATCACTCATGATTTACAGGAAATAAGGTACTTTTTCAAATATTTGATATATCATGGTGTTCATCATTCATAATTGTAAAATAATGCTTATAAAAATTAGTAATTGTCCCTTGTATAAGGAAAAACAATCATGCATGAATATCCGTATGTTAAATGAAACACACAGAATGTGGAAATCATATTAGATGGTCAATACTTTGGATTATCTATTCTTAGAGATTACCAATTATGGAATCCCTGGGATGATTTCCCAGTTATTATTCCCCCAATACTATATAGTAATATTACCTTCACATCCAATTAGAATGTTATTTATTATCTATTTTAATTTTTTATGAAAAATTTTATGACATTTCAATGTTATCATTTTTGAAGGAACATATATAACAATTTAATATGGAAAATACTATAATAAATATATCACATATATTTTTAGAAGTAAAAATGGTACATAGTGTGTTAGAAAACATGTTTATTTTAAACAATACGTGGGACATCCTTGTTCCGGGTTCTGCACAATGGTTTCCTGTACCCGGTTTGTCACATGGCCTCAAGATCATTTCCCAAAACTCTAAAGGCTTCCAACTAGTAGTGAGGGCCTTAGGTGTGATAGTGGGTAAACTATTCCCTCATTGGCATAGTATTCACAATGTAATAAAAAATAAAAATAGTAGTGGAAGTAGTAATACCATAGAATAATGTAAACAACATAAGACTAATAGTAAAATAAACATAAGCTGATATATAAATGATGCATGTCACATGTTTCTAGGAAACCAGAAAGACATGTTAAAATATTGGGATACAAAATAGATACCAAAGTACTAAAAGGTATATAAATTCTAAAAACATCGCAAGTCTCAACATGGTCCCATGCTCTCCAGATCTACAACAATCAAGTCACTGCTGTAGAAGGGAACCCACATTTATCTACACCTGAAACCTTATTTTTTTGGGTCCAAAGCATGACCCAAACAGGGTCTGAAACAAATCCCAGTAGGAAACCACCAAAATATCCATGCATAACTATCAGTGAATATATATATAGCATGCAATATGCATAATTTAAGAAAAAACTAGGTACTAGTGAAAATTAAACATTAATATAGTTCCAATTATATTCATTTCCATTTATTAATTATTCAAAATGTTGAATAATGTAACCTTAGGATCTACCATAAGCTCTGTATCCCCTCGTAAAACCATAACAAACAGACATCTGAAATTACCTTCTTACAATAAAGTATGACAAAGTCCAAGCCTGTGTGTTGGATTGTCAAACTAGTCATAATCATATAATAATTCCAAAACAAACCTATGGGAATGTCCTCACAACATAACCCCATTAGTTTAACATATCCTTAAATTAATAAAAATATCAACCCTCTGCGAAAGCTCAGACAATCTAACTCCCTTGGTATCGAAAGAACTAATCAAATACAATTGACCACCTATGTAGCTCTCATGAATAATACACATTGGTCTCTATAGAAATAATAATTTATAATGACCCTCTGGTATCTCTCATAGTCTATGTCGTATGGTTAAACATTTATATAGAGACAACCCTTAGGGTAGCTCTCACAGTCTAACCCCACTGGTCAATAAACTAGGGCAACTCTCATATTCAATACATCTGATCAATTATAATAACAATTCATAAATAAAATACCCTACTTCCGGAATATCTCAGAGTCAATTCTCGTGGTTATAATTTCATAATGCGAAGAATGTTCATCTCTTGTAAACAACAACTCTATCCTAACAACACTATGCATGGAAACAAATCATCCTAACAAGATTTCTAGACCCAACAACCATAACCAAATTACACATGGGCAACACCTCCATAATTATGGTAATAAACCTTATTAATAACAATAACCCTTCCTTAAACAACCAACCATATCAGCCATTAAACATAGTTAAAATAAAAAAACACTCATTACCAAAAACAAGGGTATTCAAAACATAGGCATATATAACTCAAAGAAAATCTATGGTAATGAAGGTACCACCTACCTTGACAATGTAAGATGATCAACCTTGAACTTTGACCCTTGAATCAGCCTAGAACATCGTAGATATAAAAAAATGAAAAAATATTCTCATCCACGAATAACTCAAGAGGGAGAATAAATTAAGAGTAGAGATTCAAGAAGAAAGATGGACTCACTGATGGGATTCCAATGCACCCGTTGAAGATTTATTTAGAGAAAGGATGATGTATTGGTGGATTGGAGATGAAATGTCTCTCTTAGATGCTCCTTGACAAGATGAGGTTAGAAGAAGAATATTCTGGGGATTAGAAGCAACCCCAGTCTGATTTATCAATTAAAAATGAAAATACATCATGTGTTATTTAATGATACCCGACTGGTATAGGAATTTACTGGGTCAATCCTTAAGTGGACCTACCATGTCATCCCACGGCTGTATACACGACCATAACACGGTCTTAAACTGGTCTGGATGCGGTGCCCGAGTACACAGTGTGTACAATAAAGCACTCGAAGAATACTTCAAAAACATTTCTTCATCCATTTTTCTTAAAAAAACATAAAAAAGGATCCATACCTGAAAGAAGATCCATGTTCTCAAATACTTCCTCCCATAAATAAATTTGTCCCTGAATTTCTCTAAAAAGGTGGTGAAGAGGAATCATTGAACAGCTCCAGCCACAAAAATCTCACATCTGGATCCATCTCCCAATTATCATCATGTACTCATCCATGGTACCGTATTACCCATAATAGGGGAAGATACTGGCCATTGAGAACCTTCGTGCCTCGATAAATAATCCAAATAGGATGCTCTTAGAATGATAAATCTACCTTTAACACACCTCATCAGGTAAAAAACATGAGGCGACTCTAAGAGGTAACATCATAGCAGAGAAATGTGGAAGACGTTGTGAATAGCCTAGTACCTCTTAGGTAACTTCACCAAATTGGAAACCACCCTAACACTCTCCAAAATCTCAAATTCCCCAACATATCTTGGTGAAATATTTCCTTTTCTCAAAATCATCTTATATCCAAACCTCGGTGTGACATGTAGGGAAACATGATATCCAACCTCGAACTAAATAGGTAGTCCCTATTGATCAGCATAAGGCTTCTATCATGCCTATGCAATAGTCACCCTCTTCCGAATCAACTCCACCTTCTCTTGGTCTCCTGAACAAGATGAGATCCCAGCATAGCTTCCTCTCCTGCCCCTAGCTAACATAGGGGTGATCGGCATGGCCTACTATACAAGGGCTCAAAAATTTCCATTTGAATAGCTTTATGGAAATTATTATTTTAGGAAATATCCGCCAATGGTATGTCATTATCCCAAGAACCTCAAAAATCTAGGATGCCTGATTGAATCACATTCTCTAAATCCTGAATATTTCTCTCAGACTGGACATCTTTCTAGGGATGGTAAGCTGTACTCAAAAGTACCAATGTACCCAAATCCCTTTGTAATTCCTACCATACCTGAGAAGTAAAGAAGGAATCCCCATCTAACCCAATATATTGTGGAACCCCATGCAAAGGTATATTCTCTCAAATTTACAACCTTCCAAGCTCATCAACACTGAAGGTCTCCATGATTGGTAAATAGTGTGCATCCTTCGCAAGTCTATCAATGAAAACCCAGACTGCATCATTCTCTCAAGGTGACCTCAGTAACACTATCACGAAATCCATTACGACATCATTCAACTTCATCTCAGGAATGGTTAACTACTATAAAAGACGTCAAGACTGCTGATGATCCACCATCACATGCTGACAGGTGGAAAATCTAATAACCTAATCAGAAACATCCCTCTTCATACCTGACCACCAATTCTGATAGTGTAGATGTCGATACTTCTTGGTGACATTAGGATGAATTTCCTAAACCGAGGAATGAAAATACCACAAAAGCTCCTCGCATATTTCTACTGACACCCATACACATTCATGAAATTGCAAGATCTCATCTATGCCTATGGTCCACCCAGGAGCAGGTTCCTCTCCTAAAAAACTCTCCAGTATGAATAGTACCTCAAAATCTAATAACTATCTCATTTTCACCTGATCTAGTATTGTAGAGATAACAACTTCAGAAGAATGAAATTTCTGTCCCTGTTTATCGTGCACCTCCAAATGAATCTCCATGAACAAGTCCATAAGCTTCCACTCACTGCTGGACTCCTGAAATTCTTGTATCTGAGTCCTTATACTCAATGAATCTACCAATGCATTTCCTTTCCTAGGTGTGTAGGCAAGATCAATGTCAAAATACTTAAGGTACTCAACCAGCCTTTATTTTTCAAATTCAGATCACACTGTGTAAAGATATACTTGAGATTTTTGTTTTCAATGAACACCAAAAAATGTTCCCCCAAATGATAATGTATCAAATAGTTAAAATCATTCACAACTGCAGCCAACTCAAGATGAGGAATAGGAAAATTCAACTCACATGGCCTAAACTGATGAGACACTTACGCGATGAATCCTCCCCCCTGCATAAGAACTGCTCCCAGCCCGATACCATATGCATAACAGTAAACATGGTATCTCTTGCATTTATCTAGAAGAACTAGTATCAGTGCTGAAGTTAACCTTCCTTTCAACTCTTAAAAGGATGAATCATTGGAATCTGTCCACAAGTACTTTTCCTATTTTTTAGTCATGCCCATCAATGGTGCTGCTAAGAATGAAAATTCATGTATAAAGAACCTGTAAAAACCTCCCAACCCTAGAAAACTCAGTACCTCAATTGTGTTCTTATTCTCCTGCCACTAAACTACTGCTCTCACTTTTCGGGGTCTATTGATACTTCTGTCCCTAAAATTACATGATCAGGAAGTGAATCGGGTCCATCCAAAAGTTTCATTTTGAGATCTTAGAATATGATTGATGCTCCCTCAGTGTACTCAAAATGATCACAAGATTCCTGGAATGGTTTTGTCGAATGTGAAATTATACCATGATATAATCCACAAAAACAAAATTGATGGATTCCAAGTATGGTTGGAACACTTGGTTCATCGATTCCATAAAAACTGCTCGTGTGTTTGTGAGACCGAACGTATAACCACATACTCGTATAGACCATGCATTCTCATAAAGGTTTTAAGAGGTATATGTGATGGTATAACAGAAAATTGATGATAATAGGATATATTGTAAATCTTCAAAACACCTAGGATCCTCGAAGATGATCAAAGATATCATCAATCCTTAGCAATAGATATCAGTTCATGATCCTCAACTGGTTCAACTTCTAATAAACCACAAAAAAGTCTGAGGGTACAATCTTCCTTCATTGCAAACAGAACAGGAGAACCCCAAGGAAAAGTACTGGGTCAGATGAAAATCTTTTCTTATAACTCCTCTAACTGCTTATAGAGTTTCTATAACTATGATATAACCATCCTATAAGGAGGAATGGACACTGGTGTAGCTTTTCGAACAAGTTCGACAGAAAAGTCTACCTCGCGCTTTGGAGGCAACCCTAAAAATTCTTCTAGAAAGGCATCCCAAAAATGAAAAAACACCAAAGTAATGTCCTTTTGTGAAGTCCCCTAGTCATCAGGATATAAATGAGAAATCTGTGCAATAACACCCCTCAAACCATGATTCATGGGTCCATCTCTTCCCTCTTAGACATCCCATTCTACCATATGTTGAAACAATCCATCCTATGGTAATGTCAAAATAACCCTACTTTGATAGAAAATCAAAACTGCCATGTAGGGAACTAACCAGTCCATTCTGAGAATGACATCATAGCAAGTCATCTCTAAGATATAATGGTCCCATAAGAATTGACCCCCACCAACCTCAAGAGTAAACTCCTTGCACTGACGTACACTGGCCATCATAATCCCCAATGGTGTGTCTAACATCATAACATCTTTATAAGTAAAGACACAAAGACCAAGTCTCTCCACTATGGATAAAGATATAAAACTATGGGAACCCCCTATATCAAAACGAAAAGAAGCTGATACCGAGGGAATGAAAATCATACCTCTAACCATAAAGGTTCTAGGATCCTTATACTATTAGGTCTTCCCCATTGCAAATTTATGACCTGCACCACGACTTTGTGACCCTGCCTGATTACCCTAAGCTGATCCACCCTGTTCTCACTAAAATCCTGAAGCCTAACTACAACGTCTAGGACCAACTCCTCAGCCGGAATGACCAAACGATCTCCAGTTCCTTGGTTGATGAGAAACAGGTGGTCCTGCTCCTGAACATGGAGTCATTATAGAACCCTTATCAGTCATTGGTAATGAGAACACCTAGAAAAAACACTAAATATGGCCTATCATACCACATGATTGGAACTCAACTGGATCAGTCGGGAAATGTGGTCTAGTATTCCCGCTCTTCCTGCACTAGTATCATACCACATGGATACCTAGAGAAATGTCGCATGTAACCTCTCTGTAGTGCATTCTTCTATCCGACGAAGGAGTATTAGCCCTAGATGTTGAAATTTCCTATTTAAAAGCTCCCAACTCCATCAGATAACTCTCCATAATCAGCACATGATTCACTATAGTCATCACTGAAGTCATCCTGAAGACATTAACCTGTGATCAGATGTCATACCCGAGACCATCCTCAAATCACATATCCAAAGATAACTCATCACCCCCCTGAATAGGTACAAAGCACTATGTCTCTATAAAATGAGAAGAGTTCTCCATCACAGAAAGAGATCCCTACTCTGAATTTAAGAATTCTCATGCTTGATCGGCCGTCAAATTATTAGGATACAAGTAGTCATAGATTGTCCTATGAAACTCTTCAAAATAAATATCAAGAGGACATCCAACCTATGAGTTAATTTCCCACCATATATTGGCAGAATCAGGTAACAGGTACGTCGCGAGCTTCACCCTCCTCAATGAAGGCATCTATAGATGCTCAAAGGCTGCTAGTATGACCTCCTACAAAAATTCCACAGTCTGTGGTCCTCCATCCATAGAAAAAGTGGGAATATTCTATAGCTAGAACACCCACATCAGCTCTTCCATAGAAGGGGCAGGATGTGGTGCTCTTGGGATCATATGCTTCATCATCCTGAAGCCTTATCAGAACTATGCAATATCACATGTGTCTGGTATAATATTTGGTTCCAAAGAACGCACTATGAGAGCATCTACTGGTAGTCACTGATCTCCCATTTCCAATATCTTATCATTTCCCTATATCTGGAATAAAACCGGAGGACGTCTCGGTGGAATTACTATGAAATGTTAAGGGCGTACCTGAGTTCAATATTTATAGGGATTGAAACATTGATGTGAAAGAACAGAAGAAGAGAAGGAAAACATTCAATTTTTACAAAACCGAGATACACAGTGTGTATAACACCTACACAACGTGTTCCCTTATGCTTTTAACATGGTGTCTACCTCTTCTAAACCTGGTCATGTTACAACCCTACTCATGGCGTGTTCTTATAAAGAGATAGTGTATACTTGAATCATTTCCCCCTTCTGGAGTGCTTCTACATGACAACAGAATCAGTTCTTCTCGGGGAAACACTACACGGCGTGTTAACCCTAGACACATCGTATACCCCTTAGGTTATTTCCACCTATGTTGTTAGTCACACGGTCAGTGAAATGGTCGAATCTGCACAATGTGAAAGAATGGAACATGATGTGTACAACCTATGTTTCATCTACCTGTGTCGTTGGTCACATGGCTGGGTAAACAACTCTTACAACAAGGCATGTAATTCCATTACAAGGTGTGTGTAACCCAAAATTTCACAACACCATCACTCTCTTCACACATTCAGTAACACGTATAAGGACTACACAGCGTGTAATTATAGTACACAATGTTTACATAAGAAAATCCATTTCATTGAGAAAGAAAAAACCAATGGCATGTGTTCATAACACCACAAGCTATGTTGTTTGTGTTTTTAGATAATAAGCCTCTAAAAATACTCCAAAACCTCAGAAAACTCAGAATTATTTCCAAGGAATGACAAATTCTGACTCAGGAGAGCCCATACTCCCATGAATCAACGTTTTGACACCTTATTCATACCATATCTTGAAAAAATTCAATTAAATATTATACATGATCCGCCAAATTCCTATCCAAGAGGGCCCATAACACCTCAGGAACAAATGTCTAGAAACCATTCAATGGAATCTTACATATTCCAATAACCTATCAAAATAGCAGGCATTTTATCAAAGAATATATCACAATATCATGCATATCTATCACAATACCTATCATAATATCATGCAATTAGTAATGCTCCCTAAATGGCATGAAAAAATGCATGACATTTGATTACTATCAAGTTCTTATATGATGCATGAGATGGAATACCATCATCTCATCTGGAAGAAATAGAATTATTTACTCAATAATATCAATGATAACAATAAAAATCATTTTAATCACCCAACAATGAAATCAAATCAACTATAAAAATTATCAAAAACCAGCAAAAATTCAATAATATAGTCAATTTGGCTTTTTATTGTACACAAGTTATCTAATACTAGTCACATCTTATTTCCAAATACCCATTCCTTCTTATCCCTGTCTATAAGCTCAAAATAGTATAACAAAGTAGAAAAGAAACTTCTTCTGATACCACTTTGTAACGTCCTGTTTCTTGGTTCCACCCAAGGGTGCCTCATAACCGGTTGGACACAGGGCATCAAACACGTTTCCCTAAATGCCAGAGGCTGTCAACTAGAAGTGATGGACTTGGCT